>OX451393.1:8164871-8516604 GCA_949629135.1 Eremobia ochroleuca
TCCCCCCTGGGTTGGTCTACTCTCGGTAGCATTGTCATTAGATGTATTTCGCTCGCTTCAGTCTGATTATTATTTGCATTGTTAAGATTCTGAGGCGCATTACGACTTCCCGTCGAATGTCTGTCACTATCTTCATTCTTTGCATTATTTCTTAGGTTCTTGCAGTGCGGGTGAGGTTATCCGTCCATGTCAGTCAACATCATACAACGATCGAGTAATGGTCGAGTATAATAACTGGGAACATCCTGTCTTCCTGTTTCCCTATGTAACATAAGTATGCGACGTCGTAAATTTTCCCACATCCCGCGTAATTCTCTCATGGTCGTACGATTCCCTCGCAGCCAAAGATTCGTCAATTGCAAAGTGTGCTTCTGTAATGCGAGTACACCGCTTTTTACTTTTCCATAAGCTTCGTCAGGTGGAACTGTGGCGCCTCTATGCCAAAAGTCATCCCTACTTGTTGACGGTCTGTCGGGATTGAAATCAGATGTACCTTGCGTACGTGGCTCTGATGTTGAGGCTCCGTCCGCCTCATCCCCTCCCTCTGCAGGTGCAACTTTAGCGCCAGTAGGTGTGGCTTTAGTATTTGCGGCTGCAGTAGGAACAGCTGCAGTAGGTGTGGCTGCAACTGGTGCAGGTGCGGCTGCGGCTGCGGCTGGCGCAAGCGTGGCCCCCACAGTCGTGGCTGAGGACGCAACTAGTACGGAAGAGGGTCCTACGTCGGTACCCATAGAATCGCTTTGTGTTCGAACACGAAACCTATTATTCGACAAGGACACATTGATTCCCCCTGGCTCTCTCGATGGTCCAGCCTCTTTAGAAGGAGAACTATTGCGCGCCTCATCATTCAATTCAAACACCAGTCTATCAGTAGGGTGCAGCAGTCTCTCGGAGGAAGTCGAGGCAGACGGACCATCATTAACTCCAAACGGGCGATCATTAACTCCAGACGGACGATCATTAACTCCAGACGGGCGATCATTAACTCCAGACGGGCGATCATTAACTCCAGACGGGCGATCATTAACTCCAGGCGGACGATCATTAACTCTGGACTCGTCTTCTCGGAACGTTGTATTTCTAGTTCTGAAAATATTAACTTCCGAGGACTGATCACTGTCCGAATCAGAACTGGATGAAAAGAATTCTCTTCGCCAAGTGGGACTGAACAGTCGCACCCGAGTCCGCCCGTCGCGGGTGCGGCCGATGCTCTCGCTCTCGTCCGACTGCGCGCGCGACGCGCTGCCTCGCCGCGGAAAATTGCGCTCAACACTAGCCAGAGTGGATAAGGACATATTAGTGATTAGATTCAACAACCTTGTGCCAGAGTCACGCAGAATATCACGAATCAAATCAAGACTTTCGTTAATAGTTTGGGCATCGACTGGCGCCGTCGCGGGGCTCATCTGTGTAGATGAATTAGTCATAGTTGGTCTTTGTGAGGAAGAGGAAGACGAACCAGACGTTGAAGGTTGGCTACTAGTCTGGAATGAGCGTCGTGGCACAAACGGTAATGCGGAAGGAGTGCTTGCTGCAGTTGCGTTACGTGTGGAATCGGTGTTTTGTTGTAATGGGGAAAAGTTTCTTCGGCGAAGTGAGAAGTCTCGTCCCAAAGAAGATCCTCTAGATGAAGTGAAAATGCTAGTGCGTGACGTATTGGTCGAACTGGAGGGAGTGATTTCCGTAAAAGTAACCCTGGTCGGCCTCGGTGTTCCGTTAGAGGACGAGAAAGGATTTGGTAAGAGTCGGGTACTCTCGTACTCAATAGTTCTGTACGATCTGTCGGACCCATTCAACGGTTGGAAAGCGGATGATCGTGATCCGAAAAGCGAACGCTCCTGATTTGATGAACTTGGATTTCTGAAAATATTAAAATGAAGTTAAATACGGGAACAAAAATACCCAGTTTGCGCACTGTAACCACGAATTCAGTAAATGATTGATGAAAATTTTTGTAGGTAATTAAAAAAAAAATTGCTCTGCCATACATTTTGACCGCATAGGTATTGCACTTTTCTAATATAGAGCGGATTTTTTTTTGATAACCGATGAAAAATTTCTATGCTAGGGAGTCTAGAAACATGTGCCGAATTCATGGTCACACTTTGAGCACTGGTTAATTTTTTTTCCTGAATTAATGCATAGATTCGTTTATGTTCTTACTAGCTGCGCCCCGCGGTTTCACCCGCATAAGTGTCGATCCCGTAGGAATATCGGGATAAAAAGTATCCTATGTGTTAATCCCGGTTATAAACTATCTGTGTACCAAATTTCATCCAAATTCGTTCAGCCGTTTGAGCGCGAAGAAGTAACAAACATTCAAACGCACACTCTCACAAACTTTCGCCTTTATAATATTAGTGTGATTTAAACTGTCTTAAGAAAAATAAGTAGTCAACTCGAACTGTTTGTATTAAAGTTTGGTTAACCACTAGATCACAAACTATATGACTGCATACCTGGAAGGGTTGCTATCAATTGACAACACATCTAGATTGAGTAAGCGACCGCTGCCCTCTGCGTCACCGGTGTCCGCAGGCGCCACGGGGCCACGAGACGTGCTGGGCGTTGGATTCGCTGAAAATTTGCGTTTAAATTATATCATTATTAGCTGCACACCGCGGTTTCAGCCGAATAAGTCTCGATCCCGTAGGAATATCGGGATAGAAAGTATTCTGGTTATAAACTATCTGTGTGCCAAATTTCATCAAACTTGGTCCAGCCCGAACTACTGAGTACTACGCTTGAGTGAGTGTGTATGTTTGTTACTTCTAACAAACATACACACTCACTCTCAAACGTTCGCCTTTATAATAGTGTGATAAGCATGGTCAAGCAAGGGACCATTTGTTTGTGAGGTGAAGAAAGATTACAGGTGTCACCGTGAAAGTCCAAGCCAATAAAGAGGTTTATTTAAACAATAAAATGCTTTAGTGTAAGTAATTATTTTATGATGTTATATGAAAATGATATTTGGTTCCAGTTGTTTTCTAATTAATTCGCAACTTATTACCATTATCCTGAGTAGGTATTATAGAACGCGTGGCCCGTATCCAGCCCGAACTACTGAGTCCGAAGTCCATGTCCATAGGGTCCGTACCGCGGTCCGTCTGCGAACATTACACACTTTATAAATAAGCAACACTGAACATTACGATTTGATTATCTTAATCCAATGTTAATAATGATAGTTCTATAACATTATCCATTACCGTAATTGGAGGCGGCGGGGTGTTGGTTAGGCGGTGTCGTACCATAAAGAGTCTTTGATAATTTCTCACTAAACTATCATATCTTTGCACCAAGTTTTGGTAAGAGTTTACAATCATGTCTTGTGCAGAGCTGGGACTCTCCTGCGCCCGGCTACCGCCCGGACTGTCATCGTTGTCATCTCTTCTAGAGTTATTATTATTGGGGTTATTTGCCGGACCCGAGGCAGGGTTCTGCTGTTGCGCAGAGTTGTTTCCTGGCCCTCCCGTACCAACCCACAGTGATATTCCAGTGATAAGTTTGTAGCCAAGAGCATCGAAAGCCACAAATCTGAAAGACACAAGCTAAGAAGAATGCATCATATTTAATTGCAGTTTAAAACTAACGAATTTTAGTGCTCCTACGTTGTGATTTCCCATGTGCTTTTGTACATATTATTATTGACAAAAACTGATAATTATTATATCAAGTCGTAATGCATCAATAAGTATGGACAAAAAGTCTATTAATAGAAGTAAAAACCTATATTTTATTGCATTTATACTATACTTATAAGCATGATGCTGTAGAAGTGGTGACTTATTTACGTACCTGACTTTTTCGTTAGGATTATTAGTTGAGACTTTGGTAAAAGGGGCAGGCTTGCTCCAGTCCCAAAAGTACAATTCATTGAAGGTGGCTATCACTAACAGCTGCTCGCGAGGGTGGAATGCAATGGAAGCTATAACAGTTTCGTTACGAACATTCCACACCTCACTACCACCCTGTAGCAACAGATGAATGCAAATATTCAGGACCATCCTGTAATCTTTTATGTATTTTAAAACAAAATAAATAAAATGGAATGTAACATTTCAGTTGCAGTTTATTTCTTTTTTTTAGTATAGCTTTGTAATCACCACACTTCAAATTGAGAATATATTAAACTTCATTAAATAAATTTACACACCAAACTGCTGAAGGCACTTAATAATAAAATTTTGATTCATGCTATTAAAATGTATAAAACTCACACTTGCAATGTCCCACACCCTGACTTGTCCACCGAGACAGCCGGAGCCAATGAGCACGGGGTGTGATGGGTGGAAGGCAATGCACCATGGAGTGCGAGGGTGCCCCTTCAATATGCGCACATGCTTCCCACTAGCCAGGTTCGACACATACACATTGTGGTTCCCATGTGTAGATGCTACTACAGTCCTAAAAAGTATGCATATATTTCAGTTAACATGAAAACATTCTGATATTATTCAAAAAAGTCACTGTCTACATTTCTCTATCTATTGTCCTATCACAGGTATGCTGGAAGACATTTCTTATGAAATAAGCATCACTTTTGAACCTATTTTTCTGTTCTGTTTCTTCTTGTGTATATATGTGTGTACATAAATGGTAAAATAAATAAATAAGAGTTATAAAGAAAAAGCCAGATATAATCATTTGTAAGGAGCACAGTGGCTGCAAACAACAGCAAGTCAAATCAGTCATTAGTGTCCTTGGCTACAAGGTTAACAGGTGGTTAAAGTGGCATATAAACTGTTGACTTCAATGCCTGAAAGCTATAGAATTATATGTAAAACTCCATGATAGATTTCACTGACTATTTGAGGAGTGATTTTTCAAAAGGCCTTAATTCCATTAAGAACAAATTTTCATAAACTCCAATTTTCTGTGGTAGGTAGAAAAGTTGTAATATAATTTTTGAAAGAGCAGCAGTCAATGTGCAATATTCTCTCAAAACCAATGGCATTCCAGTAATTTGAATTTGAATTTTAATTAAAATCTACAGTTGGGCAAAAAATGGAAATAAGACCTTTTGAAAAATCACTCCTCATTTATGCTACAGAATATGAAATACTAGACAAAAATATTAGTAGTTGATATTGGCATGAAGTTCTGTTAAGTAGTAGTTGGACATAAGCTCAGTTAAAAGTTAAAGGGTGTGGTCACTTGATTGAATTCTTAAGAGCACTTTTTCCAGTCAGTACCACTGTTTGTCAAGAACAAGAAAATAAAGATTAACTTACCCATTAGGACTGAACACCATTAAAAATGTAGATCTTGGATACCCTGGCAAATCACAACTCTGAAAAGAAAAAGTTGATGTGACATTATATTATCATGTAAGGTCTAAGAACATTAAAATGCAATTGAATTTTATAATAACTGAACATGAACATACAATTTAAATGTGTAGGTTTATTAAAAAGGAACATAGTCATACTCTTATTTGAAGTTGTTTCTGGACAAGTGTGTCCTCAGCTATGTTTTCAAGAACTGTCTTGCTGTTGGGATAGTTGGGTGGGTTAATTCCCCGCTCCCTCCACTGCCAGCTCCGAGCAATGTTGCCCACATTCTGTATTTCATCAATTGGTTCATTCTTGCAACCAAGCCATTCATTGTCTATGACGGGGTCCATTGCCCTGTGCTTCAGGAAAAATATGCAATCATCAGAAAACAATTAAAATAAAATAATCCATCAAAATAATTTATTACAATCTTGTAGAACCTCACAAAGAACTAGGTTTTCACCTGTTTTTAGAGAAGTTTGGAGAAAATTTTTGGTAAATAAGGGAAAGACCCCTTACTTACTATTGTTTGATAAAAAAAAAAAACTTAAGGAAAAGGGTGATTTTGTTATCATTATTTTATAACAAAAAAGTAATAACTAAGCTGGTAGCAAAGATGTGTCCTTTAACAAAAGAATTTGTAACCACATCAATCAATATTTAGTCATTTTTGATCACTAACTGATATCTACTGTTTTTTGTTTTGTTTTAAATAGATTGATTAGTATAAAATAATAAAAGTAAGCATGTGGACTTATGGAGGGTAGGTTACTTGATTTACCTTTATGTTTTTGTGATCATTGAATAGAATTGGGTGTGGTAGATCTGAAAATAAAACTAACATTATTCGGCTGAATGATGTTTTGTAATGGGTCAACATACATGTAAACAAGTATTTTGGTTGGCACTTACGCCTATTCGTCCTAACAATGAAAATGTCTTATGTAACAAGTTGGAGAGCATACCAATTATAAATTTCTTATTACATTGCAACTAAAGTTGATTAGTGTCGTCTGTCACGTACATTATCGTATCACGATTATACATAAAAGTACCTACCATACCAAATGACCAGAGTGAGCCATGTTGAAAATTGACAACATGTTATTTCATCAAATTATTTCCTCAAAAAAAGATTCACAAGTTAATCAGAATCCTAGAGACCTCTTTATTTGTTTTATATTTCATACGGATTGGACAAAATGTTGTATACAATACGCATTTTCTGCGCTTAGGCCGAGTGTAAAAACAACGTATTTACCTTAAACATTGTGCCATGTGGAACAAATATTTTAGAAACTATTACAAATGTAGTAAATTAAGATTATTCTACTTGTTTATCACCACAATTTAAGTATTATCGACGCTTTTATGTCTCAAAAATCCATAACAGAAACAATCCAACAGCACCAGCTGCGTACTGTCAAAATTGAGGAAACGAATACAGATAAACTAATATCAACCAGTTGCAAATTAAAAAAATCAAAGGATTGTGATGCTCGTAAGTCCTACCGATGAAAAATATTTCTGAAAACCATAAATATTATGATTCCAAGATGGTGATGTTTTTCGGCCAGGGGTTTGAACGTTTTAACCGATATGGCAATATTCGCCCTAAAACAAAATTGTCAAACTAATGCTTAATCGACAATTATGTTTGTATTGTTTCCTTGATATCAGTCGCGCTTTGACACCATCAATCATGACCTGTTGTGGGCGAAGCTAGAAAGTATAATGTGGCAGCTGGGGTTACGGGGCAGATATTAATATTGTAATCAGTCCAAAAATATCAGATGTGGTGGTTCTATGCCCAAAGGCTATAAATTGTCGTGTGGAGTTAGGCAAAGAGGTTTGACATGTCCCGACTTGTTTAATCTCTATGTAAACGACCTGATTCAGGAGCTGAACAAGGCTTAGGTTGGGCGATCGTTATGTGAACAATCTGAGCTAGCTCATTTAAGAGCTTAAGAATGTTGCTGGTTATTTGAGATCAGTATCTTAAAAACCATGATACTCTAGAATGCTAGAAAAACAGAACTGATGATATTCATGACGAAAAAGGGTGCGTTGGGAGGCAGACGGTGAAGGTTGTGGAGAGGATCAAGTACATTGGACACATATTGACATTGGTCATGTCATGACAGACGACGCGGATACGATCGCCAGCGTCGTCGTGCCCTATCGGTTGTGGCAAACATGCCCGCCAGAAGATTTTTTAAGTCTAAAATACACTCAAAAGTGCATTTATTCAGAACGTACTGTCAACGTTTCTATAAGTGCCAGCTCGGGACTTTTCCTTCACCGTTTTGAGAGCAGTGATGATGAAATAATTTACACAAAGTAAAGCGCCTATCTGGGTCGGTCGAACCTACGACCTACAACTCGTAAGTCGCGGCCGTTATCACCAGACCACCACTGCAACAATAAAAAAATACTTGTATGTGGGTAGTTCATGAAAACGACGACGTGCATGAGATTTATTCGCAAAACACCGTTACCGTACCGTAAACGTTGTTTTACTTATTGTATATTTTACCAACTGCAGCGCTAAATCCCTAAAGATCACTGGCGGACTAGGTGGGGGGGTTTCAACTACTTCTATTTCAGTACGAATACGAATGTTCAAAAGAAACCTGACCGAGTATTCAGAGATAAGGTGTAAAATACTTCGATTTTCGAGCTCTCGTCGCTCGCTCTAGCATTCTTGCTTTCTTTTCTTGAACAGCATAATGAGGAGATGAATATGCACCTCCCTGAAAAAAATGATCCTGTTGCTTGCGAGACCCATGAGAGTATAATTATAATATTACGCATTACGCACGTTGTACTTTCTTTTCTTTAGGCATTATTATTTTTTTGCAAAATGTTACTAGAAATACACAAAACAAACTGAGAGGACCGTGGGGCCTCATTTTGTTTTACAGTCCCGGGCCGCCGACAGGCTTAGGTCGCCATTGCTAAAGACCCTGTAAAGTCACCTTGAGAATGAAAACAAAGGTTAATTCCTGTTAATAAATAGATAATTGAGGAGCGTCGGAACAAAAACCGATATGTCTTAATTAAGACATTATTTTTTTTTAATTTTTTTCTGTTACAAAATGTTTAATTATACACCCTTCAGGAAAGAAACCAATTAAAAAACAGTTACATCCATCTTAAAAAAAAATATCAAAATACTGGGGTCAAATCAAACCCGACAATACATTTTTAAATTCAACATGTTCTTGTTGTTGGATTAAAAACCGATAATTCTTATTAAGTTTTACACAATTCAACAATGGTCGGTTCAAATTCAATTCAGTTCAATACCGACATATCCATTTTGGTTTCGTCAAAAACCGATATATCCAAATGATCGCGTCAAAAACCGATATATCCATACTTGTCCGCCAAGTATCTCCCTAAATTAAGTATCTACCCTCCGTCAAGTTTCACACATCAATCGATGTCACTTTAACTGCAAATTGACATGCTATAATTTTCCACTTTTGTAACATTAAAAAAGTTACAAGCTTTTTTTTAATTTGTGAAAAAATGGTAAATTCGATATATCGGTTTTCGTTCCGACGCTCCTCAATTATAGTTACCTACCTACTTTTAGGGAAGTAAATCTATTGCAATCTGCAAATACTTAACTAGATCATGGTTGAATCGATATCCAATGTGTTCAGTAATAGGTGTCAGCCTAGTTTATCTAGTTGGGTGAAACAGGTCACGTTAGTTAATCCAATTGCAGCAAGGATTACGGTGCACGGCTACTGGCTACCTGTCGCTAACGTACTGCGTTTGATGTTAAAGCTCCTAAGCGTCTGCTGAATTGCTGAAAGGACGGCTGTTAATCTTGTCTTCCATGAATAACAAAACGATACGGCCGCAGCTTTAGTCTAAGGATTAGGAGTTAGGACCACTACTATGATATTTAATAAGCAGTGCGTTTACATTCATGTTTATGCTCATAAACTCAAAGCTGCCATACCTTCATAAACTCATATTCAAAGCATCACTACATAGTATAAAACAAAGTCGCTTCCCTGTCTGTCTGTCCCTATATATGCTTAGATCTTTAAAACTACGCAACGGATTTTGATGCGGTTTTTTTTAATAGATAGAGTAATTCAAAAGGAAGGTTTATATGTATAATAAATGCATAATATAGTAGAGAAACACTGATAATTTTAGAGGTTTCTAATGTAATGTCGTAAATAAACACATTTTTTTGCGCTTACATTGTAAACGCTGGCTGAACCCGTCGAGATAGATCAAAATAATGTACTACAGTATTGTACACCTTAAAAAAGTCTACAAAAAAGTCCGCGATGGTATATGTCTATCTCTTAGGGATAACCCACAATAAGCATTTTTTATCCTATACTTTTTACGAGAAATAATGGCTCTAAAATTATCAGTGTTTCTCCATTGCACCCGTGCGAAGCCGGGGCGGGTCGCTAGTTTCTTAATAAACCATTAAGGACCAGATACTTTTACATTGTCAAGGAATTGGTTAGTCAGAATACTGAAGGGGAGAATAAATAAGGTTTTATACCTAGTGCTACATGCTACACCCAGTGGCGGCCTTAGGGGGTGGCGAACAGGGCAATCGCCCGGGGCCTCGCTCTTGCAGGGGCCTCGCGCAACAACCCAAGCAAATTTTAAAAAATATAGATTTTTTTAACTATATTTTTTTTTTTAATTTAAAACTTTTGATTGTTATCCTTAAATACTTATTAAGTTTATAACATAACGGTAAATTAAAATAAAGTTAGTTAACTAATTCATTCATTCAAAGCATATTATTGACAATTCATTATGTAGTACTTGTATATCGTGCCTCGAAACACTTGAAGATCGGTTTTTTAATCGCATAGCACTCAGGTCAGCTCGGGAGTC
Organism: Eremobia ochroleuca; assembly: GCA_949629135.1. NCBI lineage: Eukaryota > Metazoa > Arthropoda > Insecta > Lepidoptera > Noctuidae > Eremobia > Eremobia ochroleuca. Next base: position 8,175,038 of record OX451393.1, read on the forward strand.
AGGACATAATGTTCCGCTCCTCTATAGCTCGGGGAATCCCCGTGTTTCATTTCGTTCGTCAACTCTTGTCACCTTGGAATTATTTTGCTTGCAGTATGAGTTACAAAATCGTTACTGTGCCGTACATATCTTTCAATTTAATTGAATATTACGTTCTTGTATGTACATAGTATTTAAAGTATTGAGTGAGCTGGAAAAGTGTAAAAAACTGTGTGATACCTATTTAAAAATTATTTCTGACTGTTTGTGCAAAACAAAACAAGATTTACGAAATGAGTTCGCGTGATCGTGATGCCGGTAGAAAATTTGAGTGAGGTAGTTCAAAAAGGAAACGAGCTATCAAAAGAAAGCAGGTAAAAGAAAATCTATGTGGATCTTTACATAAATATATACAAAGTGATGATCAAGAAACCTCTACAAAACATTTATTGACTTAAAATGAGTCGTAATCCTGATCTAGCTGAAATCATTCCTTCCACATCATCATGGGTGCCGCCGCCGTCATTAAATAAAAACAGCGAGGATGATGATGATGAATTAACTGTATCATTGTCTCTTAGGTCACATTTTATTGGTTTCTGAGCCGTCGTATATTATTGCAAAACTGCAGAGGCTAAGGATATGATAATGGTGCCAACATGCGTGGTGAAAAAAGTGGTGTCCAAAAACGTATTCTTGAAATTAATCCACTAGCTTATTTTTTACCTTGTGGGAGTCATAGCTGTAATCTCATCTTAGGAGATGCAGCATCGTCTTGTGTCCAAGCAAAATCTTTTTTTGGTTTGCTACAAAGGTTGTACACTCTGTTTGCCGGCTCAAGTCAGTGGGCTATTTTAAATGCTCATGTAAAATCGTTATCGCTAAAACATTTTCTGAAACTAGATGGGAGTGCAGGGTAGCATCGGTGATTTGGCAGAAACAGCCGGTCGATTCTGTAAAAATCTCACCGTGAAATCATAAGTGAAGTGAGCATTTAATCCCTAGCGAATGACAGCTCACTCCACGCTCACTTCAGCCAAGCTTTCACGGTGAGATGGTTACAGAATCGCACGGCAGATTGTCAGTTGGTCAGTGAATGCCATTCTATAGAAAAGGAAATAACTACCTACGAATTTGTAGTTTCACTTGTCATATGGTATGGCATTCTTACAAAGATAAATGTTATAAGTAAAATTTGGCAAAGCGAAAACATGCACTTAGATGTGGCTATACAACACCTAGACGCATTCACAAATTGCCTCGATAATTATCAAGACAATGGTTTTCAATCATCCCTTGTAACAGCGAGAGAGAGAGAGAGAGAGAGAGTTCAAAGAAGTCAGAAGACGACGTAAAAAAAAGGCATTTTGATTATGAAGGGGAAGATGAAGCTCATGAATTGAATGCGGAAGAAATTTTCAAAATAAACTATTTTTATGTCACTGTCGACAATGTGCGCGCAAGCTGCCATCCTAGGCTTGAGGCTCTTAAACATCATGAGAGCATATTTTGGTTTCATGTATAATATAAAAACATTAAAGGAAATTAGTGATAGTGAACTTTTTAAGCAATGCAGCGACTTGCAAATATCTATGACAGTAGAAGAATCATGTGATATTGGTGGACATGAATTGTACGAAGAACTGAATATGTTCATCCGTTTGTATGAAGGAAACGATGACATTATCTCGGTGCTGAAATACATAATAGAAAAAAAATTAACGGAAGTTTACCCCACTATCGAAATAGTCCTGAGAATTATTCCTATACATCTCACCGTGAAAACTTGCGTGAAGTGAGCGTGGAGTGAGTCGTCAATAGTGTCAATCGCCAGCATAAGCATAAGCATGACTCACAGCTCACTTCACCTTAGTTATCACGGTGAGATTTTTCCAGAATCCACAGGCTGTTACAGTTGCGTCTGCTGAAAGGAGTTTTTCGAGGCTTAAAATTATTAAACCACATAATTGAGGAATTCGACAACATAATATCGGCTTTCAGCGCTTGCTATTCTTCCAATCGAAAAGGATGTAGCTCATTCGTTAGATTATTGTGCTATAATTAAACATTTTGTCTGAGGAAAAGCCGCCAACATCAATTTTAAAATCTCTGTATTTGTTAATTTTGTAAATCATTCAATGTAAAATACTTTAAAACTCAAATTTTATTTATTTGTATAACTTTAACATTTCTCCTCAAACATGACAAATTATACCTAAACCAAACAAGCAGACCTACTTTCGCATCACATACTTTTCACGTAGGACAAAGGGCCTCGCAAAGACCTGCCGCCCGGAGCCTCGCAATGGGTAAGGCCGCCTCTGGCTACACCAGTAGATAGGTAACTAGATACGTTGAAGAGATAAAACTGTGCAATTGATTGATGAATAAGTGTACCCATCCTACCATAATTATTTACATATACTGGGTACTGAACAACCGGCACCTTTACATCATCCCTGTTTCCCAAAAACCGACATCACCGCGCTACAATAATCACTCTACAATAATTATTTCTGATGATATTTTCATTATTATTCGTACGAGTATTTGTAAAACAGTCTTCATCAAGTCACCCGAGGGGGGGCGGACCCTTCGTCGTTCCTTCAGCTTTGATTAGATCTGAAACAGGTGACGTATACCGTCATAGGTACTTTGTGTATATTTCCGTCGTCGTCTGCTGGAGGAGTGACGCCTGCTAATGCAGCCAGCGCGCTGTCGCCGTCCTGCGCTGCCACTCTCCACGGCGGTGGAACGATTTGAATTAATTTTGGCACGTTTTCGCTACCGAAATTTTAGGAAATATTTGAAACTGCATCAAGAAGCTTTTAATATCTAAAAGTACCTACTCAAATAACAAAGAGATCAAACAACTCCCTACATGAGGCACTATAAAACGTCTTGACGTAAGGTCTCGGCTGTGATTGCGAATATAACCATCTCACAAACCCACGCTTTGTAAAATTACACATCACATTTACATAAATAGTAATGAGATTACATTCGGTTACGCGAGGCAGGGTAGAAAATTACTCTTTCATTCCCACATCATATGCGTATAAATCTCTATCTCTACGTATGTACATAATGTAGCAAAACGACGAGGTAACGAGATTTTTCACAAAATTTGATTCCCCCCAATTTTGCGGGCGGAATGGATTATTTTTTCGGAGAAGATGTGATGCGTTACTGTGATTTAATATCAACCCTATAATAATTGATTTAAGAAATTGATGTCATTTATGTATATTATAGCCATTAGTTATCTTTTAATAACCAACACGTTCCTCTACGTTCCTCCGAGGAGGAATGCGAAAACATTTGTTTTTTTATTATTTAGAAGCCGTTATAAAATAAATAACATAGTTTTATTAGAAGATCAGAATATAAGTTGAATTCACCGAAATACCTTTTATTTTTTTACTTCTCAACCGCACCAAGGTTTTGATATGGGTATGATTGAGAGCGATCGAGCGGGAAATGGCATCTCCGATCCACTCTGGCAAAATAAGTACTTATAAATAAGCGTAGATAAGTAGGTACCTATACCTGTAGGTACAGACGCGAGCACATCAAGCTACCCGAAATAGTCAAATTTTCCCAGTCAACCTTGAACCTAATGCTTTAGCGATAAAGTTGAAAATCTATTAAAGAAATTTGACAGCTTGTAGTACCTAGCTTGATGTGCTGGCGTCTGTACATGGACTACCTACTACAGAGTTCGTAGTTGTACAGTGATTATATGAGATCATTTGAAGGAAAGCTGTAGGTAGATTACCTACAATTTAGCCCCTTGTGCTAGGATTATATATCTAGCTGAAAGTGTGAAAAATAAATTTGACTTGATTACTGAGCGTAGTCTACCTAAGCATGTACAACTGTCCTATTATGTATAAAGTTACAGCACAAGATAGGTTGTAATAGTTTCATTAATATAATTTGAACTAGCTGTCCTTAATCCCTAACCTATGACTGCATCCGTATTTCATCTCATTTTCCAGCTATATACTTCTATGCCTTTCGTCATAATCAGTTACTGTCTCCTTGCAATGTATGAAACTACCTACAGTCCGCGCGCGAGCTCCGAGGAATCGGTGGCTGAGGAAGCGGGCGGGTGTGCGCCGCGCCCGACCGGCGCTCCATCCCCCGCACTCTCCCAATACTAGTGTCGAGTTTGATGCGAGAACACGCTTATCGAGTCATTTTTAATTTTGCGATAGTAGGTAGTGTTATTTTCTACTATAAATACTACTGCATTTATAATTATGTTGTTTTGTCACGATGTAATGCGATTACCGCCTTATATGTGTGACTTGAACCCAATAGAGTTCGCATGGGCAAAAGTTAAAAGGCTCGTGAGGGAACACAACATTAGTTCAGATTTTTCTCTGACGAGACTGAAGGAGATCACCGAAAAAGCTATCACGCATGTCACAAAAGAAGATTGGTGTGGATATGATAAACATGTTTTAGCATTAGAGGAACATTACTGTCAAAGGGATGGCTTAATGGAGAATGTTGTCGACTCATTTATTATTGAAGTGCGTGAGGAGAGTTTATTTTTTTTTTTATTTCAAGTACAGAATACCCTCATAAAATGATTTCATGAAGTACACTCGCGCGGAGGCTCAAGATGTATTAGTATCGACAGTGCAATATCGACTAAATCACAACTCTAGCTCATTACGTCAACATTCCTTATCATTCCTCGGAGCTCGCGCGCGGACAGTAGTAGAGACCTACGATACAAGAACTGCTAAGGGCTATGCCACACGTGCGGTGACGCGGTAACGCCTGAGCGGTGACGTCATCAGCGTTGGTGTAGTCACTGTGTCGAATCACTGCGCTGCGACGACGCCGACGACGCAACGCATTGGTAACGCCATCGCCAGTGTGGTAGTATCGCTCTTAAGTCCTTTGTACACGGCACGGTTTTTTTACTGTAGGTACGGCGTATAAGCCGCGCCGTAGAAAAAATGTGTCTGTCAACAAGCTTCCATAGTGATCCATACACTGACGACCGTAGTTTTTCACAGCAGTAAAAACGTATGTGCACAAAGGACCTTACGCGAATTCACGAAATCAAACTACGAGCAATACAAAAATAGGTTTACTTAGTTTGAACGAAGCCAAACATCGCTGCTGTCCAATTAGGAAGCAGTTGTAGCTTCCGATTTGCTCGATTTAGACTTAGCCTTCTTACTTCTCAGCCTCCATTTCCGGCTTGTTCCAGAATCAAATATTCATTCAATACAGAAATAGCTGTTGGAAAAGTTAGGTATAACGGAGAATATCCTTTAGTTTTGAAAGCGGCATAACACTCAAATATTTTGTTATTAATCAGTTAGGTAACTTTGAAACAATGGTTATTTACTCGTGTCTTTGAATATTGATGTATAGTTCCTTCAGAAACTTAAGATCAGTGTTTGTTGTATTATTTTTTATACTACAAAATAATTTTGACCTCATTCACAAAGTACTTATCTAGCGATATTTTTAAATTCCTGTTGTCTTCAAAATGATGTCCATGCGGTTAAAGTCACTGATTAACATTCGTAGCCAACAATAGACATTGTTCAGATCAAACGACTCCGTTCTTTGTGTTTATATTGAAGCTAAAAGGGATGGGGTCTTTAATTTTTGTTTTATTGTTCTTTATACTACTTAGTTTAACGGTTTAATCAAATAGATGACAAAGCTGCGAATGTGAAAGAGAATTACTTACTTACATAGGTACTTACTTACACTTAAGTATACAAGTAAATACTTTGTGATAGTTTGTAGGCATAATAGTTCAGTTTTTTTTTTTAATAGATTTGTAGAGAAAAGTGCATGTGTAAATTAAATATGTACGTTCAGTAGACAGGCTGAGACTACAAAGCAAGGTATGGTCCACAAAAGTTTCAAAGGCGGATCAAGTGTCTTGCAACAATACACAAAAACGTCATGTGTGCATGTGCAGTGGCGCAGTGCAGTTTCAAAGTAAGAACAGTTTTTGTCATCCACATTAAAATTGCAACATTTATAACTGGCGTACGTCTTGCGAGTGTCGAGTTCGTGGAGAGTGATTCGCTCGCGTTTAGTTTCAACTCGGCGAAAGTCGGCGGAGGGCCGTCTGAGGGCCGCAGTGCACTAATTGTCAGCCCCGGGTGCCCTGACGCGTCTTGCGCGGTTATGAGCCTGACGCTCAGTCGCCCCATTACCGGCTATCTTGCTATGCATGCACTCACGGGTAAAGGTAACTGCGAAATAACAGACTTTTGTGGCATTTGAGCACAATTTCTTCCGCACGATGACGTAGAATTGACGTGTGTATTTTTGGCCACGAATAAAACACGTAAAGTACCAAAATTATAACTTTTATTATTCATCGTAGTATAATTTATACTTGCAGTTTCGCTCGGTGTTCGACCATATTTTTATATATATATATATATGTAATTAGTCAATATGAATCGATATGTACAACGGCTGTCCATGATGGCGGACGGAACGATAAACATGTCAATTTACCCACCACTCATAGTGGGGGCTTGAATCAAATTGTTGAACAACAAGAATAAACCAATCAACTCAAATACTTTGACAAACTAATATTTTACTAATCAATCAATATCACAAGATTCTATCATAAACCTAATCATGTCTAGAATTATTATCGACTTGAATCAAGTCAGTAATGGTTTTTGCAGGGTGCATTTGAAAACATACATAAAAGAATACACAAAGTTTGAATTAAGAAAGAAAAAAAAATGTTTGATGGGCAGAATTTTGCCATTCTAATAAAAAATATCTTTGCTTTAGTTAATTAAGTAATGGTTTTTGCAGGGTGCATTTGAAAACATACATAAAAGAATACACAGTTTGAATTAAGAAAGAAAAAAAAATGTTTGATGGGCAGAATTTTGCCATTCTAATAAAAAATAACTTTGCTTTAGTTAATTAATGAGGTAGGTACATATTTAATTGAAGCCTAACAATAATTTACACCATATAGGTGGGTTAGTAACCGTGATACACGAGCAAGTGAAATAGAGCCGGCCACGTTATTGGCTAACTAGTAGTTTCTTAGCCAGTTAGTGAAACTTGTAATGGATATTTACAGGTCTCTGCGGAGATATTTAACTTACTGAGGCTCACACGCAAAGGCCTTGCAAATGTCTAAGTTTGTGGGGAAATACACATGTAGGTACTTGCTATGTACTTGTAGTGTAGATATGTATTATAGAACTTGTAAATCTTTGTATAACATTCTGCTATAAGCCACATTATCTACCCACCTAAGTCGTCGATGTTTTAAAGCAACTATGTATTTTTAGGTAGAAAAGAAGCACGGGGTAGAGTAGAGCCTCAATCGATACTTTACAATGTAAAGTCAAATCAAACCAAACACTAACTCAAATGTGTTTAACGCCATATTTTTAAATCACTAATAGATTCGTAATATCTCGTGAATCTATTAGTGATGTAAAAATATGGCGTTAAACACATTTGAGTTAGGTAGATTATTAATTGCACATTTTCACCTGCCAGGCACATAGTCACCCCGTTCGACGGTACCTAAACTTTACAAAGGCCACATTTGGCTTGGTTATTCATCAAAATTTAATTATACCTACTCAATAGATTGTGCCTTTAATTTCGTCGTTGCCATAACAGCGGGTTTCTGTTTATATAAAATTCATGTCAATGTGTACATAAAAATCCGGATATAATCTTTGATCTTTGAGGACCATGTAGATTGGTGTCTGAAGTGGTCTTTTGAGGAAGCAACCACACAGATTGAGTGGAGCTGTGCAGTCAGTGCACGCATTCGTCAGTAACCGTGCAGCTCAACTCAAAACTTAAGGCGCTCAACGATTCGATATTTAGAAAAAAAAAAAACAAGAGTGTAAATCAGCAAAATAAAAAATAAACAACATTCACTGTCTAGACCTATTGGAGCAGCTCAATCCCAAGCTTTTTTGTCCTCAATATAGTATTTTACAGTATAATAGGCTCTCTGGCATAGTTTTAGCTTTATAAAAGATTTGAATTTATTAATGCTTAGTTCTTGAATGTGGCTAGGAAGTTTATTATAAAAACGTATACATTGGCATCTAAACGAGCCAACTATTTTCTTTAGCGAAGTGGTCAGTGGTCAGTTTATTTAATTCGCCAGTTTCGTTGATTAGCCAGTTTCACTGATTCGTCAGTTTTACCGATTAGACAGTGATAGTTTTCAGTATTTTTTTGTACACTCAAGGGGAAAAAAATACTTGTTGAAAAACACATAAGTATTGTGGAAAATCCTGCTGTAAGCCATCAAACTGTCGTAGGTGTCGCAACATAATTATTTGAACTTCCATTTATTTAATAAGTGACAAAAGTTTGAAGATACATTTCAAAACCCACAATTAGAAATAATAAATAACTAATTACATCTACGTTAAATATTTCTCACGTCCCGGTGAAGTAAGCTCAATTAAAATTGTTAAGTAAGTTTTTCGCGCGAGAAGGCCTCAACAAGTGAAATAGTTTTGATTTACACAAATAAATAAACGTCGGTCCGTTCAGCTCCGGTAGTAGCAAAATATTAATTGGGGCACGAGATTTCCTGTGAATTTGTTTCTCGTTTTGCTGGTGCGGAACGGGTGCCCCTTTGCGCCCGCGTCACGTAAGCTGATTCCTTTAATTTCAAAATTCCACGGCATTCTACCAACACAAAATAAAACGAATGGGAACGAAGGCACGATGTGTAATAGCTGTACATTCCTAATACATAAATACAGCCACATCCACGCCAAATCCCAATAATGTTAGGAACAGGTAAAACATTTAAGCAAACACGTTCTAACTCCTATGTAATTTGCTATTTAATTATTCCAATCCCGCAAAAATGTTAGTATATCCAGTCTAAATTCTATGAAAACGGTGCCTATACACGTTCATAACAGCACAGTTTTTATTCATCGCTCGGATTTCACAAGAGGCTTTCACTGAATTGAACTATGAAAAAGAATATAAAAATGTTTATGTAGTTTATTTCGTTCCGATTCTATAACGAATATCAAAAGATTCATTCATCCTAGTCTCTTTGGCCTATTTATGTGCTGTGTTTTTATAAAATTCTGTGTGTCTTATATTTTTTGGAATAGCTGTACTTCATCACTATAAGGAACGAAGTTTTTATTTTTATACCAGGTAAATAATTCTATTCATTCAGATATTATTATGTTCTTGTTCACCCAGACATCGATGAACAGTTTTGAGCACTATATTGTCGGGTCATGTGTTTGCTGGATGTATGTGTATATAACCAATTGGAGCACTCTGTTTGTCGTTGCTGAGTACCCACCCCATCAATCTTGCCTTGATACTTTCAGCGGATAAATGGATCGGAGCCGTAGTTAAGGCGGACATTGGCGACCGTCCCATCGTCTATTTACGGCCTAGCATGCTTTTCCAGACATTCATTATTTAACTAATGAATTAGTCTTAAATTATTGAAATAATCAAGATTAGGCACTTTGTTATTTGAAATCTATTCACCCGAACTGTTTAAAAATTTATTTGGTTTTAAAATAATGTTCCACTGAATCAAATTGATGAACGTGTGAAAGCCTCCCAGGGTAAACGTCATGTATTTTAAGTAAAGGGTCAAATTTTGGGATAATGTGTTGACGCAGATGGATCCAACGCAAATAGCTGCGGTAACCGGCGGCCCTTGTCGGTCTCATCATGGAGGATAATCAAGGTTTATACGAAGAATGGTGACGCTGTTTTTTTTTTCATTGCCCATTTTTTTCCGTCGTAGATCCTGCTGCACCGACTATTCACAAGTTAAAGCAATTTCATTTCTATCAATTAAGAATTTACCTTCAGTGAATTTAATATCGAAGTGCAATAAATAAATTAATAAAGCTTGTTAGAGGAGACTCTACCTTTACCAAACAGTAAAATCCTCCGTCGCCAGAAATGATTAGTAAGACCCAATCTAATTATTACCTACATAGATATATGAATTTATGGGCTGATTTTTCAATCGACGGATAATTTTTATTTGTGGAATAAAATTGACGTCTGACAGATTTTGTATGGAAGAACTGTTAAAAATTCAAAATTATTCCTCGGATAAATCTATCTGGCTTTGGTAAAATCAGCCCTAAGTTGGAAAACTCCTTTGTCCCTAACCACCCGGTTAAGGACAAAGGAGTTTTCGACGATGTTTGCGCCAAGTGAACTTAATAAGCAGTCCAATTTATTAGTTTTGTCTTTCGCACTAATAAAATGGATCGCCTATCAAGTTGCCCTAATTATAACAGGTTTATGCTTCGGGTAACTACATAATATAATACTTACTTATTTAATGACTATTATATGTATATCCCGAACAAAGACGACCAATAATGCTCATAAAAACATGCAATATGACATAAAAATAACCACTCCTAAAAATCCTAAAAGCTTTTTCCTTAGATGAATCAGACGTTGATAAAATAATTTGCAGTCTATGATACGCTAACTCGACTGGATATGATGACCTGAGCACTAAAGTGTTAAAAAGAGCATGGCGGGGTAAGCATGGAGTAGCGGCCCCAGCGGAAATTTCGACTGATCTTTTTAGAAAAAAATATCATGATATGTTGTCTCTCTAAGTTATGTACAACATATATTATGGGCATTGCTATATTTGGAATTACTATTAACGAGAAAAAAATGTTTTACTTCAAAAATATTTTTTCAATTTTCTCGAAAACCAATGCATATTTTGAAGTAATATTTTACAGGTTAGTTACACTCAGTAAGACCAACATACATAAAGATTGGCAGTTGAAATTTCCGCTGGGGCCGCTAGGTACTCCATGCTTACCCCGCCATGCTCTTTGTGCAATGAGTTTACTGTCTCCCTTAACTTATATTATAAACCTGTGTCTCTAATAGAAGGAGTATTCCCACTAGTGATGGGCGTTGAATCAACGAACTAGTTGAATCAACGTTGATGTCTCTTCAACGGGATTAACGTTGACCGTGTACAAATCAACTCGTTGAATTCGTCAACGAGTTACGAGACAACGACGTTTATGAATTCAACTCGTTTGACGAAACGAGAAACGGAACCCAACGTTTTGTTATTTTCAACGTACGTAAATTGTATTTCTTTAACAATAAAACTCCAGCTACGACGCGATAATAATGACAATAATTTGAACTCTAAATAACGAATACAAGATTTGATATTTATTTAGTAATTTGATCAATGTCATTATTTTTAAAAAAAGTAAAGGATGACATTATTAATTCTTAAAATTATCATATTCGTGCGCGGAATGAAACGTTTCCGGTAGTAGGTAAAGTCATCATAAAATGTTATCCAATTTCATTAGGTAAAATGCATCAAATTGTTCGTAAATTAACATTACAATAGCATACATTAGTAAAAGCGTTTAGGCGTTTATCGTTCATGCAAGTTGACGTTCGTAACACGTTAACTCGTTGACGAAATTAACTAGTTGATCAACTAGTTGACAAACGCAATTCAACGTTAACGTTTCGTTGACGGAAAAACCTTCAACGACCCATCACTAATTCCCACCACATCTGAAAAGGTCAACTGTCAAGCCTCTTTATAAGAAATGTGTAAAAACTGACATGAGTCCCAAGTTTATCCAAAATCTTTGAGAAGGTTATATGCATTAAAATAGAGAAATTTTTAACAGCATGTCATGTTCTTAACAGCATGTGATGTTCTTAAAAAACTGGCCAAGTGCGAGTCGGATTTGCGCACGAAGGGAACCCATCGCGCGCAATCTAATTCAGAAGACAAAATAAAATCAAATTAATATAAATCAAATTTAGAAGACAAATCAATAGAATCTGTAAATTGTAAGCTAGATTAATATTGACATAGCTGATTGTGAATACTTTTACACGCCTTTTTATGGCAGGATATGCTGAAACAAATTTATTGTAACACTTTATGTATGTACCATATTCTAGCAACTAAATATTTTTGATTTTTATTTAATTATTCGGAGGTATCTAATCCAAATTATATGTGAAAGTTATTATTACCCGACTCGGCAGAAGGTAGAGCGAAATGCGAGCCTCTCTTCGTATGACTTCTAGTCAATGGGGGAAAAGTGGACAAATATTAAAAGATAGATGGACACACACAAGCTTGGTATGGGAACAATATATTTGTATTATGTATATTTAAAGTATAATTTTGCTTGTATACGTTATTGTATTTTTTTCATTAGCTAAATTTACAATATTTTTTGACGATCAGAAGTATACCCCAATAGTTTAATTAGGAGTGCATCTCTACTATAGATACAGTATTTGAATGTGAATTGATCTAAACTAGTCGTAACATGGGAGCTATAAATCAGGATCTTCGAAGTCTTGGAAGTCTGCCAAATTCACCTAAAGCTAGGCGACCTAGACCAGCAAGTTACAGTACTTTATTGTATCATTTATCCATCAGTGGCCCCTGATACGCAAACCAAAGAATTTACTACGTATCTTTCATAAGTATGAGAAAATATTGTGCCAAAAATATCGTATAATTCTCAAGTATATACTCGTATATGTCGCAGATGGATTGTAGAGTCTGCTTCTTTACAAAACCGCTAGTGGTTTTACAAAACAGCTCTGTTATGTAAAACAACTGAACAATGCTCAGCAGTTGTCCATAATAACTGAACTTGAACACGCAGGATTGCATAAGCGTTTTGCATTTATCAATGCAGCGGGTCAACGATTAGCGGTTTGTAAAACAGCGAGAAATGAAGCGTCAGAATGTAGATTTTAGTTCTAAATTTTGTCGCTCGTGGCTCTGTGTGTCGTAGCAACAATAATGGCGTCCGAAACAGAAATAAGTAACAACGAGTAATACAGGTAAAAAATACCTTAACTCAAGTCAAAACAGTAATTTTAAGAACAATATCAATTAAAAGTTATCAGATTTTTATGGAAGACATTGCATTATGAAGCTCATTGCGACTGCAGATAAGCCATTCTGCATTACGTCAAAACGTCAGTAGCAGTTTTGTAAAACGTAGGGCAATGACAATCTAGCTAAACGTTGTTCAGTTGTTTTACATAACGGAACTGTTTTGTAAAACAACTAGCGGTTTTGTAAAACAGCGGATTCTACAATCCATCTGCGACATATATATTGCTAAGACATTTCATAAAGTAGCGAAGTCGGCATCGATAAATAACAGTAAAGAATTCTGTATTGACATGGATGATTATTTTAGGTCGTTTTGTTTACATAGCTTCTGAATGGACCTTCGTTTTGCTTAGAAGAGGACGATGTTGTTAGTAAATCGTAGACAATTTCATAAAAATGTCATACGATTTGTCACTTCAGATCGCTTGTAACTGAGAAATGCGTTTATATAATTTCAACCCTCAATTTGTTGGTAGGTATCCTTAGGACGATGACGCAGCATTTTTATAAAAAATGTTAAAAAATGAGTAGGCTCTTTCAAAATGCTAAATACGTCGGTAGTTTTAAGACCTTTAGATACTTTATTTAAATAAGTCTCTTATATTTGAATTTATCTTGTATCTTTATTTGTAGAATTGCAGAGGCAAATGAAATGTCTAGTCTGCTTAACTTCATTTGAAAGCATAATCACGAAGACATGGGTATTATAAGTATTATTGATTGTACGCTCGTGAGTGCGAGCTGTGGTTCGTGGTAATAGAAACACATTAACTATGTGCCAATAGTTCAATGGAGATCTCAGTTATTATTGGTAATTACTGTTTTGAAATATTATCTCAAATGATTAAGACACCTTGCTCAATAGGTCGCCACTAACAAGTCTATAGGGTAATATACCCTGTAGGGTAATATACGCTTTAATATAAAGCGAGCGCGCTCCGCACTCTCAACCTCATTGCTGAGGATTTGGACATAGGTATTCTGATGGGCTTTGGGTGAATTTACAAGAACAGCTACCTATAGAATTTGCCATGGTAAAAGATAATGGAACTATTTAAATTGTATGTGTGCTAAAATATCGCATTGAGTCTAGCCTGTAAGGATATTTGTATGTTTGGAGTAAATAAAATAAAATAAAAAAATAAATTTATTAATGTTGCTTGCACTCATTTTTGTTTATCTATATACAGTGTGTCCGGACATGGACTAGCGATATTCTAAATACTTAAATATAAGCTATTTTAAAGTACAATTACACTATAGGCTTAGGTCCAATATACTTCCCCGCTATGTGGCAGCCATTTTGTTTTTTTTGTTGAAGTATGCTCTATGCGAGTACAAAAAAAATCATATATCTCAAAGTTTTAGTCATACTGAGATAAAAATAGGCTTATTCGAAAGGCAATAATATTGTCTACCGTCTGCACTACAAAGCAATATGTTCACAATTCCATAACTTTTGAAAAAAAATGTGAAAGTCGAAAAAAAAAACAAAAAATTATGCAATTCAACCAATAATTGTTAATTACTACAAAAACAACCCCGAGAGCTTTTTTATTTTTTATACTAGATCGACAGTTTTTGAGCTAAGCTACAATACAACATAAAATTCACAACTGTATGTCTAATACTTTAAGAGTTATTGTTGTATGAACATAGCGTATGCGCAAGCACAAAAGGCCTTTGTCGGAACCCTAAACAGGAAATCATTAAAAAAACATAACATTCATATTGAATTTTATTTAATGTTTTTTCCAATATTAAATGAAGATTAAAATATCTAAAGCAGTTGCTCAAAGTGGCCACCTCCAGCTTGTAGACACACTACGGCTCTCTGTGCCACCTGGGTTGATGAGCGCCTAATTAAATCCAAATCGGATCTAATTTCTTCGGCGGCTGCCATAATTTTTGCGACGAGTTCTTCCCTGGTATTTGGAACTGTAGCGTATACTTTTTGTTTCATATGACCCCACAAAAAATAATCCAAGGGTGTCAAATCGGGTGAGCGAGGCGGCCACGCTACTACACCACCACGACCGATCCACGGCTGTAGATTATTATTTAAATATTCTCTCACTGCTCGAGAAAAATGCGCGGGTGCACCATCGAGCTGGAACCACATACGCCGACGGTATGATAGAGGTAGGTCCATGAGGCTGTCCGCAAACTGTGTCTGTAAGAATTCTAAAAATCTAGCGCCGTTTAATGTAGGTGGCAATTCCAATGGCCCTATCAGCCTATCGTTGATTATGCCGGCCCACACATTTACTGAGAATTCATGTTGAAATGAGCTTGGGCGCACCGCCCTTGGATTTGCGGAGCACCAGAGATGGTCGTTTCTGTGGTTTGTAATCCCAGCTCTTGTAAATTTGGCTTCATCAGTCCACAGTATTCTTTGTAAAAAATTACGGTTCTGTCTCAAATTTCTATTTATCCACGAACAAAACACAGATCTCGCAGCAAAATCTGGTTCGATCACGTCTTGAACCCGTCGAAAATGATAAGGGTGTAACCCTTCTCTTTTCAAAATTCTCCATACATGCCACTTAGACATTCGAAGTTGCACTGAAATCCGTCTAACGCTTAGTCTAGGATCATTGGTTATTAGTCTAAGCACTTCTTCTTCATCTTCGGGCGATACCAAGCGATTGCGTTCATTAACAGCTCTTTGAATACCTCTTTCCGCTAATCTTGAATGCACGTCGATAAAAGTTTGGCGACTCGGTGTAGGCCTGTTAGGGTACCTTCGTCGATATTCTTGTACAGCCAAATTTGCACTTCCATTGCAAAAGCCATACACAAAGTGTATGTCAGCAATATGTTGCGATGAATATTGACGCTGTGCCATACTTTATCACACTTTTAAATACAAAACACTAACGCAGCACGTAAACAGCACGGACGGTAAGTGAAAGTAGCGATAGCGATCACAACGCAGGGCGAGGGACAACTAAACTAACCCAACTAATAATTTGTCCTTAAAACTGATTTTGTTTCAGGTAGTGGACTAATACGTTCTATCTCGCTTACTCACGGTAGTAACGAACAGTATTTCTCGCCTGCTCTCAGATGGAATACAGTGAATGCCATAAATGACACTCTGGCGGTTAACAAAGACGTTTTGTGCTTGCGCATACGCTATGTTCAAACAACAATAACTCTTAAAGTATTAAACATACAGTTGTGAATTTTATGTTGCATTGTAGCGTAGCTCAAAAACTGTCGATCTAGTATAAAAAATAAAAAAGTTCTCGGGGTTGTTTTTGTAGTAATTAACCATTATTGGTTGAATTGCATAATTTTTTGATTTTTTTTTCGACTTTCACATTTTTTTTCAAAAGTTATGGAATTGTGAACACATTGCTTTGTAATGCAGACGGTAGACAATATTATTGCCTTCCGAATAAGCCTATTTTTATCTCAGTATGACTAAAACTTTGAGATATATGATTTTTTTTGTACTCGCATAGAGCATATTTCAACAAAAAAAACAAAATGGCTGCCACATAGCGGGGAAGTGTATTGGACCCAAGCCTATAGTGTAATAGTACTTTAAAATAGCTTATATTTAAGTATTTAGAATATCGCTAGTCCATGTCCGGACACACTGTATATAATCTATACCATAAATATAATACCATATATCTTTCAATCACCATGTTACAGGCTATTTTGTACCACAATTTCAGCCAAATTCACCGAATGGCTTTTTCCTAACATTTTGTGCGTGGTTCTTTTAAGGGGAGGTTTTTACTGTGGAAAGAAGGGATACAGTTTATATGTAAAATCTTATTCCTTTGATCTAAATATTTGAAACTTGGCCCGAATTCCTATAATAATAATAATAATAATAATAATAATATTCCACAACTTTCACACAACGCCATCTAGTCCCAAACTAAGCAGAGCTTGTGCTATGAGTACTAGATAACTGATAAACATACATATATATTTCTAAATACATACATATTATAGATAAATTACACCCAGACACAGAACAAATGATCGTGCTCATCACACAAACATTTGTCCTGAGTGGGAATCGAACCCACGACCTTGCGTATAGCAGTCAGGGCCACTGACCACTAGACTAACAGGCCTATCATCATCATCTGCCTAGCCTTTGACTAACAATGTTGGGGTCGGCTTCCAGTGTAACCGGATGTAGCTGAATTTTTGTATTTAGCTCGAATACAAAAAAAAAAAATAAAGATCGTAGTCATTAATTTTCAAAACCTTTACAAGGGGGTGTAAGGGGTTTTTGTCGCGAAGTCACGGGCGAAGTGCTAGTTTGCGATATAACAAAAAAGTTTTTACATTAGATCGGCACTTATTTTGAAAGTTTATTTTCAATTAACTTCAGCAAAAACTCGAATAATATTCTGGGGCAGGTTTTGCTGATTCAGGAATTTCCATCGTCAGTGCAATCTGCTCGACAAACTGGACGCTGGCAATCGCGTAATTTAATGAACACTTCCCTAATCGAGTGACGAGCCGAAAGCCGCTCGATGCTCCGGCGAAAAATAGCATTTTCGTTTTCCATTTCAAAATTTGTTCGTAACAAGAAATATTAGTATTGACGTTTCGTAATTTGTAAACTAAGTTAGGTGTTAAGCTCTTTCGTCGACCGACAAAGTGAGCTTACAGGTTTGTTTTTATTTTAAGAAATGACTTAATAATTCCTGTGTTATCATTTGTCTACAACATCTTAGTTAGTACAAATATGTACCAATCGAAAACCAACTTTCATCTTCGTTCACAATGTTCCCACCTCGGTCTTTTTGTTTGCTCAACTTACTAATGTAATGGAATATACTTACAAGCACTTGCGCTTTGCTACTTAACGAATGTGCATTTGAGTAATGCGTTTTTTGTCGTACTCGTATTAGGTAAATGTATCCTCATACAAGAAGGAATATTGGCTACATTAGTAAGCAGGTCAGAACAACGATTTATCATTGTGAAGATGACGTTTACGGCCGATAGCGACTGATTTGTTCCAGATCAAATGCGAATCCAATATTTACGCATCGTGATCGTATGGGTTCGGAAACATTCGCATCGTATCACTGTAACGTATTGCATTACGGCGCACTTCTATTCTTATGTAAAGTGAGTGAGGGGTAGCATGTGGATGATGGTAGACATGAAACCTGGAGGTGGAGAGGTGCCTTTCAAGATAGTTCATGAAATTACCTCTAAACTCGTGAATACAACTCCCAAATTAATAAATAATACCTTTGTTACAGCCACTCACTAATTGACTGACGAAGAAATTACTAGGGTAAACACGATTCCAAGAATTACGTCGACCCAAGTTACAAAATGATTATTTAATAAATATTTACATGAAAATTATTCAAAGAGAGGTTACCAAATCAGACTCATGACGTCAATGGCCTGTGCTCGACTTTGTCGCCCTAGTTCAGGCTGCCTGGGCAAGATAAGCTGGCTTCCTCCCTCTGTATTGTCTAAAATTTAGTTGCTTTGTTACATGCTTGCAACCTAGTTAACACGAGTTAATCCGCTTGTGCACCCATCAGCTCTGTGTACGGAGTAGTTTTGGGCTCAATCCGGTTCCACTGGATCTTGTGTAGTCAGACATAAAATCTTGATCAATAATTATGTTTGATCTATAATAGGGAAACACGTACCTATGTAATACTGATTTAGTTGTCGCCATACCTATATATCTGCCTAGTAGGTAGCTCATTCATGCAAAAAATGTACAAGTTAATAATTTACTGTTAAAATTCTCATTTTTTTAATGTTTTCAATTGAACATTTGAAAAAGTTTTTAATTTAAAACTACACGGGCCACCCGGCCGCGAAGTCGCAGCACTCGCTACTTGCGTGGACTCAGTGACGCGCGAAACACGTGCGTAGTTGTTTTTCATCAAACGTTGCGTTCATTTTTTCCATCCATATCCATACCTGCGACTGATCCTCTCTTCCGCTTTGCGTACCTTTCGATTATCCAGCGGGACGGGAGTAGATTTCGTATAATATTTCATCTGTTTCTATTAAAACATTTTATCATATTGCGTAGCATTTGCTGACAGCGTTGTCAGCAAACTATAAATTGTGCTGTTTCTATTTTCGTGAGCGAGTAAATTGAAATTTGTTTCGTAGACAGCGGGATTAATATTTTTTTAAAATGTATGTACTAATTTAACGGTAAGTAAAGGCAATGCTCTTGTGAATATTATTTACAGGACGTTATTGTAAATAAAATGTGGCGTACGTCTGTACTATTTATAAATATTTGTGACTACCATAAATGCACAATTTATTAATGCATTTATCATTTACTTAAAGAAAGCCATAAGGAAATTGTTTTACGCGGCAGTATGTTATGCTAGTTAAGCAAATAAAGAAGTTAGCGGTCCCACTAAAGTTGTAACATCTACAAAATAATTAAGTAAATGGGACTTCTTAACGCAATCTCGAACACGAATCGCGTAAAATGTTAGCTGGTTTACATTTAAGTCAAATTATTGAAAAGAAAATGTAGGTACTTGACATCGTTACGAGGATGTAGGCACATCTGTATGGCTCCAAATCGGCCCGTGTCACCCCCAGTCTTTTATTGTAGCGAGCTTTCCAATTACATCCGAGATGGATATTTGCGCGCCTCGATGGCGCACGTCGCCGGCTCCGACTTATTATCTCTGAAACGAATGCAAGGGTTCATGAAATAAAAGCTAAGCTTACATAAAATATGACGCCATTAAACTGCTTTACTATATTTGTTTTTAACGGCATCGTTTTTATTCAACTCATAAACCGAGATGAACAATAAATTCATTAAGCTGGTGTTAACGAATGTTAATAAAATATGATATTTGCTTTAGGTACTAGTACTGTTATACCTATACCTAGTATACTGAACGATTTATTTTCTTTTTTATGGAATGTTCATTGAATTAATGGTCAGATAAACTGCATTTAATTATGTTTCGTTTGTATGTTGGCATAATAATTTATTTATATGCTTATTTTCATATCATTAAGAAAGTACATTTATACATTGTCCTGGTCCATTGGGAAGCATGGTAAAAATACTTTTTTTTTCAGATACCTATCATTTTTATAAAATACTTTGTTCAAGGGCTTTTACGCGTCGATAAATGCGTACATAAATATTTTAACAGATTAATAATTAGTAACTCTTATTGAATGTGTATTTAATTTAGTCGCGCTCGTTAGGGTACGAAGGCTCTCCAGCATTGTGTCGTGCGTGGCTATTAAACAGGATATTAATACACGAGCATCCATTCAGTCGCGACGGCAGTTCGGACAGTTTGCTACCAACTACTTGTTAGTTGGAAAGTCCGGAAGACAATCTAATCGGAGCCAAGTTCCGGACATTACCGATCGGCGCCTAACGATGAATGATCACTCTTTGATGTTCGTGTTCTATTAATCTATTGAAATTAATTCAGCATAACTAGATTAAACTTCATCAGTCAACAATCACATAACCATAATATTACGAGCTTATAGAAAACATCGATACGGAATTGAGTTTAACGGTTGAATTTGTCGCGAGCGAAAATGTGATCAATATTCGATAATTTCGCAGATGTCGTAAATGGCAAGGCAAATGTTGCCGATATATTTATGAAGGGTATTTAGCGTCAAATAAAATATTATTTTGCTATGGCATAAACAATAAAAGTGCTAAGAGATTTACTGGCGCCGTTTATCTAGATGATCCCGTGGGGATCGCTGTAAATTATCACCATGGACACGTCTCGTTCGTCCTTCAGCACTCGAAGGTTTGTAAGCTTTCAACCTTCTATTTGCTCAAAAGTACCTTGAAATACGTAATTCTGACCAAACAGCGCTGAAGCATTTTTTTTTTGTTCTGCTTAATTGAAAGTTACACTAACGGTGTCGGAGCAGTTGATGAAATTTTGCTCTTTGTAGTCGAGATCGATCACGGTACCCTAACGAACAGTTCTGTATACTAGGTATAGGTATAACAGTGTCTCGAATTCTATTACCTGCCTAGGTTCACGCGAACTCGTCAAGTGACAGATCGAGAAATATAACTATAACTAGACATGTAGACATTCACTACTTCGTTTTTCTAAGTAAGATTTTTCCTTTCAGAATATCTGCGAGGAAAAAGATCGTGTAGGCACTTTTTCATATACGTTCACTAGTGGATTTGGTAAGTGGAATATGCGAAGACGAGGACTGCAAATTGCTTGTGTTTTCATTCAAGAAACTATAGTTTTTATGTTGGTATAACTTCAGTCTTTTTTTCTATAAGACTTTCTTTAATTTTTTTTGAATATAGGATAACACAACAGAGTACCTTTATATCTGTACCTTCGTTGACGTAGAGACGTATTTCCATCAGCGGAACAAAGGAAATTAAACTTTTAATTGGTATTCGCAAACAAAATCGTAAAGAATGTAAGGTGTAAAGAATAAATTAAAAGTTTTTTTGTTTTGTTTTTACGTTTAATTATCATTCCCTTAATTACTTAAGGTTAAATAGATGATTATTAATACTTTAATTAATTGAGTTTTCTTCGAATTTTTATTCAATATTAAAGTTGATCTGAGAGATGGTTTGAGATGATGATGATGTAATGATTTATATTGACGATGATGTTGGTTTTTGTTGACGATTGTGTGATCTAGTCAATCTTAAAGTCTATTGAATACTTAATTCCCAAACTTTTATATTAAAGCAAACAATTACAATATTGCACAAAATTTTTCATCCACGTCTTTCGTTACATCGAAAGCAGGTGTCAAATTTTCACCTCCCCCTATAAATCTTCATTTTCATTACGTACACAAAGGGAGAGAGGGGAAGAATATTATCGAAGACCCTCACTCATTGACTTATTTTATACGGCATTAAATATATTGTACCTATCTATAAAAGTATATATTGAACGATGTTTCCTTAGTAAGTACGTAGGCAGCTACTCATGTTAAGGAAACAGAAGATCAATGGCGAATTTATTGTTATTTCTGAAGATAAGAATATACTTAAGAGAAAAGCTGAACATAGATTACTATTATAAAACTTTAAAAATCGTGAATTTAGAATACAATTTAAAACACAATGAAAAAGACATAAACGAGGGATTGTTATTAAATACACCGCATCACAAAACTGCATTTTTATTAAAATTAAAGAATAATACCGATATGCAGGAGTTGAAAATTAAACTCTATAAAGAGAGAATTTGATACAGCTAATACTTATAATATAAAATACAACCTAATGATACCCACAGCACAAAATGTAACTTCAATTTACTAAATAGTTAAAGCCAACATCACACCAAACAACATACGGTATACAGATCCAATTTATAAAGTAATCCCAGAGGAACAATAGCAAATACAAAATATGATTGTGTAGCATCCACTGGAACGAGGTCGCGTATAACCTTGAAAATAATTGCCTCTTCGGAATAATTAGGTACAATTATAACTGGTCCCGTTCAGCAGAGCCTCTGATTTCAACGGATTGATTGATGGAGCAGCGGTGATTGGCTCGATAAACGTTAAAACCTCTTTGAGCCGATTGTGATTAATTTTCATAATGGAATGTGTTGGTTCTGTTCTCGCATAATACGAGTAGGTACGAGTAGGTACGAGTAGGTACGAGTAGGTATTTGGAATTAGTTTTAGTAGTAGCAGATAAATTAACATTTGTCTGTTATTTTCAACATTTGGGTGAAATTCCGTAATTGCATTTGAAATGCACCTCTTCTACATTTTCCGGATTAGCTTTCAATGTTTTAGGCTCTTAAAATTTTTTAGCATTTCGGTTTCTTTGAAAAAAATACGGCTCTATTTCTTTCACAGCGAAATGCAACTCCATATTTTTTGTAGGTCAACCTCACTGGTCATGGAAAAATGTGTGCAGTAAGGACTATACCTCGCTGCAGGCTGCATACAGGACCCACACTCGGTAATAAGGTTAACGAGATGGACGTAGACTGAATGAACGCAGGATTTCTTTCATTGAATTAAAAAGCCGTGGAAAGTCTCACTATTGTTTACATAAAAATATGTGAAAATAAATTTAGAGCGCGCAGTCTTAATACAATCTAGAATCTGGTTCAAATATTTTGTGAAATGGAGGTCAAGACATTTTTTATATTAAACCTTTACCTATCAATATTAATAATTCGAATTACCTTCCGATATTATTTCATGTAGAAATTTAATTGTCAACAAGGGCATCATAAAACAGATGGTTATCTATCGCAAGTAAAAAAAAACTAGGAAAGGTCTATTTTGGTACCCTTGACATTAAAACAGAAAAAAAAAATGTTGGTTGTAATTTGATTCTTGTGTATAATATTTATATCTAGGCCGTCATAAAAACATTTTATTTGTTTCCGCAGTCCGCTATTCTGCTCGGTTGAGTAGAGTAGAAACTGATCAGTAACGTATGATGAAACTAGAGCGCCGTTCTATTCTTAGCAAAACTTGGTAAAGCCGCGTCGTCCTCTCCACTCCGAAAGTTTTATGAGTCGGATGAGATAGATCAGGGATCGGAATGCATTATTGCCTATTCAAGATTGTGTCATCTCAACAGAGAGAGCTTTCTATTGATTGCGGGGAAGATTCTGTGAAAAAATATTTTTGAAGTTTTATAAATAAATCTATCACCATTTGTAAGATTTATAACGTTTTGGGCGTTTATCTTGGAACAGGATATGATATCGAAATTGTTTGTTCAGCCTATTTATATTTAATTTACTCATTATGAAAATGATCTCAAATCGAGTTTTGATTATATCAGAAGAAGTGAGGAGGGTCGATGTAGAATACAAGCTGTTTGCATCTGCCGCTGCAATGCTCAAGATCGGATCAGCTCGCTGAGAGTCTAGTATCGTCGAGTCCTGGTGCCAAATGCGGAAACTTTGTCAAATCAACACTCTAATCCAAACAGTGCACCTCTTTACATTCAAACTGCGGGATTGGAATTATTAAGATTGAGCTGCGATTGTGCTAAACTTGTCGGAAGAGTTGAGCCGGGTCCTCATTTAGATGCAGATTTAGGTCAGACGTCAATTGAGTTCGAACAGTGTAATTAAGCGACTTTTGGAAGTTAGATTGCTTAATTTAATTCTTTTCATTGTATAATTTTATACTTCTTTGTTTGTGTAGGTACTTCGATAAATATTTTTGTTAGTTTTGTGAACGTTGTTTAAAATACGATTCAATGTATGTTTTACGTGCTTGTTCCATTTTAACTGTATTTCAATTTAACGTGTACACTCTACATACTCGTATTGAAAACTCGCATAAAAACTGAGAAGTGTATAAAAAGTGTGGAAAGGAAGTTAACGCAGCAACTTTTATAGAACTAGGTCATAACTCTGCTTGCATATTCAAACGTTCTATTGGTACTGTGTGGGACCTCGCGTTGTTCAATATTCCTGGAATAAAACCTGTGAAAAACTTGTTAGTACGTCAAATAACCAGGTCTAAAAAAAGAAAAATATGTATATTAGAAGCGACACGCCTTACAATGTTACGGTGCCGATTTTCTTTTCTTTATCTTGATGTTTGCTGGTGTCAATTTCCTGTTAACTTAGGAACGACAGTATTATAATAAAATATTGACATTGTTTACGTACTCGCTGTTTCTCTTTGCGTATTTCGAGGTAACGAAGGCTCTGGGGATTGCTGCCTAATACTTAGGTATCAAAAGATTTCCGATGGGATATTATCCTAGAGCGGAGATTATGGCTGTCTACAGGAACGGTATGTTCTGTCGAATTAATACGAATTTAGATTAGATTTAGTTAAACCGTTTGTTTACGAAGTTAGATAAGATATTAACAATAAGTATATTGTACTTATTGCAGAATCATTGTCAAGAAAAATAAATTTTTTTTTGAAGCTGCGGTACGCATAGAATAAAATATTACATAGGTATTAATATGATCCCCGAAGGTAGAAAATTTGTGATGCAATTAATTTAAAATTTTCTTGCTAAATGTAATGTAATTGGAAAGCGTTGATGCGAAGTACAGAGGGGGAGACAAGGCGTTGTTGAGTGAACGTCTTCTGATGAAAAATGTTGACTTTATATGGAAAATTCGCGCGTGATTCGCATACCTACAGCTCGCGTGAGGGGCGCGCGGATATCAACAAAACATACACCAGTCTATATAACAATGTTATATTATGCAGCTCTCCCTGCTTATTTTCATATATTACTATACTGTTTTACGTTAAGAAAGTTCATAAAAATGTAAGTAAATGCGGTAAAAGTATTCGGGTATCGTTCGCTGCTGGCATAGCCGCATCATTTCTGACGAAAAGACCAATACAATTATGTAGTAAAACGGCAAATATTTTGGAAAACCAATAATTTGGAAAGTTGTAAGTTATGCCTAACCTTACAGGGAGTATATGCATGAAGTTACGAATATGTTGTGATTGTATGTCGTAAGTTCTACCTCTGCTGAAGTAGTTATTGTTGCTCTTAGAAATAGCATGAAAATAGCCCGAAAGTTTCGCAAAATATACTAATATCAGCCGGTCGATTCTGTAAAAATCTCACCGTGAAATCATAAGGGAAGTGAGCTTGAAGTGAGCAGTTTCAATAGTGTTAATACCTAATGACAGCTCACTCCGCGCTCACTCCACCCAAGTTTTCACGGTGAGATGGTTGCAGAATCGCACGGCAGTTCAATACTATGCCATTTATTCAAAACGTATTGCAAATAAACTGAAATCGAGTGACATTTATGTGAAAAAAGAAACCTAATCCCGTCGTCACCGTTGTGTAGCTTGCCGTGAGGGGCGGCGGTCTACTGCGTACATGTCTATCAATTTAATGCCGATTTATTTGCTTGGCAACGATAAAGTTTACGGTGTTCCCCTCCCGACATGTGCAGTGTGACACATGTCAAATAAAACTATGAGTATAGTGATTGTACGGCGCGTAGATACTAAGATAACCACAACGTGTAACGTTAAATGCGCATAACCTCAGACACCCCAACTGATTTTTAATTCAATTGACTTATTTCAGAGAGAAACTAAGTCATTAAAAAAATTGTAAAGGTTTTATGTGCTGTTTTACTGTTACTGGCCATTCTGATCGTTTCTTGCGTCTGCGACGACGCTCTATCGAGGTAGGAGTCGTCACCGGGCCGCTGCACCGCGCTGACATTGGCTTGCTTGACCTATTAATAAATAGATACGGCAACGTTTTAAATGAAGATTTTTTTGAAAAATGTGACCTATATTAAAAAGTGGTTCAATTAATTGTGCTCGTTATTCTGATCAAACTATTTTCAGGTTTTGCGCATTTAACGTTACATGTTGTATATGTATTTCATACAATTTACAAGCTCCGCTACTTTTTACGAGCCAGTGCAAGTGAGGGGTTTTGTGCTCGCCTTAAAGCTTGATGCCAGGAAATGATTTATTAGGGAGGTCCCATACCTCTGTTTATAAATAAGGTCTCAAACATGCCAAATAAATTGCTTTTGAACTTTTCTTTTCTTTGACAAATAAATACGTAGTTGTGTTTTGTGTTTCACTTCATTATATTTTGGCCAGTAGGTATACAGCCGATGACACATCTTTACTTAATATTATCAAGAGGTAAACATTTTGATTTTGTATGTAGGAAATATAGACGCCAGCACTACATGCTACCCGAAACTGTCAAATTTTTACAATCAAGCGACAAAGTTGAAAATCTATTAAAGAAATTTGACAGATTGTAGTTGGTAGCTTGATGTGCTGGCGTCTAGAGCTATGTATATAATATACATGTGTATATATGTATATATAATGTATACAGCGTGTAACAGAAGGAGGGTATCAACCCTGAAGGAGGTGAATGTGCTCATGAAACTCAACAACTTTCCCCAAAGAACATAGGTCAAAATATGAAAAAAAAATTTGGCCCTCCCATAGTAAATCAATCAGCTGGTAGTCTGTTTTGTAAGGGAGGGCCAAATTTTTTTTTCATGTTTCGACCTATGTTCTTTGGGGAAAGTTGTTGAGTTTCATGAGCACATTCACCTCCTTCAGGGTTGATACCCCCCTTCTGTTACACGCTGTATATATATATATTTTTTTTATTCATTGTATATTATACATTCATACCTTAGATACCTCTAAGGTATGAATGTATAATATATATGAATAAATAATATTTTCGGAACTAATCACCAGCTTCGGATAACGCTTTTATTTTATGTTAAAAAAAAATCACGCGATGGATGTCGCGGACAGAAGCTAGAACAAATACAAAAAAATAATAATTGAGAAGTAAAATTCTAGGTAGGTATCTTAACGAAGGCAAATACTATGTCTGAAAGAATTTTCGCGCAGTGCAGAGCTCCTTCATCTCAAAAAAACGCAGACAACTGGCACAATTGCTCCATGACACAAAGTCTGTTGTGATTATAGTCCCGAATCAATTTGTGCGCGTGCTTTGAATTAATTCGTTACTACAGAACAGCCAATGAACATTCTGTGATTACAACCAAGATTTTGTTCAATAATGGGAAAAACATCAACGGCAGATAATTGTATTAAAATAATAGAATTCTCAGTAAGCAAGACTGGTTAGACTGGAAGCATCATAGTTCGGAAAAGGCTAGGCAGATGAAGATGAATTGACAATAAACAACATAGCAACTAATTGCTTACCTATAATTTTATTTATTTTCAAAAATAAAGTACATTCTTCAAATTAAAGACCTGAGAGATTGCTATGCTTATCCTAAATAGGTTTGATGTCAACAAAACCATTAAAGAGTTCTATGTGTTTTGACTTGCGCTATCGTTAATTTATTTCACCAAATAGTAGCAGTATAGTAGTAAAAGCACCCAGAACTTTCTCATCACTATTATCTATAATACTTATTACGTGTTTAGTTGCTTGTGATTACGATCACACAGTTAAATTAATTGACGACACGTTTAACAACAATAAAAGTGTTTATTAGTTGGCTTAAAAAGCATGTATAATTATGTACCTAACTATACACAGAGGCGCGTGATAAATATCTACATCTAAGCCTAACTTAGATGCCATTCAAGCATTTCAAACTAGCTTCATTTGTTATACAGCCTTCATCAAATTAAATACCATTAATTAGGTAACAGTCTTTGGAGATAGGGCGTTGAATTAACTGAAACTAACCTGAATTAATTGCGCTAATAAAGCATTCGTTACGCTTAGTCTTTGAATGTATTCAGCGTTAATACAATACATTTACAGTGAGCATCAAAGCAAAAACTTTCTCGTACAAACAAACAAGTAACATTAGTCACTGCTAATATATTACAGCATCGTAGGTACTCGTTGCCTTTCTTTCTCCCAGCTGCTCATCATTTGTCATAGGTGCGGCGGTGCCTGTCCATCTGAATAAAAGATAACAGCCGGCAAGAAGTCTTCAGGGACCGATTTATGGTTCGCTCATATCGAAGCAAGCGCCTTTATTTCCGGAGAGTTTAAAAATAAAGTTCCGCCCAGCTTACACGTCGTTTACACGGAGCAGGACCCTCCGGTACATGTGCCCTCTTTTCGCAATTTCAACTCTCTCATGGTGATATTATAGCCAAAATATACCATTAGTTACCATAGATCGCGCTAAATAATGTAAGAATGCTGAAGGCGCTGAAGGCTGCAGCCGGCCGCCTCCCGCCCACGGGTCGTCGACCTCGCGCACTATTCCGGGTCCCCCGCCCCACATTTTTCTTTTCGGACACTATACGGCTGGCGGGCGTACGCCTCATGAAATGTGCTACGTCGTCGTCTTGCTGAATATGCGACTATTGTTCTGCTTTTGCAATTTCATGTGTAATCTTGTCTCCTCATTTTTATTTACTACCCTTAAAGTAGTTTTAAACAAGGAAGTCTAAAATTATGAAGCACATACCTTGGCTAGTGCTTTAAAGCGCTTTTAAGAGGAAATAAATCTTAATACCACGTGACATTATCGCCTTTGTGAAGTGACGTGTGAGTGGAGCTTAGCACTAAGCTACGTCGTGTCGCACTTTGTTGTATTTTTAAGACTGCAGTATCGAGTTGGCTGTGTTATATGTAGTTTGTTCATAGTGGGCAATACTAAGTATCTAACAAAAGTTCATCATTTCATTCTTATCTTCACACGGAACTTGAATAATACATACATGCAGTTCAAGAGACCTGGGAATTTTAAGAGTAACGGGTGGAATCTTGAAATACTTTTATTGCCTTTTTATTTTCTTGTTATGTGGATGCTCTCCTTATTTTCTGTTGCGGTCAACGAAAGGGTGTAATTTACTAAAGAAGTCGGGGTGAAGGACGGCTCAATTACGTGGTATTCAGTGCGTAACGAGCGCGGCTGAGATTCTCAACATCAGTCAAAGAAACTAGCATTTTCTATCCAACGCTGTCTGTTTATTTACAATTCCTTTAATTTTGCGCGATTCATAAAGTAATAGCTGTAATTTGTTTGTTTTTCTTCAGTTAAATAATTTGCTGATGGTTTGATTTTTGTTTTGATATAGGTATGTATAAGCAGGCTTAAATATTTTCGAAAATAAAATAAAAAGAACCTCAAAATGCAGAGTCATCTACCTAATCTAATGATAAGCTTATCTGATTTGAAATTCAGAAGGGTTTTGAGGGAGAAGTAAAGCCAGACTAATTCATTTGGGTTTCAAATTGTTTTCCAAGCTTTAATCTCTTGTATTTAATATTTTTAAGCAGTGTATCTGCAGTATTAATTTATGTGGGGGAGTGAGGCATCGCGCTGGTGTATCGCAGCCACCTTAATGATGAAAATCAGTTTAGTGTAGCTCGCTTCAGCGTGTAGCGAGAGTTTGCGGGCTAGAGGTGTCTCGTGTGCTCACGATATACATATGTAATACATGACTAGGTTATGCATATTTGTTTTTATTAAGTATATACTTGCTTCTGCCCGTGACTTCGTGCGCGTCAAATTTCTTGAAAGTATTACCATAAATATCCCATGACACTCGGCAATACTGTAGCTTCCCATTAGTGAAAGAATGACGAAATCGGATCAGCAGTTCCCACGATTACTCCTGACATAGAAATTCACAAAGAGGATCGAACTTTTTTGTATGGAGACTGGCCTCGTCGTGTATATGTATTATCGTGCGATGTCATTAAAAATATTAAAATGGCGGGCCAAGGCGAGGCCAATAGTTTTAATAATAATAATAACGTATCTCTACGTTGACGTCGTGGTGGGGCTTGCGCGCTCCAAACTCTAGGCCTGTGCCGGAAGAGTTAACCTACCTTGCCGAAACTAGTCTAGGGTGAGGAGCCAGACCAAGAGAGATACAGAAATCCGCAGGGAAGCATGTGGCGAGCTGTTGGGCAGTAGCGACCCCACGGACCCTATCTCCCGAGAGTAGTCTTGTTCCTCACCTCTGGCTTGCCTTAATTGGCCGGCTGGAGTGAACGCTGATGAGGAACAGAGCTCCCAACTCTTTCTTGCCTTTATTGGCCGGTTTGAGTGGAGATTCGCAAGAGCAAACGGGCTCGGGGAAGGAAGTATTCCAGTAAGTGCTCGTAGGGATCTTGACCATCTTCCGGGCTCTGGGATTGTTCTGAAAGCCGTGGAATACCTCTCCACTCCTCAAGCACCTCAGGACATGTTGCCCCCTTGTCGCTACGTCACTATGTGCTAGCGACAGTTTTACGGGGGCCCATTATTGAGTGTGCAAGTCACCCCGTGTCATTTTTATCCGTGTATATATAAAACATTGATCAGGCAGGGGCCATAGTTCTTCCATAGTTCTTGGTAACCAACCCACTTTAGCCACCCAAACCCATAATCGAACTTTTTAATTTTCCATATCCTGCAATAGTTCTACACCAACCAGGGGTTGTCCTTGGGTAGACTTGCATAGTGCATACAGGGATAATCGCCGGATGGTGCCGCATTTCATTACAATCTCCTAAGGGGCCTCTGCGAGTTGGCTTCGGCCCCTCGTACGCCTTTCAAAGGACCGGGACCTCATGGTCCCGAGATATGTATAAAATAATAATAATAATAAATGTTATATTCAGTATTAAAATTGGTAAAATTATTACATAAAGTCTTAGAAATTATTTACAAAGGTATAATGTTAGATGCCTGTACTAGCCTGTATCAAAAATGTTTAAATCCCTTTACCTCATTATAATATTAAGTAGGTATAGATTTTAAATATAATTAATCTCCGTGATAGCAGGAACATGCCAAGCAAGCTTTACCTTCGGCGAAAAAAAAACTTACATTGCTATAAATATTACCTGCGTCAAAAAAGGTTTTCATAAAATTTTCACAAGTCTTTGCTAGGCCTCTGAAAAATCACTCCATGCAATCGCCTTGTAAGCATTAATATAGTTAAACTTTAATAATGTAATCTGTGCATATCTGCAAATATGATATTGATTTTTCTTACTCTTGTTTGCACTGGTACGAAAATTCGTTCTATCTACATAAATAGTATACTGTATTCCGCTAATAAATAATGGATCCTACTAACCTACCAGCCAACAGCTAAGATTGTACCGAAACAAACGAGGCTCAGCCGAGAACCTCTCCGTAATTAAATACTTTAGTCGGCCCTTCACAATGTCGCCCACCATTTAACCAACTTAAGTTCTTTTCATTGCAACCACGAAGGAAACGGAACAATTACGCCATTCTAGTATTTTGAGATATTCAATGTACGATACTCTTGAGTTTCGTAAATAATTCCCCGTAATTATGTACATATTTGTACATTTTCGACTAAACTGACCAGCAAGAAACGTTCCACCTTTTCTCTTTAATTGTTTATAATAATATACTCTCATTTCTTTATTACTCTTTAATCGTATTTTCAATTGTATCTACAGACATTTATTTTCATTTCTTTTTATATTTTAATTTGGTCACCAACTCGTTTTACACAACTAAACCAATATTTGTCACGTACGACAGTCTATAGTAGTGGTGACATATATACAATGTGTAACGTTAAATGCGCAAAACCTCAGACACCCCAACTGATTTTTAATTCAATTGACCTATTTCAGAGAGAAAATAAAGTTATTAAAAAAAATGTAAAGGTTTTATGTGCTGTTTTAGTTTTACTGGCCATTCTGATCGTTTCTTGCGTCTGTGACGACGCTTTACCGAGGCAGAAGTCGTCACCGGGCCGCTGCGCCGCGCTGACATTGGGTTGCTTGACCTATTAATAAATAGACACGGCAACGTTTTTAGTGAAGATTTTTTGAAAAATGTGACCTATATTAAAAAGTGGTTCAATTAATTCTGCTCGTTATTCTGATCAAACTATTTTCAGGTTTTGCGCATTTAACGTTACACGTTGTATATGTTATCGGCCAAACCCGATTTCAGGACAAACTAGTTTTGCCTAGGCTAAACTAGTTCGTCCTATACACGATCGGATGAACTGGTATAGCCTAGGCCAAACTAGTTCATCCTAAGACCAATAGGACAAATCAGTTTAGGCTAGGCCAAACTAGTTCATCCTAATATAAGCACGCACACACCCAGGATAAACTAGTTTGGCCTAGTCTAAACTAATTTTGCCAAGTCGAAAGTAATTGAGCGAACATGTCAGGACTTGTACATGCGGGAATTCCCCAGTTTCGCCCGGCGCCGCTCTTCGCTCGCCCGTACGTCGCTTTAAACACTCATTTTGCTTCTAGGTGTCAGCCGTGCGTAACGTATTTATCATAGTGATTTTTATGATTAGTTTAGTGGCTGCAGTTTAGAAATAAAAGTCTAAGTCTTAAAGTACATTGCAAGTTTATTTCTTTTTCACTATGGATGAACCTACTTCAAGTCGACAAGCAGATCAAAAATAATGGAGGGAAAAGTTTTTGACGGAAGTTTTACAAAGTGAAAATAAAAAGTAATCTCACTATAATGTGTTATCATCAGACCAATATTTGGAACTCGTTGAACAAGTTGAAGATGCAGAAAAATGTGAAAAGAAGACACCATTACAACGAAGAAGATTGAAACGATTTGCTGTGCTAAAAATCGGGGATGTGAAAAAATTGATTGCGCGAACTGAAGGTAATATAAAATATTATCTTTCATCCGATGAACTTTATGATGTTATTGACGCAGCTCATGTGGCTGTCGGCCACGGTGGCCGTGACAGAATGTTAGCCGAGACATCAAAAAAATATGCCAATATTACAAAAGAAATGATAAACCTCTATTTATCTATGTGTAGTGTCTGTCATCAAAAGAAAACAAAGAAGAAAAGGGGATTAGTTTCTAAGCCTATTCTACATTCGGAAATGAATAGTAGGTGCCAAGTGGATCTGATCGATTTTCAGACACAACCAGATGGAAATTTTAAATTTATTATGGTTTACCAAGACCATTTAACGAAATTTGTTTTGCTACGCGCATTACAATCTAAGAGAGCGACAGAGGTAGCCTACCAGTTGAATGATATATTCCTAACTGTAGGAGCGCCATGCATTATACAATCTGACAACGGTAGGGAATTTGTCAATAATGTCATAAGTGAGCTAGCTATTCTTTGGCCAGAACTCAAAATTGTGCACGGAAAACCAAGGCACAGTCAAAGTCAGGGATCCGTTGAACGTGCAAATCAAGATATTGAGAATATGATAGGTTCTTGGATGAAAGACAACGTTTCAACGAAATGGTCAGAAGGCATGAGATATGTCCAATTCATGAAAAACCGTGCCTACCATTCAGGGATAAAACAATCGCCTTACAAAGCATTTTTTGGAATAGAACCCAGAGTGGGACTTTCGACTTCCTCTTTGCCGG
This sequence comes from Eremobia ochroleuca, assembly GCA_949629135.1. NCBI lineage: Eukaryota > Metazoa > Arthropoda > Insecta > Lepidoptera > Noctuidae > Eremobia > Eremobia ochroleuca. Next base: position 8,208,755 of record OX451393.1, read on the forward strand.
AAGAAATCATAAAAGATATTCAGGATGAAGAAGACTTGAAAAAGGTAATCGAAGAAGATTGCAATATTAATCTGACAGAAGACAGTGATGATAACGTTGAAGAAGTAAGTAACCAAGACGAAGTTTGTTCATCTGAAAATGAAATTCAGAAAGCTAGAAAAATTGCAGCAGAAAATCTTGTTAAACAAGCAAAGAAAATGAAAGCTACTTCTGACAAGTCTCATCCATTCCAGATGTTGACAAAGGCAAAGGTGATCTGAGAAACATCATTGGAGTTATTCTTCAGACAAATGACGAAGGTTTTTACAAAGTTGGCACCAAATATGGTGTACTTGAGAAACTATACTGCAGGTTTTGTTTTTTCTTACTAAATTATTTATCTTTCTTTTTGGAGCATTCATATTCTAAAGTAATATGTTTTCTTTCAGATCAGAATTCGACGTTTGCAATCAAGCTTTTTTAGAAGTTGCAGATGTGAACCAAGGCTCTGAAATATCATTAAGGACTGCAGCTACGAGACATTCAGTTGGATCAGGTCAAGGTTTTGTGAGATGCAGTTGCAACAAAAACTGTTCCACGAACAGATGCAAATGCAAGAAAGCAATGATACGTTGCAATTCTAAAATGTAAAAATAAATAATTGAGGTACATAAAAATTTTGACAGCTCGAAGTGTGGTTATAATAATCGATTCTATGATTGTTTGTATTACCAATTATCCATTAGTTTTAAGGACAAATCTTAATAATTTTAATAAGTATGATTATTTTTCCAATTACGGAGTATTTTTTGTTCAGTTTACTTGATTCCAATTAGTACATTAAGATTTTGACAGCTCGAAGTGAAGTAATAATAATCGATACTGTGATTGTTTGTATTAGGTACCATAATTGTTAGTACCATTAGTTTTAACGACAAAATATTATATTTTAATAAATAAGATTATTTTCCAATTACGGAGTATCTTATTTTACCAAACATAATTAAAATTTAATAAAATACCAATTTATTTTGCCTTTCCAGGTATTCTAAAATGTTTAGACAAGGCCATACCAGTTTATCCTGGGTGTGTGTGTGCTTATATTAGGATGAACTAGTTTGGCCTAGCCTAAACTGATTTGTCCTATTGGTCTTAGGATGAGCTAGTTTGGCCTAGGCTATACCAGTTCATCCGATCGTGTATAGGACGAACTAGTTTAGCCTAGGCAAAACTAGTTTGTCCTGAAATCGGGTTTGGCCGGTAACATATACAAGAATAATCGTCGCATATCCTCCTGTGTTTAACCCTAGTGTTCAGGCAGTAAATGCTAACACCAGTCTACCTGCCAAATTTGCTCATTATGACATGATCCCCCCGTGACCATTAATTATACCGCTTTATGATGACATTTATGGTTCATTAGAGGACACTTACGACCAATGGTTTATATGACATGAAACTATTTTTTAAAGTTATTGTCTAATATATTTATTTGAATATTTTACCTTTTCAGCTTTCAGTCTGCCATTAGCGATCCGCTTGTTGGTTTGTTCTCGATAACATTGCCTTGACAACCGAAAACCTTTTTTATGTCTATAAATGGACACTAAAAATATATAAATCCACAAAAAAGCGTCAGAAAAGGTCCTCGCTAACCGCAATCGTATTTAATTGATATAATTGGCATTTAGGTCCGCCATTACGGAACCATCCCGGCCCGGCCCGGTGCGTCCCGTTCCAGAAACAGGCGCAATTTTTTCATTTCCCTTCCCAAAATGAAATTCGCCTGTGCATTTTATCCACAATTCCCTTTCAAAGTTGTTCATTATTCAGTCGGATCCCTTTTCAGAATTTTGGGCATCGAAGATAAAAGTAGATCTGCGTAAACCATGTTTATTTCCTCTTTTTATAATATTGTAGCAAAGCATTAGTTTTTTAATAATACAACATACTATCCGAGTCCTTTCATCTGACTAGGTAAACCTTTGGGATAATATTTTAATAAAAATGTGCAGCGCGGTTTTTCTTTAGTGAAACGTGCTTCGTATTGAATTTTGAAAAGCGTATGATGGCAAGTGAAAAAAATTATACGTGCTATTTTTACTATATTGCATATGGTCCAGACTACCGCATATAAAACGAAATAGCATCGAACCCAATCACGTCTCCATAAAAGAGAAACCTCAACGAATTCTAGTTTTCTATATTGTATATTGGTCGGAGCGCGCAATAAAAACAGTTGAATTGATTGCGGTGCGAGAGGGCAGCGCGCCGCTCAGGTTGGCCTGGGTTGGCCCACGTGCAATTCACATGAAAAATGGCCACTAAATCACGGGCGCCACTTGAGACGATCTCCCCAACTATAACCACTACAACGATATAGGGAGATAGGACCCGACAATGATGTCACGTAACGTTCGCAAGGATCTAGTAAAAGGCAATTTCTCTTATTTTATCCGATTTGGTAGAGTTCAGTAAGTAAGTATTGACTATATTTAGCTATTGCGTAGAGTTATTATTTATAATTTTTCGTTGTTGATTAGAGGTATGTATTAGTTTATAAAATACTACATCATTTTAGTTTAATAGGACACATGTATTTAAAAAAGTGAAAAAGGAAAACTGTCCGGGTGAAAACATTAATCTCAGTTATAATTAAAAATGTATTTCTCTAAGGGCTGATTTTTCAATCGGCAGATATATTTTATTCGTGGAATAAAATTGACGTCTGACAGATTTTGTATGGAAGAACTGTCAAAAATTCAAAATTATTCCTCGGATAAAATAAGGGCTGATTTTTCAATCATCTGGTCTAAAAACTGTCAAACACAAACTTTATTCCTGGAATAAAAGTTATCTGGCGATGGGAAAGTCAGCTTTTATAAGTAGGTATTGTAAGCTTTTCATTTATTGCACCTTTTTACACTATATTACTGTACTTATGCCAATTTTCATAAGGATTTATATTATATAATTGTAAGTTGGGAAAGTTATGCTTGCGTATGTAAGTAAGTACCTACCTACGACAAAAAGAGGGTACTACGCCTGAAATGTGGCGATAAGTTGGACACGGAAATGAAACAGGCGATGAAGATAAGTTGTTATTACTGTTTGTTATGGTACCTTGGGCCACGGCGGGCAAGCGGCGGCGGTAGCCATGGGGTGGACACCTAATGTCTGCAAGTAACGGCGATCGCCTGGACATATTACACAAGCGACAATAAAATGTTTCGCTCATGGCGGAATGGAATGCGGAAAAATGCAGCGTCCACACGCCGTCCGCGACTTCAGAAATACTGAAGATTTTTCAGGTGCGGACTACTGAGCAATGCAATGCAATGAAAATACATATAACGAAAAGCTTACCACAGAAATTGAAAGAAAAGTTTTAAGTTTTTATTTCATAATTAAAAGAAAATTCATTGTCACAGCAACTAAAACACCATACTCGTACATTATTACAAACACTAATCTCTTGATCCTAGCATGTATTACGTCCATACAACATATTAGGAGCGTGTCATCTCGTAATTGCAGCCGGTAGTAATTTATCGTCCATTTAATTGCTGGCTCCGGAATCAACATTATACACGTGTAGACTGTTATGTTGGAACGGCAATTTAGGTATGAGTGCGAAAATATTACATGTTCAACTTCAGTAACGCCAGGTGTAACGTACATAATCGGCTAATTAGCAGTACTCCCACGAGTACTCAAGCATTTTTTCAACAGATTTTTAAAAGGGTTTGCGCCAGACGTCAAAGCCCACGGTGTTCTCTTATTATGCGGTATTGTAACACTGGTTAAATACCGGGTCTGCGGGAGCACCAATGCAAATGAACGTTTTTATGTGTCCCAGCGCGGAGAGCGGCGGCCGGCGGCGCGGCTGCATTCGTCTGGCGAGAATTAAACCGTGCATCTGAAAAGGTTTAAGATGAATGAGAGCCGTACGCTCACAATGCAACAACAGCTTAGAACAACTTATTCCTGTTGAGCGAATGTAAACAGTCTGAGTTTTATCTGCATAGCGATATTTACAAATACGAGGCGCGTGTTCTCACCCATTTCACTTGAATAACATTATTACTATAATAATTCCTTTCAGTCTTTGCGAACATTTTTGTGGCGCATAGTGTGTAAGCACGCGACTCCATACTATCGATCTGCGATATTCGGATGTATATTTAGAGATACACAGTGTCTGAGCCGCGTCTGAACAGGAAATGACCACCAGATGAGCTGTGCCGTTAGCTTTGAGCTGTACATACCTGTGTTGTACCTGTGGAGGTGAGGTTTATTGATTCATTTTGTGCTGTTAAGTATTGCGATAGTTGATTTTTTAAAACAGCCTTTTAAGTTAGATAGTAAAACCACTTATTACTGCAAAAATCTGTTTAAAATTAAGCGTGCACCCCTTTGTCTACATTTACCTTTCTAGTACCTATCATACGTACTAAGTACAGTGGTGCTGTAGTGCTTAGGAAAGGATTCAATTTGCATCAGTGATTGTAAAAAAGAGCTCAATTTAAATTTATCTACATATGGGGGTTGAGATGATTGAGGGAGCAGGCCCTTTTATTCGCGTCCTATTGCATATCCGAAAGGGTAAGGGAAATATTTCATGAAAATATACTTTTGTTAGGTAGTGACACGTGGATAATATTTATGGGTTTATACAAAAATAGCTTTTGGTCATACCCCTTTTTTAATATTCTCTGAGTTTTAGTGACGGGACTGCAGGGCGAAATATTAACTATAAGGAAAAGGGGAAAAGTCGAAACGGTATTAAGAATTTTTAGATTCAACTGCAAACAGATATTATCTAGAAATAGAAAGTGCTATTTCTACGAAAAATACCGGATTTTACAACCCTGATGTTGTTAGGAATAGCATTTGTATTGAATTATTATAATAGCCAGCAGCATCTTTATTTTCAAACAACACCAGGCGATCAATGTTTATTTCAATTACTCTCCATCCGTGTGCACTAGATATCTAGCCTTGGCATCGTTGTAGAAAGCAGTCGTGCATTATTTTATTTTTAACAACATGTTTCTGCCGTTCGAGATGTGTTCGCTAGTATAAAGTAAAAGTTATTTCTCCAATATTGTATACGCATGGTATATAATTGCAAGTAAAACCCGTTGCGTGTTCAATAAGCTAGAGTTAACCAGATGACGCTTATTATTCGTCGGTGTCGGCTGCGGTGCGGCGGCGTGGCGTGGCATGGCATGGCGTGGCATGGCCGGTGCGTGTCCGCGGTTCTCGGAAGACGCGGGTTAGTGGGCTACCCTGCGGCCGCGGTCAGACTTCGTTTACCTGCCCGTACCTGCCTCCCTCTTACCTTACCTTACCTGCCGTTAAGCACCGACCATTTGACTCAGGTACAACAAACACAAAACACTAACGTGAAATTTTATGAGAGTCGAAAGAAAGAGTTATTTTTGTTTCAAATAGTCCATTGTTTTCGATACTCGGTGTTGGTACTGCTGCAAAATTTTTTGCCCATTTTGTTCCGCTTTTTATTAAACTCTTGGGCACTTAGGGTTGTCATGAATTTATGAAATCACTGTATCTAACAATTCGACGTTCCCCTGTTTCTTTTGCTCTCATGGCACTTGAGTGAACTCTCGAAAACTCTGTTTATGATAAATGGCTGGGGAAGTGAGAGTGACATGGACGCAGGTTGCACCCCCGGGCCCCGTCGGCTGCGATAAAGACTCAATCACCTGCCCCCGCCAGAGCCGCGCTCGGTGAGACGGTGACTGCTCGTACCCTCCCGGCCATGTATCGAGGAATTCCTAACAAATGATATTTATCATTTATTATTATGCAAGGAGTGCGTGGTGCCGATAAGCTATTTGTAGCCATATTATAAGAAAATAAAATTGCGTTATTTATTTCATAATAATGCCACACAGTAGGTACACATCGCCAGAAATGTATTTATTTATAGGTAATAAGCATACCAACAGCACGGTGAAATGTGACGTTGTTAAGAAAACAATAAGCATTTTTAGAAATTTGTTTGCACTTTTGCACTTTTATACAAGGTGTTGATAAAAGTGCAAAAGTGCAAACGTTCTTTTTTTAACTTTTCTTTAAAACTTTCGTGTATGTATAGGTATCTACATGTTTATTAGGAATGTTTCCCGAAATTTGATTTGCCTCAGGATGTTGATCAATCGACTCAACATTGCATATTTTCCTTTTAAAGGGAACGGTAAGGATGAAGAAATAGAATAGAAATGAAACTGATTTGATATTTTGGTACCTACAACCTTCCAATATTCAAAAGTTATAACGTTGGGAGATCTGTAGTATGGAATAAATGGTTGGACTGATTAAGTTTTTACGCCACAGCATGCCTGTCAAGTGTCAACAAACATTAAAAAGCAAAGCATTTCCTGAAATCTATTTGTGGAGTCACTTCGAATTTTGCAGATTCTTGTTACAAATGTGAAAGACTAATAAATGATGTAAATGGTGTGCTGTATCAAAATAAATAATTTGGGATGTTATGGTAGGCTGTTTGTGGGAGAGGCGCGCGCACTGTCGGCAGGCGGCAGGCGTCGGCGGAGCGCGGGGCTTCGTCCTCGGCACTCACTCGCGGCGCCCAAGCGGCTCAGTCGGCGCCCGACCTCGGCCACGAGTGCCGCGTTGTGCTCGAGCCCCACGACTGCCTCGCTAACCTTGCGAACATCGTAGCTTTCGTGATACACCAGCACGAAACCTCTCATTAAAGAGACTTAACGAACTCTCAGACTATTCATCTTTGAATCCCAGAGCCCGGCTCCGAACTTGACCTGTGATTGTTTGCTCCAACTGTCAGTGCGCGTGTTGTGCTTTATCGATAACATAACCTGTACGATTTCAAGGGCACAAAGACTTTGGTTAGTGTTGTGGATGTAGTGTTGTGGAGCTGTCGGAACAGGACTAACTTAGTCTTTCTTAAAATCTAAGTGGGCGTATTCGAAAGTTTGAAAATCGATCGGGTGACGTGCGTGCGTGGGATTGCGTTTACGTAATCTTTGTTTACCTTGGGAATATGCACTGTGGTGACTGCTCGCCGTCTTATTACTGATAGGTTCGCGCACAATTTCCTGGATGAAAACATAGTATGGGTAAGTTACTGAGTCCTTTCTTAAACTTTTGTTATGTTTTCTTGTTTCGTTCCGTTTCTAATGAATTCTTTCATGTAGTTCGTTTATCTTTTACATTTCAGTTTTGTAGTTCGTAGTTTTAATGTTATTTACGTTCTTTAACAATGGCTTGTTTAACAAACGTTTCAATTCTAGGTGCTCAAGACAACAGCATCTCAAATAAATTTTAAGAAAGTAAACAAGCGTTTTATTGTGAGCGTCGCGATCGCTGATCAATTAGTGAAAGCGTTTTAATTTAGATAGCTTCAGAAGTGAACAGAAGATTACGTTTCTTCCCACTCAGTGGCGAAATGCTTTCTACGGCGTGGGATGAAAGAGCTCGTAACAACGAAAATGGATGATGGTCGTAAAACCAAAAAGGCTTAAGTAATGCTTACTTAACTTACATTTTAAATTAGTGTCTAAATATCCTATTAGAAGATGTACTACTTTACATACCAGCTACAAATGCCAAGATCTGCGTTGCTTTCTAGCTTCCTTGAGTAGACGTACGAATAGCTTATCTAGCGAACAACAAATAAGTAGTCTTTTGTTGCTAATGATCCAAAACCTGTGTACTAAAATGTTTTGTAAAAAAAAGCCTTTTTATTCCATTTCGTAGAAGCTATTAGTAAACGATACCGGGCTTATAGGTGTTGCTGTTCCGAGTAAAAAAATCCGAAATTTCGTAGTAAGTAAACCTAATGACTATCGATTTTGTAAAGCACAAAGCACACCTCATCCCGTAGCGGTTTCCATAAATCTTGCCATCAAAATATCCGAACAGGTTTGGACGTTTGGTAGCCATGAACCCCTTTTGCATCGATCCTGACCGGTTCAGGTACAGTAATTACACAATGAAAACAGGTTTTACAGAATTATGTGAGAAAGCATAAACTTGAGAACCGTTACGGGCCGTTAGTTATAAAATTTTGCTACGTCTATGCAAAATGTATTGATAATATCGACAATGATGTTTGGAGATACTTAAATAAACCTTTGATAGAAGTGAATAAAACTTTGAAACCCGTTTTAAGATGTCGAATTCCTATACATTTACCAACCGTCATTGGTTAAACATTCTACAATGAAATAAATATGATACGAAATTAAATATTTATGGCCGTAGTAGTCGGCACTTTCATACCTTACCAACATCCATAGTTAAAAATGACTCCCTCATTGTTACGGTTCAGCGTCCATTTCGAATACTATAATAGAAAGAAAAGAAAGAAAGAAAAGACTTAACGTACGTAAAAAGCGATACATTAATAAACAAGAGCCGTTTTACAGTATAGGATCCGGGAAACGATATACCCTAATTGTGTTAATTAGGAGATCTATGTTTAACAGTGGACATACACAGGCTGATATGATAAAAAGTGTATGACGGTAGGCGAGCTGGAGGGTAGTCGCACTATTCGTTCTTTCAGGCGATGGTGTGCATATTTGATGACCGCCAGTCGTGATACAATGGCGACGGGATGAGGTCGTCTGGCAGACAGAACACGCCTCCACTCCTCTATTATATGACCAGGCTTGCTACTTATTTCGTGTTCAGTACACTACTTCAACAGGTTTCGCATCATATTGCAGTAAAATGTTTGGATTTTTAACGTAATATCCTTTTGAAGCATAAGATATGAATAGTATTTTTCGGTTTAGAAGCTCACCGAGATAGGTAAGACATGAAGACGTCCAGATAACGGGAGTATGATACATGATTGACCAAGAAAAATCTACTTATATCAATTTTCTTCTGTAAAGTAACAGAATTTAGCCCTTTTACATTTCGGTACGGAGCGCGCATCTTTTTTTATTTTTATAAATGGCATCACTATGAGATGCCATTTATAAAAATAAAAAAAGCCAACCTATAAGGTTGTCGCCTGCTTAACTGGGCTTGCATGTGGATGTCTCAATAAATTAAGGCCTCAAGCCAGAGCGATCAGCGCTCATCGCCGGCGCAGTGAATTATGTATTTTATTTTATTTATTATAAAATCAAAGTATATATTTTTTAAAAATTGATATTGTTAAGCAATAAAATTATTGGAGACTATTTTGGTATACATTCTACGTGAAAATGATGTAGAAGTTCGGAGATATTTAGACTTGTTTCCAGTGGAAAATTGAATTAGGTCCAGTCGTTTTTTCTTTATTTATAAGGCAGACATATAAAAAAATATATTGTAATATTATAAAAAGTATATTGTGATACGAAAAAAAATGTTTTGATGAATTATATTTAACAGAATCTGCAAATTAGTCCATGAGTTTTTGCCTAAACGGGCACCAGGAGAACGATTATCACTACATAGTATAAAACAAAGTCGCTTCCCTGTCTGTCTGTCCCTATATATGCTTAGATCTTTAAAACTCCGCAACGGATTTTGATGCGGTTTTTTTTAATAGATAGAGTGATTCAAGAGGAAGGTTTATATGTATAATACATGCATAATATAGTAGAGAAACACTGATAATTTTAGAGGTTTCTAATGTGATGTCGTAAATAAACACATTTTTGTGCGCTTACATTGTAAACGCTGGCTGAACCATTCGAGATAGATCAAAATAATGTACTACAGTATTGTACACCTTAAAAAGTTCTACAAAAAAGTCCACGATGGTATATGTCTATCTCTTAGGGATAACCCACAATAACCATTTTTTATCCTTAACTTTTTACGAGAAATAATGGCTTATTTAAGAAGCAATTTTAAGCAATACAGCATTAATCCTTATCCAATTAAGTACCTTAAAAACATTGTGCATTTCATATAGATCATTATGGCCCTTTACAGCATGTAATTTAAATGAATATTTTCGAAGATATTACAGTTTTAAAATGCGGGCGTTACCGGCCGGGCAGTCGGCCGGTGGCGCTTGAAACTACCCAACGGATTTTCAACTTTATCACTAAAGCATAAGGTTCAAAGTTGATTGGGAAATTTTGACAGTTTCGGGTAGCTTAATGTGCTGGCGTCTGTACTACAGTATTGTACACCTTAAAAAGGTCTACAAAAAAATCCACAATGGTATATGTCTATCTCTTAGGGATAACCCACAATAACGATTTTTTATCCTATACTTTTTACTAGAAATAATGGCTCTAAAATTATCAGTGTTTCTCTACTATATTATGCATGTATTATACATATAAAAATTCCTCTTGATACACTCTTATCTATAAAAAAAAACCGCATCAAAATCCGTAGCGTAGTTTTCAAGATCTAAGCATACATAGAGACAGACAGACAGCGGGAAGCGACTTTGTTTTATACTATGTAGTGATCAGTATTGCACCCGTGCGAAGCCGGGGCGGGTCGCTAGTTGCTAAATAAATGGATAAATAATAAAAAAAACGGCTTTATTATTATTGTAGAAGAGAAAACGAACTATTTTTACCAATTCGTTTTTATTTATACCAATCAACGAATAGTATTAAATTTCAACGAAGAAATCATGCATCCACGGGCATTTTTGTACTAATACTGCTCTCTTAATTGGATTTTCGTGAAAGCATTTCAAAGATTTCCCTCTTTCTCGTAAGATACTCTACGTGCAAGCAAAGTTACATTGAATAGCGTTTAGCTTTCACTCTTTTTCCTTATCTGATCTAATATTTCAAAGCCCTTGAAATATTAAGGCATAGGAAATGTTTTTATTCAGTATCATCCTGACAACTGTTTGCACGGCTATAGGTCTCTTGTTATTATCTTTTCTAAAGAAATTGTCATCCCCATGGCAACCGTATCTCATTTATCGATCCGTCTTTTGATTCATAAATTCTAAATAGAAAAATTATATAACTTGGCACCTCAGTTCATTTCCCTTTTTCATTTCCTCCTCCGCTGCGCTCCGCTCCTGATAGGAAATAAATTCAGCGATTCACTTCTACCTGTTTCCTTTCCCGGAAGATGACTTTGTTACTGCCCTATTTTAAGGAGCTATATTTAGATGTGGAATAACGAGTCAAGTAATTTTACCTCTTCAGTAAGAATAAGTATCGTAGCGTGGGTATTAATTCCACTCGCCCGGCACAGCCGCGCCGCGTCTCGCAATGGCAGCAATTCCCTTCTAAATTATTAAACAAATTATGCTTAAAATTTAAGTCAAGTATCAAAATAAATCAAACGAAATCGAATTAATACTTGGAAAAGAAATTGAAGTTGAACTCAAGATATTGTGTTAGGAACTGAAATGGATTTTAAGGTTGTCACTAGCCCAACCCATGGGAAATTAGAATAAATTACATAGCGTAATGGTTACGTTACAACGTGTTCGTATGTTCTTACAACATATTACATGAGCTGCTTCTATTGAGAAAATTCGATTAACACATTGAACGCCCTGGTGTTCACCAGTGAGCCACAGCAATTATTTTGTTAATTCTTTGGATAGTAATAATAAATAATTAAGTATATACACTTTTTTTTTAACCCTATGAGCCAGTAAAATATAATGTGTAAAATTTTTCGAAATCACGAATCGGCGTCAGCCCAGATGGAAAGTATAGTGTAGTCACCGGTGACCACCACGGCGTTCAATGTGTTAAGAACCGCTTCAACATAGGCGGCACGTTCGTCTCACCTGATAACAATGTGGGATTACGAGATCTTATCTAATCCACGATCACTCCATTAAATAAAGTGGATAAACAATTCATTACGAACAAAACTAAACAATTGATGTAGACGAGCGCCGATCGCTAATTCTGAGTTTCGAAATGGGCATTGATATAGTAATCAACAGACCGACTGACCGCAGTTTGGTCTGTTTGTAAACAAACTGATGGTAAATCATGCGACCCGCCACGCGGCACACAGAGCTGTGACTCAGGTCTCGGTTCAGAGTGATGCCATCAGTTTGTACTTTGTAGGCATGAGTGACGCCATCGGCACAGGAGTACTGCGCAGTTTTGCTCATGTTACAAAAGAGATTAATGTATAGTATATTAAAAGGTCAGTGTATGAGATTATTGCAATTAGTGAGCATATTAATGAGTGGCGGTGTCTCTGTCACGTTGCGCGGGTCGTCCCTCTAATGCGTGTTGAATGTGAAGACTCGTTGCGTCCCACATTACCTCTCCCGAGGGACGCCGCCTGCTTCGCACCGGTGCCCTCTGCCGCCGTGTGCGCGCTCGTATCCTTGACAAGTGCTCGTATTGAGTTACCTGGGCGACGCCAGCAAACAGAGTTCAAGCATACTGCTCAATCAAGTCGACCATTCTAAAAGTTATAGGTACTCATTATGTACCGCACTCTGCAAATTAATCTTTCAATCTTCATTGTACAGACATTTGCTCTATGATGACTGTTTAATGATATCATTTTGCGCGCAATCATTGCTCAATCTTTTATTCATTGCATTTACAAGTAAAAACTGCGAAGTGTAGGCATCACTAATTAATATTTATTCAGTTTTATTCAGCGTGTTTTGGATGATCGAAACATTGAAAATCAGCGATATACCTATGATCGCTGTTTCTTACAGAGTATGTGTGAAGTTGAACGGGTGTTTGTGACGCTTTCGGCGTCGTAAAGTAGCGAGATAAAAAGATGACCCTCCGTCGCCTACATCTCATTATTTATGATTCACAGCCTCCCTTTTGGTAAGTCTTCCATAACGGCAACTTTTTTCCTCACCTTGGCAACTTTTATACTTGTCTGCACTCAGGAAGGCTAAAATTGTGATGAATTATTAATAGCTGTTTATTCAATATCAAGGTGGTGGTTCGAGATAACACTAAAGTGAGGAGGTCAAAGTTTAATTAGTTTTCACGCGACTTCATTCTCTTAGCGCAGTTTTGACAGCGGCCGGCGTTTGGAGGACGGGGGGGATACAGGCGGGTCGAGGTCGGACTGGTTAGTCTCATTAATGCATGACTGCGGCACATCCGATATTTCGCAGTACCACACAACGTATTTTTATAAAAGGCTTCTCATGAAAATATCGTTACTAAAAGGACGCTGCCAAAATGTTCCGCTACCTTGGAACAAAAATGTTTGTGCCGTTTCTTTATGCATAATGGGATGAACTGAACCAAAATAAGTTTTTCCTTCTTTATCCACATAAAAATGAAAAAGAAAATCTTATTTAAGGCATAGCACAACACGATAAGGAAGTAGCTTTGTGCTTTAATAAATAACGCACAAACAAAAAAGGATTCCTCCGTTCTGTTCGAGCTACAGCTATTTTGGGAGACGAAACAGCAATAGTCAATGCAAAAATAAAGATTTACCGACCATCAAAGGCATTTAAGTAGTTCCCACGATAGTTTAATTTCCATTTGCATGAAGCTTAGCTGCGGTTGCGGTTGTTGAAGTTTCAGTAGGTACAAGACTACATATTTGATAAAATTCTGCCTTTCTTAGTTCTTTGGATGCCCACGAGTGGAGTAGAGATTGATGGGTTTATTTAAGCCAGTGTAAGCAGTAGGTTATGTCATCATATAATTTATGTCGCGATTCATTAAATTAAATTTAAAATACAAATGACATCATCTTATGAACCCGCTCATGAGTTACTCTTCCGTAAGCATTATGAAAGTAATGAACTACCTACCAATAAAGTGGAGGCTCCATATTTAACAAGTACATATTTGATGATCTTTAAATTGTGTAATTAATGTTGACTTAACACACGTGTGGTCATGTTTTTAGACCGAGACTGAGAGACCGGAACTGGCGGGTGCAGCGGAGCGAGCACGCTCAAGGTCGAGCACACGCCTTCATAATTCAACTAAATTAACCACAAAGCGCATGCATCATAACATTCATAACTCATCGTTTGAATTGACTTACTGAGATGCTATGTGGTGATATTGAATGCGAGATGAGCAAACATTACATCACTAGCTAATTTTATTCAAATAGTGCTACTGTCACTGTCGATAAGAATCTTAACTTTGACGATTCTCTTGAAGGTCAGACCGATGAAAATATAATTCCGAAAACAAATATGAAGCCTTGAAATAATCCAACGATAAAAGTAACAATCAAAGACAATCCTACTATATAATATAATATTATAAATGTGAAAGTTTGTGAAGATGTTTGGATGTTTGTTACTCAATCACGTGTAAGCCGTTGAACTGATTTGGATGAAAATTGGCACATAGATAGACCATTTCCTGGATATAGGATACTTTTTATCCCGGTAATGTGTTCCCTTGGGATAATAGTTGAAAGTTACTTTTTACCCGAGTGAAGCCGCGGGCAGAAGCTAGTGAATAATATAATGCCAACAATATCGAGGCAATGAGCGATGATAATAAAATAGTTGAGATGACACGTACAATGCGAAGATATTTGTTACATGAGAAACGGATATAATGTGCTCGAAGAGTAAAAACCGAAACTGATTTATTGCCGTTCGGATCGTGGCTCGAAGCGTGACGGATAACGGAGTGGAGCGGCTCCTCACTGCAACTATTTATTATGGATAATGGTCGCAGGCTGTCACGGCTCATCAGACAAATCTCACTAAGTGACCGCTCTGTTCCGTCATTAAATGCCACTTTATGACCGGTTCTAATTGAATCATCTTGTCTTATGACTTCGACCTTATCTTTTTCATGTCTTAAATTAACAAAGTTATTATGAAAATGTTTGGATTAACCAGAATCTAGAATGTTTGCATGTATTCGCGTGACTAGTGATGATTGTGGCGAAATTCTCTGCAAAAAATAAGATTGTTTCAAATCACGGGTATTACGAGATGGACGTTGAAATATTCTCTCTTTTTTGTTAGTTCTTGGTTATTTTTGGAGAGAAAATGCTAGTTGGACATGCGATTTAAACATAGTTTCCGAAACTCCACTTCCTCAATTGTAATGGGCAAAAATTGTCATTACAACTTTTTATTGAGTGATTGAATACGATTCAAAACAAACAAGTGAAAGTGCATCTGGATCATTGTTTGATTCGCCGTTGTTTGTAGGTACTACGTGGTACTGCGGCCGACGACGGGCGACGTTAAAAACCGCCGGGGAATCCAGATCACGTTACACCCAGCCGCCTAGCTAACAATGATAAAGTGGCTGACCTCGAACTTGGAATTACTTTAAACACTTTTCTTGTTTATTCTATCGTCACGCGTGTTTTACTAAGTAATTTGTTAAGTGACTCACGTATTTTCTCTAGATCACTGTTATTTACTAGGTACTCGCAGCTATTGCCAGAACTATAAATAACTTTTAAGTTTGAAACCTACAAATGGCTACAAATCAAATTGATTTATAAATAGAACAAGTGTTTGACCGCTATATGAGTCACCAAAGAATCTTTTATGAAATCATTCAAGTGGTTGTTGACACACCCGATCATCACCATTTATAGGAGCTCTATACTTGTATACCGGTTGTTTTCGTGCTCTCAAGTGGTTGATGCAGTTTCCTTTATTTTTAGAAAATTGGCCTCTCATGGATAAATCATCGAATCCGGTCACGACGGCATTCAGAGCGCGGAGTGCGTATCAAGTATCGATCTGGTGAGCGGCTCAGCTGCGTCGCCCCACATTTCACGCTCGTTGCCAATCGCGACGAACACGCTCGCTTTGGTTAGTCGCTTTGCTCTTGCCGCGCCATCGCGGTTCTTTAAATGCTGTATTTTATGGATCAAAACAATGGTTACAAATAGAACGCGCTGCTGCTATTTGTAATCTTCTATTAAGGGCTTGGCATTTCCATGTTCCTCTATTTAAATGTGGTTCACTACGATCGTCTAAAGTTCAGGATTTATTGCCTAAAGCATCGTGTTCTTTTATCGTGCTCGTGTTGGGTAACAAACTGCAGCCTTGCTATTTACGCCGTCACATTTCGGTAGTTTAAAAAACATTTTTCTCGTCACTTTTCCCAGTGTCAATGAACATTTGGAACTAGCCATAAAGATTCAAGTGTCGTTAGTAAGCTTGCGGTTGCTTGCTTGTCTTATGCTCATACTGAGTCTTGCATAACGCCAGATGTTCGTGACTCACATCTAATGCGAGTAGGTGTCGCAGCCTATTCCGTGATCTAATTAGGTACTTATCTACCTAGCTGAGAGCTAGGTGAAGCTCGAAAACTAGGTACTTGTCCTAAAGACAAAGTTATTTCGTCCACGTTGATATTATTGTATTGAGCTTATCCAATTCAATGCTGAATTGGATTCACCATGACATGACATAATTTATAAAACAAAATGCTATCACTATCCTCATCAGCTCTTTCCCGTTGTGCGGTTACCGGTATTTACCGTAAACACAGGTGTAGTACGTAATAAACCACTTAATCTCACTGTGGCATTTCATACAAGTTACTCGTGGCCCTGCGATTATGTCTATCACAGTAATGTCTGGACTCGCTTGTGAACACCGTGAGAAACATTTCAAGCAAATTAACTTTCCGCCATTACTGTCATGCGAGAAAGAATAAGCAGCAAACTGCACACATTAAGTTTTTGTTGCATGTGTTGTTACGTGTATCGCATAACGATCGAGTCTGTGTAATCGATTTAATTAAAAAGTTTCACGTGCCTCTTATGATCATTGTTATTTGGGTCTTTGAACTAACGGGACTGCGAGTGAATGCATGCCTGATCTGTCGTGCTGTTGATTATCGTGACTTATCTTACATTACATATCTATCATATCTTTTTCTACTAAGAAAAACAGCGCCGATTAATTATAATTAACGTGCCGTGTTGACGTAAAGTAAGTGGGTACCTACTTGTTACAAGTAAATCGAATAACTTTACCTACTGTAGACAGTTCAATATTGAATGCCCCTTGGGAAAGGGGAATATCAAATAATTGATGAAAACCGCAAGGAAATAAGATATACAGCTCTATAGTGGTGGTGGCAAGCGAGCCTTTGGTGCGAGGACTGCGGAGACAATCGGCCCTCGTGACGGCTTTGGCGAAGCGAATAATGACAGCATTGTTTGAGCGCTTCACGGACTAGAAAAAAAAGAAGGACTCCGCGCCACGCATATCGAAAGTGAAGCACAGTAAGGGTGCCGGACCGTTTGTACAAACGTGCTTCACGCACACATTTACATGACAGAAAGCCGGCCGGCCGCCATTACACGACAAGACAGCGTCTTTGTAGGTACTATTTACGTGAAGTAATAAAATAAAATAATGCCATCTTGTGTTGTGAAAAGGTGTAATAAAATAATTCTACATATCAGAAAAAGTGTCAAGGAATAACATATCACTAGTAAGGCACAATTTTACTTGTTGATTTATTGTATTTTTGACATTTTAAAATCATTACTATTGGAACACAAAATCTCAACAGAATTATAAGTGTTGTCAGAAAATAAATGGGTAATTTTCCCGAGAGATTGGGTAATTATTTTTTTTGACTGCATTTTCCCTCTGAAGATTTGTACAAAATATGTTGTATTTGTGAAATAGTAATAAGAAAAATTTTAAAAGAAAACATAAAAATTTGTAACGAAAGACAACATTCATACATATTAACTGAAATATTACAAAACTTTATAGGCAATGACAATATTTTTTTTAATTTAGAAGTCGATCACACTTTCTATAAATAAAATGCATTTCAGAAAAATATTTAACCATCAGATTTCATCATATTTCCAAATTAGAATGTATAGCAAGGTCAGTGAACAGTAAAAGGCAGGTATATAAAAAAATAACCCAGCATAAAGGATTTTAGTCCATTTTTTAAGCATTTATCACCTACTAGCTTTTGCCCGCGGCTTCGCCCGCGTGGATGTCGAAAAATATCCGACGGGAACGTACTACCGGAATTAAAAAGTAACCTATAGGTTAATCCAGGTTGTAAACTACCTGTGTGCCAAATATCATCCAAACCCTATCAGCTGTGCAAACCGGAACATACATCCAAACAAACACCAAACATCTAAAAACTATATTTTTATATTTTTGGCATCAGACTCGAATATGCAATGTAATGTTTGAATTCGTTACTATTTTATTTTACTTCGTCTGCGTAGAGTATAAATTCTTTTTTTCTAGATAATTATGAATTATTATAACAATAACAATATAGAGCTTTGTTAAGCTTTGTAAAGGACCAGTATCTACGTACGTACGTTTTTCACTAATCCGGAAGGAGACAGTAACCAACCAGGCTAGTTGGAGAGCTTACACGTGAGCAAGCCACATAAAACTGGCCGTGTGAGAAATAGTCTTGCCGCAAATAAACTCCAACAAATTTCAGGGTTTGTCCCTGTGACTTAGATGTTAGTAGTCATCGCGAAACAAACCTTGGTTGGGAACTGCAATCTTTTTAATTCAAACGGAAGATCATTTGGTATCAATGGTATACACGGCACGAAGACTGTTTCTCCTCTGGCAGATCCATTTAGTATTTTAAACACAAAATTTGAAGATCCTAACATCAAAACTGACGGACTTTCATATAAACTTCCATCCCCTATTTTACCTCTGTAGGGGTGAAATTCCCAAAAATCCTTTCTTAGTGGATGCCTACGTCATAATAAATATCTCTGTGCTAAATTTCAGCGCAATCTTCAGCGGTTTGATATATAATATATAATAATAATAGAAGATTTAGGTACGGTTTTCTGTAAAGGGTTTGTATCATCAATTGGCGATGGTTCTTAGATTGGAACGGATTCTAATACTTCTTCGATCGATAAAGAAAGCAGTGCAGGTTATTGACTGTTTGTATGTGTTGTGAAGTTTCTGATTAAATGATTTTAATAAATATTTAACGTTTATTTTCTACAGAACGTTAAATAGTTTTCTTATTATACATAGGTAAAATCTTTACACCTTGCGTGTTTTAGGTAAGTAAGCTTTAATACCCCCCCCCCCCCCCCCATCTTTCTTATAGGTAATTCAAAACAATCAATTACATTACGTATTCTACAGCAGCGTTTTCTTAGTCATCCATGCAAATGAATTACTTAATTTTGAGTTTCAAATAGTAAACATATGTTTGTAATTTCAATTTATTCATTTATTCTAATAAAGAATAAGCTGTCAAAATATTTAAAAAATGGGGAAATTTCCATTCATCTGGTATCCCTCAAATCACGCACACATAGATCGGTACGGTGCTTCACTTTCGATATGCGTGGCGCGGAGTCCTTCTTTTTTTTCTAGTCCGTGGAGCGCTTTTAATTAGTATCGATTTGACGACGTGCGATATCTTCATCGAGCAAATTGGAATTGAAGGAATTGTACTGAGAGTAATAAGCGCCTATTCACGTCAAATAGTTCCTTTTATGCCTACATCTAGTGATGTAATTGTGTGTAATTTGATTGTGCTTGGTTTTATAATCAATAACATTAAATGAAACGATATTTTAATAAATGAATTTATGTAAACGATCCATATCGCTATATTAAATAAGCAAAGGACATTGTTTCGTATTGCATGCTGTTCTAACAAAAGCAAACACGAATGTTTAAAAACGCGATAAATAAAACATGATTTTATCACAATCTGGGCATTAGTGACACTGTGTTTATTGACAGTTGCCAATTTCGATATTACATTCGAATTGTTAACACGTTCTTACTTGTAAACAGTTTGTACAAGGTATGACAAGGTCTCGAAGTGGTCAATGATATCATGCTATCAACACTGACTATCGTAACCCAATCAAGCGTGACATTCCTGACGACGTGTTTAAGCATTATTTATTGTTAAATAACATCGTTTATTTAAAGTGATGTACGGTATTTATTTCGAAATTATGAAATTACTTTACCAAGCCTGTCGTGTCGCATGAACATTAGTTAAGTTCTTGCGGTTTCATAACCATAATAATCTAGGAAGTAGCTGTTATAAGTATTATGGTTCAGAATGTTTTGAGTTAGATAATAAATAGACGTAATTCCTTTACTTACATTATGTCTCTTTATACAGTCTCAGATCAATAAAGTTTATGGAATTTATTTTACTTTCTAATCTTTTAATCTGGATTTGTAGGAGATACGAGTCATTATATTGAGAAGGGACATAAATCGAGTGTTTCTCTCTATTGTTGAGCATTTCCCCTTCCGTGACGTAGTATTACCTATCTACTGGAAATGACTAATAAAATTGCTGTCTGACATTTTATTGAATATTGATAATAGCGTCGTCAGCTAGGCCGGGATTGGGACCGCTTATTGAAAGCTTTAGTGAGGGGCATTCACGTGGTGATTGACAAATTGCCGCTGATCCCAGGGTGATGGAGCACGTCATGCTACCGACAATGATTGACCCGGACCCTACCTGCGAGCCTCGTTTCTTTTTACACATAATTCTTAATACGCACCTGAAGCCTTCTATATGTTATGTATAAATCAAAACATGTAAATCATATCAAAGGTAAAAGTACTTTTTCTATACGTATACATACCGTAGGGATACGTATAAATAAATAAAATTGTAGTGTCTGTTTGTAATGACAAAATAACAGCCTTTTACTAAATGCATATGAAAGTATTTTGGCATTTATAAAAAGTTTGTCTATCTGTTTGTTCTGACTAATCTCCGAAACGGCTGGACCGATTTTACCGAAATTTTCACTGGCAGATAGCTGATGTTATAAGGAGTAACTTAGGCGTAGATTAGGTTTTATTAAAAAAAAAAGATAGAAAATCAAAACGTATAAATGTCACGCGAACAAACTCGCGGGCAGCTGGACTGAAATAAATATGTTTTAGTGAAATCTATACGTTGTACCCAAATTCACGGAACCACTAAGCAGGTAAAACAGTTCCCAACTTTGACATACGATTAGGTCAGCTTCGGTCATGGCTATCTGAAATGTATTTATTTATAGGTAATAGTTGAAGACCTTAACTCAACGCCTACCTGTGAATTTGAATACATAATACATTAACAAACCGTCAAACGAAACACCTAAACGGGGCGTGGGAATAAAAAAATACCCGTATTTGTTTATTTATCCATTCGAGAGCCTAATGTAAAATCCGTGCCGTATAACTAACAAGCCAGAATATTTTAACGAACCTCAAAAAACGTTCATTAATACTCGTAGAACGACAGACGCATTATGTTGTCTTCGCTTGCCTCATTCGATGTGACGTAAAAACACTGGAAATTCTTTATTTTAACGGTTTTAGTAAAATGCCTTAAACTGCACTAAATAAATAATGTCTAGATAGAGGATCACTTGGAGGATGTACTTTGCTTATAAAATATGAAGTCTTAAAATATCAGTGTTGTTTGTTCCTGTGTTATTTCTGCAAACATATTTAAATACAAGTAGGTAACTAACGCTGCCATGACCTCATCGTCTTGAGTTTTTACACACTACGTACATTTAGGTAGTAGTCAAGAATCTTAAGTACTACCTAAATGTACACACGCCAGCACATAAAGCTACCCGAAACTGTCAAATTTTCCAAATCAACTTTATACCTTATGGTTTAGCGATAAAGTTGAAAATTGATTAAAGAAATTTGACAGATTGTAGTACTCGTAGCTTGATGTGCTGGCGTCTGTACATGTAGCTTCACTAAAACAATATTAGGTATAACTGAAAGAAGTTTTTAACTAATATGGACGCCGGTAAAGTAAAGGGATCACTTTTAAGTGCACACTCAAGGGATAATCCCTTTTCGAGTGTCTCAGCAGCTTCAAAAGCCAATTTGTTTGGAAGAGGTACCTGCTCAAGGGCGCTCATTAACATATTTGTGTAACTATAGATAATAGGCAAGTTCCCAATATCCGGGTCCGCAGGGATGTGCTCATATTGTGTCAGTGCGATTTAACCGACTTATATTAATTTATGATGACAGGTTCTTGTCATTTATTATATCGAAATTATACTACGGTTTAAATTACCGAAGGGATTACAATATTGTGTATTGATTGCATTGTTTGTTAGCTACGCCCTTAAGAGGGTTTATCCCTTAGAGCCATGTTGGAGATTCAAAATTGATGATTTCCGACGGACAATAAAACCATAATGCGTTTAATTTATAGATGAGATATTGACGTCATATTATTGGGAATTTTATAATCTAGTGCATGGCTGAAAAACATTTTCAATTTTTCGTATAGTTTTCTCATCAGAACCGTTTTTATGCAAGCCTTTTTTTAAACTAGCGATCGACGGTCTAAGCAGATGCGAGATATTAGTAAAACCGTATACGACAAACTTATAACAACATTACTTTATAAAAAATAATAACATTTATTAGTGCATGGCTGAAAAAAAAACACGATTACTGTAAGTTTTCATTCAAGAAAAGTATATTCAAAAGTGTCAATTGTAGCCACTTTTCGAGATATTAAACGTGTTAGTTTATGATGAAATCTGAAATATTTATATTTTCTTTTAGACCTAGTAAATTAAGACATTTATGTTCTAAAACATGGTTCAAATATTTTTTTAATAACTTATATGTTTATTTTACTATGAATTATTTAGTATTGCTATATAATCGGCGCGGATTCACGCCACCGCTCAGCGCGCCGCTCTAGCAATACTAAATAAACCCTACGGGATAAACCCTCTTAACCCTAGTTCCCGGATAACTTCAACCGATATGCGCTACGAAAAGTGCTACGAGCGCTACGATATATTTCATTTTAAAGTATTTAAAACAATTGTTATGATTCTTGTTATTTTATAAGTGTTTGAGTAGGACTTCAGATTTTGTTTTTTAATGGATCTGGTAAATTAAAATTTGAATTAGTTGCTTTTTGTAAATCTACTTTTTGTTTAAAAATATCAATAATATCAGACGCTTGGCAGTTTTGCTTCTTGCAGACTTTTTGCAAAACTGTAAGTATCGATTAGTGTTAAAACATTCGATTAGAACGTAGATATTATTGCAGTGTTAAAATAACACACAAATAACAATAATCTCCAAGTCGCTCGAAATCCAAATTCAAACCAAAATCTGTTGTAGTTGCAGCCAAAAACAGCACGTTCTCAGATTAAACCACGCTCACCTTAACAAATGTGATCTCAAGGTAATATTACAAAAAAAAAAAAATGGTGAAACTCGCTTTCAAGCCTATTCGTTTTATGGCTGAGATAATCCTACCGTTGCAACTTCGCCCCATTTAACAATTGACGGTGAACAAACCTGACATGACCCGCTCGAGTCGCATGCTGGTGATGTAATGACTACAATCACGTTGCATCAATCTAGTCATCAAACCTGATTGTAAAGTTCTCCAGTGTTCCATCACATCGGTAGCTATTAGTTATTGTTTCATAGTTCATACCATTATTGGACGACCACGGCTCGTTACGCGTATGATCGGCTTTGTTGTGTCAGTTGAAAGGAATAATCCCAGTCGACAGCTGTTGTCGACATCGTAATACTGTTATAAGTCCGCCATGTTTTATTTTTCAATAAAATTCATTGCCAGTGAAATTGTGAAACGGATTATAAGAAAAAATGTGATTATAAGAAATGCATACCAATGTAATATAGTCCCAACTATCCTCAACGGTGTGCTCGTTGTTGATAGTATACAATTATCTACATATAGTAATATATCTTACGATTTCTAAACCGTGACAATATCGTGACGATGGATTGATAGTTGTGTAGCGGCTAGTTTATTATGTGCTCGTTATGATAGCTAGTGGGTGTTTCTTCGGTCTCGACATTATTTGCGCAGTTTTTGTACGAAAATTATAATTTCATTTTTTTTAATATTTGATTGCTTTACGGTATTTGGCATTATTTTATTTATCAGATAGGTGAAAGGCACGCATATATTTCAATCATTGATAGAGTTATGGCCACTTAAAATATGTGCCAAGTTACGGTAATGAACCCTATCCACGGTAATGAATTCTTAGGTATACGGTGATGAAATACAAAGACATGGTAATGATACAAAAAGATGTGAATATAAAAAAAAAACAAAGGTACCGTAGATTATCATTCATTGTTTATTAAACAATCGCCTTAACAAAATAATTAATAGTTCTTTCATAATTTAATGGTTTTGGTAACAATCAGCCTTACAATGTCGTATTAAATGAAACCGATTTTGATATACGAATTACGGAAGGCAATCACACAAAAGCCTAATGTCAAAGATCTTAGTGACTAAATTACAAATAACAACAAAAGTCTTTCATAAATTAATATTTTTGGTAATCAGCCTTCTTGATAAGGGAACGAGGGCTGCCTTTTAAGTCGTGTCGTTTGCAAACCTCCCGCAATTATTAAAAAAAAAACATAATTATGCCTTTTTTATCTTTTGAATTTAGAATTCGAAAACAAAAGAATGTTTTTTGATAGGTCGAATGGTTTTATTGTAGCGTCTATTCACAAAGGTGATAAGTCGGTTGTAAAAATGGAAATATCAAAGGAAAATATGCGTGCGATAATTTTCTACAACTTTCAAAGGGGATTAACGCGACTTCAGTGCTTTGACGAGATCACTTCTGGGTTTAGTGATGCAGCACCATTTCTTAGGACTGTAGAGCGCTGGTATTTAGAATTTCAACGTGGGCACTCTAGCTTCAGTGACAAGCCACGTGAAGGTCATCCAAAAACCGCCATGACACAAGAGAATATCGACGCCGTGCGGCAGCTAATCGTCGAAGATTGTCATGTGACATACCGTGAAATAGAAGCAGCCGTGGGCATTTCAGGGACTACTATCCAAAAAACCCTGCACGAAGAACTCGGCGTAAGAAAGTTGATCTCTCGTTTTATACCACATTTGCTTAGCGATGACCAAAAAGCAGCCCGTGTTAGATGGTGTCGCAAAACTCTGCAGTGATTCAACCAAGGAGAGTCAAAACACGTTTATGATATGATTAGTGGTGACGAGTCTTGGATATATGCTTACGATCCAGATTCCAAGCAGCAGTCAACTGTCTGGGTCTTCCAAGATGAGCCAAAACCGACCAAAGTCATACACTCACGGAGCACTTCAAAAAAAAAAATGGTTGATCGTTTGTGGCAAAGGGTGGTCACGTCGCCACTATTGTACTAGAAGATCGCAAGACGGTTAACGCTGACTGGTATACCACTGTTTGTTTGCCACAAGTCATCACAGAGTTTCGAAAAAACAACTCAAGACGTCGCGTCGTATGATACTGCACCATGACAATGCAAGTTCGCACACCGCCCGCGGTACAAAGATGTTTTTGAGCACCCAAAATGTCGAAATTTTAGATCACCCTCCTTACAGCCCTGACTTGTGCCCTAACGATTATTTTACGTTCCCCAAAATTAAGCAAAGTCTTCGTGGTCAACGTTTCAGCTCACCCGAAGAAGCTGTTGACGCATACAAATCGGCCATTTTGACTACCCCCACTTCGGAGTGGAATAAATGTTTTAAAAACTGGTTCGAACGCATTCAAAAGTGTATTAAATATCGCGGAGTATTCTTTGAAAAACAATAAATGGTAATAATCTATTAGATCGTCTATACTTATTTCAAACGACACAACTGAAAAGGCAGTCCTCGTACTAACAAGTTTGTTTTCAGATTTTCTCTTCAAGTATCTTGCTTTTTCCTTCTCTTTTTCAATGTTATATAATTCTTCGTTTTGTTTTAAAGCAGCGTAGCGTTTACGGTTAGCGATTCTTCTTCTGGCTAAAATTTCCTCTGTTGTCTTCTTAGGGCGTGCCATTTTTAACTGAAATATTAAGTATATTATTTAGCAACAATATTAATATTAATTTCTTAACCGCCTTAAAAATTATTTATTGAAAAAAAGTATTAAATAGAAGCAGAGTCATTACCGTATTTTTCATTCATTACCGTGACCTCAAAAAGGTTACGGTAAACGACGGTAATGAAGGACACGGTTATGAAAATTATGCACTGTTAGGTTATTTTACATTTATCTATGATAAGTACATGCTATCTACATATTGAAAAATGAAAATGAAACAGAACCTAATGAATTGATGTAACAAAAAGATACCAAGTTTATTTACGTATCAAGATGTAAGCGGACTTGTAATGAACAACAAAATGGACCAAACACTGTCAATACTCACATCGATCGTAATTTATGGCCCGAAATCTTGCGTACGTCCTTCCACTGTTACGTTAGCCGGTCGACTGAAGAGCAGGGGAGCGGCAGTTCACATAAAGGCGGTATGATCAAAGGGTTTTGTCGTGTAAAATTCGATTTACCGTCATGGTTCTGGTAATGAGTTTTGCGCCGTTACAAAATTGTAACAACACATTAGTCTTTAATTTATTTATAAATCAACGGGTTAGTTTATTATTATGAAACAAACATAGACTAAGTTATTCGACACAGTCGTCAATTTAACGATATTCGCGCTAAATTTCCTATAATACTAACAAATATATCAAATCTAGTAACGGAACAGGTCCCTGTAATGAGTTTTTGGGTCATTAATATTAAAATTTATGCATAATTAACATAGAAACTCAAAAAAAAAGTACAGCACCTGTTAATAATCGTAGGCTTACATTACATACATATATTGAATCGAGTTTAAACCTAAATTCAAATTTTTTACCCACTAGAACATGTGAATTTGGTATACTTTGAATATTCACCCTAGTATGTCTAGTTGGACGTTATTGTTAGCGGAAATATATTAACAATCTTGTCGAAAAACTTATTTTAGTCAAATTTTTCAGCAGTCAAGATCCTACTCGAAAATAAGCTAAATAATGAAATGAGCTGTGGTTCCTTTATTAATTACTTTCGTATTTTAATAATTAAACACGAGGTCTATTGGCACTTCGATATATACATTTTTTTATGTCACCTAACCAATATTAATAAAACACTCACTAGCTGACTTCTTTTCATTAGAATGAAACTGCATATCTTACACATAAGGCCAAGGGATCACGAGCTGAATAATAAGGGGTCCCGTTGTGCATATCAGGCGGAGGTCACGTCCGCGCCGCTTGCGCAGCAGTTCGATGCCCGGCACGCGTAATTGGCACACGGTTATAACAACAAATAACACCACATATTATGTAAATTTCATAATACGCAGTTTCATAAAATATTAAACAACGGTTGAAATGAAAGTAACACAAATAGATGGCAATTAACTGATTAATTAAGTGTGCAAACATGTCATGTTATGAATATTGAATAGGAAAGTCAACGCGACCGTCAGGTTAATCTTCAATCAAATGCAAACGTTTCTGGGTAATTAATGAATAATGAATCAACGAATGTAATAAACAGCGACATAAAAAGTAAATGGGAAGCCGGAAAGCGAGTTGGATTTAAAAAACAGTCCGTAAACGTTTACTGCTGAACACAAGCGCTTCCCTTCAGTCCCTCCAATGATAACGAATGATCATTGCCTCGTAAGGGATAATTATCCTCATTATCACCAAAAATATTTTAATTGGAAGCACGATTTGTCCGTTATAAAGTTGTTGGTAATAAAATTTAACTAAAAACCTTTTTAAAAACAAGTTTTTATTAACTAAAAATGACAAAATAAAACTTACGATAACATTGAACTTTAATATTTTCTTAAAAGCTTGAGGCTTATCTTAAAGTGAAAAAAGGACGTTCAGGGCCTCAAGCAAGTCAACCGAGTTGCACTATCCAAGTCATTCCATACTTTAGAACGAGCTATCACAATTTAATGCGTACACAAAATTTCGTGCCTGTGCTGTTGACCGCTGAGGAGATCTCTCGTATGGAGCCAATCCTGAGTCAGCAGACAGGTCATGGTTTATGAATGCGTAGACAAAATTTAGTGTCAGTGCTGTTAACCGTTAAGTAGGTACGTCTCTCGTCTGGAGATATCCCTGGGTGCAGCACTTAGGTCACGCTGAACTTTAGAATAGGCTATTACAATTGAACGTATATACATATAACATTTCTTGTTTGTACTGTTGGCCGTTGAGGAGCTCCCTCGACTGGATCCGATCCTGGTTGCAGCAGCCAGGTCATGGTGGACTTTAGAACCGACTATCATAATTAAATGCGTATATAAAATGTTTTGTCTGTATTGTTGACCGTTAAGGAGTTCCCTCGACTAGAGCCAATCTTAGGTGCGGCAGCCATGTCATGGTGGACTTTAGAATGGATTATCATAAATAAATGCATGTATTAAATTCCGTGTTCATATCGTTGACCGTTAAGGAGTTCCTTCGTCTCAAGCCAATCCTGGCTGTAGAATCAGGTCGCGCATCATAAAAATGCATTGTCTTCGAAACAGAATCAAAATGTAAAATTTCAACTCCGTAAGATAAGAGGAAGTGGTTTTAATTCAGCTTGCAAGATTTGACCCGAACATACATACATAACATTGCAAGTTAAATAAAAGAAAAAAAAAATCAAAATCATTATCGAATAAAATCATTTTATACCACCATAATAGAATGACTATAGGTAAGTAACTATAATACAAAATGTTGGTTTAGGCTTTGTTATTGTATGATGTTCCCCACTGATTGTTCAATTGTCAAATAACTTAAGTCCAGCGCTCAACTCTCAACTCTTTCCTTCTCGTGAGATTTTTTATTAATCTCCATGTCGGTACTTCATTCCTACCAGTAGTTGTTCGAGACACAAAGAGAAAAAAATCACTCAGTAATTATACCGTTGCAAGGAAGGGTCTTCGATTGTTTATTGCCTCCCCCGCCGGATGTTCTACTATTCTATTTATATTCCATGTTTCTTTTACACTTTGAGTTGTCAAACATACGAGGAATGAACGGTTTCTGTGACGAGAAAACCAGAATTGAGGAATCTAGAGAGTGCTATAATTCCAAAATGCTCGCTCTGTGAATTTTCGTGATTCATAATCCCACTGCTTTTGTCCGCGTTCAGAGAGCACAATGACATCTATTTGCTGAAGTAGTGCATGTTGGAAAGCGTTTACTTTCCACTTCGTCGAGATTTACAGCCTCAAGTTGTGCCGGCCGCGGTGTCTGGTGTCATCGGAGGCTTTCTAGTGAAACCCTGCGGAGCTCGGATCACGGAGCAGGCGCCGCGCGGCCACTCGTGACCTCGCATTCATACCCGCCGAACTCACGATGTAGTGCGACACCACGAATTATGTTCCCAGATTTAGTATTTGAAAAGGATCCTCGACTCTACAGTTCCTTTTATGTTTGTACTACTTTGTACTTGAATTGAATACGAGTGCTACGTTTTGTTGCCCAATTCAAAGTTGGAACTGGTGTGGGTGAATAGGGCCGATCAGTATGACAGTCAATGGGTCAAAAAATTTGCAACTATTTACTAAGTCTAATACGGGCCAAAGCCTAACGAGGAGAAGCAAAAGCGTCCTGGAAAATTTGCAGCTAATAGATACATATTTAATTGCAAATACAAGATTTTATTCCCGTCACGCTTGATGTGTGATTGATAGACACATTGATAAGTTAGGCCTTGATGCACAGGCGAGCTGCAGCCGCCGTGGGTGAGTGGCCGACTTGCAATGTGAGCACGTCCCGGCTCTCACGATGGACGGGCTGCGTTCGCGCAAGTAGCGCACTTTCTCCCGCACGAATGCCATATATAGTGCTTACAGTGCTTCGGCAAATCACACTTTCATTAATTTAACTTAGTTTAAACGGTTTTGTTATTTAATTGATAATACTGGACTTAAATATAGTGCTTTCAGTAACGCAACATCCACAAATAAATACAACTTCTTCAAAACTGTTCCCAGGAAACGTTGAGCATGTTTTATCTTTTGGTCGTCGATGTTCTAAACATGGACAAGTGTGAACTATAATAAGTCCATGTTTGTTGTCCGACTGCGACGGCTGAGACAGCGACAGTTATAATAAGTTTAGAGATAAATTTTGGGGGGGCAATGAACTCAGGTGGGAATTCTGAAATATAACTGGGTGGACGTTTAAAGTGTGAAGTTAATATAGGTTAGAAGAGCATATTGTTTGTTGTTTGCGTTTTCATAGACTACAAAATTGTTCTTTTATGGTAATTACTTGCTATGAAAATATTAAGTGATCCTTACGACTTTACAAGTCCTCGTGAAACTCCGCAGTTAGGAAGCGAGCACACTCCCCTCCGCAAAAGCGTATCTCATAACAACCATAATTATGTGCTGTTGCATTACATTATCCCTATTCGTAATTAATGTTCTAATAAGTCAAGTTTTACGCCCAACTCGCATGTGAACACTTGCACTTTCGCCCGATGCTATTAATTAACGATGTTATTCAACATGTGGTGCATTATTTCACGCTCCGCGAGGCCGACAGTGTTCCGGTGCGCGATGCGCTGCCGAGTGCCGCCATGCCTCGTCGCAGTAGAAGCCAGCCGTCACTTTACTTCCCAAGGCGAAATATCCACACGAATTTGACATTTTTAGATCTCGCCTGATGCTTGCAACACAACGCTTTGAAATGCCGCGTTCGTGTCGCGTGTCGTAACACTGTTTATATTGTAACCAAACCTAGCCCTTTTATAAAAACTGTTGCCTTAAGACGTGTTGAAATATAGGCCGACCGAAAGTTCGTTCAACCAAAGCAACAACTCAAATGACTAAACCGGATGTTATAAATCTCACTATATATACCTATTAGTATCCATATTGGTATGCTTTATAACATCCTTGAGATTCACCTTGAAGTTCACTTTACTAGCAAGCCTTAAATTGGTTTCCTAAAATCGAACCATATAACTCCATAATAGTATCTGACTAGAGCGTCGCAGCGACTGCACTGCCTTTTACGGCGTGCGAAATCGAATCCAGTGTTTTTTTGTGTGTAACTATGTGAGCACAATAATCGTAAAAGCTGGTTCCCCTCGAGAAGTGCGCAAACTGTCCGCACCGTGATAAAGGAAAATGCATTACTTCCCCTGTGAGGGCGCACGGGGGGTTTTCCTTAAAACAGCCCTTCAAAATGGCGGCGTCGGTCATTAATGTTCGGCTCAGGAGCCCAAATTTTAAAAGTCCACTTCCAACTTAGTTATTACTTCTATGTGAGTAGCTTTACAAGATAAAAGTGCGGATTTTTTACATTATTTTTATCCGAGGTGATAAGAGAAATGCGAGATCAGCCGTGCGATTCTATAACCATCTCACCGTGAAAACTTGGGTGAAGTGAGCGTGGAGTGAGCTGTCATTAGGGATTAACACTATTGACACTACTCACTTCAAGCTCACTTCACTCATGATTTCACGGTGAGATTTTTACAGAATCGACCGGCTTGTCTCCACTTAAGACACAAGTACAACCTCTATCGCTCATAAAACGTGCAATCCAGTTTTCCCAATATCTCAAGGATTATTGCGTTATATTTATTATAAAGCTACAAAATTAATAAAATTATGTAAATCAGTGTTGCATGTGAAATATGCTTTAGCAATATTAAAGTAAAGATCTGTATTTACATGAGCCTTCTGAGCGTGTACTTACTATTTACTGCACGCTGCTCACATTTATTACAAGTCTCGCGCACTTTTTTTATTTAAAAAAAGTTACAAACGTCGTTCATTCTTCGTATGCAAAAACCTAATGTAACATGTGTTAATTCTAGCGGTCATTGTCCTCTAACAATAGACTCTTTAATGGCTGTATTCATAAAATACAAATGAAATGGAAACGATTACATTTGGTTGCAATTATTTAGGCCTTGATCTGTTGTCTGTGTTGCTTTATTGTAATACTGTCTGGTGTAAATCCGACAGTTTAACGAACGATTACTTAGCATTCAAATAGCCTTATGTTTAAATAAACTTCAAAATATACAGTGAATAGTAATTGTTTTACACGTAGGTATGTAAATTCACTTTATCAATGTAGCTGATGCGTTCAAAACAATATATCATAGACAGCTTTGTGCTTACACACCCAAAGGTATATTAAATAAAAAGGTAGACAATACATCGCAAAACTCTTTTCCGAGAAAATCAAAACAATAAATTTTGCCCGATTTGTCCCGGCTGTTTCGCAAAGTTGCCGGCCATATAATACGACGGCTCTTTGGGCGTCATACATTTAGGGTTAGAGGTCGGAACTGCGGCAACAATGTCGCATCCACCGGCCCGGTACCGTTCCATTTTATTTGCGTAAGTGTACCTACATTCATTCTTGGTGTAACTTATTTCCTAACATTCTATTTAACATCTATTTACTACTCAAGTCGTAACAGTGGTAATGGTAATGATGTCATTTCTTAAGTTTTAACGAAGGTAAGATTTTTTAAGTGGTTTTCAGTGAAAAACATGCACGCGGAAAGCATAATAAGGGCTTAGACTCTCAATAATGGAATAAAGTACCAAGCAATTACTTGTTGGAAGTTTGAAAAGACGTGTAATATACGGTCCTTGTGAAAATTGTTTCAAGCCGACTTGAATACATTTTTCATCTCCGGTAATATTGTAAAATCTGATTCCTTTTATTTCATTGCTACTTTTACGTGAGTACGAGTTGCGGCAAATGTGCTAAAATAATCTCATATTACTTCATCTGTACGAAGGCGACCTTCTCCACGCTCATATTTAGTATTACGCTTGTCAGAAGGTGCGAAGACATCACGTTACTTACCGTTTATACGTAAAATTTTCGCCGTATCATATCGTATTATACCAAAGCTACACAGAACAGGTGTCAGCGATGCGATGTCTAAAACAAAGACTTGTTACTTTATTTTAGTGACCTTATTTGTCGTCATAGCTATATTGTTTTGCATGTTTAAGAAAATATGTTATAGAACATTAATATTATCGCAAATAATATAAATAATAAAGAACGATAACGAATTAAGTGCTGTACTGTACCTAATTGTAGTAATCCTCACTGACACCGTGATTAAAAAGTAGTTTTCCGCATTAGGTTTTTAGTGCAAAAAATGTGGGGAAATACAAAAATCTAATCCAGCATAACGAACACAATGTAGGCAGTATACTTCGAATACTTAAAACAGTTTCACTTGTACCAAAAAAAGTATTATGAGGCCGCTACGCTGCTACGCCGCGCCGTTTGACAGCTACTGTCAAGCGGCGTAGCAACCACTCTATGGAGCGTGAAAGTGCATCTACATCCCATATTATTTCCGTCGCAGTTGTATGTTCGCTTAACTAGACAGTGTACTACAAAACTCCTAATAATATGGTACTACGAGTAGTATTGCCCGCGGGTCTGCTCGCTTTAATCGATACAAAAAATATACCTACTCAACCGGCTCGCGTATCGTCTCTCCATGTCGGCTACATACAATTACTTCTCTGCATTAATCGCCTCCTGTAGTAAAAATTTTACTCCTTCTTTCTGATAACATCTATTGCAAGAAATTATACACCTCAATGAACTTACCTACATGGATAATGTATTTATGCATGAGAAAATAAAATTATGATAAGTAGAACAATCAAATCGAGTTTTAAGTGTTCTAACGGATAGTCAAGATGATTCGTAATTATATACAGTTAGTGGTCGTATTACCTGTGGTTAGGTACGAATCTGTCGAGACGCCAGCCTCTAACCCGGGGGCGAGTATCTCGCTGTAGGGGGAGGCTTTTTCCAAGCGGGATGGGGAGGGATAGACGTGACGTGACGAGTTTTTATGATGAGTACAATCAGGACCTGTGGATGCCACGTCCGCGCCACGTGACGAGCTGGTTGGAGCCTCGATGAATACATGGCTCTTGTTTACAACCCAGTGATAAACTACAGCACTTTAAAGGCGTTCGTTTTCTCTTTTAGGCCTCAAGGCTATATCGCTACATTCGCAGTAGCTACTTTTTCAGCATTACGTTTTCATTTGGCCACAACATTTTGGAGTATCCTTAAATGTAGCAAGTGAGAAATAATTACTTTGCAATTTTGCATTTACACCAGATTAGCGGTTAAATCTAGTATTTTTGCACAAACTTGTAGTCTAGTTTTAATCACATTATTATTGAATACTTGCTCAGATTTGACTAGCCTTACGGAACTTGACATTTTAACTACGACTGTTTAAACAAAATCACATTCGCCAAATGATTGATAATGTTTGTTTGTTGTACTTAAATGAATAATTGCGTGCTACATTCTTCCCTGCGAAAGTAATTAACAGTACCTACCATGTGAGGTCATTGACCGGCCCTTACCTCGCCACGTGCCCGTTTATTTAACTTTTGTTAATATACGTTACGTCATAAAACACCCTTTAGCAAATTAAGCACAAATGCACTATGAAAATTATTTCATATTTTTTGACGAAGAACTATGTCATCTGCCTAGCCTTTTCCCAACTGTGTTGGGGTCGGCTTCCAGTCTAACCGGATGCAGCTGAATACCAGTATTTTACATGGAGCGACTGCCTATCTGACCTCCACAACCCAGTTACTGGGTAATACGATACCCCTAGGTAAGACTGGTTGTCAGACTTTCGGGCTTCTGACTACCCGTAACGACTGTCAAAGATCTACGAATGACAGCCGGGACCAACGGCTTAACGTGCTTTCCGAGGCACGGAGGGGTCTCGGTATGTAAAGATGGTCACCCATCCACAGACCAACCGCGGCAAGCGTAGCTTAACCTGATCGATCGACCTGTGCGGCTGTTATTATTTAGCCACGAGCCCCTCTAACTATGTATAATAACATAAATACCTCGAGACGGTTACCCAGAAACATTAAGTGAGTAATTCAATATTATATTTCATCCCTAAAATTTACATTTTATTTGTAAAGATTAACATTGATAAGTATCTATCGTCAGTGTAGGAGCACCTTTATTTGAAACTAGCATCCGCCCGCAACTTCGTTTGCGTAGAATTCGGAATTCCAGCCGTTTAAATCCTATTACCCGTTTTCCCGTAGGAATGAAGCATTTTCCCGCGGCAAAAAGTAGCCTATGTTCATCAGGGATAATGTCGGCTTCTAATGGTAAAACAATTTTTCAAATCGGTCCAGTAGTTTCGGAGCCTATTCAATACAAACAAACAATCAAATCTATCCTCTTTATAATATTAAGTATAGATTTTGCTGACATCATTTCTAAAGGTTAACATAGGTCTTCAAAGTGGCGAAATACTCGCGTCACTATATCGGTGGCGCGAGAAAATGAGGGCGCGGGGCGAGCGACCGATGCAGCGACACTGGGAGCTGCGTCGGTCTCAGCTCCGCGAGGTCCTGGCGGAATGGTGGGACAGGCTTTTACGCCCTACCGCCGGCCTCGCTATTTGTCGGGGCGATCCGACCAGTGCTCGACGAATGGCTCGGGAGGAGGCACGGCTCCCTGTCGTTTCGGGCGACGCAGGTGCTCTCGGGGCATGGTTGCTTCGGGAAGTACCTGTGTCGCATAAACAGGGAGCCAGACGCTCGGTGTCACCACTGCGTCGACTGTCGGGAGGACACGGCGTGGCATACGCTAGCAGAGTGTGCCGCTTGGGAGGAGCCGCGCCGTGCCCTCATCTCAGGAGTAGGCAGTGACCTATCGCTGCCGGCCGTGGTCGAGTCTATGGTCAGCAGCGAGGAGTCCTGGGACGCGGTGGTTTCCTTCTGCGAAACAGTCGTCTCGCAGAAGGAGGCTGCGGAAAGGGAGAGGGAGATCTCGTCCCCTCACCCCACCCGCAGCAGGCGCACCGGGCGTCGGCGGAGGGCGGACAACGCCCTCTTCCAGCCCCCCTAAATGGGTCCAGGGGCGACGGACTTGGGGACGTCCGTCGCCCCCCACACATCTGGACCCGAGGCGGCGGCGCGTAGTGTTCCACGCGCGCCCCTCTTAGACGTCGCGGGGGGAGTTTAACACCTCACTCCCCCCCTGACACGAGGAGAGGCCCGCAGAAGCGGGCCAGCACCAGCCGGGGGTTGCGGAAGTATCGTTCGTTCCCGCGACCCCCGGCGTAGGTGAGAGAGGGAACACCGGGGTGGTTTTTAGTCAGTAAGAGTCTGACAGACCCCGCCGCCCGCCCCAGGGCGGCGGACATCCATGAGGATTTTCCACCCCGAAACAAAAAAAAAAAAAAAAGGTCTTCAAAGTCACCCCGGTGGGTTGCTATAAATACATTGAACCTACCACTGCCTACGTACTTAGGTACGCATCGCATAAAATATTTTCCATTTCAATTATAAGTTTACGGTCGGACCATTATCCCAATATATCATCATAAGTACAGCTGTACAAGATAGCGGCCCTACTCTGAGTCATGAATGTTTTCATAATGAGGGCGTGCGCCTGCGATGTACAGACGCCAGCACATCAAGCTACCCGAAACTGTCAGATTTTCCCAATCAACTTTGATCCTTATGCTTTAGCGCTAAAGTTGAAAATATATTAAAGAAATTTGACAGATTGTAGTAGCTTGATGTGCTGGCGTCTGTACATGAAAGTGAACCAACACAGATTGTAGTGGCCATGTGCACTACTACCGCGGCATCGATGCAGCTGTCCGATTATCGCTGGCCGCATGCCAGCTCATCTAATTACCGATTTATACAATTTTAATAGTTCACATTTATTAGAGCAGCAGACATTTTCCGCTCTTTCAGATTTGCGAGTAACTTTCCTCGACGGTTAATACAGTAACTATCTACGAATAAAAGACGTCTTCAGGAAATGATTGTGCTAAAGAAATGTTCGTTTATTAAAAGGCTGGCATTACTGTGTACTAGCAAAAGCGGCTGCCTGCTTCAATAAAGCTCGGCTTATTCAATCCCGCGCTTTTAAATGAAATTTTCTGCTTATACTCATTGACACAGTTCTAGACGCTAGTTTTACTAAATTAACTTTGCACATTTTCTGACTATCATAATATTACCTAAGCTATAATCGAAATAGAAATATGAATAACATGATTATCGGCCAATATCATTCATCTCCCCGATGGCACGGGAAATATTTCCAGCGAATTAGGTCGTCTCTTGTAAAATGAGATCGTAACAGGAACCTGCACGTCATGGCCCATCGGCGGAGGTCGATCGTACATTTTTATTTGGCTACTCGGTGACTGATGACAGATATTGATGGGCCCGATGTTACACGCAGGCTCCCAGTAATACCGCTCGGTGATCGGTGATCGTACAGCGGCCGAGGCTAATGGGCTGGGAGCTTTATTTATATGACAACTCCATAAATAGAGAGACACGATAATACGATTGAAATTAATGGGTGTGTTCGACAACTAAGTTTTCCGTTAAGTTAATCAAACAAAATAAATCTTGCGTGTTTTCCTGTAGGGTCCGTAACAAGTTTTCGTCTATCAACTGAACTTTAGTGAACTAGTTTTATTGAACTTAAATATTTAAATACGTACAACATCCTGATTCGAGTGTATTTATTAATGTTCTCAGCGTTATTTAATAAAACTCGTTCAAAACATTTTGGTGTCAGCGAAAATATAACACCTCAAAGTTAAGCACAACAGTTGAAAGGGTAATAATGGAACAATTAAAGCTACCCGAAGCTCTTGAACACGGACGCAAGTGACGCAGCACAATGGATCTGCTCGGGACATTGTCGAGAGGCTAAAGAATTGCACACAGTTTTATTATTCCGAACACTTGACTAGGTGGGAAAGTGAAAACGGCTAGAGTGCGTATTGGGGACGAGAGTACGTGCTGCGATCCCTCGGCGACCCCAGGGCCTCGGCGGATGTCTTGCCTCTACTTGCCTAATGGTAATATTATAATCAGATGCCTTTGGGACCAGCGCCCAAAGGCATCTGATACTGCGCAATACATAATAACAAAGGCTTAGGTACATGTAAATTCATAAGCAATTATTATATACATACATATGTCGCGTATTCGATGAGGTGTGACTTGTTTACAATCAATTCTTTTATCAAATCGTAACATTGGTAGCTACTATGTACACACGTCATGATGCGTAAAATGTACAATTGTCTTTACAACTCTGTTTATGAATGTATCCATGTAATTATTATTTATCCAAATTGTTTCTCTGTCTGTTCTCAAAAAGTACTTAGTACATATGTATACCTAAATTGGAACTGTCAATTGTATTACATATTATTATGATGAATCGAAAAAGTCTAACGCGGTGCAGTATCTTGTACTGTCGCTCCTCATTGGACCTCGTGGAGCTACGCCACTTAAAACTTAGACATACATAAATCACAATAAAATGTTAAATGTTTGTTGCTTTGTTTCAGATCTACGTCGTTACCACCTTTGAACATTCAGCTAAAGGTAAGCAAACAACTCTACGATATTGTTTACAAAGAATGCTATCAGTACTGCATGTTGATTCCGGAATCGCTAGTTCGTCGGCGGGGCGGCGCGCTCCACTCTGCGAACAACAGTACTAACTAAAGCGGCAGCTTTTGCTGCTTTTTTCTCAAGTTTGGACCATTTATAAAACAACTCGCTGGCAATTTAGCCTCGTTTCGCTTTTCCCGCTCACCATGCAAAACTAGGTTATAGTGAGATAATAGCTGCCCATCTCCTTTGTTTTGATCCATTGTTAGGCATTCTGTACCGCGCCCGATGCCCGTTACAGACTGCAGACTATATTTTATTGAAAAACTCCTCGAAGTTAATAGGTGAACAATGTTTGGGTTTTTGTTGAGAGTTGCGCAGCGCTGTTTGGTTATTGCCTCTTTATGTCCTCACTTCACTGTATATCCGTAAACAAAATATCTGGGTTTGGATATCTATCCCGATATTGTTAGCTTACACAAACATCCGATTCATAACAATGGACACGCGTTGAATGGCAGTGAGTGAAATCCTTGTATCCTCCACCATTATGTGGAGATAGTATGTGCATCGTATTAAATGAATAATTCATAAATGCATTTGTAATATTTATGATGAAAGTCTCATAATGATGTGTCGTTTATTTTTATGTCATGAGAAATTAAAAGACAATTTCAAGAAAGTGTTTTGACACACTAATTAAACAAGACGAAAACGTTCAATTCTTGCGCTGAAATGAAATCTTAAAAATGAATTTGAGTAAAACGACCTACAGCGGTTGCTTTACCCTGGCTAAATGAAAGTTTGTTTGTTGTCCGGGTATGTTTGTCGCGAGCCGGGACTCCGGGAGCCGTTCTGCTGAATCCGCTGATTTAGGGGGAAACTTTCCTTGTTTTGCATTTTACTGGAGCGCGGGGAAAGTCGCCCCCGAGATTTGAATATTTTAGAAGTGGCGTAACTTCGCTAAGGTGCGTCCCTTTATGCGACTTCCAAGCGATTGCCTCACATGCTTTCAAGGGAGGTAATTGAAACACGCTTTTAAGAGTAAGTGCAAATAATAATTTTAAAAGAAAAAGCCTGTTATACAGAGACGTAAGATAAAAAGAAGATTGCGCGATGTGATAGGTCAATTCTATTTCCCGCAGTGACAGTCATTTATTTCCTTTGTGCGCGTGTCGGTGCAGTATCAATGTGGAATGAGTGCGGGGTTTCTCCTGCTCTCTGAAACAGGTTAAGTAAATAGTCAGATGGCTATTCATAATCGACGAATAGAATTTCCACGTTCAGCTGAATATAGTTGGCGCTTTATCTGATTCAGTTTTTAATTAAGGTCGTATAACTTTTTTATTAGTAGAGCAAACTCTTCCTGTTTGCTTTGTATCGATACTTTTGTTCGATGCACGAGATATTACAAAAAGAGGATAGCATGTAACAATCAATTGGGTTTCCGTGTATGGATAGAGTTTTGTGTTTTTGTTTCAAATAAACGTTGTTATCTGACGCAAAAATCAGAGAGGGATTTCCTGTTAATTTGGCACCTGTCCTGATCCTTCATCCCCGTGTTTTGTTTGAACAAGTAAAACGATTTCTTTTACGATGTATATTTTGGATAGTTGATTTCATTTTTGATTTTGTTTTTTACTATAAGACAATTCAAAGATATATAATACAGTTATTTATCAACTCCCCTCTCTGCATTTAATTAGGCTAGAGAAGCCATAAAAGAATTAAAGTTGAATAGACTTTTTGTGACGAAAGAAAACGTAACGGGAATCAACGACGTAATAGGATTACGACCTTTTTGATATAGTGACATATTTGGGTCATTGGAATCCTTTGAAGTTGCTTAGCGACAAATGGATACGCAACCCTATTAATGGAAACTGTACGATGCCCAGAAATAATCAATCAACTCAGCATATTGCAGTCCACTGCTGGACATAGACCTCTCCCAGGCTGCGCCACAACACCCTGTCCTCCGCCTTCCGCTTCCAGTCCGTCCCAGCCACCATCTTTAGGTCATCCGTACATCTAGCTAGGGGGTGTCCCACGCTACGCTTGCTGATACGCGGTCTCTACTCCAGGACTCGTCTGCTCCATCGGTCCTTCGACAAATCATGGCCAGCCCACTGCCATTTCAGTTTGATTACTCTGCAAGCTATGTCGGTAACTCAGGTTCTTTTCCGGATAATTTCATTCCTGATTTTATCCTTCAAAGAGACTCCGAGGATAGCGAGATGTGCACTCCATAGCACGATGACCGAACATAAATTTTTGGACCAGCCCGACCGTCAGTGTCCACGTTTCGGCACCATATATCATAACGGGCAGAACGCACTGGTTGAAGACCTTAGTCTTCAAACACTGCGGGATAGGTGACGAGAAGAGTTGACAGAGTATTCCAAATGCTGCCCAACCCCACTGGATCCTTCTGTCGGCTTCTTTCTCAAAGTTACTTGCCCTAGGTAGACATAACCCTTCAAAACTTCGAGAAGCGACCCTTAGATGTGGATTGGACTCTGAAGACGTGCGAATTGTACATAACTTTCGTCTTGCCCAAATTCATGCCGAGGCCAACCCGGCAAGAGGCTC
Organism: Eremobia ochroleuca; assembly: GCA_949629135.1. Lineage (NCBI taxonomy): Eukaryota > Metazoa > Arthropoda > Insecta > Lepidoptera > Noctuidae > Eremobia > Eremobia ochroleuca. The sequence goes on from OX451393.1 coordinate 8,249,511, forward strand.
CATTTAGGCTGTGCAGCATTATTACATCCCCAAGAAAGCCCCCTTCCCCCCATCCCCCCCCCTAAATAATATTAATTAAATAATAATATCCAATCAAATGATTCGACGACAGGTACTTACTTGTTCTACTTTATTTTTCATTTGTTCGCATCAATATGAAGCACATAAAAATATCACATTTCAATGTTAGTCTATGTTGTATCAGTTTCCGCCTCGATGCATACTAGCTGAATATTTTTTGTTTTGTTTGTGTAAACTGCGACACAGCAGCGAGCTTTTTCCTGAAGCTCTTTGTGGCTCATATAGTGCGGTGAACTAGTGATTGCTGATATTGCCTATTGCGGGAATGTGTTCTTTGTGTCTGGAACTGCAGTTTTAAAATAAATTTGGTTGGTTTTGGTTACTTGCTTCGTAATTTCATTTAATTCTATGAAAAGCAAAAAAAAAATTCGGCTGGGTTTGGCCTTATTATATGTTTGGCCTTATTCTAAACAAATTCTAAATATCTACGAGTACTTGGTTGAAAGTTGCGCGGTCAAAGGTCTTCGTCTTAATGTAATCTAACTCGGCGAGCCTAGGTGAATGTTGTTAAGTTGTTGATGAATCTGTATCGAATTATAATGCGAGGTGGCGGCAGGTCGTCGGCCCCGGCACGCCGCCCGCGCAGCCCTGCCGTGCCGCCGGCCAATAATCCGGTTAAGGCGACCGCACGCGCCGCCACCGGCGCTGCCCTGATCGAAATGTAATTGGGTGTGCTCACCTGTCACACCGCACACCTACTAAAATAGATAATTTCTGAAATTCATTTGGATTATACAACATGTTAGCTATGTGAAACATGAAAGTGGATTTATGGTAATTATGGTAACCTACTGCAATGTTGTTACTGGAAGGGTAAACTTGATACGCTTACCTAGTTCTTTTAAAAAAAGGTTGCCAAAAGGAGTGCCTATTGGTAACCTTTAATGTTCTTAGAAATACGCTATTACAAATTTTAGCTTAAGGCGCTCCCTCACCAGGGGCATTCGCCTGTAATGTAACGTTACAGATTCGAGAATTACATCAGTGAGGGAGGAAAATCAAGCTTTACAGCGCGTATCTTGTAATGATACAAAACGTGTATTACATTAGTGAAAGAAGAGAACCGAGCATTAAAATGCGCACCTTGTAATGATACAATGTGTAATATCTTGATACAACTTGTAACATCAATGCCCACCACTTCTAATTAAATGTGTCCGGCGGGCCGCAGAACGCTTCGTGCACCGCAATCTGTAATGCTACATTACACGCGAATGCTCGCCAGTCAGGGAGGTAGTATTGTAATGTAATGCTCAAAGTCGAATCTGTAATGTTACATTACACGCGAATGCTCATCAGTCAGGGAGGTAGTATTGTAATGTAATGCTCAAAATCGAATTTGGAATGTTACATTACAAGCGAATGCTCCTGGTGAGGGAGCCCCTTTTGGCAAAAAGACTACACACACTAGGATACGTATCATAATATATATATATCATAATAACGGGATAAAAAGTAAGAGCTAACAAGTTTCATCGCAATTGGTTCATTAGATTTTAGTGAAGAAGTAACAAACATATTAGCCAACAAACATGTTGGCCACACCAGCAACTTTTGTTTAGATTGACATTTTTAAATTCGTAATATCTTTTGAATGGAATGACCGATTTGAATAAAGTAATCTACATGTTGTATTGAAACAGTCTTGAATACGAAATGATTTATTTGGATAAGGATTAATAAAAATATATATGTATATGGATAACATGGTCTGATTTTGGTCGGCATTTCTATCAACTTTTAAAATGTAAAAAAGTAGTTATAGTGATATTATAACTACAATAGTTGGACATATGGTATTGCAGCTTGGTTTACATTATTGAAGTTTTAGTAGATATACCCATAATTTTTTTCTAGGAATAAATATACTCCATGTTACTCAAAAATAGTGTAGCATTCTAATGATGAAAAAAAGTTTGAAATCGGTCCTGTACTTTTTGAGTTTATTCGTTACAAACATACATACATACAAAAATACAAATCTTTCCTCCTTATAATATTAGTGTAGATCTACGTGCAGCATCCAGGCATGCATTAAAAACTTGATATTTTATATTTTCCATGAATTTTTTTGGCTTCAAGGGAAACAATTCGCGGAAAAATATTTCAAAAATGTTCGTACGAAGAACGTTCTGCGTTTTGCATCCGTTTTGCGTGTAAATAATTATGCCGACATCACTAACATGGAAAACAAAAGTAATATATCTAAAGGCGAATAAAAGCTGTAATTAAACGGGTGCGTCGTTTACGTTTACAATAGCCGGACGATTTGTGTGTACGAGCGGACGTTTAGGTGGAATTATTTTTTTAATACAGGCCAGGTACGTACATACAAAATACCTGTTATTGTTAGCTTGTGGTACAAGAGTTTTTGCTGAAAAGTAGTGTAAAGTATTCGATTTCTATTTAGTCATAAATTGCCATCAGTATGCAGTTCCTACATTATGTTTTAGAACGATGCTGTCACTTGCAAGCTCGAAGCGATCAAAACTCGCTTACTGTTTCACCAGCCGCTGGTAACCGAGCGTAACAAAGTCAAATTGAAATGTCAGCCTTTCAAATACTCACACGACGTAGTTCCACCTCCCTGACTGTAACTTGGAAGCTTATTTGGGATCTGCTACGTGTTTGTTGTTTCGGAAGTGTTACGGAAGCAGCTTTCTAGAACTGTAATTACAGTAATACATTTTTGCATATGATCCTAATTGCGCTTAGATATTGTGGCAGTAGCCACTTCTTAAGTCGAGACATTTAGATCCAAATAAACCTTATCATTTTGCAAATATGTATTTCCAAATCTCTTAAAGATATTGGATCAGTATAATGCAGATGACAACGAATCTGCACATTTTCATAATCTAGCTTTTGCGAAACTTTCATTTTGATTGTAATTAATATGCATGATGTGCAGTTACGAGTGAAGTGTAGAAAGCAAGATGCTAGTTTGAGTAAGTATAATACATATTTATGATTCAGACTACCAACTCTCTGGTATTCAGAATTCTAAAATGTATCTTTACATCACTTAAAAGCTTGCTTGCCTATGGAACTTGTTTTTGATCTTTACAGTATGGATATTTAAGTATTTACCCTTGTAGTTTTGAAAGCACTATTCTGATAGTTTCCAATCACGCCTGCTACAAACTCCTTTGATTCTACATTTACTATCCAAGTTATCGACTAACCAATCGACATTTAAAAGTCAACATCTAGATGCAATACAACACCTACACGTATATTGTATAGTTTGTATACTATGTACAGACGCCAGCACATCAAGCTACTACAATCTGTCAGATTTCTTTAATAGATTTTCAACTTTAACGCTAAAGCATAAGGTTCAAAGTTGATTGGGAAAATCTGACAGTCTCGGGTAGCTTGATGTGCTGGCGTCTGTACAGTAAACGGTGAACATTGCATTAGCACGTTAAGGCAGTGGTCTCGAACGTCGTAGCAAAATCCTACCGATTTTGCTACGACGTTCGAGACCACTGCCTGCCTGTATTTGACAAAAAATACAATATTCAATCAAATTCGTTTATTTATTAAAAAAAACTAACAGACTAATTTATAACCATCATACTTAAGTATGATTGTTATAAATTATGAGAGCCCATATCGGTAGAAATACCGAAAAATCGGTAGGTTCGAGACCACTGCGTTAAGGATCGTATTGCTGTGAACACACCGTATAGGCCGTACCTATATTATGTGTGCATAAGTGATGTGTCAACACAGAACGCACACCTCAGATTTCGCACACTGGCTAGCGTCGAACGAAACAAAAAACATACCGCCACTTTTTGTCACAGGGTACGTAATTACGTATGACCTTATTTGGTTTATACGAGTGCTAAAATTCACATCTTCATAGCAAGTACCGATAGCGGGTAGCGTTACGTATTGGATTAGTAAACGCGTAGGTCTGGGTTTCAAACTCGAGATGAGGCTTATATAAAAATAATAATTACAAAAGTAAATAAATTTACTTTTGGAATTATTATTTTTTTCCTATATTTAGACCTTATGGTAAATATAAAACGTTTAAAAAAAAAATTAAAGGATCAGCAGTTATACTTTAAAACAAATGTTCGATAAAATAATTAAATCATAATACTCACACTCAGTTCGGTTTCATCAAATATTTGTGATATAATATTATATCACAAATATAAATATAGTGGACTTAATATTAAATCCACTTTTACGCAGTGCGTAAATATCCGCTTTCATGTCAATGCATTTCAAAATGAACTACAACACCGCTAATAGATTAAACACACGTCACTAACCCACAATAACAACCAAACAAAAACTAACAACGTTCTATTTAGTCGCGGTGAATGAGTCGTAAGTTAACTGCAACTCTCTACCTTATAATTTATTTATTTAGATTTCTGTGCGTATAATCATAAAGTTTTACGAATTATGTGAACAAGACGAAACTGACACGGAACTATATTCAATAGCGTGATTATTCCAGTAATTATTATAACATTTAAAAAAATCATCACCGCGCGTGAGATTCGAACCCGCGGCTCGCTACGCATGAACGCGCTTCCCGACTTATGATAACCGGTAAGCTATCATGCCATATACCCTAATGGTTGAACTTATGAAATACAATCAGTTGCCAACGATTGCGAGTGTGTCTATAGTATAGAAATTACTCATTAAAAGAAGGTGGTAACTTAACCAATGTGTCAATCTATTGCTTTGTGAAATTGCTACTCTACTTATGACCGCTACTTTACCTACCTGTGAGTTTAAAGGTCACGACACAACAATACAACTTGCCTGAGGCACTGTACTTTCACTGATTGCAATACAAATGCCACATCAGTCACTTGATATTTCAATGACAAGTACCTAGTTCATAATCGATTCGTTCATTAGTACATGTTCCAATTCTGTATTTTAATACAGCATTGCGTAACACTGATATCGACAGGTTTCATCTGACCGTTGGATTTGGTTCGAGATTCGTCTAGTAATCCATCGCAGCTCGAGATCTTCCTCAACTGAAATGTGGATTACGTCTATTCATTTGAAATTCAAAAGAGGCTGCCATCACTTTCTCGTTTTGTATCGGTATGAAATTATATAGATATCTAAATTAGTATGCGAATACTAAATACATATTAGATAAGTCTAATTCTTTGGTATAAGAACAGCTTACTTTCATGTCATGTACGCTATGTAATATTACAAAAATTGAAATATTATGTATGTGCTGTGGACACCTGTAAGTGCCAAATTAATTCTATATTATAAGTATAATTGTTCCAGTACCCCAAAAAATGTATTAATGAATAAGTCGTTGGAGTGCTACATTTAAATAAATAAAGTCATCATTTATAAACCTGATAAAGTTAGTCGGTATCAGAAGAAGATATATTAGAAATACCTCTGTGACAGACGGACAAAAAAGTGAAGTTGTAAAGGTTACAATTTTACCTTTTAACCCTTTACTGCATGATATATTAAATAAGTGACAATTTTTTTTTAATGTTAATGTCTTTATTAAAGCTTCAGAATTAATTATAGTTTTTTTTTATTGTTTTATGTCCAAGTGGTATGTGATAGACAAAATAGTTGTGTTTTATTATTGCTAATGATATGACAAACAAACCCCGTTAGGAGTTATACGCTAGTTTTTTTTTATTTTTTTAGAGTAAATAAACTGTAAACATGTCAAACCATATATGGTTTCTTATGCGGTAAAGGGTTAAGGTCGGGATCCTAAAAAAAAAAAACAGAAATAAACTTAATTTCCTATCATCATCGTAACGTCAATCTGTAACTACTACTGCTGAACACAGGCCTTCATCAGACTCAACAAAAGCATAAGATATTTAAAGTATAGTTTCTATTGAGCGCAGTGAAGGCACTGCTATTGAACAGTGCGAACGGAAGTGTGAGCGATGTCATTGATTTCCGGGACATCTGGAGCGTCCCCAGTAGCCTGGCCTTGCCCGACTTCAGAGAGACTTGCTTCAGTTTATGGTAAGGCAAAGTAAGCGCGGGCGACTTTTTAACGCGACGATTTTAAACCGCGCACTGGACTTTAACTCTCGGTGTGGAGCCAAGCATTGAGAATCCAACAAAGTGCATTCCTGTCAAAAACATTTTCAGCTCTCGGTGCTGAGTAGTATGTGGAAAATCTAGTGCGCGATGAAAATCACCGCTTTAAAAAATCGCCCGTGGGTACGAGGCTACACTTGGACGTCGGCGCGTGTAACCTTTTGCCTTTTCTGACCTTACCCAGCATCACAAATTATATAACCATACGATAAACAAATAATAAATGGTGTGGGGGACATCGCTGCGCAAACTGTTACCATACGTTATTATCTTATTGGAAAAGATATTTAATTTTTTTTTTAATATGTAGTAGGTATCTTTGAAACTTTCCTGTAGAGTCCTCTTGGGCGGCATTTTTTGTGATGATAAGCGAATGAAAGAGGTACCGCGAGGGCTGGTTTGAGGTGGCGCGGAGTTCCTGGAAGAATTTGGGGAAGGCCTTACCCCAGTAGTACGGGCTATCAAAAAGAAAAAAAAGCGAATGAGTAATTCGAATGGGTACTTTTTCTACTGCTGATCGGCACGAACTATACTGGGTGTCCGGAAAGTCATGGATTACCTTTTACCTGCTGATGGGCCACATTGGGATCTATAAAAAAATGACCATACTAAAAGTCATGGTTTCCGAGTTTTTTGATGTTTAATGAAATTTTGGAAAATCTCTACCTTTGATCAGTTTTTCCAGGCCATTTCTACGAATGAAAACTTTTTCCAGTATAGTTTTTTTTTATTTTCATCTTGAATCATCCTACTATCGATTCAATACAAGAAAGTTACAGATATCATCTTTTAAAAACCTAAAATTTAGGTTCAAACTTAAAATTTTCACCAAAAAAATGTTACCTTATTTTTAATCGGCCCTGGTGAAAAAAAAATTTATTGGTAGGTCATTTTTTTTTTATTGCTCGATCTCAATGTGGCCCATCAGCAGGTAAAAGGTAATCCATGACTTTTCGGACACCCCGTATTTATAATCTGTATAGCCTACGCCAGTCAGCAGGGAATGGTCGCAGGACTAACAGCTCAGGGTGCTTTTTTATTTATAGGTACTAATACTCGTAATAAAGCTGAAGAGCCTGTTTGTTTGAACGCGCTAATCTCTGCAACTACCAGTAGAATTAAGAAAAAAATAGTTTGCATTTGATACCCCAATTCATGAGGAAGGCTGTAGGCTATTTAACATCACGCTAGGACTCTTAGGAGCCGAGTGAAAAGAAAAAAATACAGAAATAATGCTAAGGGACAACAAAGTTCTCGTAATAGCGCGGGTGGGATGGAACGCGGTGGGTCGAGGGCCGAAATTTCGCGTGGACAGAAGCTGGTTTAATCATATATTGAAACTTTCTAAATTATGTTTCCACATAACTTGGAAACTACGAGGGTGGTTAAAATAATTTGTACAAGAATTTACATCACATATCTTTTATTGTAACTTGAAGTCGTAATCATGATTGACTCTGGAACTACATGGACATTGTGTGGATCTCTTAAAGTTGATGTAGGTGCGCTCTTCATCTGAAATATAACAATTCACTGACCGAAAATTGCCAGTTCCATTATGTTTACGAGTTTATACTTACTACAATCTATAATAATCTAATAATAACTCTAGAAAAAATAAGAAAAGATATTTAGAACGTAGTGTAAATAGTTAGTTGTGTAATAATTATATACGTATAGACAAATTGTTCAATACTTTTAGTTGATTAAAAGTAAAATATTTTAGTAAAATTCGTATTGATTCGATATTTTTTTGCAAAGCCTCCATACCTACCTGGTTATAAAATTATTTAAAACTTTACACTATTTTTATCTTTATTTCCTGAAGCCTATTCATAAAAAGGTACATACGTACGTACCTACCTAAGCTTACCTACTCTATGAAGTCGCTACTCGTAAGAAGTATTAGTATTCCATCTAGTTATAAGTAATCTTACCTTAAAAATTGATTTACATCAACTACTCTATTGTGAATATATACATACTATTGTGTATATAGTTATCATATAGAGTATTGTTATTATTATTAAACTTGTGTTTTTTTTTTTTTTATAAACTCATATTTTATAATGGCTAAAGAGGCAAGCGATCAATATTGATACAGAATTCGATAATAACAATGAAGCTGTTATCGAATTCTGTATCAGTTTTGATCGATATTTTTTTTATTATTTTTGATTTTACTGACATAATTATATTAATTAATCATTAAATTCAATATGAAATATTCCTACGAGAAGGCCTATAGGTAGGTATAGGTTTTAGCTTTTCGTGTGTATTATAAATGCATTATAATTGTTTCGTGCTACCTCAACCTTTTCACCACCAACACTTGAAACTTGAATTCGTTACAATATAGGTACAGTGAAAGTCTATCCTTGTTGTGCACACTTTGAACAACATAGTCCACCAGACTACTGACGTTGGAAAAAATAGCTTTGTTGAGAACTCTTGACTAATTATGCAGATTTAATATATTATCGACGTGTCGGTATAATCAGCCTATAATGTTCCCACTGCTGGGACACAGGCCTTCTTTGTTCGGGAGGGAGTGGGCTGTAATCTATAACGCGGGTCCAGTGCGGGTTGTTAAATGTCACATGTCTTCGAATTTTTTGTTCTAAGACTCGCCGATTGCTTCACCACGTTTTCCTTCACCGCTTTAAGAACATTACAAAGTAAAGCGACACAGGCAGGGAGTTGGAATCGGCGTGTCTAGGAGATAATAATTTGTGTTATTGTACCTCATTTGAACCGACTTCTGGCGTCGTTGCTGTCAAATTAAGTAAAAACCTTATTAGTTAAAAAAAAAAAAACACTAAACGTGACAGGTACCCATAGTGTCTAGTACCTAACAATGTGAATTCAATAGAATGAATTAATTTATTACTTACATGCATGTTGAGCCATGATGATGTTGTTGAAATATTCGTCGAGGGATTCTATCTTACTATCAGGTCCTGAAATTGTTTATAAGGTACTGCGTCTTATTAACAGTCACATAACCCATTAACTCATACTTTAACAAAAAGTATTAAAAATAATTACTTACTCATGTTTTCCGGTTTCACTAATAGAACATGTTGTTCCACTGAAGAGAAATTGTAAACCGTCATTAATAATAATTACTTCAATGACTTAATCCTAATAATAAAAAATCCAAAAACATACTAAAGGATAACGTACGTATTTTTTCGACTTCTTCATCCAAGGCAGTAAGACCGACTGTTGAATGCAAATAAATTATATTTAGAAAGAAAGAAAGAATAACGTTTATTTGGACACCGTTCGTGAAACACGAAATACACATTTCGTAACTTGGAACCTATACATACAAATAAATAAAAATTAGTGTCTGTTTGTAACGTCATAACACGTTTTTACAAAATGCATATGAAAGTTTAGATATACGGTAATTATAACAAAAAAAACAATATTTAAAATGTTTGTCTGTCTGTCTATAATAAGTACTTAATATAAAACAAAGTCGCCTTTCGTGTCTGTCTGTTTGACCGCTTATTTCTTCTACAGCCCACAATGGATTTTGATGCGCTTTTCACCATCGTTTTGTGAGCATTTATTTTAGAAAATTTTATAAAGTTTTAATATTCAACTTAGATTTAGCACAGAAATCTCCTATTATTATTTACTGTTTTTAAATGTTTGTAATAGTCCGAAATAGGTTTTTATGGAAAGAAAAATAGGTAAATGTTCACAGATTTTTTTGAAATGGGGCAAAACCTGAACGTCCTTTTTAATTTTTTTTTTTTTTATGTTTGGACTGGACAACGTCTGTTGGGAAAACCTATATTATAATCGCAAGAAGTTTTTAAACTAAAAAACAAAAAACTTACACATTTTTCGGAAGTGCAGTACTAGCTCCTCCTCTTCTTTGTTTTTCCTTCGTTCGGTGTCAACATATTTTTCTGTCAAAAAATATAATAATTATATCAATCAGCCAATTGATTATATTATTTATGTATTGTGGATAATCGGTAAGAAATACATGTTTGTGTAACAGAACGATCAGTTATGTCCTACCATAATTAAATTGAGCTTAATTAAGTATTTTTTAGCGCGCATAAAGTCAATGGCTAACATGGATTTAAATTATTTTAAATGTTATTGACTTTGGTCTACCATCACAAGCCGAATATGTTTCAAATAGGTAATTTAATGGAACCAATGTCCACTTTACAAAGAATATTGTAATTATGTAAACTCGCCTGCATTAAGAATTAATTCTTACAAAGATGGGTTCAAATACAAGGTGAATTTTCCAATAAGAATAGCGTAAAATACTCAACGGAATTTTTGGGGGCGATTTTCATGAAAACCAAAACCGTATCATTAGAGGTTTGAAAAACTGTAAAGAATCTCACTGTCTAGCATAGGATTGTTATTTATGCCATCGATACACGAAGTGTGTAGCCGACACGTGTCCAGGTCGCCAGGGATCCTGCAGATATATCGCCACTTGCACACCGGCCTCCGTGTCGTGGTTATAGGCATATTTAGATCTGGAATAAACAAAAGTATTTTATTAAAAGCTATATTTAACGTTAATTGATTTCTCCCTCTATGTTACAATCATAGTACCTAAACTAACCAATATTTTTATTCCTTAGATGTTTCGGTTTCTCCGTAAACTTCGGCTCTGTATAGGGAAAGTTACGTCATTAACTACTATTGTTTTGGGAATATTTCGTTTGAAATCAATATCAATCATGTTACTGTTTAATCAACGTAGATATATACTCACTGCGATTCTTCTTTCGTTGTTTACGCTGCTTGTTTAATTTCTTGTTTCTAGCTATTGAATAAAAAGTGTTAACAAAAAAAGAAATTACAGGAATGTTATACAAAAACTGATGTATCATCAACAGTTTAACATCATCAATTTATACAAAGAAGGTACCTCTCTTTTTTCCCTCCTTGCTTTGTTTGTACTTTTTATGATCTCCATCCTTTTTCACCATTTCCACCGCATCTTCATTTGTTTCATTATTTTCTGCACGTACTCCCATTTTAGAATTATTATTTTCTTTATTCGACTTACGACCTTTATGGTTTATAATCAAATGTCTATTAGGGCTCATTTTTTTTTCCAATTTTGAAATTTTATTGAATGGTGTAATGCCTCCTAAAAATCAAGAAAAAAATAATGAATACCAATCGAATACAAGTCCACGTGGCACAGGGTTTGAACCAAGGGGGCCAATCAAACCCAAAGATCTTGCTTTTTAACTTTTCATTTTATTGAGGTATAGGAAGTTAAAGTTCACTCAACCACCATAGAAAAGGGCAGATCCTCCGACCAGATGGGTGTCGTGCTTCGTGGCTGCCCGATGATTGATGTTGGGACGTTGTGTATATGCTAGTTGTGCGGTAAACTATGCTTGCGCGATGCAGGATTTTGCGTGACGTCAGTGTGATGTATGTAGTTCGTATGTAGCGATGCAGATGCCGCCACAATTTTATTAGTATTTGTCATGATAGCAGCCATAGTTATCTACAGTTTCTTCTGAATGGCTATTACGTTTCTAAAAATACATCTCTCTGATAGACAGACCCACAGACGGAGTGACCTTGGGGGTTTAATTGACCACAAACGCTACAATAGGTTCTATAACTTTTGAATTGCATTTAATAGACCCCATGAATGGCGATACAGTTTACCTAATTGTGGGTTTGGTGCACTCTAGGAAGTGGCTTTGCTGTCTAATATTTTTATACAGAATGATATAATTCGTTTTCTTGACTTGACTATTCAAAAGTACGTACCGCTTTGTCCTTTTCTTAAAACGGTATCTCGAGGACTGACTTTTTTAAATAGTACTAAAAATAAAATAAACTTTTTAAATTATCTATAAATTGGAAAAACAGCAAAAGTCACTATGGATAATTCGTAAATGCCAGCTAAGGAAGTAAAGTTATTTACTTACGTTTATAGTGACATCTCATTGGATTTGGATCCAGTTGAACAAATTGCCCTGAAATATAAAATGTTACGTAAATAGGTATTATATTACATTTTAGGAACCTTTTAAAGACTCTTGTCAATATATTATTACCATTTAAATTATATGTTTGTACCGGTTTTTCTGTAATGGAATCGCCTGAAGTCCTCATTTTCACAACTGCAACATAATGAAAGTCTCTATTTATCTCTAATATCATTAGAATGATTGCAAGAACAAACATACAACACGACATGTATTCTGGACAAATAACATACTGAATGATTAAATAAATTGATTGTAACTTGTAACACAGATAACAGTTAAAATACATAGGGGAAGGTTGCGATCATTGGACCGCTTCTTTCATTGGACCACTTAAATATTTCGTAAAATCGCAACTCCAGAGACGCGTAGGTACGTTACAAAGCATGTCTTGGGTGGTAAGAGTGGCCCCCCGCAACCTCAGTACCCGTGCTGCAGCCGCCAGTGAGTGACGTGTGTAAATGTGATCGCGGCGCTCCGGATATAAAAAATACGACTACGAAAAGTTGATGTAAGTATCATAATACTATGATTTGATTAATAGTGCATATTTTAATTTGTAGAATGTTTACTTGTATTTACGTTGGAAATAATTATTCTTGACTGAAGATAGTGGTTGTTTTTTTATAACCCTATTTTTACGTTAGGACCCTATTGCTATCATCGGACCACTAACGTGGCCCTATCATTGGACTGGTCCAATGATAAGAACTGTCTGTTTATGATTTAAATGTTACATTTTTACAAAAACTAGTTGATTTTGATAGTGCCGTGTCAATAATAATAATAACGTTTATTTATGTGATAATAATTACACGTGTATGTTAACGTGATAAATTGTTTCAGAATGGCTACAAAACGAAAATATTATGCGTGGAATGAAGTAAGCATGAACCTAGCCATTGAATCAGTGCGTAAAAATAAAGCAGGTTTGAATGAGGCAAGTAGGATGTATGGAGTGCCTAAAGCCACACTAAAACGAAGATTGGATGGTGTGAATCAAAAGGCTAAGGAACACGTTCAAATAGTAGGATCTGAAGGTGATCTTCCGTCAGAATTGGAAACCGAATTATGTCAACACATCCTCGAGATGGAAAGTAGTTTGTATGGTGTAACGCCTTTCGATATTCGGCAGCTGGCATTTGAACTGGCAGAAAAGAACAATATCAAAAATCGATTTAACAAAGAGAAAAGAATTGCAGGTAAAAAATGGTACTATGCGTTCATGAAGCGGCATCCACAATTAAGTTTGAGACAACCAAGAGCAACTTCAAAGAGCCGGGCTACTGGATTTAACAAACCTGCTGTAACCGATTTCTTCAATAAATTAGAGGCAGTATGCGAAAAATACAACATAACAGAAGCGCAGCGTATCTTCAACGTTGATGAGACGGGCTTGTCAACTGTCCAGAGGAAAACAAGAAAAATACTGGCATTAAAAGGTAAGCGGCAAGTTGGAGCTATTACTAGTGGAGAACGAGGTACAAATACTACAGCCGTATGTTGTGCTAATGCTGCTGGTAATTTTATACCACCGCTTATAATATTTAAGCGCAAGAGATCAAAAGACGAACTCAGGGATGGAGCTCCACCTTTTACAATATTTGCTTTTAATCCAGAGAGTGGATATATTAACAAAGACATATTTTATTTGTGGTTACAACAATTTATTGAGTCTGTGAAGCCGACATCTGAAAAAAAAGTATTACTTCTGTTAGATGGTCATGCTAGCCATACAAAAAATTTAAAAGCTATAACATATGCCAAGCAACACGGCGTCGTTTTGCTTTCATTTCCAGCACATACAACACATAAAATGCAACCGCTGGATGTCTCCTTCTTCAAGCCGTTGAGCCTTTACTATATAGATGAAACAGAAAAATGGTTGCGCCAAAATCCTGGAAGAACTGTGACAATGTTTCAAGTTTCAATGCTATTCGGAAAAGCATATTCCCGAGCTGCATCTGTTGGAACTGCTACAAGTGGCTTTGCAAAGACTGGAATTTGTCCTCTTAATAAAGATGCATTTGCTGACTACGAATTCATTGTACCTGAAAAAGAAAACGATGAGATTTCACCACCAATTGTATTAGACTTACAGGATGATATAGATCCACTATCTTTGAATATTTCTTTACTAGAAGAGAATCTAGAAGTGAGCCAATTACATGTCAAAATGAAGCTATGACTGCTGAATCTCAGATTGAAACCTTAGCGGTATCACAGAATATTGATTGTAGTACAGCTGAATCAAAGGCACGCAATTTCGAATTCACAATAAACCAAATATCTCCTGGAGCTAAAAAAGTAGCACAAGAGTTAAGACAAAGGAGTAAAAAAGCACAAAGTAGCTTGGAACTGACGTCGACGCCTTATAAAACCACTTTAGAACAAGCTATTGTAAGGCCTTCAAAACCGAAAAAGCCGAAATTTACTGCAAAAGAAACTGCATTTTCTAAAAATAAAATAACTGATGAGCCAGAGCCATCAACAAGCAAAGATGCCAAATCAGTAAATATCGAAAAATGGTTTTGCAAAATCTGCCTACTGTGTGCAGTTGAAGACATGATTCAATGTATGATGTGTAAAGCCTGGGTTCATGTAGATTGTGCCTGCGTTAAGAAAACTATTAAGAAGTATTTATGTCCTCAATGCAAATAAGTGTTGTTATTTTTGTTGTAATATTGTTTTTAATTTAAAATATGATTTTATAATAATTAATCGTTTGCATACGTGTAAAAGTTGATCTCATTATGTGTCAAATTTGATCTCATACTCATTCGTAAAATTATCTATCGTTGAAACAACAGATAGGCTTTTTAAAGGGGTCATTGTACTCATAATTATGAACCACTTTTACTATGGGACCAACCCTAAAATCGGGAAAAATAATCAACTGCTTCATACATTACCTTCACAAAACTCGACAAAATGTATGAAGCAGTTAATTTTTTTCCCGATTTTAGGGTTGGTTGGTCCCATAGTAAAAGTTGTATATAATTATGAGTACAATGACCAATTAAAAAAAAAAACTCATTTGCTGCTCAACCCAGTATAAGCTTTTTTACGTTAAGGATAGGTATTTTTAATTATTCTTTTTGATGAAGGATTTCATATTTTTTATTTTTTTTATTGAGTTTTGTTAATCGCCTTGAATGGACCACTGCCAAAAATTTTCTAAGTCCATTGATAGCAACTAAGTGGTCCAATCAAAGCGACCATGGTCCAAAGAAGGCAACGACCAAAGAAATGTTTAACGTCAATTTTCTCACAAACTGTCAGTTTAAATTAGCTGTGAGTGACATATTATATTAATAAATTTGATTGGAAACAAAACCAAAAAGCAGTTTTATTTTATCGCAAAAACTAAAAAAGATGTCGTACAGAAGTTAAGTGGTCCAATCATAGCAACCTTCCCCTAACTTGAATTCTAGCCAATACTAGGTACCTTCTCCCTCGAGAGCCAGGGCTTGAAGTGCATCCAAGCCAGAGAGGTCTTTATCTGAAATAAATTTAAAACAGATTAAAAAACACCTAAACATATTAATAAATTGTATGTGTAATTTGAAAACAAAATTACTTACCAGTCAAATATACCATTCTTTTTGAGGTTAGGACTGTAAAAATAGTTCTGTTTTATTGTCCAAGAGGCTTCAATAAATAAAATAATAACAACATCACACATTAAAAGCGCTTATCTTCATCTATAACACTAAAAGAAAGCGCATTAATTTAAGTTCTGTAATACATACAGTAACCTCCAAACAGTTTATCCGCCAAATCTTCAGGACTTTTTGATGAACTCACAATTCCCCTGCCTCCTACATTTGATGATGAAGTTAAAATTAAATATTAGGTTACTAAAAATGTAGACGTCAATATTATTAAAGGTTTTTTAACTTGTCTTTAATCCTTACCTCCTGCGGCTGAAACACAAAATAGGCATAATTAATTTTAAAGCTAAGTACCTATTTAAGCCAGCACCCCAATGGCGTAACTCACTGGCGAGCACATTGGGGCTTATGTTTGAAAAAATGTGAAATAAATAAAGTTTAGATGCTGAGAAATAGGTACCCGTGCTTTAGATCGAAGTGTTGTGCTGTGGTATTGTTCAATTTTAACGCAGACTAGCTTCTGCCCGCGACCTTGTTCGCATTGAAGTCGTATGACACCACAATATACTAAAATAACATTCACATTTTTATAAGACCTCTCTGTAGGTATACTACGTTTGTAGGTTTGGTCTCAGCAACCAATATATAAACAGAGTCAGCAACCTAATTGCGTAACACACTAGTCCTCTCAATTTGAATAATTTTGAAGCATATTGCTAATCCATTGCTCCATATGTTGGAAAAATGTGTCTGCTCAACAACGTAAATAACGCAATGAATGTTGTTGTACTGTCAAAATTAAACTCATTGCTACTGATAGTGTGTTACGCAATTACCCTGCTGGACTGGTGACGCGGGAGCAAGCGATGTAGTTATCCCTGTGAGAAGCAGCTCGAACTGAGCTCATGCCGCACCTACTCAGCTATCAACTGTTTGTCCTGCAAATGCTTGCTCAAAAACCTTCTGGGATCATAGTGGCACAACACTGATACACTGACGGTTGCATTCTTACAGATTATTTTAGACGAACAGCTATCACTAAAATAATATAACAGTAGATTGTAAACACACGGGACTGCTCATTAACAGTTGCCTAACTATAGATATTTATTTTTAATATAACCATATGATGATTAAATGTACCTAACGGTTACTGAACCTCCTACTTCGAGTTGGTGCAAGTTTTCAATTTCATCCTGTATGTTTAGATACCTACACTTAAATAAAAAATAAAAAATATTCACAAACCTTTCTTCAACAACTTTGAGGCGATCGGTAACAAATCGAATGGAGTCATAAGATCACCTGTTTGAGAAATAATATAATGTCAATTTTACCTTGTTTGTAATTCATTATTAATATTATAAATAATGCATTGTTTATTTTTAGTTTTTACCTGTTTGCAGTGCCCTTGTCTTAATATCTGAAAATAAAACTAAATTAAGATCATCATTTCATTATAAATGATGTGAACAATGTCACGCTTCTTTTGAACGAATGGACAAATTATTTCCATTTGTAAATTCTAATAGACATAAAACTCTACCTAACAAACTATGAATATAATCGACCACATTCATAATTTTTAAGGTTCCGTACCTGAACAACGTAAATAAAAACGGAACCCTTATAGGATCACTTCGTTGTTCGTCCGTCAGTCTATCAAGACTCTTTTTCTCAAGAACGCGTGGAGTTGTCAAGTTAAAATTAATATCAAATTTGTAGGTCTACGGTCCCTTGGAGCTCTAAGTCAACGGAATAAAAAAAAATACGGCCATTTTTGCGACACATTTTGACACTCGCAAATGAGTCAAAACCTATAGGGTACTTCCTGTTGACCTAGAATCATAATATTTGGCAAGGAGCAAGGTCTCACAGCACAAGTAAATGAAAAAGTTCGAAACTCGCTAATTTGTAGTTTTATCACATTAAAAAATGCGATTACAAACTTACATTTGTAGTTGGAGAATTATGTATGGGACGACATTTTTTAACTACAAGGTTAAGTTTGTTCTTCTAGGGATAAATTCATCATAACTACAGAACCCTTCACTGTGCGTGGTCCGACACGCACTTCGCTCGTTTTATTTATTATTATAGAATTTTGAAAAGTAAACTGGCCACAGTGAATAATAAATAATAAACATAATAAAATAAATAAATAATACCATAATAAACCTACACGTTGAACCGGAAGACTTGTTTTTATCATTTTGTTCACTTGTCTTTCTTACCATCTTCTGAGCTGTCGTCGTTATCATAATCGTCGCTGGTTTCTTCATCTATAAATATACAGAATATGAAGTCATCACTTTGTTATAATTTAGAACATTCAACTAAACTCTACAGAATTTTTAAAACATTTTATTCACTCGTCTCTCTTACCTCTTTTTGACCTTTTGCCACCGTTGTACGCACTGATGCCACCATACAGTGCTCGATTGCCAGTCTCATCAAAATCCTCAGCTCCTCTTTTCGCATTTAGAAGCAGTTTACCGCCATTGCCTGGAGCGACTTCACTGACATGTTTCTTAGTTACGTCATGGGTTTTATCTAAAATAGGTAAACGTAAGTTCTTTTTTGTTTTAATAAACACATACATAGGTAGATATATCCCTGAAAGCCATAATTTTTAAAGTCTTACCTGTAGTTTCATGCGACTGTACTTTAACCTGCGTAAGGTTTTAAAGTTGTAATAATTAATTTTATCGACACGGTAGCTATTTGCTTATTTCATTGTTAATTTAAAATTACGTACCGAATCAAAAACAATAATAAACAAAATGTAATACCAGGACGGGAACATTTTGCTTCACGACATTATTCCTTCTCAATATAGGTAAAATTGATTGTAATGAAATTTTAGAAATAATTGCCTCTGCATTCACATTTGATAGAAATGCGTTGACCATGAAATGTAAGTGATTTACTACCTTTCGTCAGGCTAGAACTAAAATACTACTTACTTCAAAAACATAAAATACATCATATGACTACCCGAAATTTCAAGAGCGTTGACTTTTGTAGTAATACTTCAAAAAAATATTAGAAGGGTCAATTTAAAATCGGTGGCAGAAAATGTGACAGTAAATTTTGAATTCTTAAAAAAAAAAAGTTTATATTAAGCGTTGAGGTAATAACATGACATGCACATAACATTGTAAAATGCAATGTCGTGGTTGGCCGCGATCTTTTGCGTATATTTTCAGGATTTTACGTGATTGAAACTAAAGTGAAGTGAAAATTAAACAACTCTGTTGCCATCATACATTTATTCATAGTTAAACAACAAATCATTTTTTGGTGACTTTTCTTTGAAATCAACATTAATTATATATTTACTCTCATATTTAACACATGGAATCACAGTATTTATTCTTAAGTACTAATAATAATGTAAATGAAATATACTCTGTTACTTTCTATATCTTAACAAAACTATTTTTCTTTATAAATTAGTTAAATTGACTGAAATTATAAGAACATACCGATAATACTATGTGATAATCTATATATTACATATAGAAAATATGAAATCAAGTATCAGTTTTCCATAATATTTCAAAATTTGGTCTTATATATTTAGGGACCTAAAAGTAGGTCGAGTAACATAGTTGTACCTTTTATATTAATTTTAACGAACTACTATCTCAAAACCTTTAATATTTAATAATAACTTTCTTAAAACTATAATATATTTAGGAACTGGGTACTTATTATCTAATTATATAATAAAACTAAAAAAAAAAACAATTAAATTGCTGAGAACAAATTAAATTTAAATTGTATTATTTTTCGAAAATTTCTAGGGGAGTAGGAAAATGGTAATATACCCTTTCGTCCTTAAATACTTTACGAGGTTCTGAAACAATGCGCAATAAACTGATAAAAATCGTGTAATTTAACCTTTAGTATGTTTTTACTTAGCTTACGTGTGTGTTTTCTTAAATAACCTTGATTATTTGTACTTTAATCCTGGATTTGTTAATATTATCTTCTTTAAGTATGTCATTAATAATGCGTCTCTCTTCTTTATACTTTTTAGTTTCTTGTACCGCGCTCTGAGATAGCATTTGATAAGACGTCGTAACTTTCGTTAGGCGTGGCAGCAGTAAGAGCCATAGCGATGTATTGTAGTATTATCTAGAACAAAATTATTCATTTATTAGATGATTATAAAATAATATTGACTGCTATAATATATACAGACACACCGATGACGTACATATGTACCGACTTACAGCTACTAACAGTTCAATAATGATAGCTCTGTTACCAGTCTACAACTCTGTTACTACTACGAGGTAACATAGTTGTGCAGTAACAGAGTAGTAAATTCAACACTTAGAGTAATTTATTCTTAAAATAAAAATATATTTTGACAAAATAAAAACAGATTAGACAATTATTCCCTTAATGCTATATTTCATTTATTAAACTATGTAGAAATATCTGAATACTTACATCAAAATGCCGGTAACATAGCACACACAGAATAAAACCACGCACCTCATACCACAACTAACGGACGACTGATTCGCGTACCCCGCGCCCCACCCGCCTCGAAAAGAGTCCAAGCAACAGAACACATTATCACCCAACTGTTGTGAACGGAACTGTAGCGCCATGTCTTAGTATTTGTCTAATTTACATGGTAACAGAAAGGTGCGACAGTCATTACAACGACCGCGGGACTAAATCTTAAATAATCATAGATTATTCAATAAATTTATTAAATAGGCAAGGATAGTTTTTTTTAATTGATCAATCCGCTTAATTATTACAATGATTAAAAAAAAACAATAATAAAATTGTAATAGAAAGATATTGTGATTTTTGCATAGTGCCATGAGATGTGGGACAGAATTTTCTTGTATGTAAAACACCTCTGTTACCATAAGGTAACAGAGGTGTTTTACATAAGAAAAAAAGAAAAACGAAAGAAAAACGAAAAACGAAGAAAAACGGAGTAAAAGAAAAACGGAGTTATTATTGATTTATCACTTTTTTATAAAAAAAAGTGATAAATCAATAATAACTCCGTTTTTCTTTTGAAAATATATTAATTAATTTGTACTTTAACTAAAACACATTGTTAATATTTTAAAAATATTGGTGAACAAACAATTTTTGCTTGGGGACGACTTTTTCTGCCACCGATTTTAAATTGATAAATAAATGATAAATGATAAATGATTTATTTTCTGTAAGTAGGTTTGTACAAACACTTTTACATGTCAATCATATTTTTTTAAACTAGATGAGGTCGGCGTTTCCTATCTGACTACTCTGAGAAGAAAGGCCGAAACAAACTCAGAGGTCACAGTCTCTTTTAAAGTCCAGACATAATCTTGGTCAGATAATGTGAAGACCATGTAGATTAGTGTCTGAAATGGTCTTTTGAGTAAAGAACCACACAGATTGAGCGGACCTGTCCAGTCAGTGCACGCATTTGTCAAAAATCGTGCAGCTCAACTCAGAACTTGAGGAGCCTTACGATTCGACGAACAATACCAATGAAAGGACATTTGGGTAGGCCGCATAAATGACTCAAACTGCCAGATCATGATTAAAACTAACTAAGAAGGAAAACCGAAAAAAAGAAATGACCCACATAGTCTTCACACTCACAGTAATAATAATAAAAATAAGATACTTTACAAAGTAAATATCCATGTCATTGTTTATATAAAATTCATCAATGTCAATGTGTATATAAAAATCCGGATATAATCTTTGAGGACCATGTAGATTGGTGTCTGAAGTGGTCTTTTGAGGAAAGAACCACACTGAGTGGACCTGTGCAGTCAGTGCACGCATTCGTCAGTAACCGTGCAGCTCAACTCAGAACTTAAGGAGCTCAACGATTCGACGAGCAATACCAGGGACAGGACATTTGTGTAGACCGCATACACCACTCAAACTGCCAGACCATGATTAAAACGGAAACAATGACCCACATAGTCCTCACATTCACAATAATTAAAATAATATAAGACTTTAAACAGTAAATGTTCATGTCATTCTGTATATAAATAGATATTTAGAAAGAAAAAAAAATAAATAAAAAAAAACAAAAGTGTAAATCAGCAAAATAAAAAATAAACAACATTCACTGTCTAGACCTATTGGAGCAGCTCAATCCCAAGCTTTTTTGTCCTCAATATAGTCTTTTACAGTATAATAGGCTTTCTGGCATAGTTTTAGCTTTATGAAAGATTTGAATTTATTAATGCTTAGTTCTTGAATGTGGCTAGGAAGTTTATTATAAAAATGTATACATTGGCATCTAAACGAGCCACCTATTTTCTTAAGCCTTGTTGTAGGAACAACATATTTGTGTTTGTTCCTAGTATTAATATTATGGATATCACTGTATTTTTTAAACAGATTAATATTTTTATGTGCATACAAAAGATTATCATAAATGTACTGAGAAGGCACAGTCATTATATTGATCCCTTTAAATTTGTCTCTGAGGGAGTGTCTGGGACTTAATTTATAAATCGAACGAATTGCCCTTTTTTGTAAAATAAAAATTGTCTGAATATCGGCGGCATTTCCCCACAACAGAATACCGTATGACATCACACTATGAAAATAACTAAAGTAAACTAAACGGGCTGTCTCTAAATCAGTTAAGTCACGAATTTTCCTAACGGCGTATGCTGCAGAGCTAAGCTTTTTTGACAATTTATCTATATGGGGGCCCCATTGAAGCTTGGCATCCAAAGTTATGCCTAAGAATACTGTGGTATTTTCGGGTTTTAACTCATCACCCTTTATAAGAACACTAGTTTCTACTTGTCTAACATTTGGTATCGTAAACTTAATACATTTCGTTTTTTTTTCGTTAAGAAGTAGGTTATTAACATTAAACCAGTTAACTACTTTTGCGAGGGCACTATTTATATTGTCAGTAACTAGCTGCTGACGTTTGAGTTTAAATAAAAGTGAAGTGTCATCTGCAAACAACACTATATCATGTTCGTCCCTTATGAGGTAAGGCAAGTCATTTATATAAATAAGAAATAAAAATGGGCCAAGAATTGAGCCCTGGGGGACCCCCATTTTTACTACAGATCCGGGTGACCTTTTTCCGTTAACATCAACTCTCTGAATCCTATCACTCAAGTAAGAAGTAAGAAGATCCAGAGAGGCGTTCCGAATTCCGTAGTAGTGAAGTTTCCTGATTAAGGTTTCATGAAGAACACAATCGAATGCCTTGGACAAATCGCAAAAGATGCCCAAAGCATCGCATTTGTCCTCCCATGCATTATAAATATGTCCTAAAAGTTCAACTCCGGCATCAGTAGTTGAACGACCCCTTGTAAAACCGAACTGTTTGTTATGCAGTAATTTATTTTTGTTAAAAAATCTTTGCATTTGGTTTAAAATAAGCTTTTCAAAAATTTTACTAAAGGTAGGTAGTACTGAAATAGGTCTATAATTAGTAGGGTCTGATGTACTACCCGATTTAAACAATGGTATGATTTTACTATGTTTCATAAGATCAGGAAACTCACCACGATCAATACAATTATTAAATATAACAGCTAAAGTAGGTGCTACAATGTTTATAATTGACTTAGCAACATCCACAGAATTACCCCATAGATCTGCAGTCTTTTTAACATTTAACATGTGAAAAGTTTTAATTACATCTGTACAGGTGACATATTGAAAGTGAAATTCAGAATCACCAACTGGAACGTTTCCTTTAAGTAAAGACTCTGCAGCAGTGGGTGACGAGCTTAGAGATTTAGTTGTTGACACGGGAATCTCTGAAAAGAAATTTTCAAAGGCCGCGGCGACTTGAGAATCTGATCTAATTACATTGTCATCAATAGCAAGGCTGTAGTCACTACTTCGGTTGCAAGACCTTCCTGTTTCGCTATTAATGACATTCCAAGTCATTTTAATAATGTTACTACTATTTTTAATTTTTGAACTCAAATAACGTGACTTGGCTATACTACAGACTGTTTTAAATATTTTAGAGTAATTTTTAACATATAAATTAAATTCAGTAGTGTTTATACAAATCCGTTCATCATATAATTCATAAAGTCGTTTTCTACTTTTATGTATACCAATGGTGGCCCAGTCACTGAAGGAAGCGTTACTATTGACTGATAATGTCTTTGGAATGAATGTTTTATCAAATTGTGTGCAATACATATTAAAAAAATCATTATATTGTTTGTTAGTGTCATCATTAGTCAACAGAGGTGGTAATTTACTTAGGAGTTTAGTTTTAAATGTTTCTAAGCGTTTAGTTGTTTTTGGGTTAACAGTGATATCTTTTTTAATAACTTTTTTGTTTTGATTTGGAATAGTGATCAGCTGTCCGCAATGATCTGAGTCTATTAAATTAATCATTTCTTTGTGGTTTGGTATAATATCTGTATAAATATTATCTAGGCATGTGGCACTAGTAGGAGTTATTCTAGTGGGCTCCAAAAATAGGTTAGCAAGATTGTATGACTGAAACAAACTTATGATTTTAGTACTTAACCCAGAATTTTCTAACAAATTAACATTGAAATCACCACAAGTGATGATGGACTTGTTTGTATTACAGATTTTGTGCAACACTTCATCCATAACCTTTTCAAAACAATCATACAATCCTGAAGGAGGTCTGTACACACTTAATATAATGAACTGCTCCAATTCTATACAGGCTATTTCAATTGTCCGCTCAACAGAGAGGCTCACAATGTCCTTTCGGTCCTTAAATTTATGCTGGTTATTTACTAAAATTAATGAGCCACCATGTATAGCATTTACTCTGCTGAATGAACTACCAACCTGGTGATTACTAAAATTGAACATGAACTGGTGGCTTTTAAGCCAATGTTCTGTCATACAAAGAATATCTACGTTGTAACAATTCAGGAATAATTCTACTTCTAAGTCTTTGTTTAAAAATCCTTGAATGTTTTGATGCACCAGATTGATACTGTTTAATTTTTTTACACTTTCATTTGACTTATTACTTACATTTTTGCTAGAGGTTGCCTCTATTGTCCTAATTTCTAATTTAAATGATGATTAATGTCATTAATTTTAAGCAAATTATTGACAGAATGTTTCGAATTGCCTTTGCATTGCTCAAAAGGAGCAATTTGTTTAGCCAAATTTTTGGCTGAAATAGAAAAAAAATATGATAGCGACATAGCTATCTGTCTTTTGAGATAGGTAGAAAGATAGTACATAACACGATTGTATCTATCTTTTGTCAAATATAAATTACTATTAATATAATAGTTAGTGTCAATTAAATGGATTAGCTTATCATTATAAGTTAAATTATGCAATGTCATGTTTAAATCATATCTTAACCTATTTTCTTCCTGTGGCAAACTGTTACTATAAGGGAATGTAAATAACACAATTTTTCTTAAACTAAGGTTGCACAATGTTCTATGATATTGGAGCAATTCTCCTTTATTTAAATTTCCCCTATTTCCCATAAAAATTAACAAAGTTGTTTCCTGCTTAAAGTTACATTTAATAATTTCTTTCATAATATCAAATAAAGAACAACCAGGCATACAGTAATTTATTATAGAGTGTCCCGGATATTCATCTGTCAACAATTGACCCAGAACCGTATTGAATAATCGATAAAAATCGGACTTGGTTTCCAGAAACTAATTTTAGAAAGAAAATTAATTCAGTGGGTTATTGCGTCGTGTAGCCGCGTGTCGCGCCACATCATCCCGGATACCTAATTCGCATATCCCTGTAATAACGGGGCCCGCCCTGGAACAATGTGTGTTGCCATTTATACGACACAATGGGGCAATATTATTATCAAAAAAATTAATAATTAATGATTTCTCTAAACTATTATTTTCGTCCGTCGTCGCCACGTAGTCTTTCGTTTTCTTTAGACAGGCACAGCACCAGGGGCATTTGTTTTTTGTTGATCCAATAGGTATGACAGTGTTGGTTCCAATATCTTCTTTATGAAGATGTTAATTTTTGGTCAGAAAAAATAGTCGTCAGCGTATTTCGCTGGAAAAGAAATTATTAAGTTTCGAAATAGAAATTTGGTTCCGATCACGTAGTGATCCGTGAGAAGATCAGCATTATGAACAGCTTGAGGTATCGTTCGTGCGAGTAGCCGGCGCAGCACGGCGCGGCGACGCGGCTGCGCGGGCGCTAGTGAAAGGTTGCGGCGCGATGACCCGCGGCAGATATGCGCGAGCGCAGTGTTCGCCCCGTGTTCCAGTAGCTAACGTTTGTTCCATTGTGAAGCCAACAGTTTCGCCACTTAGCACGACTCTCACCACAGAGAAAAGTTGCTAACACCTCACAAATTACCAACGAGTTTCGTAAACACCTCATTGTCCATTTGATCTAGATTTCTTTGTTGCTCATTGTTGCATTTACTATATTTAGTTAGTCCGGGTTATCTCGAGCGATCTATTGTGAAACAACCCTGTTCACGTTGCGTATGTGACGCAAACATACTAATGGATTTGAAATACACACACTCGTTTGTAACATGATCTGCAATGGAACTAATGCACTGTATTTATAAGGCGTGGGTCACGACGTCGAGTGACAGTGAAACAAGCGCACATGTCTGCAGAGAGCAGAAAAAGTAGAATTGATTTATGATCTTGTTGCGATAGGACATATTGATCGACCAGAAGCTGAAAGTGCATTCCGTGTTTTAAGTGCAAAATGTAAATCGTCAGAAATTCCCGCAGCCATTAGAAAGATTTCCACGTAATTGGCAGGTCAGCTGGCGCGAGGAAATTGTAGTGCGTGGCCGATCACCGGGGGGTGCAGGGTACAGCCATCGTTGCCGCGACGTGTTCGGACTTCGTCTTCAGCTATGCTTGTTAGCGTTACCACGTCACGCTCCTTGACTAAACAGTTTGATCCTGCACTAAGTATTGTTTAGAGATCCAACAGTGATTGAATAGATGTAAGTTAAACGTATTATGTTTAACAATATAAGTACGTGGTCTGTATTTTTAACAGACTATTAGTAAGACATGTAACTTAAAACTTGTATATCTTTATTAATTTACCTACTAGATTTTTTCCCACGAAAGCGCCGCTCTTGCCGTTTTTGCCAGACTTAAAGACCATTTAATAAAAAATCAGACAAATCCGTTTAGAAGTTTTTAAGTTCCAAGAGAAGCGGATATTTTTTAGTTTAATCGATCCTATAAAACTTATATTAATAAGAAGAGGATTTGCTGTATTCCTAATGATAAAATACATATAACTATTTCAATTTAAGTCACACTATTGAATGGTCTGTAGCATCAACCAGAGAGACCACTCGACACAATATGTTTAGAAGCTAATGCTTCTGCAAGCTTGTCGAACTTTTAGGAAGTTGGAAATATCTATAATAAATTAAATAAGCGAGTAAAGATCGATTTGAACCGGATATCCAAGAGCGGTACGTTGCCCGGCCACGTCACATAATTTTACGGCAGCCGATAGAGATCCGACGCGCGCCGTCTAGACGCGACAAAAGCGCTAGACTTGTTTTACAACCACTCTGCTAGCAGTTAAATACTAGCGTCGCTCCCAGACTGATCCGCCGACAAATCCGATCTAAGAGTGCAAGATGGTAATGCGACTAAGGTGTGATTTTCGATAGAAACCACCACAACGTTAGCGGTAGGCTGGCGCGCCTCTCCCGAGTGCATCTCACCAGTAAAGTAGATTGGCATCCTATCAGCTGGAATGCGATTGGTTGCACATGACGCGCGTAATATCCCTCAAGGATTCTCATGTATTCTCAGTATTTGAATTGAGAACGCAAAAATATGCCTGTAAAAATACCAATGCCGTGAAATCATAGACGTGACATTCATACTAGTGCATCAACTAGAAGGTTAGTACGAGCCGGTGAAGTAATCGTCAACAAAGTTATTCGTCATATTGGTATTCATGTATATTATGTACCTTGTCGTAGAGACGCTAAGGCAATTCATTAGAACCTCTCGTTTGTCTCACACTGCCCGTGCCTAAATAATAACAGCCGCACATGTCGATCGATCAGGTTAAGCTACGCTTGCCGCGGTTGGTCTGTGGATGGGTGACCCTCTTTACATACCGAAACCCCTCCGTGCCTCGGAAAGCACGTTAAGCCGTTGGGCCCAGCTGTCGTATTCGTAGATCTTTGACAGTCGTCACCGGTAGTCAGAAGCCCGAAAGTCTGACAATCATTGTTACCTAGGGGTATCGTATTACCCAGTAACTGGGTTGTGAACGTCAGATAGGCAGTCGCTCCATGTAAAATACTGGTATTCAGCTGCATCCGGTTAGACTGGAAGCCGACCCCAATATAGTTGGAGAAAGGCTAGGCAGATGATGGTTGTCTTACACTGACTGTAACTTAATATAAATACACATTTTAGTGACCCACATACTACTTATTATATGAAAATGTAATTTTGTTATAAATAATTCTGTTTGTTTACTCGCGCAGCCATACGCAAAAAGCCATATGAGTAGAACAATAACATACGAGGCGGTATCAGAAACCGATTCATTGTTAAAAAACAAAACAAGCGAGTCCATTATCTAGAACAGAACACTTCCTTTCACTTCAAACATACAAGCATCAATTTGTGTAATCTCAGGCCACTTACGGCAAAAACAATGAACCATTACACACGCCTTCGCGTACTGCGGCCGGGCTCCACTGCAGTTATACCAGGAACAGACTACTTACTATACATACGGTTACATCTCTATAAAGATGCTGCAACATGAATCAATTACCTCGCAGTAATAAAAATCTAAACGAATATCTACCGTATAAAAATCTATTTTAACAAGGTATCTTGTTTCAGCGATTTCTAGTAATAAGATGCTTTCACTAAGTTTCTCTTATTCGCAAATGACTGTTCACATTCAATCGCCGCTCTTTTAACCGGATTAGTAAATAAAACATAAACACTTACTGCGTATAGCCGGCAAAAGTTGCCGCAAACTAAGTCTGATCGCTGACTTGGGCGTAGTTGAGGATATCGGTCGCCGTAAGTGCTCTTGTCTCTAAACGCATTCCCGACGTCTCAGTCCACTTGACAAAGAGAATTGAAATCCACAAGCTTCTTGTTGGCCGTAAAGCGGCTCACAGTGGCTTACTGAGATCCGGGCCAAATACGGCAGACTACGTCATGCGGACGTCGATACTATCGTACTGCACTTTTTTATTGTAGCTTTCTGATAAGTAATCGATACGACGAGTTAAGGTTATTGGTAGATCTCTATCGGACTTATCTTACGAATATTGGTGCCGATTCTGTTCTTCAGAAACTAAGCTAAGTTTAAGTTCAGCGCATCTTTTTCTTTCTATTTCATTAAGAAAAGGACAGAAGATAAATATTAGTTTAGTCCTGTCAAATTAGTCAGCGCCTGACGTATTTTTAGTAGCCAATTTTTTAATAACGTCTAAACTTGTCTATGGAGTATCTTAATTTGACAGGACTAAACTAATATTTATCTTCTGTCCTTTTCTAATGAAATAGAAAAAAAAGATGCACTGAACTTAAATTTAGTTTAGTTTGTGAACAAAGGAATCGCCACCATAGGGCCTAAAGTTTTTATACTAAGATTAACGTCACGTAACGTATGACATTCTAAATATAAAAGTTATTAGTAGTAATTGTTTTAAATTCAATACAAATCTCTCGATTTCAAATGCTGCGCATTTACTGTAACGATCTATACAATGCTTAGTTACATTTTCTACCCCCATCCCTTTGACACCGTCGACGTCACCAATATTGATGGACCTTATATTGACACAAAATTATCGCTTCTAAAAACAAAATCCAATATGCATTCGGGAGAAATATCGTGCTTCTAATACAGATATGTATATTTGGTAGCTTTACGTAATGTAGCGAAAGGAAATGCTTTTATTTTAATATAATTAGGTTTTGCTTTAAATTGAAAATGATATCTGAGATTAACAGGTACAAATATGTCAGATATCCAGACATTTACCTTCAAACGCAATTACATTAAACAGGTATTGCCTCTTCCCCTGGAGTGCCTGTAAATATGACAGAGTATGGCAGCTAGACGGCGGGAGTAACCCAAGTTCAAACACCCAAGGGCATTATAACAAGCAAGCATACATGCAAACATTAGTGCGATTCATGTAATATGCATCTGAAAATGGCGCAATCTCCTCAGGGAATATATTTACAATCATAAACATAGTTTGGTACTAATGTATGTCTGCAAGCAAGTGTTTACATAATATATTATCCAATTTTTTTTTTTGAAATATTAAAAAGTATCCATGTCTCCGTTAGTTGTGAGATCTTCAAGCTTCAAGAGCAGTAGAAAGTAATGTGTGTGTCTGTGTGTGTGTGTGATCTTTAAATTCTTGAAACAGACATTCGAGCATGTGAAATGTAAGAACTTTGGGAATATAAAGATTTTAACGAGGTTATCTTATTCATACATACCTACACTACACCACTAATTTACGGTGGTTGAAGAGAAACAGTGAAATATTGGTCAATTTACGCTTTTAACTACTTAGTGTAGTTTGTTTCCAATATGAATCAGTACCTATAGCAGACTGATTTATTTCTAAAAAGTAAGAAATGTAATGTACTATTATTAAAACTAAACAAACTACATTAGAAGGGAGGCGTACGCTGGTGTCGTGAGAGGGTCAAGGCTTAACAGTGCTTAAGGCTCGCCGACCGCAGACAGTGACTGTATGGCAGGCCGCACATGCAAGTTTAGCAGGTCCTATAATTACCGAGAATGAAGCCACTTTTAAACTTCAACGAAAATAACGCCAATTAACGTTTTCCTCAAGCGTCAAAGTACTAAAATTGTTTATGTTACGACATCTCCAAAAATAACCTGATGTCGGACTCGGAAGTAAAAGCTCTTATGTAAACAATTAAATACAAACAATAATTTCCAGTGCAAATTATTCTACGAATACACGTATTTTATTTGCATGTAGTAATAATTGTTATTATATAGATAAATTATAATTTATCTTCAATTAAGACCAACTACAGTTCTGTTTTGCTGAACATTTTATTTACTTCATACAGACGCTCGGTTACCTGGGAGCCTGGAAGCCTCACTGCTTCGTTAAGCTACGTCTGAGCGGATGAAAACAAATGAGATATTATTAGATCTCTGGCGAACAGTGCGGCTGCATCATTAACTAACATCTTGCACATCAACAAAATATCTGATCCACAAAATGTAAATAACATTTGTTTGTGGATTAATAAGTTATTACAGGTAGGTATTTGTAAGCAAACGAAACTTTAGATACAAAATTTGACAACCATGTCCCAAAATATTTACTTTATAACTATCGTTTCATACTTTAATTACATACTTATGTTGTCATTGTGTTGTAATAGTGAAAATAAAAGTAAGCCAAGTTCATAGTAACTGACGTGAAAGGTTCAATGTCGCAGCGAGAGTCGGCGGGCGCAGGGCGATGCGGACGCCACATCGCGTGGCGAGCGCGACGCGCGGCTGAGAGCGCGCGAGGGCGTCGCTTTCCCAGGCTAGGACTGAGGCCGCGACAGCTGCGTCCTGTCGGACGTGGCCCGTGACGTCACTCGACATGCACTCAGATTATCGCGTACCTATTCAGGATTTCCTTTATGACTCTCCGAAGCTGTAAAATCTATTCCCATGTTGCATTTTCCTAATAATCGATTTTTATTTAATTTTGAAAGTACTTATGTCCGCGATTATCAATCAAAATGGTATGGTAGCATAAGGGACAGCTGAAAACAATAAGATAACTTTAATGTGTGCTATTCATTTCAATTTACGTTTAAATGTATCGCTGAGATACACAAAACACTTTCGTTGTGCTTAAAATGCAGAAAACTAGCGCAATAAAACGGTCAATGACATATCAAACAACATCGAAATGTATGCAAATCTATCTTAATTTATTGGACACATATATTTATGCGGATTTTATTCATATTAATGGTCTTACGACATAGATAAGCGTATGTATATCAGTAATGTGATGTTATGTTATGTGGAAAATAAAGCAATTCATATTAGATACTTTCGAAAAGTGAAAGAGCATGTCGTAAAGCTAACCTAGTACTATTAAAAAAACGCTGTTAGTTCTGGCAATTGACAATCATTTGTAGAACATTGGCATGCTATTTACATATTTGCACGCCTGTAATAAAACCTCAATGGTAATTATGTTAGTTTGTTCGTTTAATAGACATAACGTGTGCGAAGCTATTTAGGTAGGTACTATTTGCCTTATATTGGTCATTTGGATTTATTTATTTCTACGCATACTCGCATCTCAAAAAAATTTGCTGCAAAAGCCTGTTTCAGATGGCAGTCGTATGATGTCGTATTTTGTGGCTAAAGAATCAACATTGCCATACAACGTGACATTACTGCCAACCTTTTGGGCACTTTTCCTGTTGACAGCTATGCAGACGAATTTGATGTCCTTTGATTATATTTGTACAAATATGTAAAAATAATAATCTCATTTTATATCCCTGTACGTACAAATGATTGTTTTAAGACTGTTAGCTTTTTTTTAATTATGTAAATATTATCTTGTGTAAAAGTGAAAGTTGCGTGATAACGACTACTATAATAGCTGAAAGTTTTGCTAAGCCCCTGAAAAAGGTTCATAGGCTAGGCGCCATGTTCACTCAATCAGTCTGAAACTCCCATTAAATGTTACGTCACACAGATTGTCCATCTATATTACTTTGTTTATGGATTAATCTAACTGGTTGGTACAGCATGTCACTCTGCACATTTTGCTCCATTAGTAGGGAGGCAAATAAAAAGTGACATGTCCGTTTGGCTCATTGCCATTCCAAGTAACATCGTGGAGAGTAAACTTTTCGCTTACAACAAATACTAACTCGTAGACAGAGTGTACAGTGAATACTACTAGTATTTGTGCTGTCTATTTGTATATTATACCCATATTAAGCTACCATGACGATGCTATATGTGAACGTTATTCATGTTTTATCAATAAGCCTCCGAAAAAATGGCCAACGTTCAAAACTTGTGATGATTTATGTTATTCGAGTTTGTTACGATATTTTTCATTCAAATTTTATTGTAATAAAATACTTTGTTATTTATTATAGGCACGATAAATTTGTAGGTAGGCATTAGAAAAATACGTTTCACAATACACTCTCCGTTTATGAAAACGAAAAACTGGACATGAATTTTCCAAATAATTATAGGAACTACAATGTTCAAATAAATACTAACATGTGTTAAACTGATTCAGTAATTATCTAACAGTAGCGGTTTCTGGTAATTAACAGAATTGGATATAATGAACTGTGTGAATTGGACCGAAATCAATTTCTGATAGAACAATCAATGTGTGAGCGCCCATCACTTCCGCCTTGCACCCCGCGCCACCCTGAACAGTACTCGACCACTTCCTGTCTCCGCGGTTGACTGACAAAGCAGGATTACAATCTGCCCCTCAGTGGTGGTTCGAGGAGGCTCGAAGCCCCGAGTGACTCGAGCCGCGGTCGCGACAGCCGCTAAAGGACCCTGGAAATATCAATGTATATTTCTTCCATCCCCTTTCCGCCCCTCGCTCTCGCCCCCGGCACTTACGATAAAAGCTAGTTCACGGTACGTCAAAGTTTAGAATTTCAGACCCTCCGGAGTAATAAGCCAAAATAGGACTAATTTTAATTTGTTCCTCGAAATAGTCTACTCTCGAACTACTCACCAAGTTTTACAAAAGCTCCGAATAACTTTTTTATTTCTTAACGCGTCGATTTCAGTTTATGAAAATTCGAGAAAATGAGCTTGCTGGCTACCTACTAGTTATTTTGTAAATGGTCGATATCGTTATAACAATTGGAAAACGTTGTAAACTTCATGGTTTTACTTGCTCGAAGACCAGTAGCATGAGACTTGGTGTAGTGGAAGTTGGCACTCCGCCAGCCGGAAACCAATCCTGGCGCGGAGTCAGAACATTTTGATAGCACCCGCTTTATCACAGAACTTTATTTATATGTACATAAGTACCTACTTCTATTAGATCACCCCGATAAATTCTGGGTAAAATATTATAACGATAATTTACACAACATTCTTTGGGTTGTAGGACTCTCCGTGCTGAGAAAATCAATGACCGTAACAAAAATATCAATGAAGTATTCTGGAGCGCGATTGCAAATACAGTAGTTTTTTAGGCAAACATCTAATCGTACGAGAGTTTGTTTATTTCCATCTATTCAAATGTTATTCGTAGAAATAAGAAGGAATATTTATAGTATGTTCAGACGACGGTGTCGCTACAGCATTTCGCACGTCTCCTCAAATCCTGAGCTGTCGACACTCAGGTATCCCCAGCACGCTACCTGCTTTTACCATAATTCTGCTACACTGTTATTGTTTCGTATTTTGTCTATCAAAAACCTTTTGCTTTTTGTATTCTAATGGCTACCTCTCGTGGTATTAAAGAGGTA
The DNA here is from genome assembly GCA_949629135.1 of Eremobia ochroleuca. NCBI lineage: Eukaryota > Metazoa > Arthropoda > Insecta > Lepidoptera > Noctuidae > Eremobia > Eremobia ochroleuca. The sequence goes on from OX451393.1 coordinate 8,283,789, forward strand.
ACCGTTTTCTGTCCGTAATAAAAAAAAACGAAAAATAAAGGTAATTGTTTTGTTACCACTTTATTTATAACTAGCGACCCGCCCCTGCTTTTCACGAGTTTTACGACATGAAGATGTCTTTATTATATCTAAATTTAACATAATTTAGAGAATTTATTCCGGAAGGTTTATGTATAATGATATAAAACACATAAACCAGCCGGAATAAGTTTTCTGTATTATGCTGAGAACCCTCATGAAAATCCTTTGCGTAGTTTTGAAGAACAGCGCGGGCACACACACAGACACGAAGAAAAAGTTAACGTCGTAATAGTTTTACAACGTAGGTATATTGTGAAATATAACAATAATAGAGAAACTGAGAAATTGCTCGGTGATCCGTGGGCGGAGCGCTAAATGGGTCGCCATTAGTTTTTATGGAGTGGGAGTCAGCGACTTCGACGGCCCGAGTGATGCCGAGTTAAACTATGAAAGTGCGTTCTAAACTCGAGTACTGTACACTCCATGCTCTCATTTTATATGGGCTTGTAAACTGACTCCGAAGTAAAATCTTTACATGTACTATATACCAATAATCACTGTGCGCTATTAAAAACAATTGAAACTTTCATTATGACTTTAATTTATCTTTGTGTATTTATTTATGTCAAAACAATTCAAGATTACTTTAACATTTTCAATCCTTAAATAAATTGCTAAAATTAACAGCAGACATCCACTTCAATTAAGTTTAGACTGACTAAGCACTGCATTAATCCTTGAAACTCTGCAGAACTTCGAAATAACGAGTATGTATACAAATACCAGTGTAGGTACACCCCTAATTGCTAAATTTAGGCTAAGGTAGGTTCACGTCGCGCGTCGGAGGTGCGTTTACATCTCTGAGGCGTTTAATGACGATGTTCCGCGTTCATTAAGTCGACTGAAAGGCATTTTGTAGCGTGTCTGTGAAATGCTAATTTGTTCCTGTACCAGTGCCTGTACACTCAATATGGGCCTGTCAATGAACCCTTTGGCCGAGTTTTTTACGCCCGAATACGAAATTTAAGTTTGTTTGTTTATGTTGATATCAAACGCTCCCGTTGGCACGAATGGACCGACGTTCAACGGAAAAGGATTTTTTCATTCCACGCACAAACAAAATTAGGTGACTATGTTTGACTACTTGCTGTTTTGCTTCTTTGTTTGCAGACTGTTAAAGAGGGAAAACATGTCACACAAAATTTAATTTTGTCGCTTGCGAGATAAGCGGGACTTTAGCGAACACAATAGAAGCATCTTCTGTTTTGTTTTGTTTGTTTATATTTCGCCATTCGTTTCAATTATTATAGGCATCAAATTGGATATGAAAGAGTTAACTCGAGCAGAAAGCTGTAAATAGAAAACAGATTTTTTTGAATTAAAAATATTAAATAATTGTAGTTGCTGGGAATTTCAAAAGCTTTTCTCTTCTAAAGATCTACAAGTTTTATTTGATCTCGCTTAAAATAATGCGAAATAACGGTATTGACAAAAGGAAGAAATGAAAGCATTTGGATATAAAACTGAGATTCATAGTGAAACTTTTATAATTAAATCCTCTGAACCTAAAGTAAACCTAAATTAAAAACCTTGACGTTCAAGGACTTGCGCCTGTGTTCTTATTTTATTTAAAGTTTCTGAAACCGATATTTTAGTTTAGCTTTGAAGTATTTTTCTAGAATACTTCAAAGACCCACCTAAGGTAAGCTCTTTGAATCTCGCAGTCATAACATATAAATATGAACTTTGATTTTTTGTGAGCTTACTTTACCTTTACGTTGTCACTTCCCAGTGACAACTCACCTATCTAAGACTACGCGTACTATCTACTTCTATCTTCCGCGTTGGTCTCGTGGTTGCAAGCGCTACTGCTGAGCGTGGGGTCCTGCGCTCGATTCCCAGGTTGGGCAAAGTGTTATTCGGATTTTCCATTAGGAATCTCTTAGTAATAGCCCGGGGCTTGGAAGTTGGCGATGTGATTCGATTTCGATTAGTAATACCCCCGTGCCTCGGAAAGCATGTTAAGCCTGTTAAGCCTGCCCCCCTTAGTCCTGCGCCTGATCTCTCTCCGGTCGTGTCGGACTGCCGTGCCATCGGACTATGGAAGTGAGGGAAGAAAGAGTGCACCTGTGTTTGCACACACTTTTGCACTAATCATATCTCCCGCGCCGAAGGCTGGTCTATTGAAATTGTCCGCCATGGCTGAAATACGGTCTGGAGGACTATATTATATACTAGCTGTGCCCCGCGGTTTTACCCGCATAAGTGTCGATCCCGTGGGAATATCGGAATAAAAAATATCCTATGTGTTAATCCCGGTTATAAACTATCTGTGTACCAAATTTCATCCAAATCCGTTCAGCCGTTTGAGCGTGAAGAAGTAACAAACATACAAACACACACTCACAAACTTTCGCCTTTATAATATTAGTGTGATTATCCTTCTATCTCATTTCCCACTCATACATATGCACATCACATAGGTTCCTAATTATTATCCAAGAAAGGTAGCTCCTTTGGCACACCACGTGATAACTTTATTCTATTACCTCTATAACTTTACTTTCAAAGTGCCTAAACATATATGCCTATATTATGTTCAGACGTAGTAATAACAAATTCATGAACGGTAATATCGCCGTAAGTTTATTTGGGTCACGTCAATTCCTTCCATGATCGTTGTATGTAATTTGTATTTATTTATTTATATTGACACTTTTTGTACAAAGAAAATTGAAACCCTACGTCTATTTGCCGTGGTATAGTGGCCGTTTGAAACATACATATGTCAAAGATGACAATTGTGATTTGAAGATACGGACAATTTCACTTGGTGCTTAATCAATTTGCGTATTTAATTGCCCTTTCTTTCCTATAGAAAAACAGCTCTATTGTTTAATTCTTGTTAAGAAAGTGTAATTTAACTGAGTGATTCGGAAATGTTTGCTAATTAATTTTGTATTGTTTCAGATCACTTTCCAAGAACATTGGACGGGAATATCAACTGCTAGTGTTTCCAGGTACGTAACTTTATACTTAGGGAAAGGGTTACCATTTTACCTTCCTGTATTAGAAAAGCGCCAAATGGCAAAAGTCGTCTGCGTAACTTGGAAAAGTATTGTAACTTTTAACTTAAATAAAGTAAATTGTTACTCGTTGAATAAAATCTTACCAATCAGACCATGCTGATTGATTACTTAATTTTACAATCTTTTGTTTCACCTGTTTGTTTTCTAAGATTTTTGCAATCTAATTTTAATTATTTTATTTTATTCTATTTAAGAAACATGCTATGCTGCATGCTAATTTACACAGTGTTCTTAAACAATATGAAATACTCGTAGAAGGCTGGACTGAATTTTGATCTACTTTCTCTTGACCTTTCTGAAAGATAAGTATACTAATTGCATCAGGATTACTCCGTATAAGAAAAATCTTTGTCAGTTGGTATCATCTTGAAACTATTAATAGGGTATAGGTACTTGATGTTAAACAACCAAACCTTAAAAAATCATATTAAAATAATAATTAAATGCAAATAATAATTTATTTGCTGGAATATGGGTACCACTATGGGTGATACATGCAATAAAAAATCATCAAACCATATCCTACCTGAACAGGTATGCAAATATCTATCTACTACGTATAAACAAATTAATTTTTACATTAATATCATAGTGATAGCATGCAGCAAGCAGTTTTCTCATTAAAGGGTTTAAAGAGGTTTAAGAAGGAGTTATGTTTGTTGAACTGATTGTTAAATCTCGTCGTTACAGTCGTATGTAACTACCAAAACTATGTCTTGTCTTCAAGTATTTCGTAACCCAGGACCTAATAAATTAGTCACACATGTTTTATATAGCTAGTAAAATTATCGTAAAATGTTGAGACACGCGCGTTTATGTCCAGGTTTGATGCCCACGAGTTTACCCAATAATACAAACGTTCTCTATTATGGGCACAGAGGGTTTACGATTATCTCCTGTTTAGCTATAGTTTCTGAAACTGTTTTATTAAATTGTTACGTTTTTGGCGTTAAAATAGTAGATGAACTTAATTTCGGCTGTATAGTGTATACAGGATGTTTTAATTTGTTCGCGTTTAAAACAGTCGTTACCGTGGCGTGGTGGTTTGATCGCGTAGTCATTGCTCTGTGTTACTTCTGTTAAGTGTTCAACGTAAAATATATGTAACAGTCGTAACTTGAATGGACTTAGGTACCTGTACAGTCAATTTGTTAACTTTGTGCTGGTTCGGTTAGTTTTGTAGTGCTTCTTGGCGGTTCGTAACAGCTAAATACCTACTAACAAGACTTACTTCTTCATCATCTGCCTAGCCTATTCCCAACTAGGTTGGGGTCGGCTTCCAGTCTAGCCGTATGCAGCTGAATACCAGTATTTTACATGGAGCGACTACCTATGTGACCTCCACAACCCAGTTACTGGGTAATACGATACCCCTTGGTAAGACTGGTTGTCTGACTTTCGGGCTACTGACGACCCGTAACGACTGTCAAAGATCCACGAATGACAGCCGGAGCCAACGGCTTAACGTGCTTTCCGAGGCACGGAGGGGTCTTGGTATGTGAAGATGGTCACACCACGTGCTAGCGTAGCTTAACCTGATCGAGACTTAGCTACCTAGCATTAATCATACGTCATTGACGATGACTCATAAATACCGAATACACAGTAAAATGGCACAAGACGAATCGTCGTGTGAATAGATACCTATATGCTGCGTAGGCTCGGCATAGTAAGCGTCTCAGATAGTTGTTAGCACTATTTAGACTTTCCGGTGGCACGTTTTAGTAATATATGATTGCATAGCATATGTGAAACTGTAACTACTATGTACTATAAAGCTACCATTAAAATGGTACATAATTATGTTATTGACTTGAACGTGCCCTGGCAGTGGAGAGTATGTCATGCTCACGCAAATGTCTCGCTGATGGAGTTGCACGTGTTAGATCATTAGGTTCGCTTTATGTTCGTGAACGGGCGCCGTCAGTTGGGACTGGTCATGTCTTAGCTGCCACGGCTTATTTTAATATATTTTTTTATTTGTTTACTACGGACGCTTTTAACTTACACGTACTCTTTCTCACACGTATAATTTCAACTCGAATGATGCAATCAATATTTTGATTTAAAAGAATGTCGGTGGAGTTTCTTGTCTGTTCTTCTCCAGAGGTAAAAACTACACTTTGGAATGGGCAACTATAATACCTTTATCTTTCTGACTGACCGACTCCTTCAAATGAATAATAAAAAATCAAATGTGCCTGTAATTTCTGTAGTTGAAATAAATGCTTCTTAAGTTTGAGTTTGAGTACTGCGTAGCTGTGTTTACGCTACGCGCCACGCTACGCTCCACGCTACATTAGTCGCTACGGAGACACCGTGTCGATGCCCCATAAATGCCCATACGCTTTGCTAACGTAGCGGATTTATTTAATCAGTAACTAAATTATGTGTAAACATTGCAAAAGACAGTCTCAAAATGGCAAACCTTACACCGCTTCCTATTTTTCACAGAATCATGAAGAGGCTTTGTTTAGTTTAAGCAGTTTATCGTAAAGCTAGGATTAGTTTGTATCAACACAAGCGTTAGCCACTCTGCATCCGTGTAACAGTATTAACACCAGTGCACAGTGGGTCGCTCGTGCTACGAGTATATCTGGGTCATGCTGCAGTCTCGCATTGTTCAATCAATATGTTGACAATGCGTTTGTGTTATTCTGTTACTCCTATTATTGTGACGATGCAGTTGTTATGTGAATTACCTATTGTTAACTTTTTTGCTGTAGGCTATCCTTATGCAAAAAATTCAACATGAAATAAAATTATATACTTATCCTCTTTTTATACGAATGTTCTGTAGAACATACGCATAAAAAGATTCGATGTATCGAATAATATAATTATTATTTGAATTCATTCAGCAACGATGTCAGTCTGTTCTTGGCACCTTTGAATGATTGAAATAATGTGATGTGATAAACAAAATCATAAAAAGGAGGCCCTTGGAAACCAAGAGTAGATAGAGTTAGTATAGTAGACCAAATCGTGCGGTACAACAGGATACTACCATACTGAAAATAAGATAAAGCAATAAATGAGTACCTAAGTACCTAAAGTTACAAACTGTATCAAGAAACACAAGGAAAGTTTTTCACAATAATGTAACAGATAGAACCAATAATTTTATGATTTTTTTTTAACATCGTGGCAAAGTTCAAACTGTGTTATAGCTAAATTATTTGAACCAATTTACAGCGAACAATGCATGCATTGTTTCCCGAGACAAGATTTATTTGCAGTCCGCTTTCACTGAGAAACGGACTTTCTTTTGCTATGGCGATTTGAAAACAAACTTGATCTATATCGGGAAGCTTTTGTTAATGTTCCCAGCCATACTCACATGTTACATAAGACGACTTACATACGCCGCGACGCACATACGCATCCGTTGAACTCACGCGTTTTATGGGCGCGTTTTCCTCAATTATACAATTCTAACCTCTTGTGCTACGTTATCCGCAGAGAAAGTCTTTAATTGATATATTTTATATTCCCATAAGTCTAATGGTGCCCTCGACTCGACATCTCCTCTTCCACCAAGTTAGGGGAAATTCTTCGTTTATTATTCACAGTAAATTACTCGACTTCTACATTTTTTCCCCAATGGAGCTCTCAAGCCCTTTTATTTATTCAATACGACTTATTTAGGTCCAATAATTCCTACACACTCCTAAAAAGGGCGCCTTGGGAAAAGAAAAGTCTTATACTTTAATTAGATTACTTTTATTGTTCTATACGGGAACAGTTCCGAAGATAATATATTCGTCGTATTCCTTACCTTCGTGTTCCGAAGGCTCGATATTGCCGAATCACTAAATGTTATCTATCACTTAGATATTCACTTGAGTTAATTTATGTGGTTACTTACTCCGCATCTTGCTTTCATTAATTCGAAGAAGACTCCCGTGTTAATTCTCTTAAAAGGTCTCGATCGTTCGCAAAACTTCTTACAAGCGTTCCACATCTCATCTTGTGTTCCGCAGAACTTATAGTTGAGGATTCTTGCAATAAGTCGTTTGAAAAGTTTTATTCTTTGTCTTTTGTTTCGTCGTTAATGCATTTGCAGCTAATAAAATAAATGGAATAAGATTTATTATCATCTGAAACTACGTTCATGACGATAACTAGGTTGCTTTCATGTTTCTTGTTATAGGCGGTTAGTGTGCCGACTGGTATTATAATATTCACGTAATATATTTTGGAAGCATGTTTGTTACAAAAACAAGCTTTGCCATTCTGTCTCCCGTAGAGTAGTTTACATGTAAAATTCGAACTGGCTGGCAGCGCCCTCACATATTGAAGGGGGCCACCCTGGCGCGCATCCCTCTATGTGGCAACACTCGTCTTTGATACACGCCTTTTGATGTCTGCTTTTCGAGCGACACAATGCCACTGTTTACCTTCGCTCCTGAAACAACTTTGCTTCCCCGTCAATAATGGACTTTTTAACGAGATGTATAAAAGTAACTCGAGGGATTTAGTTGCTACACCTGTACAGAATACTTAAGAGGATCGTTCCCGCGTAGGTATCGTAATATATAACATTTAGCAGAATACGAGTACGAGTATCTAATAGTGACATGACATATTTATTAAGAAAGTTAATTGACTATGCAGCAGTAATTAATCCAACGAGATGTTAGTGTGTAACGACGAAAGTTACAAACTAGATGAAGCGAATACCCACAGTGATGCTGACTCCGTCAACACCAGCCACTATCGACAGTGAAACCGGCTAGCACGCCGTCTTCACAGTAATCGAGCCATAAAAAACTTTTACTATCACAGTTTACGTGCCGCCTTTGAAACAAATGACCTACTTTATGACCGAGCGGTATAGGCTTATTGTCAAAAGAAACGTAATCTCGACAAAAGTAGGTGTCTACCTAATATTAACTTTGTTCTCAGTCCAGCCCTCGCACAAAGAATGTGTTGATAAACTATTCGGACGTTTTTATCGCTTTAAGAAAATTAAATTTTCTCTCTATCGCGATGGAAAACCAGTGGAATAAGAAACTTGTTCTTCACAAGGCAAATAAGTTTTTCAGTTGGCACTCCACAATCAGATAAAGAGTGACTGACTTGTAACTACATTTCAAGTTCCTGATATAATCTGTAAAAGCATTTTACCTATAAATTTTCAGTTTTGTGCAAATATTTAAGATGAAAATCCTCAAAGGATCTTTAAAATCCCATTAAATCACAATGCTTGTCCGGAATATTTGCTGTTTTCCGTTAATGATCTAAAAATATTGAACAAAACTAAATATTTAAAGTTGGTCTCAATTTTTCTTAAAGAGTCTTGAAATTATTTGTAAAACGGCACCAGTTATTTCAGGACTGTTGACACGAGCCGCAATCAGATTGTGGACGCAGGCGCCTCGGCGTGGCTGCCTCGATAAGAGGCTCACCACCCGCCTCGTGAATATTGTTCATTGTTACATTTTATAAACGATGCACTTTATGCAACCGCTGCACTGCCACCGCTGCCAACCACGAATATAATGAAAATAAAATTGCCGTTTGTAGTTAATACGAAAAACGTACAAAAGAAACGTTGATAATGAGGACCGAGTGGCGAGAGGCCCGCTTGCAAATGTTGCTTTGTTGATTACCTACAACTCAAATACACATACGAACTTTATCTGGCAGGATTTGCTTCTAAAAGTATTTTTTAAATGTTTAAGTATCTCGTAATGTGCTTACCAAAAACCTTCAGCTATGCTGTAGTATCTGTAAATATAATAATACTAGCTGCGCCCTGCGGTTTCACTCGTATAAATGTCGATCCCGTGAGCATATCGGGATAAAAAGTATCATATGTGCTAATCCTGGTTATAAACTATCTGTGTGCCAAATTTCACCCAAATCCGTTCAATCTTTTTTGCGTGAAAGAGTAACAAACATCCATCCATCCATCCATCTTCACAAACTTTCACGTTTATAATATTATAAGTAGGATTGTTCGTACTGTTCTGTGATAATTGCTTCATATGGAGTACCTAAATAATAAAATATATATACAGTAAAGTATAAAAATCATTGCAGCAATTATACAATTACAATAATCCGCTCATTATATTACTGCTGCATTCAATCTCGTAGGTATTGCTTTATGGAGCTACAAATTAATCCAGATCCTATTAGGCGTGCCTATCAGTTAATAAACAACTGCTCCCTGTCTTTCAATTAGTTTAATTAGTGGTAATAGCTTCTTGAATTCACTATTCGCAATGAAATAAAATGTTTTAAACGTGTAGTCACTTCAAACATCCCTCTGCCAAGTAGACGGCCTTTATCCTGTTTTACAATTCGTAATTTATTACCAAGTTCTAAGAACAACATAATAACATTGTGGCGCAGGTATTACTATTTTGTTTTTAATTAAGTACGTATCAAACAAAATACTTGTACATTTTCAGAAAGAGAAAATATTTCAGTAGGTCTGTGCGAGAATGCCTCCTCAATTAAAGTTAATTACAATGCAGTCTTGACATAATATCCAAACAGCAGTGGTAGCAATACCGCAAATTGTATTACGGGCCGGTCGTATTATAAACATCAGGTTCTCAACGGGCTTTTATTGGAGCCGACCCGACCCGATTGCCGGTCTCGTTCTGTTTTTCAGGCCATTCAACGTTAAAAACGAGCAAGAAGAACTAAACTGGTTAACACACATGGACGGCTCTAATAGCTCTCTCCATTGTCGCTGGCTAACTGGGGCGCTGCACACCAGGATATTATGTGGGTGCGATGAGGGTAATAGTGTTGTGCACTATGCAGTCTCAACCCACAGTGAGACGCACCGCACTTGGCATGTGCAATCAATTCATATTCGCTGTATTGTTTGTAACATCATTTATGCCAGACTAAATTTCTTTATTTTATAAACAGTAGAAATGATTATAATAAGCATACTAGTAGTAATCTCTGGTGCTAGTCTTTTCGTAGAAGTTAAAATACGAGAGGAACATTTTAAGTTGAAATGGAAATATTTTCAGGAAGGTAGTAACTATGGCGGATGTCACTTTACAGTAAGTTGATATCGAATAGTGGCTCAGGATGTAGGTCGCGTGCCGGAGATGCCTTTCCAACTGCCGCTGTAAATTATCTACATTCCGTTCTCCTTCATAACTCTGTATCGGAACAAACCGTATATCTGACAATAAAACGGAAAAATTGACCGTTTTTTGCACGAACGAAGCTTTATTGAATTTCTCGTTTAATTTGCCTCATTCCTACAGGTAGTAATTAGTGAGTACAATCGTGTCAATCGTTATTAACGATTTCACAGTAACGTTACTGTAGAGTATCGGCCCATGGGAGCTCGCACAGCTGAGTTCCTCTTAAAATAAAGAGCCGGACTTTAAATTTTTTTCATTAACTGTGCCATTAGCACATTGGATTCGGATGCTAATTAACAAAAAAATAAAACAGAATACTTTCGGTCGCAGCCGGTCTGACTGTAAAAGCTAACCGCTACCCTGTGTTTTGATAAGTTTGAATATGCGTCACTTTGGAACCCGTGCTATGGCAAATACATTGATCGTATTGATAATATACAAAGAAGATTTATTCGGTTTCTATGTTTTCGGCTACGTATACCATACCATTCTGATGATTCCATAAAATCTTTGCAAGAAATTTCACCCGCAGTAACTTATAAGTCGTCGTCGACTTGGAGATTGCACTTTTCTTTTAAAAATTATATCTTACGAGATTGACTGTGTTGATCTCCTGCATATACTGCGTTCTGCGTCAATATCCCCCAGAGATCAGTTAGATTTGATCCGCCGATCTCCGTTCCTTTTTCCTCTTCTAATTCAGACAAAACTCATACATGGTGCGAGCGAGTAAGGACTTTAATATTCTTTTCAAAGAGTTCTCATTTGAACCATATACCACCAAAACCTATTCTGCACGCACTCGGCTGAACGCTGACTTTTCAAAAGTGCATAATACTTATATACCTTATGCAGGGTGTCGCTGGAAGTATGGATCAAATCGAATAGGGGCGTGGTCAAGGTTATTTCCAAACTGTTTAACCCTGAGAATGTCGGTGAATTTTTTTACGGTTCATAAATGATGATCAATTTTCGTTTTTTTCACTTACTTCGCATAGTGCTCAAAGAAAAAATTATTTTTTTCAGGACGTTGTAGAAGAGTGGACCTTTCCTGTGGTAATACTTTTACACAGCTAGAAAACACGTGTGCAATAAGAAAAAAACATTTACTGCAAAGGCTACGTTTTGGCAAAAATAAATATTCAATTTTCAAGCAAAATTTTATTCAATTGCACCGACTTTCTCAGGAGTAAAACGTTCGGAAATTACCTTGCTCACGCCCCTATTCGATTTGATCCATACTTGCAGGAACACCCTGTATATGTATTATTTTCTATAGTGCTTGTAAATGATCCTAAGATATCTACTACATTTTCTGTTTTTAGCCGTGAGAATCTGTAATTAGCTTTATGTTTCATATACAATTGTTATCCTTCTGTTATAGCTGTTGGTTCTCCTATAAATAAATAAATAAGCTAAAAACAACCAAATGATTAAATATGCAACTGAAATTAATTTACAAACGCAAATATATGTAGTGCTAAACAAAGTTAATTTTGTGTTTGACAAAGCAGAAAATTCAAAATAATGCGTTGTATATTTGTGGGCTATAAAAATGTTTACCGCAGCCACAGGTGCGACGCGAAAACCCGCGATTCTGAATGACGCCGAAGAGGATTTATGTTGCCAATATACCACAGAATCACGGAAGAGAGGACACTAAACTGTTCTTAATTGTCAATTGCTTTTGTGCCGGGAGCAGCAGCCCATATATTAATCTGTCGGTGGGCCTGTTTCGTTTTGTTCCAAGAGTTAGTTAGTGAAGTGATCCGCAAACGGGTCGGTGCTCCATTTGGGTCATCTGGATCGGTGTTAGCGGGACACGAGCAGCTGAGGTCGAGCGCACTCGTCCGCAATATAGTTCTAATAGAGTATCCTTCAAACATCTATATGAAGTAACGCTCATATCAAATCCAAGCACCTTATGGCAGCTTCGAGAGTTTATGATCACTTCGGCTTCGACATGGTTCGACCAAAGGTATTTTGAATTTGGAACGTTGCTCTCGTGGTCTTGATAGGTAGGTGGCAATATGAAGTTGCGATGAATTTCCATGTAAAAATAAGTTCAACGATAAAAGAAGTAGACTCACATACGATAGACAACTCTGTTAGTCTTATTTGGTAGTGGGGAGGAAATGGATTAATAGATATACAATGAGCATTACAAATGCAAATCCGTAGCAACTGCTCCGACTTTTTGTCTACGAAACAACGGTAATTTTCACAACATTGGTTTGCTTACATGGAAAGCTTGGGAAGACTGAAAAACGATGGATGGAATGTGTGAATGGTGATATGGTTAGAAAGGGGATGACTACGGAGATGAGGACTAATAGAAAAGTATGGAATAAAATACATGTTGTGCCGACACCAAATAAATTGGGATAAGGGCGGGAGAGTGATAGTTTTGTTAAATATCAAGGTTTTCCCCGACATGTAATGGAGGTAGGTAATTAGATTTCAGGATTCAGAATTAAACTAGAAATATTTGTTTCAGGTATCTGGAATGATCCAAACTAAAAGACAACACATCAGACCCCCCGATCGAATGACTAGGTAAGTCAACAATAATATTTTCTCACATGAATTACTTATTATTAACTCTCACAAAATTTGCTTATTACCTAGTTCTCACATCGCATTGTATAATAAGCTTCCCTATGCTATCGGCTTACAGCAGAAACATAATACATATCTAGGGTCGGCAGACTAAACCACATAAGTCAAAATGTCATACTTTTCAGGAACAGCAAAAAACTAAATTAAAAAATAATGTTAAACATTTTTTTAAATTTTATTAATTTAGTAAGGTCTACAAAATAATACTAACATGCAGTATAAACTTCAGTAAATAAAAAAATTATAAACAGTTTTTTTCGTGACTTATATTATTAAGAACACCTACGTTATACTATAACTAAATATTTAACTATGACATATGTGTATAAGAACAGTGTAATTGTATGAAAAAACAAATAAAAAAAGGTGTAAATTAATTTCTATCTTACAATACAATATCTAAGTATTAACTAAGTATTCAACTTAGGTGATCTAAAAGAAATATATTATTCATCGTCCTCACTATCTACAATATCGGGGTCAGTATTTCGTATATCGTTCGCAGTAGGTAAATCTCTGTAAAAGCTATGGAAGACATCAGGTATTAAGGAAAGTAAAGAAATTTAATCGTCTTTTTTTTCCTTGGATATCGGTAATGGCTGTAACGATATTATGGGAATACTATCAGGTGCAACAGAACCTCTTCTTTTCAAGCAAAAATTTAAAAAATGGTGTGTCTTCTTCTAAGTTGTTTTTGTAAGAAATTACTCCGAATTCATTGTCATAGCGCATCCATCTTTTATCGAGCCATTTAAATTGTTGTCCATCTACGTCTTTGTGTCTCAATACTAACGGACCCTTTAGCAATGAAGAGAAGTCTAAAAAATCGGTGTTCTACATTTCAACCACTTCAAATTTTTTACTGCTTGATCTTATCAATTGTATTGTATCTTATCCAATCGTGCGGGTGATAGATTTGTAGTTCGGTTTTTTTTCTTTTTCTTTTCTATAATCCCATGGTCAGTATCAACTTCTAAATGGCTGTGACCGGGAATCATAAATTTGTGGTCAATAATGGCTATGTTATGTTTTTGCAAAGTCCAGGTAAACATTGAACTTACATGAGAATTTCTTTCTGTTCTGGCCTCCACATGTATCTGAATAAAATACGACATGTTTTGTGTTTTCGGGAAGATATGTTTGGAGGTGCTTATAAAGGCAAGAGGCTATCTGATTAGCTCCTCTTGCAGCAATGGTTTCATACCATATGTAGCATAGGTACAGCTTTGCCGGTTTTGTTATCATGAACAGCTGGCGTTTGTAAAACGCTACAGACGAACTTAGAGCTGGAGTCGGTAAATATTGCTGCAAATCAAAAGTGTACACTTGAACAGACCTGTCAATCTTACACATTTGTGTATCAGTTTTCTTGCGTTCGTAAGCTTGATCAGCAGCAGCCTTGTGCTCATTATGTTGAGCAACTAATTCAGCTGTGGCCTGACTATCATGTAACAGCTGAATTTTCATTTTGAATTTATCACACGTATAACATGTATCGGCACGAGGTTTTTTGAAAGATAATCCTAATTTATGGAACTCTTGGCTGTAAATTTTTATTGACGGCGGGTCATCTCGATTTTCACAAAATAGGCTGTACATTTTATTAATACTTAAATGAGAAGGCAAATATTTCTTCTATGTACTCTTCCTTCCGAGTATCCATATTGAGTATTAAAATTGTATTTTGTTTAAATAAGTCAAACCAAACAAACTTTTGAATAAGCGTATCACTACTGACTGAAATTATGTCGCACGTTTCGAATGACTCGCACTTCAGTGTTTTTAGTCAATAAATTATAATTTTAATGACCTACCCTCAAGCTAGCAATTCGATAACGTCACCCACTTGACGTTCCTAATCACATAAGTCACTAGACATCGTCTTATCAAGTACAAAAACCGAATGCGACCGTTTCACATAAGTCGTCTTATGTTGTTTATAATATCGTAAGATGTGAAGGGAATGATAAGGTTCAAAAGGTACGCATTAGAGTTTAAATTGTTATGACCGACTGTGACTTATATGCTTTAGTCCGTCGATGTATTAATTTATTTTAACGTTGTTGGTATAATAATAACAAAAAGCATTTTTTTGACTTATGTGGTTTAGTCTGCCGACCCTAGATATAACGCGAGTGATATTGAGTGTGAAACTAAATAAGACGGGTCCACTAAGCCAAGGCAAGCACAAACCGTAACTCGAGCAAAATAAAATGGGTAAAGTTTAAAGGTATGCTTATCAGTTGCTACAGTTACGAGATACGGTATCAGACGGCGGACGCGCGGGCGGCGGTGGCGGCCCTCGACACTCACTGAACACGCATTTGCATAAGATTTTTGCAATTTTATTCCGCATACAAAAACGGAATCAGCATTTTACGACTTACTTATGCTTTTATACATAAGCACTTTTATTTTTTCGTATAATACTGCTAGTTTTTATGTATTCTCTCAACGAAATAGAATACGCTTTGTGAATACATGTTTCCTTATCGTCAAAATTCGAAGTTATATTACTTTCCGAAGCTAGCGTAGTAATAAAATGTATCGTAAAATAAGCTATAACAAAAACAGCACGCGATAATATTTGTTTAAAGATTTTGTGAAGTATATATGAATTTATAAAAATGACTTAAATATCTATCAAATATCTATTCGCCACTAAATGTGAAATATCTTCTATGTAAACATAAAGGCAAACGTTTTATCGGATTCTCTATCCAATTGTGAAAACGGATATTTGCACCGCAAAATGACGTAAAAACATTACCAGGCAATAGAGTGACAATTGGAAAACCATTTCCGCGTCAGCCGCCGTGCTACGGCTGCGGCGTGTGAACCCGTCACTCGCATGTACCTTGCCGCCTCCAGGATTACCGGCACAGCTACACAAGTGCAAAGCTCCGATATGTAGAAACACTCACGTGTTCAATCACAACCTTTTGATGCCGATACTATTCACGATACAGGCTACGTCGACAAGTGCAACCGGGGTAATGGTGGCATCGCGTGCTCTCCCAAATTATCACTCGCGTTCTACGCTATATTACATGACAAAGTGAAAGCTCACGACTAATATCGCTTGTAATCCACTTAAAAGTTCATAATGTTGCCCCATCGCGCGTAACTACAAACAGGCATGCTAACTTTGTGAATGAACCGTAGGCATAGGTATATATATTTTAGCAACATGACGCAGGTAATGTAATTAAAAACTATTTTCGTGATTGTGTTTCCGCGTTAATTAATTGAAAAAAATAATATAGCGTGGGCGACAGAGTAATACGATGGTACCTACCTCTTCTGATGCTAATTATGATGCAATACTGCTTGTATTGCATTTTCAGTACCGTCAAAAATGAAATTATAAAAATTATAAAAAAGAACAGAAAATTAGATGAAACAATTTAAAGAACACTGCAAGTGACTTACATACTTATTACATTGGAATATGGCTGTCAATGGTGTTCAATTATGAAAACGAGGAGCGAAATGGGCCGATTACGGAGGAAACATCGCGAGTAATCCACTTTTTCGTCCTACTTTAATTCTATTACAAAACTGAAAGCAAGGTGAACGCAAGTTTCACTGTAAATCTCTAGATTTTTTTTGCAGAAAATACTCATGTCTAACAATTAGCAATAATAATAGAATAATAAGTTTATTAATTTTCTCTCACAATAGTTTTGTATGTACTACAAAAAATCTGGTGCCTGTAGTAGGTTTTGGAAAAAAACCTGTTTCATATGTTACCAGCCCCATTTAGTGGCATCATACAAATAAATAGGCAGGTAACATGTATTTCTACTAAACCATTAAAACAATAACAAAAAAAATGAAGAGGAAAATTAAACTAACACAACAAAAGCACTCAAAGGGTATGTGGTGAATGGTGGTGAATGTGTAAGTGAACAAAGATCTAAAAAAGAAAGATCTTAGTTTATTGGTCTCATCTACGATTACACAACGGACCCGGGTAGACCTAAAAGTCGTAAGAGCTGATTACGCTCTAGGCTGGCTATCTAGAAAAAACCAACCAATGAGGGAAGCAAACTGAGGGAAGACAAGTCATCCATACCCGACTCCGTCAAACGTCAAACTCCAGGAAGATTTGCTGTCCGGGCGTGATCTGCATTATGGCCTATATGGAAAGTTCTCAATCTCCCTCTTGCTAGAGTGTGCTATGTTCCCATTCACTTTCACTAAAGAAGCTTAGGTCTTCTTTATTACAAGTAAACGGATTCTAGGAATGCCGCAATCATCGTGGCCATCCTACAGGACTCAAAAAATGTATAAACCAAGTACCATCTACACGAAAAGAAGAAGTGTATTGATAAAGATTTCATTTAGAATTAACAAAGGAAATCGATAAATCGAAGGACGAAGGCTGAAAGACATCAATATAAATAAGATAATTACAGTCGACGGTTTGTCTAAGAAAATTCCAACTATTTCACGCTGTTCGTGGCACTGAAGCGGCTCATAAATCCAGGGCGGCTTCATTGTGTACCTATCGCCGTTGATGTCGCAATTTAGAAGCTTTGCAACACGCGCCGGCGCTGAAATATCGTCGCCTGGCCATCAATCAAGTTCTTTACCAAATAGATCGCTGATTAAATTGTTAAATTACTGCATTTATCCTCCAAGGAGTTGTCAAGTAGGCATTACACCGATTCGGAGTTTATTTGGCTCAAGGTGATGTATTGTTTCCGTTTCCGTGTTCTTTGTAAAAAATATAGGGTGCTACTTATAGAAAACTCTTAGTTTTGCACGAAATCGTTGGTAAATAACCTTTTTAAATTATGAGGAAAACTAGAAAGCCAAATGTTATGTTTTGATTAAATTAGTGTTCTCCTTATATTGTATTAATATGTATTTGAAAACGGTCTTATTATTGAAATCGAATAACGCTTTCACTAAGTAATAAGTACGAACATAAATATTCTCAAAATTCCAAGCAGAAGGACAAGGTATAAGAAATATTGCCCGTTGAACCGAAATCTCTTCGGTCTGGAGAACAAAATACATTATTTATGTAGACAAAAATTAAGTTGAGAGAACGGACGGCCGGCATAATTTGGTCTATCATCCGACTAATAATAAATTAAGAGGAGCCTAAACTGTATTTAGTGAGCGTAAAGATGCGGAAAAGGCTCGAGGACGACATGACGTTAATGGATCGCACTTTTTTTTTTTTTCAGGGCGTGGGTGTGAGATGGCTCGAGCGGGCATGCTGCACAGGGGTGGAAAAAATGGCGCAGAGTAAGTATTGACCTGAACTACTCGTGTTAACTGATCATTTTTCACGGCACCCTGTTCTTCATCCCTGATACACGGAGTACAGTTGAGCACATTGAATTTTTACCGAATATAAGGTCGTCATAGCTTAGGATAGCATCTGCCAATGTGTTACTTCAACCACCCAATTCCTGATCATATTGATTAAAATTGGATCATCATCTGCCTCGCCTTTTCCCAACTATGTTGTGGTCGGCTTCCAGTCTAACCGGATGCAGCTGAATACCAGTATTTTACATGGAGCGATTGCCTATCTGACCTCCACAACCCAGTTACTGGGTAATACGATACCCCTAGGTAAGACTGGTTGTCAGACTTTCGGGCTTCTGACGACCCGTAACGACTGTCAAAGATCTACGAATGACAGCCGGGACCAACGGCTTAACGTGCTTTCCGAGGCATGGAGGGGTCTCGGTATGTAAAGATGGTCACCCATCCAGAGGCCAACCGCGGCAAGCGTAGCTTAACCTGATCGATCGACCTGTGCGGCTGTTATTATTTAGCCACGGGCCCCTCATAAGACACAAAAATAATGTGCAAACAAACACGATAAGTATAATTTCTTTTGAGAGGCAGACAGTATTAAAGTTCCATCAACGTGTTGTTAAGAAAGTTCATTTGTTTAGTTAATGGCTCACTTCATATTAGTTCACACTCGTATTGCCCCCACACGAGGACAATATTCTTCGCCATTGTCGGCCTACATCCGACTTTCTCTGCCAGACATGATTTGGCACTTAACGTAATTGGCACAATGTTACAAACATTCGTACTAAGTTCTACAACACGTTCGCTACATTTACATTTAAGACACTTCTTGCTGTAATCTGTGAATGTTTACCGGCACTATGACATAATCTTTGTTTGTTTATATCTCTCGGAGGCACGTGTCGTGAAGGGTTTATTTTGTCCTCACTATAAATAGAACGACATAAATATACATAAAGTACGTAGAAGAGCTCGCACGATTGCCCTTATCACAAAGTACTTAAGGGCGTGGCGGTAAGGGCGGGCGGTAGGGCACGCCTGGGCGGGCGGCAGGTGCAGGCCTGATAGAGCAATTACTTATTTTAATATTTTTAATGCCGGTCTCCGGAGGCATCCAGTGCTTTTCACTCTCTGATAAAGTTGTTGTTATTATTCAGAGCTACAAAGAAACACCTCGTGAAAAATGACTTTTACAGTAGATATTAACAGCTAACAAAGGGCTACGAGCTATTCTCTCACATTAAAACTTGAATGGATTTCTTAGAATGTATTTTTTATTTTATCTAATAAAGCTGGTGGTATACAAATGTATTATGCAGACTAAAGTAATAAAAGGATTTGTGAGTCCTTTAGCGCATTACTGGTGTTAATGATCCAAATCTTTGAACAAAGGCCTCCATTAATATGTTCATGTAAGTAACAAATCGCTAGATAAGTTACAAATAGGGAACAATAGTATACAAGTTGGTTAGCGTTGCACCCTATTATCCGGAGCGGCGCGGCGCGGGTGCGGTGCGGCGCTATCCGTCTTGTCGCCTCAAGTCGAAGTTCGCAGACGGGTCCCCGGTGAATATTCCCCACGTTCCTTTGATGTGGTTCACGTTAATTAGGGATTTTAGCATTGGGATACTCTGGAAGGCAGACGATGTTTTATTAACGAACTAAAATACCTAACGCTAGCCGTCCACCGCCCCCGCCGCACGCTGTCGTCGTGAACCCTTCATTTGGTATTTCGCATTGCCAAATTGTAGGTAATTCGCTAATAATAATTTTACTGCAAATTTAACAGCTGAAATTCCTGTGGATAGAGTCTAGTTATTCAGTTCACGATGTTTCAGAGCGTTCAATGTTAGAGGCTAACTGCAGTTGGACCGCCACCGATTAAGTTACTTGCCCCTGGTTTCAGCGCAACTTTATCAATGACAGACCAGAAGGCTAATTCCCGTAATTTAAAACGTTCAATATCTAGTCTCGATCTCATCTCACCGACAATCAATGTCAAATACTTGTCAAAACTGTACGGAAATTAGAGGTATTTTTGACAGATTGAGACTGCGATCAGACTGTGAACGTTCTTAAAATTACGAGAATTGCCCCTCAGATGTCCGGTGCACTCCCTCCTCCCACAGACGGTTCCTGTACCCCCCACGTTTTCTCACCTCAGTTCGTACTCATCCTAGACTAACTTTAAATTGTACGCTTCAACTTTGCTTCCCACTCGGCTGAACTTTATTTGTACATTGCATACCTCTCCAACTTTTGATGGCAATTTTCTGAAATAACAGTTATTAAAATGAAATGTTTTTAAAATATTCATCTCGTGTTGATTCAGTTTGCGATTGTTCAAACAATCCAGATATTTACATTGCATCATTGCATCGTGTACACAACAAAATAAACTATTGGGATTGTTTTGTTAACCTGCTCTACATTTATGTTATTGCTTAATATTGCAAAGCTCACAGTGCTTTGTTATCGAATTCATCACTGAAATCCTTAGAGAGACGTCGCGCGTCGCGTGAAGAAAATTAAGTTAGTTCAAAATACGTGTGTTGTTTTAATAAGCACAAAGGAGTGTTGCACATATTGTTATACCGGCACGCTAGCTAGCGGCGGCGGCGGCGCAGCGGGGACGCGATATTTGACTTGATCTCGGCGGTGATCCGTCACGCACGAGACCCCGCCTCGCGCCTTCTCGCGCCTTATAATAACATGTTACTTACAACACAGGTATAACGCCACCAACAACGTGGAAGCGAGACTTATTTTCACAGCTTTTATGACGCTATAAATGTTATATTGTACGTAATGACTTCATCGAAATTTAAACACATTGTATGATGAATTTATACAACGTGTAACGTTAAATGCGCAAAACCTCAGACACCCCAACTGATTTTTAATTCAATTGACTTATTTCAGAGAAAATAAGTCATTAAAAAAATTGTAAAGGTTTTATGTGCTGTTTTAGTTTTACTGGCCATTCTGATCGTTTCTTGCGTCTGCGACGACGCTTTACCGAGGGAGGAATCGTCACCGGGCCGCTGCGCCGCGCCGACATTGGCTTGCTTGACCTATTAATAAATAGACACGGCAACGTTTTAATGAAGATTTTTTGAAAAATGTGACCTATAATAAAAAGTGGTTCAATTAATTCTGTTCGTTAATTCTGATCAAACTATTTTCAGGTTTTGCGCATTTAACGTTACACGTTGTAGACTTAGACAGATTTCTTTGACTACAACTTTTACGAACACTAAAAGCTATCTTAACATTACCAAGATTATTGTTGCATTATAAATCCCATTAGAGCATTATATTGTTTATTCAAGTCTGCAAAGAATATTTTATATGCATGGAGCATCAACTGCCCACAGCCAAAGTATTGTGATCTTGTCTTATTTATGACACAACGGGCTTGTCATAAATCAGTATCTCACTTCTATACGGCTAGGAAATAGCTCATAACTTTGATTAGCCTTTTCGAGGTGCAAGGTCTCACCTTCGCTCGCCGTCCAATTGTGGGTCAATGCGGCGCTCAAATGCGTGTATTGTTCATACACTGTACAGCTTTACATATACGATACTTCGCCACATTATACAAACTATCCGAACAATAGAATATACAAAGACATTTAATTTCGAGCCTTCAGTGCCTAACGCAGAACCCAAGGAGCTACGTGTGTAATTATGGATTTAATCACCTTCTACAGCCGCAACTGCTGTTAATTTAGTTAAACGAGGATTAACAAAGCCTCCATTATACATATGGTACAAAATAACAAGACATATCTTATTATAACGGGCTTAAGGTATCCTAGTTAACGAATATCCCAGGATAGAGAAATAGGTACATACATGTAAAAAAAACACATGTGAAAACCAACCCAAAATTGTTTCCCAAGCTATCTGACTCAAATAACCGTAGTCGACGACGCGTCAATATGTTATGCTCGAGACATTCTAAGGCGGCTCTGATGCATAAATGTGTTTTCTGCATGGCACCAATTATATATGATCACATACCAGAAGCAATTTAAATCTTAAATGTTAATTTGTTTAAAAGACATTTTAAAAAACTTTCTCATAAGTGAATTGTATTAAAATATCTCGGAGTTCCTATCGGAAAAAATCTGTGGGACCTAAGTGGGATCTAAGTATCGATGGTGTTGCAATTTTAAATTAATTTATGATAAATGACTTCTTGGTACTCATCTTGTTTCAGTTTATTATTCCTGAGATGCACTTTGCAATAATAATTAAAATTAAAATGTAATTGGACTTTTTGATAAAATAAATTGTATCTTTTCTTATTTTTACTTATTTAAATTGACATGCTGGTATTGTATCCATTGACATATTTAATATTTAAGCAAGTGAAATTTGATGTAACACATATTATCCTCGTAACGCCCAAGCTAAATTTCGCAAGATGAGCTAAACGCTCAATGTATAATGTATTGAACAAAGCTACATACGGCATTCCGGCCCAGACTAAAAACAAAACCTTCTCCTAAACGCCCAATGTACATTAATTAATTTAAATGCATGTTTGCAATGTGTAATACAGGTAATACTGTATGTCACTTTGTTCAATACATTGTACATTGGGCGTTACGAGGTTATGACATTTTTATTTTATTTGTTGTGATTCAAATGACATGACATTAATTTGTAAAATGGAATTATAATAATATTCTAATTGTTATTTAAAATTGTTTTAATTGATTATTATTTGCATGCCCATATGACGGCAGAACAATCTAGAACTAACTTCTATGACAACATCTATAGAATAGAATAGAATACTCTTTATTTTGTACACCATATAAATCTCTCTTCTATCTATGTACCAATTATTTACCCATGTTTGCAAAGAAATAAATAATTTGATTTGATTTGCAATAAACACCTATTTCCTTTTCATGGGGATTTAAGATACGTCTAAACTATGCAGATGTGAATCCTGGATAGACATGAAAATATGCTTAAACTAGTAATTTTCTTTATCAAAGTAAATGGCTATAACCATTCCATGTTTATTTTATTTACATAAAAACTTAGGCACGGAGCTTGTTGTTTTTTATGAGTCTTTGTAATAGGGGAGGATTCTTAAAGAGGGTCGCATTATAGATTACTTTTACTGGTCGTTTAGAAGTGGGTCAGTGTCCCGTAAAAGTTTCCGCGAATGTGGTCCGCCAGCCGCATTACCGTAGCAGATCAAAGCTGACGGCTCTCCACACGATGACCCTTCAATCCATGAGACTCTCGGAAAATCATGCGTTTGTTTTATCCCTTCGCCACGTATCCCCATCGACTATACTAAGGATACTAATTTCGAGCGACACTTGACACAAATGTCACCAGACGTCGCGGTAAGCTCGAGCGTTCGTTTTAGTATCATCTTGTTTGCATCGAGTTGATATTGTGAACCAACTCGCCCGGTGGCTGCATAATTATTTTCAGTGTTAGCCCCCGATTAACATCTGCCACGGAGCGCGGGGCGGCTCGGGTGGACGACTCCGTTGCGGCGGGGCTAGACGGCATTGCACAATGAATGTAAACCTAGGACACATTACAAAGACCAACACCAAGTGCATAATTTACACTTTCATTAGTCCATTAGATCCAACGGAGTTTGAACCGCTCACTATCACTACTTCATAAAATTAGTATTCTTAACGGCACCTGCACCCTGAGGACAAATAAAAACTAATTGGGATAAATGCAATTTGGACTAATTGAGTTGAATGGCTCATAACGTGGCTGATTAATTAAAACCGGAACCTTGATGCATGGAGCGTAGCAGACAAGCCTTTGATGTGTATTTACAAAACGCTACAATGAAAGTGATGGATATCTGTCATCTCGGTGTGATGGAGCCGCGCGCTCGCGCCACCGCGCGATGCAAATTCTGTCGACTCACCCGGAAAGCAATTACTGAGTCTAAGCTGCCGCTCGTTCTTCTGCACTGCTTACCATAAATCAATGTGAACGTAGATACACAAAGGCGTGTATGTATATGAAGGTGGTGTAGCCCATATAGCACGAGGGAGTGTTGTGTAGACCGTAACATGAAGAACCAAATATTCAAGGCCTATTATTAGCTATTATTATTTTCTCCGCAGATGGAGGACAAAGGAAGTATTTTCTCGAACAGAAACTGTTTATAGTTTTCTAGGAATAGAGGTTAAGGCAATAGATTTTACTCTACACGGGTTCTAAGAATGGACTCAGAAAATGGGTTTCAGACATACCTCTTGGGCACCTACCTAAACGATCTGCAAGATATTTGTCGTTACTAAACAAACCTTGATCTTTTACGTATTATGATTCGTTGTATTTTCCTTAAGAAAGAAAATCGTGAGCTGAACTAATTAGTAACTTAGTAAAACGTAATAAACTACATTGTACTTACTTTAAATATACTAGTTAGTTTCCAAAGATTGACTTTTGTTTTCATTAACGCTAGTGGGCGTGATGATCGGATGACCCGGATCGCCTTTTATGAAAAGATGATTTAATTTAAAAGAACTTGCTCTAGTCGTACGCTAATGTCTTTATAATGAATAGTATTCAGTGAGCCTAAACTTTAATATTAGAGTTACACAACGTTATAGGTACCTAAGTAAACGAATTTGGTCCTCAATGTGGACGCCAGCCACAAATTCTTTTTCTGTGGCATAAAAGTGTCTCCGTTCAATGTTCGCAATATTGTGATAAAAGTAAATAAATACGCGCACAGGACCCATTTCAACAATTTGCTTAGGATTCTGTATTTTGCTCGTGATCGCCGCCACCGCCCCGAACGTCTAATATTGAACGTATGTTGTAGATAGACAAACAAGTTCGAAGACCACCCACACAATATAGCACTTATTCTCGATTATGAAAGTGAAAGTCTTTCTTGAACTTGGATATCATTTCAATAACCACTGGTAAGTAACGACGATAGAGGGGCCCGTGGCTAAATAATAACAGCCGCACAGGTCGATCGATCAGGTTAAGCTACGCTTGCCGCGGTTGGTCTGTGGATGGGTGACCATCTTTACATACCGAGACCCCTCCGTGCCTCGGAAAGCACGTTAAGCCGTTGGTCCCGGCCTTCATTCGTAGATCTTTGACAGTCGTTACGGGTAGTCAGAAGCCCGAAAGTCTGACAACCAGTCCTACCTAGGGGTATCGTATTACCCAGTAACTGGGTTGTGGAGGTCAGATAGGCAGTCGCTCCATGTAAAATACTGGTATTCAGCTGCATCCGGTTAGACTGGAAGCCGACCACAACATAGTTGGGAAAAGGCGAAGCAGATGATGATGGTAAGTAATATACGAAGAGTATAAAATGCAATATAGTGTCTGTCAAAATAGCTGCTGCAAATTCTCATAGTCTTGAGTGATGATGAATTTATAAAAAACGTGCCACTACGGTAAACGATATGTAGGTACTTATTGCTAATGGCTAAGTTCATAATGACGGGACCGTCTGCAGGTAATAAATAATATTACGAGTGATTCGATTTGTTCCGTCGGTTCAGCCTGCAGTGCCGACTCCCAGTCTCAGAAAATCAATTAACACGTGGCTAGATGTCGACTGAGAATATTCCAATCGAAAATGGAGCATAAAATCTGTAATTGCCCGGAATCACAGTTTCCGAACGTTTTCGATTTCGCAGATTACATACGTGTGTACAACCGATTTCCGATTTACGATAGCGATTCATGTTATCATTTACAGAGGTGAATAAATAATCAAAACATTACTGAGAGATATTTTTCTGTTGGTTGGAATTTCGGGGTGATTGAAATGCTAAGGAAAAAATATAATAAAAGCCATTCCGATTTTTTTCGATTTTTAAGGTACCGTACCTCGAAAGGAAAAAACGGAACCCTTATAGGATCACTTTGTTGTCCGTCCGTTTGTCTGGCAAGACCCTTTTTCTCAGGAACGCGTGGAAGTATCAAGCCGGAATTTATATCTAATACTCAGATCTACTGTCCCTTGGAGCTGTGAAAAAATCAAACTTCTAAGCCAACGCAATCAAAAGATACAGCCGTTTAATTTCAGCCGCAAATTTTCGACACTCGCAATCGCAAGGGAATCAAAACCTACAGAGTAGATCCCGTGAACTCAGAGTCTTGAAATTTGGTACGAAGCAACGTCTTATAGTACAGAAAAATTGCGAAACCCGTAAATTTGTATTACGTACCTACAAATTTGTACGGAACCCTAGGTGCGCGAGTCCGACTCCCACTTGACCGGTTTTTATGAGTCTGGTGAGTGAAAAAAAAAAAACTATAGACTTTAATGAACGACACTATCTGCATTCATGAAAGCAATTCTTGAACACAATTCATGTTCCAGAAATCTGTCTTCTGCACCACGGATTATACTTATACTCACCTACATCTCACCGAAGCCACTGTCAATGGAAATAGTGACAGTTTCATCTACATTATGATAAAAAGCCAAGTAGAACATTCAAGGTGATAAATTATAAACCTTTGTACCTTTGTGTTTATAAACGAACTTCAAATAAGTAACAGCAAGAAAACTTCTCTTTGCATTATAAAAAAGGGCAATACGAGCACAAATCCAAATATTTGACGTCTCCGAACGCTCGGTCCATTTGCTTAGGACTTCTGTTGCTCTTTGATTGAGAAGCTGT
The DNA here is from genome assembly GCA_949629135.1 of Eremobia ochroleuca. Classification (NCBI taxonomy): domain Eukaryota; kingdom Metazoa; phylum Arthropoda; class Insecta; order Lepidoptera; family Noctuidae; genus Eremobia; species Eremobia ochroleuca. The sequence goes on from OX451393.1 coordinate 8,310,594, forward strand.
TCCTTTTCCCATTTCACTTTCTCAATACACTCAATATTTGCATGCGATTCATGACTTATATGCCAATTTTAAAAGTTTTTGTGTCTGTACAATGCCCTGGATCGCTTGTAAGTAATTTGTCGTTGAATGGCTTTATCTGTATTCACGCAGAATGTTGTGATTCTGGTACTTGAAAATTCCATCTGCTGTATCCCTATGGGTGTTCTGATAGCTGCTTTGAAGACGGGTACAAATTACCTCTTCCTTCCACACCACTAATCTGAACTTACTGCGACCTCTAACAGTTTCCTGTCGAGCGTAAGCAGGTACTAATTTCCCTCAAGATCATCTGTAATCAGCATTGGGCACCAAAGGGTTACTTAACACTGTTAACAGTTCGATAATAAAGGTGTGTTTCCACTGAAGCGGAGCTGGGCGGAGTGGAGCGGAGACGTGTAGGAATCGTCCAATCACAGACGAGAAGAGTGACGCGATGAGGATTTAAACCATTGCGATTAGTCGATTCCTGCACGTCTCTGCTCCGCTTCGCACAGCTCCGCTTCAGTGGAAACGCACCCTAAGGGGACTTTATGTATCAAAACACTATCGTAAATAATTAAATAGCTTTTCGATAAACGCAGTCTTTCTCAATTCACGTAGTTTTATCGGGGTAAAAATCCTTCTCGAAAATAGAACATAAATAAAAAATCTGTGTTCAACCCGAAATAACATGTTAAAGTGATGCATGCGTATTAGTTATAGTTGTTATAAATTCAAACCACGCCTCACGCATGTGTTAGGGTGCGCTATGATTTAGTGAGCACTTCCTCTAATCAGAGAAAGTGTTGTAGCATAGATAAGACACGCCGTCCTGACCTTACTAGCAACTATAACTTGGTCAGTGTTATACATAAAAAAGTTACCCCCTCGCATTCGGTTCAGTATCAAAATTAGATTTTGATTTAATAACAAATTCAATTTATGAATTAATAACAGTTAAAACATGACAAAATTAATAAATAGACACAATAGTACCTACCTCCACTTACAGATTGCAGAATAGAACGCTACATAAACTATTTTCTGTATGATCAGTTTCACGTACACTCAGTAAAAATATTAAACTGTATTAGGTACTTATATTGTTATGAAATAAATTACTTATGACTTACGACGAGCGTCCCACAGTCTAGGCACCCCATGCACCTGTCAATTTCCATAATGGAACGATGTCGGCCTTCCGCTGACCAGCTGCTATTATACCGTAGGCTGTGTAAGCCCATTGTTCTGCCATATTCGATAAAATCATTTCATAAACGCAGACAAACTACCATGCACACCTAGAGCTAAATACTGCAATAGAAATTAATTGGCTGCACTTTTTAACTGATTGGTTATTAAACTGGCCGTTATTATTATGAGACAGACAGAAAAGGAAATCAAAAGAGAGATTGAATCAGTTCATTATCATGCCACGCTGAAATATGAGTCTTGTAAAGAGGAAAATAGTTAATCCCAAGCGACAGTTGCGTCTAGAAAAAACCTACCTTTTACGGAGTGTAGAAACGCTGTAACATTTTATTCTAAGGTTTATTATTCAGTATTGATCAATAATATAATATTTTATTCTTCACTTATCACCTACAAATTGATTACAACACGTCTTAGCGGCGGTGCCGAGGATAGCAAGATACGCTCACTAATATTCATCAATGTTAAAAAATTATACACAATCCACGCAACAAATATGGAATTATTCAATATACGGTTCCCAAAAAGCGAGAATATTATGAAACTTCGTTAATTCGTCACGAAATATCTATAAATGTTGCGATATTCCACGAATTATTTTAATAATACATATCATGATAACAGAGCTATGAAAGGCTTAACAGAGAGGATTGGGAAAGTTGTGCAGTTGGGAAGGTCGGGACGCTGCTGCCTGGTGGCGGACGAAAGTGAAGGTGCTCCCCTCCCCCTAAACCCCTCTCGGCCGCAGCCCCCGGTGCCTGCCACCTCCACGCACCCCGGCAGATGCACGCCCGAGGAGCCGCAGACGCCAGGGAAAGTACTCCAAGGAAATTTTTGCATAATACTGTTACTTATGAGAAAAATACGGATTATGGTATGCAAATAGTTTAAATTTCCGTTTTCCATATAATAGTTACAGTTCTGAAAGAACCGCTGAGTAAAATATCTACTGGTCGGTAGGGGTGAAGGCATATGTAGACGTAAAATAAACGGCGACCTTTACAACCCGCCAGACAGCGACAAGAATATCTATAGGTACCTGTTAAAGATAAACTTTGTGACTGACAGACAGGATGGCTTCCCTACAATGGCGTTGGTTTCTTTCACATAATTCCTAGCCTACTTGTCGCAAAACTCTTGCTTTATTTTACGTAAATCATCGTCAACTGGAAGGTTTTCTCAAAGTCGTACAAATGCCTTTATAAAATTACATTACGTCTCAAGTACTACGTCCATGTTAGTTCAAACACGAGCCCTTGTATCACTATGCTCCTCGTGGCACTTCACATATTATTATAGAAAACTTACAAAGGCAAACATTTTCACTCAAGTGTGACATAAAAATAATAACATTTTCTTGAGAACAAACAATTCGCAAGATAGGTATAATAATAAAGCTAAAGTTGGTAACACTTCGATATTTGTCGCGAACAAGCGTGTTGCTCATTTCATAACATCGTTAGCGAGGCCGTTCGCAGATATATTAAATGGAAACATTTTTCAGTGTTGCGTCTGGTTTATTTTAAGTAAGTTACGCACATAAGAGCTGCCGTAGAGTTGTGGCGTAATTTAAGCTCTCTCACTAACGAGCAGGCACTCAAGTGAAGTCTCACCCACACAGCATTCCTCCAGACTAGATGATATTGTGAGATTTGTAAGCACATTGTTTACGTTGCGTGTAAAACAGCGAGCTAAGCTGTACGCAGTTCCGCTTCCTCCGCCCCCCTCCCACTCCTCTTAGGCCTCCTATGCCGCGTCATATTGTTGTTTCGGTTCTTATGAGCAAAAGCGACGCCGATTCGTTTCAAATGTTTATAAATATACACGGCGAAGTGAAGTGTTAATTCTTATAATGAAAATGTGGCACATGCAGTACAGCTCGTAGGTAGTAAGTACTTTTGTTTTAGCATATAGCACATCTTTTTTTAAATGAACTCCTTTACAAAAATTCTAAGGGCCTTTTACATCTTACGTAATTCTTTTAATAAAAATCTCATCTGTACTTAACAATATTTTCATAAGGAAAAAATGTTTGCCAACGACCATTTTGTGAGTATTACGAGTATTATACACACACACTAATTCTTTGTCGCCATCCAGAATAAGATAGCGCACGTTATTTATGGCCACTTTAGCCATTGTTGGAATGCACATAAACAGCTAATGTTCATTTCAAATGCTTTTATGAATGGATGCGGAGGTAGTGATGTTAGCAAACAACGGCACGTCGGGAGCTCGTCGGTCGTCGGCGTCACTCCGCGCTCCTGGCTAATTACTGGGGTGGGGGAGGCGCCGGAGCGCGCGCGGCCGCACGGCTCCGGCTGCAACCAACCACACACGGACGCACTAAACAACCCCTTTTAAAATAAACCACTTATTTCTAATTGTCTGTCAACTGTCACTGTTTTAAACTTTAATAAACTTTCTCTGAAACACGTAGACAATGTCAGATTGTAGCGTCGTATTGCACTTTACGACGCTCTAGACGAGCACGTCATCGTTAACAAGTTTATAGTTCGTAACGCCGACGCGACTTTCCATTAGCACCTGACCGTTACAGCAAGTGTGATTAATGTAATTTATCCGTTTGATGGCGGTAATTACGCTCTCGAGACAAATGTAGGTGGGAGGGAGTTCTTTCAGGCTCGCTGAACGTCCTCTAAGTAGTAACCCGCGCGTCCCACGCTAGCGCCTTTCGTTCTCACTAACCTTAATGACTTCATACCACATATTATTATCCAACGTTTTTACGAAATTGTACTTGCTGTAATACCCATTATAATTATATTCGTCACAACGAATGGGCTTATCGCTAAAGTCGCAGACTGTCTGAATGTTCAGTGAATTTTAATCTCACGTTTTTGCTTTATTCTCGTCGCACAAGATGATTAAACACGAGAAAGGTGCTTTAATACCAAAATAACAGTTCGATATCGATCAACCATTTATTTTCTGATGGTTTTAATTAAAACTAATTACGGGGCTTATCGTTCCAATGGTTCGACGTGAATCTTGGGCCCGAATGTTAGCTAGGGGAGAAATTGGCATTTTGCGATGTCTTCCCCCGTCCGTCCCCTCTGCACGCAGATAATTAACTGCAGATAGGTACCCGACTACCCGACTACCCGTACATCCATGGCACAAGGGTATGCGATCAAATTTTACCCACAAGTTTTAAAGAGCGGTGCCTCTGCTCGGGGCGCCGGGTGGCTCGAGTACACCGCGGGCGACCGATGGGGCTCAACAAATTGTAGGGGAGGCTAGGTAAACGACCGTGATTATATTGATTTTTAAAATGACATCTCTTTTAACCCTTCGATTTGTGGCTGAAGTGATTCCTACACGGAGAGAAAATTCTTGGAAAAATTACTGTGCTCGTCACTGTAAAGTGAGTGCAAGTGACATCTACAGAAAATTTTCTGAGTGAGATTGGGAAAAATTCACTATTTGTCCAATAAATTTTACTGTACAGCATAAGAATTTTTACTGTGCTAGCATGGTAATTTTTTCATTACCACTCAAATGCACTCAGATTATGAGACAGCACAGTATTTTTTCTAAGATTTTCCTCTCCGTGTATTTAACACAGCAAATAATTTCAAATTCATCTGTCGGGGCTCCTGTTTATGGCAGAAGCATCGTAAGTTTTTTATTGTTAATATAAAATCAAAATAAGTCGTACTTTTAAGTAATTAGCTTGCTTTTTTATAAACACGACCCTAACAAAGCACTGATTTGGTTTTGATTTTTCTTTCATTCTTGGACAATCGAAAAGCCGCCATTGAACCGGTCCGGTGCACTTTGAAACCCATTCATATTTAAATTCCATCAGAATAATCTCTTTGATGTGGGACCCTGATACTTATTTGCATGTTTATAGCGTTTCGGATAATGTTTTGTTTAAGCTCCATAGCGTCGTAGGTAGGAAAGAGTTGTCCATTGATACATGTTGCAGCTACCCCTCGCCCCTGCATTGTTTGTGGAGTTAACGCAGTAGTGTTGCCAGACGTATAAATCACGAGCTAATGCTGCAGCATCCGGCGCGTCTCCGCTTATTGTGGAGCCGCCGACATTTGCTTATGTTCGGTACTTCGGGCCGCAGTCACCCTCGGCGACTGTCGTCGTTCGCGAGGGAGGCGACAATTTATTAATTCGTAAAAATTACTTTCCTGTGTCATTTCGTTTTGTTTACCCATTCGGGAAGGAGACGCCAATAATGTAAATGGCTTGTATTCTTATAAATGAAGCTTCTTTTCCTTGAACTTAAACATATATATATGAGGCCGTAACTTCAACGGACTGAGCTAACCAACAATAATTATGTTGGTTGCAGTTTAAGTCAACCAGTCCTCAGAGAATATTTTAGTAGCTAACCAAAACAAGAGAAGAAGGAAGTTTTGAAATTGCCGAACATCGACGTGGACACCAGCAACGCCAAGTGGGTAATTACTAGTGCTTTTCAAAATTTGCCAAAGCAACTAAAACTGGTTCTTATTTTTTCTAATCATCAGATAGACACATTAATATAGGATGATAGGATACTCTAACTCTAAGCATAGGTCCAAGCTAATGCACAGTTGAACAAGATTTGAAGAAATACCACCGAACTCTCCTTCTTGAAATAACCAACAACAATACCATCCAGAATCGTATTAGAAATGTTTATTGGACACAACTCCCCTTGTTACACTTCATATCAAAAGTTTAACAAATATCGTTACGTAACAGCAGACATAAAGAGAAACTCGCAAACTTCTTAAATTGTAAGAATTGCGCATCCTTTTTATGAAGCAGGGGGGCGGGGAGGGGCCTGTGTCAGTATTTATGAAGCGTGGAACCCTCGATGGTATTATTACCATCATTCTCTTACCCGGCATTATGGTGCAACGCTTTTGTAAACCGTTTTATAGGCTCGCGGTCACCCGAAAAGATTTATGAATATGTATGCTTAATGTTTTAAATGCAAATATTACTTTATTATAATGACGACACATAGGTACAAATATAATTCAGCAAACACTGCATGGAAATATTATAAATATTGAAAATAACTTATACAAAATCATACACTTATAAAAACTCACATCTTATTGTCACAGATTCAAACTAGAGTCTAGTCTAGATAGTTATAATACCTACTAATCTGCATAAAGTTTATCGATTTACGCATGCATGCGAACCAGTTGGTACTAAAGTTGTGAACAAAAAGCATAGTTTTTCATTGGCGCGTCGTCGTCCGTCTGGCCACAGCCAAAAATCGATAGCCTGGCTGCAGCTCCAGACACAATCTTACTGCCACTGTCTTAACTTGACTAATGTCTTCTATAGCCTTCGTGTACGTACTTTACTACGAGTTGGACTGGTCAGTACAAACTTTCGAAACAATATACTTACTTGAACTTGTGACCGCTAAATCGTTAATTTAAAGTTGAAAACCGTAGTGGGTAGGCACTAAAACTGGCTTTAATTATACTAAAACCACTGCTAAAGTCTTTTATTTAATTAGAACTACAAAAAAAATACTTTAAATTAATAGTTAATACCTCTTTCTCTTTTTCAATCAGTTAATAGTATACGAGAACAAAGATCACTCTAAGCTCCAATTAAGTTTAAAAGTTTAGATAAAATAGATGTCTGTGTGCCAGGGATGCAGTCCCAGTTCGATGTTAACGAAATCGTTGGCACTAACCTTCGATCAATAGTAGTACTAACACAATTAGGTACACAATCCTATCTATGTGTTACCATTTCGAGGATTTTTGAACTTAACAATAATTAAAAGTACTTAGTTTTTTAACGATATAACACACTATTAGGTTCAGGCTGAAAGCTTAACGTACCCTGGCTAAAGTTTTTAAAAATAATCTACTTACATAAATAACTTGCAGATCGCTGTGTACAGCCCTTCATGAGCGTTTAAATTAAACATACTTGACACATTTTTACAACCGTTACAAAAAGCGTCCGTATTGCGGACACGGGAGATATGTGTACCTTTGCTCACTTTACAAGCTTTATCTGCCTGTCTGCCAGTACTACTTGTGCAAAAAAAAATAAACAGACTTAACGTTATCAAAAAGAGACAAGCTAAATGTTGATGCAATTCCATTGTAATTTAAAGTTTATCCCTTGGGTTTTATCATTACCGAGGATTCAATAGATGTAGAATTGATATACTTATGTATTAGTTATAATAATAAAATTAAAAAAAAAAAAGTTATAGAGTCAGAGTTTTTGATATAACTGTTACTAAACAATGGCAAAAGCGAAGGGCTTCCTAAATCTATCTTCTTCTTGTACAACATATAAGTTAAATAACGCACACCCTCATAAGGGGTCATTGTACTCATCATTATGAACAACTTTTACTATGGGACCAAACATGAAATCGCGAAAAAAAATCAATAGTTCCCTACATTTTGACGAGTTATGCGAACATAAATGTAGGGAACCGCTGATTTTTTTTCGCGACTTCAGGTTTGGTCCCATAGTAAAAATTGTTCATAATTATGAGTACACTGACCCCTTATGAGGTTCTGTACGTTATTGTTACACACTGTATATAAAAATCAATTGGCCGTGCGTAAGTCTCGCCAAGACGCGAAAATGGCTCGACCGATTGTGATGAAACTTTGGTAAATTGTTGTGCGCGCGCCTAAAAAGGTTCCTAACAAAAAAAAAAAATAGCCATTGCTAGCCAGTAAGTGTTAGCTAGTAAAATTATAAAAATATTAGTTTTCAATTATAACTTTCTTAAGCAGCATCATTTCAAACAATGAGATCCCGTCTATTAAGTTTATATAAACTGTATTCGACGGCAGGCCTGAAATAGACACGCGACGCAAGCATTTCGAAAAGGGGACTATTTAGTATGACCGTCGCTCGCGGCACTGCGGCACTAAACGTAAAAACGATTTCCGGTACACTAATTTGATAATTACACCACATAAAATCCATAAATACTAATCTTCGCGCTCGTATCGTAAATTACAGCGGGTAGAACGTTTATTTCGCTGAAATATTACTCGACCACTCGGAATTAAAATGAAAATGCGATGTACCACATATTTTGATTTCCCACGCCCCTGAACCCTGTGTAATATGTATAACCACGCGTCGTGAACACGACTTCGATGAAATGCTCACACGTGATTTAGGGTGGAAATGTCACCCGGCCACAGATTGTACCCACAAGCGAAATACAATCCCCCGTGTGTACAACATTCAGCTCCGCGTAGCACGTGACTTTTTTAAATAAAGAAGCCAATGCTTTTTAATGCAATTATGATTTCCAATAGGTATTTCTCTATAAAGTGTACCTACCAAAAATAAATCTATTACTTTGGTAAAGCGAAACAACAAAAGAGCTTTATCTAAATACATTTCCTTTAATATTAATTACGGCTTATAAATGTTCCCAGTATTTAGGGGTTGAGTCGGTTTTATTATCTGTCTACGTACCTATACCTAGTAAGTTACCCGTCGGCCTTTGGGATTGATAATAAGGTCGCAGGAGGCTGCTTGGCCGTTTTAATGCCTTAACGAGGCCGGCGTGGCCGCCTCACGGGTACGCGGAGGCCGCCTGACGGGTCTAAGGCCGCTGACGAGACCTAATTGCTTAATTAACACCGCAATCCGGCGACGCCGAGCGTAATCTACCCTCACTTTGATACATCGACTGTGTGATAACTACCCATTAGTTTCATTTAATTGAAAGTTCAAATATATTAGATTACTGTTAGTTAAACGTTTATTGGTAAGCGTCTTCAAAGGACACCCTGTGCTTTGCACAAATCCTTTGAGATAGCAAAGTAAGTAGATTCTTAAATTATAATATAAAGTTACCCAGACAGAAACTTATCTACACTAATCTACATCTACACTTCTACACTAATATTATAAAGAGGAAAGATTTGTATTTTTGTATGTATGTTTATAACGAATAAACTCAAAATTACTGGACCGATTTCAAAAAAAAAATCACCATTAGAATGCTACACTATCCCTGAGTAACATAGGCTATATTTATTACGAGGAACAATTAGAGGTCCCTACTAAAATTTCAATAATATAAGCCAAGGTCTAATAAAATTAGCAATAAAATGTCTTTCATCACATGCGCTGCGGACACTATTGATGATAGAACAAAAAAATGTTGCAAAAAATATTTGCATTTTTGTATGTATGTTTGTAACGAATAAACTGAAAACTCCTGGACCGATTTAAAAAAAAAATTTCACCATTAGAATGCTACACTATCCTTGAGTAACATAGGCTATATTTATTACTAGAAACAATTAGAAATCCCTACTAGAACTTAAATAATGTAAGCCAAGGTGTAATAAAATTAGCCATAAAATGTCTTTCATCGCATGCGCTGCGTAAACTATTGATGATAGAAATGCTCTACAATATTAAAGAACATATCAATATCTACAAAGAACTTTGGCATACTATATGTCCAACTGTTGTAGTTATGTTACTATAACTATTATACTTTTTTACTTTTTATAAGTTGATAGAAATGCCGACCAAAATCAGACCATGTTATCCATACCTTTGTATTAATCCTTATCCAAATAAATAATTTTGTATTCAAGACTTTTTCAATACCTGTAGATTACTTTTCGAATTATTTAAATCGGTCATTTCATTCAAAAGATATTACGAATTTAAACATGTCAATCTAAACAAAAGTAGCCGGTGTGGCCCCACGAAGCACAGCGGGAAATAACTTTGTTACTTCTTCACGCAAAAATTAATGAACCGATTGTTATGAAACTTGATAGGTACATTGCTGTTACTTAAAGCTCTTGCTTTTTATCTCGATATTCCCACGGAATTGAAACTTACGCGGGTGAAACCGCGAGGTGCAGCTAGTAATAAATAAAATAAATATCAAAAATAGTGCTGCGCGGATCCGCACCGCCATGTAAGGGTTCAGTGAGTAAGCTCGTTCACAGTATTTTAGTGCCAGGGAACACATCGCTCCTATGAGTTGAAAAGTTCAATATTGACTCACAAAATTGCTTTAAGTCGGTGCAGCCGATAATAGTGAAAGCTTATTTGGAATGTCAACCTTATTGCAAGCGCGCACGAGTGGAATTGCTTCCGGGCCTTGTTTTTGGGAGGTGTTGTTACCGCTCCAGCGGTTATTGGCATGTCCTCAAAGCTTCCTTCCGACATAACCAAGATGGTGAGGATTTTCCGCTAGAAGTCAGCCCTCCAATAATGTTTAAACAACGCTCTGTACCTGCCGACGCCGTACACTTAGATTAATTTATTTTGTAAGCCTGAGCCAAAACTACAAAGGCTTTTGATCAATAGGAAACTTTGGCTTTAATATATTATCGTAGACAGTCAAAGTTTTACCTACTTCAGCCTTTTGGAAATATAAAAGATTTCATTCAATATGAGGGGTGCAAATCTGGACGTGATTTTCTGATCGAAAGAATATCTCTATCAACTACTCTATCAATTTGCCAATACTCGTACAACTACATTATTAGATTATTTTCTAGAACAAAAAAAGTTAGCTTATTAAAACATTTGAAACTCATTATTAAATTTATTATAGGTGTAGACACATTCCTATTATAACACTATTATACGAATTAGATTTTTTAAATTCCCTTTAGGCAACGACTATCTTGTAGATAGTCGTTGTCTTGTTGACTACCTGCAGAGAATAATACATACCCAGGAAAAATACCTATAAAACTTTTTTTTAAATCAAAAATACTCATGATTCAGTCATGTCATGTGTACTAAGAATGTACTTCGAGGTAGGTACGTTGTAGTGTACTTCAGGATCGGACTGAATAAATTGGCCTCGACCGTCGTGGACAAAAGTAAATCGTATCTATGTATCAAAGTTATTTTGTTTTCGAGTGTACTCGAGCGTACAAAATTAATGGCAGTGCGTTTGATGATACGACTGATATGGGTTTACAACTTTGCCTATTTACATCGTTAGCATTGTCTGTACATTCTTTATTGTATCCCAATTTCCTGTTCCACAAAATTCGATTAAAACAGCTCGCTCGCAGTTTCAGTATGCCAAATATTATAGATAATTACCCGACTATAATATAGTACGTACTAAGGTACGTACCTAGTTAGTTCCTACGTAAACAGCATTAAAATACTTGCTTAATATAAATCTCCTACCCTTTCGTTAGGAGCATCAATATAATTTCGGGCATTTTGGGACCAGTCTGTCTCTGGCAATTAATTAATTATTATCAATTACCTTTAGGTAGATCAAAAGGTTCCTATTTTGTCAAATTAAAAACTAACTTTTCTGTGAAGATATTAAAGTGTGGGTTTAACACCTGATAAGGGCACCAAATTTTGGAATGAAATGAATTATTAAAGTAACTTCGACATTCATTTCAATGCTTACGAGAGATATAGCTCCTTACTTACCAGCGTATTTAGTACCCGAAAATTGCTTTTTCGCAGCTTCGTACTCTTTTCTAGAAATACAAACGCTCATCTATACTAATCTATAATAATGCTAATAATAAAGCTGAAGAGAGAAGAGTTTGAACTCGCTTATCTCTGGATGTACCAGTCGAATTTGATCTTTTTTTTTTTGTCCATTTGATAGACCAATTCTGGAGGAAGTCTATAATAGGCTACTTAAAATCACGCTAAGACACTAAGGAGCCGAGCAAAAACAAATAAAGTCAGAAAGAACACAGTAGTAATAGCGCGGGTTAGGTCGGGCGAACCAGAAACACGCGGTCGAATTCGCGTGTAGAAGCTGGTTTCTTTTAAGGCTACAACTTCGATCACCCGATAATCATACAAGGTCGATGATCGAAAAAATAATATTTCTACAGACGCCAGCACATCAAGCTACTACAATATGTCAAATTTCTTTAATAGATTTTCAACGTTATCGCTAAAACATTAGGTTCAAGGTTGATTGGGAAAGCTGGACAGTTTCGGGTAGCTTGATGTGCTCGCGTCTGTACAAAAACCTCTTCAAAGTCCGCCATGTCGACACTAATTCACAAAAGACAACCAGCCGTGCGATTCTGTAACCATCTCACCGTGAAAACTTGGGTGAAGTGAGCGTGGAGTGAGCTGTCATTAGGGATTAACACTATTGACACTGCTCACTTCAAGCTCACTTCACTTATGATTTCACAGTGAGATTTTTACAGAATCGACCGGCTGTTTTCATTTTAGTGAAAGCACTTTCCGGAAAATTGTCGAACGAGCCAATCCCTTGTATTTTGGTTACGTTACACACCATTTTATGATATGCTACGGATTTATATTTAATTGAAAACTAAATTGAATACGGTAGCTACATCTTTTAATTGATTAAATAAGGCCGGGATAGTTACCTACTGATGCAAGATATCTGGTTATTCTCGGATCCCAAAGCCAAGCCCGACCTACTTTGGAAGAAAAAGGAAAAGATGGTTAATAAGATTACATGCAGGGTAGTATAATCAAATCATCCTTATGTTCAGGCTTTACAAAAACCGTTGGTTCATCTGATATTCAAATTCCAGTCTTATGTTACAGTCGGATAGCTTCAAAATCATTTTGCCGCTTCTTAGATACCTAACTATCAAGGAAGTAGGTGTGTCGCTTATCGTGTAACTATAAAGACAACATCCAAAATAGTAGTTAGCATAGCGAGACAGGAAGAGCTTTGTGTAACAAGTTATTAGCTTACCGATTACGAGCTCTTGGAAAACCCGGGTCATGTATCTTAGTCGACTCTTAACTTGTTCTCCGAGATGAAAAGCTCTGATACATTGTTTCCTATGATTCCCAGATCAGCGTGGGAAACAAAGATTTCGATCACAATGTAATGTTAAAAGTAGATAAGTTATCTTCAGTACATAGCAGCATTGTTGCAATGAGCGCCTTCAATCAGAGTATTGTTAGCCGACGACCGAGAAAAGAAAACGAAAGGTATAGTTTTTACGGCTTACCGTTTAAACCATTCCTTTACCTTCCGTTTATTATACAAGAATATGCTTTAAAGTTAACATGTTTATCGTTCTTGGCCATTCCGGGAAATAATAGGCATTCTTCCTTCCCGTCGATGATTCAAACTATATACAGTAACCGACGAAGACGACCAAGTATGATGATGACACTGATTTCAAGACATGTCCATGCCCCGGTCTCAGCAGTCACTTACACCCTGAAATGATAAAGGAAACGTTCCTGAAATAACCAACATTGTCTTGACTTAAATGATTTTAAAAGTACCTCTACGTGTTTATCCCCAAGGAACAATATTAACAAAACTTCCTACCAACTAATTGGCGAACTTCTGTACACTTTAACAGGTAGTTGAATTATGTCGGGACTGAAAAAGTTTCAAGTTTCAGCCAACTATTCGGATTTTCTCGTCTTAAGATAGCTTGGTAGTAAATTAAACCTGGAAAACCTGTGATTACCCGGTTGAAGTTACTACCAGGTTGCAGTTAATGTAATTTTAATATATATTTTCTGATGGCTAGACGTTTAAAGTTATACAACATTCTTATAAGAACACAGGAGCTGGCAGTTTTGCTTGAAGAGCATTACCTTACAATAACATGAAACCTGTATTTTATCTACCCACTCAAATGTAAAAAGAAACCATTTCCATATTACTATGCAGATTATATTATGTCATGTGTACCTGTGTGTATGCCTGTGTGTGTGTGTGTGTGTGTGTCCTGATTAGAGCAGCCACAAGTCCTTTGTTATTGAAAGAGAAATGTACTCAACTATCATGGACAGAGTTTCTACGTAGGATCGCATTACGCCATCTGTTGACAACGTAGCTTCGAGTTCAGGTTTGATTGATTTTCGAGAGATTTTCCATAGCGGGCCGTGTTGAGAGGCCGATGGCATTCAGTTGTTATTGTGTATGGAGAAGTCGCGAGGTAGCGTGTCGTACTTACGTGAGGTCGACGGCCGCGGGCGCCGCGCGGGGGTGCGACACGGGGTTGCTTTGCACTTCCGCCTCGCTGCACTCATTTCCGCATAAATAGTACCCGCCTCACCGTAGCAAGATGTAGGTAGGCCTGCCGCCGAGGCGTTGACACGTCTATGACACGAATAGTATCTCTTACCAAGCCATTCTGATAGCTTTAATGAACATCAGCTCTTCTACAAGTAGAAATATAGAATACAGAGCAGGAGAATAAAATACCGTGACCGCTAACAAAAATAAATTACCATCTAAACCGACTCCGTCCGACTAATCAGCGCAAACCAGCTCCAGTTAAAAGGAGAAACGCAATTTGAAGTTCCCCTTAAAAGTTTCGAAAGCGCAGGAGTGTGGGTGAAATAAAACAAAGGCAGGCACGCGCCGCCCGCCGCGGCACTCATGCTGAGTGCTCTGCTTTGTGGCAGGTTGGGCGATACAATGCAATACGCGATACACACACACTGACGAGCACAAGTCTAGTGAGCATAGCCAAGTAGGCTTCCGCGGGCGTACGTCCGATGCGGAACCGATATTGTGTTACCTGCTAAATGTACGGGCCACAATACTTCGCAATATTTCGTTATCCTTTCCGTAGAGTTGCAAGTTTAGTTAGTCTTGCCAGACATTTTCTTCTTTTTTTTTGTTTGTATGCAAAGTACCTGTATTTATGTATAATTGCCTATCATTAAGTATGTGGTTTAAGCTGATTTTTCATAAAGGAAAACATTTATTTTTAAAAAGACTGTATTGATAGGTACCTGCCTAAATGCACACTTATAAACAAGCCCTTCTTCTTTTCTTCAAAAAAAAAAAATGTATATGCCTACCTACAGGCTTTATCAGTTGAGAATCTAAATAAATTGAACCAATGGATTGTCTCCAAAAAAGTATTTCCACTTGATTGTTGGTGTCCTTACGCTCGACCGCGCAGCGAGGATCATTAGTGAGGTGAACACTAATGATCCCCTCGATCACGACAGATCGCCGGAGGAGACAAGCGCTCCATCGAGATAGCGGTGACTTTACCAAATATCGGATTTTCCGTGTCAAGAATTCGTAACAAGAATTTTACAAAAACCCGCCTCAGGCCTTCCAGTCACTACGTTAAGAGCTTTTCAATTATGCATGCTTTATTTATGAAATAAATCATAAACCGAATAGCAACTGGCTATCTGATCTTTCTTTTGCATTAAGTCCACAGTACCTATTTTTTTACAAGTTTACGTCTTTCTTTTTAGAATTTTCACACGACTTAAAACAAATTATTGGAGTTTGTGAAGAATCTGTGAAGTCGATCCTTGCATTCTAACTAGTGTATTGCAGTTTATTGAGCAAATATAAGAGCATGCCGGCGACCCCCCCCACTCTGCGGAGGCTTATCGAGAGATGGCGAGAGAGCACTCTTCTATCTAAAGGGTTGCTTTGTGCCTTCCACTAGAACCACTTTCCAGCACTGAAGACATGCTTCCTGTAAAATATAACCATTTTGCTTAGTGATCTCACAGACTACCAGTTTTCTATGAATGAATTCTAACTTAAATTTTTGCAATAACACTGTTACTTTGTAACCTTCCCCCGATAAGCGATCTTCGCAACTTTCCTTGACCTTTAGAACAATACACTGGCCTGGTTATACAGCTATAGGTATCTAAGGGATAAAACGACAGCGCTTACCTAAAGTAAATGCCAAGATGAATTTATTATCCTCTTGGAACAAAAAACATTTATATTAAAATATCATAATTTCGTTTCAAAGAAAGTAGTAGATAGATTAGATAAGTAAAAAAAGTTCAGACGATATACTCCGACAGTGTCCGATAAGCAAATTGTTCAACGATCCTAGTCTGGTCCTGATAGTATCACCGTAATAGAAGGACGTCACGGTTGATTGATATAAGGATGTAACTATATCGTTATTCTCTAATTCGGTTCTAATGGAACAGTTAAGGAAGCGTTCTCGAGGCGGAGCCAGTCCTCGTGAAGGAAATGAGTTCAATTTACCATTATCTCGGGGAATTGAGTGGTGCGACCTCGCTCGCCACTTGTTATACTGACTTATTTAGTATGACAATCCAACTAGAAAACCATCACGGAAATTGCACGGTTGCAAATTGGGTTCGCTCTAGTGCTGCGGTGACCCGGAGTTATTGAATTCGACTTTTATTGAATACTGAGCTTTAGGGACGAGGCCCTTATTTATTTGATAAAAATAGTTTAGCTTTAGAAATAGAAGCCAGCCGGTGGGCGGTGCTATTGTGGATTTTATACGGTCTTGAGTTCTTCCAAACTTTATCCGAATATTTAATACCTACATATAGTTAATACAATTCAGTCCAAACTTCTGCTGTTTGTTAACTTACTTTTGGATATTTCTCAATTTTCTTTGACCAACTTATGAAGCTGGCTAAACAAGACCGGTAACAAATACTAACAAGACTCATAAAAGACAGGTTCGCACTATGTCAGGAGAAAGTAACAATATCTTCATAAGGTCAAAGACTTCAATGAATGTTGAGATAAAGCTGTTGGTACCTACGGTGCAAGAGCTGAACTCAGGCTGAATAAATAGATTGGTCTTGTGATTATCTTATTAAGCCAGTAGGAGCCGCTGGTCGCAGGACCTGCCCCTTCATGAAGTCTATACAGCGTGTAACGGAAGGGGGGTATCAACCCTGAAGGAGGTGAATGTGCTCATGAAACTCAACAACTTTCCCCAAAGAACATAGGTCATTTGAAAATTTGGCCCTCCCTTACAAAACTGACTACTTACCAGCTGATTGATTTACTATGGGAGAACCAAATTTTTTTTTCATATTTCGACCTATGTTCTTTGGGGAAAGTTGTTGAGTTTCATGAGCACATTCACCTCCTTCAGGGTCGATACCCCCTTTCCGTTACACGCTGAATATCCTGCCTCTTCCTTTGGACTATCACGGATGCGTACTTTGCGTGTAAAGTGTAGCCATATCTTCCTACCCAATTTCTGCAAGTATAAAACTGATTTACATCCAAAATCTCAACTTCGGGATTAGTTGAAAACCAGCGTCAGGCACTAGTTGTCTGGCATTTTTGCCGGACCCTGGCCCTATTTGGCGTAGCCGTGAGGGGCACACACTCCTGCAAATTTCTTACAACGTACCACTTTTAATTTTGCAGAGGGCGTTGTTAGACTGTGTTAGATAATAGTACATTGTTCACCGAGAGGAGAAAGTGACCGATTACCGTCGAGGGTGTCGTTTGAAGCCCGAGCCGTAGGCGAGGGCTTTAAAACACCCGAGATCGGGAATCGCACTTTCTCTCGAGTGATACATAGTGCTTTATACTACACCTACGAGGAAAATAAAAAACGAAATCTTTATTTTACTTTCTACGAAAACTGAATCCTCAAACAACACACAAATTGGAAATGGCGCCAATGGCGTCTGCAATTTTCACATGTTCTTTTTTCAAATTGTTTATCCTGCCGCCCGCACTGCCAGCCCGACACCATCCAACACACAGCTAGTGGCCAGTGTCATTTTGCGAACTTGGAGATAAAAACTCACTGTAAAAACTTTTTGGCTTTTGATATTTAGGTTACCGGCGCATAGTCTTACCCAAAATTAAAAAAAAACCACGTAAGAAATGGATTTTCATAAACTTTTCTCTCCCGCTCAGATGCGTTTTCTCCCCGCATATATGTTCGATATGCAATGACGTACTTTCTACCATAAATTTGATAAAGTATCAAGGTACTTTCCAAGCAGGTGTAGTATATTTAAATGTATTTTCTTTCTTTCAAGTAATCATTATTTTGAATTCCAATACTTTCCTTGTTTCCAGCGGGTGCGACGACGTGCAGCGTTCGCTGGAGCTGTTGGACCAGGTGCTGAGCGAGTACGACGAGGGCGAGCCGCGGTCGCTAGAGGCGCGCGCGCCAGCCACCCCCGCGACCCCCGCCACCCCCGCCACGCCCGCCACGGACGACGACTCACCGCTCGCCGGACACACCTCCGAGGACGATGGATACATGAGCATGAACGGCAGGAGGTGAGGAACTCATCTTTGCAGGAGTATCCCTTAAATAGACAATATTTTTTGTTCTAAGAATAGTAGAATAGCATCCTTTGATTTGACGTCATACTATACGTAAAGCGAAAGGCTACCTGACCAGGACCAAAAATTACCTGACCAGGTAAAGCTATTTGTCATCAACCAACAAATAGCTCGTCATCTGCTTCTCTTTCCAAACTATATTGAGGTAGGCTTCCAATCTATCCAGATTAAGTTTTATACCTTTCTAGTGTTATGTAAGTATGAGAAGAATTTAAAATTCACACGATGCAATGTCTGAAAACTTAGATTGTTGTACTTCTAAATTTCACTAAACTGGTACAATCTGCTCCGGAGAAGACAAAGGCAGAAGATTTCCGCAATATGCTTGTCATAAGCTATACTGGAAATAACACTTTGTGAATAACTAATTATAGATAGCGGTAACGAGTTTATGGCTCTTGGAGAGTTACCTACGTAAACGAACTCATTCCATCCAGCGAACCTAAGATGCTTTTTTTGTTTTCGGAATTCGATTTCTTGTCCTATCGATTTACATAATGCAAACCCAAATATAGACTCTGAAGCTAATAATAACTCGTCCATTTTCGGCCACAACAATAGACAATGATAACATATAGATAATGTACCTACATTGGTATACCCAACCGAAGTCGTTCGGCTATTGTTGCTTAGACAGGTCTTTGTAATCGAATAACATGTAACACGTGTAATATTAATCACAATATGATTATAGCGTACTTATCTATAACAGTCTCATAGTAGATAGATACTGTTCGAAATATACATCAGCCTCCTCCCCATTTCTGCTAGGGTCATCTAGTCATTTCATTTTTGTCTATGGATTCATATGTATACTGACTGCCTTAAATATGGCTGAGACCATAGAATGGACTGAGCGTTAGCCTCACAAAAGTGACCACTCTCTATAAAGAGACAAAGTTACTGTGTGCCAGTGGTCTCGAACGTCGTAGAGTGAGATCGGTAGATCGGTAGGTATTTGACAAAAAAATACAATATTCAATCAAATTCGTAATTATGTGAGCCCATATCGGTAGAAATACCGAAAAATCGGTAGGTTCGAGACCACTGCTGTGTGCCCAATACCAATAGTACTACTAAAGAGACAACTACTGGCCGTACATTTGCTTTGTCTCTCGCGTTGATGATGGGTTCACGTCAAGAGAAGGTATTCTTCTATTGGTTAGTACCTAACAGCATGCTGAAATCACCGATTCGTTTGACTTAAACCTAAGGAGCTCAAAATAATTTTGGGAGTTTTCTTACTGATGTGTTTTTTTTTTGTGGTATATTTCAGAGCGAAGTTCGCGCTGGGTTTCCGTCCGACGGAGGAGCGCGAGGAGCCTTCTCCCCCGGACCCGCCGTCGCCGCGCTCGCCGCCGCCGCCCGAGGAGGCCCAGCGCATCATCTCCACGTTACTACCCAAGTTAGTATAAAACTATTCAGAAAATGCCTGACAAACAAAGGTTAGTCTAAGCCACTGAAAACTGAAACATGGAATTGAATAGAATATGTTTCCATGAGGGTACCTTTGTACTCATTCTGAACCCTAAAATCCAATTTAGAGAACAACTTTTTAGACAGATTAATAAACCGAATGCACACAGATCGCGAAAAATTAATATCTACATACCTAAAAGTAGGTATGAATATTTTAATTTATTTTATTATAGAGAACCACATTTTACGAAATAGACCTCGGTCTCAGTGGTTTACATACATCATAATTCATCATCATTATTTATTACAATATCGTAATAATGTTTTATTTTATTTATTAAGGGATAATAAACAACTACAACATGTATACTACATAAGATTAACAAAACTTTAAGTAGTAATGTTGCAGTCCACTGCATTATCCACAGATAAGACATATTTAGAGACCAGTGGTTGCCACTAGATGGGCATTACTAAAGAATTAAAAATTAACAAAATTTACAAATAATGTTACAGAGTGTCACCGGCGAACTCAGCCAAGCGAATGATATCAGCAGAACAGCGGGAGGCAGAGGAGAGGCTGGACTCCATCATCAGCGTCAATGGCATCACCACGGCCACACAGACCACTTTTGTGAGTAGATGCAGTTTTTTATTTAAACACAGTAATTTATAGATCCTTAGGATAGTATTCACATTAAAGAAAATATGTTCTTTAACCTGGTCATCTTGATTTCAGCCAAAAACAAGGCACCAACGTCCCTACGGCTGGGAAAAAGACACGGAAGCTAACGGCTTCCAACTGCAGCAGCCTCCAGTGCCTCCGTACCGGTTCGCGTCGCTACAGCACGGCGCGCGCCCGCCGCAGCCCGACTTCACGCCCGCCTGGCTGCCGCCGCGACACAACGCGCCACCCACCGGCCTCAAGAAATCACCCAGTGTCGAAAACCCACCGGTGTTCCCCTTCATGGGTTTCTCCAGTGAATTCAACGACAAACCATACAATGAACATCCAGTCACTATATATCCAGGGCCAAATATTCAGTTCAAAAAAGAACCAGCACATTCACCGACGTACAACGTACCAAAAGTTTCACCTTCTAACACGAAAAGTTCGGAAAGAAAGAGCAGTATGAAACGCGACAGCAGGTCGGACGGTGAAATGTTATCACCCAAAGGGAAATTACCTCCGCGGACTCTCGCCGGTTCTATGGAGAGACATAGAGAAGTGTGTAGAGGATCTACGGAGGACATGGTTGTGAGCTGTAAGAGGAGAAGTTCGAGTAAGAGTAACGACGAAGAGCACTTTTCGGACGATTCGCTGGAGGAGTCGTTCCCGCCGCCGCCGCCCGCTGTTACCACGCCTTCGAAACGCAATTCCATAGCTTGGGAAGTGTCACTCGATGGTGATGACCCTCTACTTACACCAGGAAGCACAAAGGTAATTGTTTAGTAAACTGTGTTATAACATAGACAGAAAATGGATTAGCACTTACATTACAAGGGTCCGTGAACCATAGGCGCTGAGAAATTCTGTTCAAGGTTGCAACTTGCAAGCAACAAATTGGAATTATAATCGTACTCACATCTGAAATTAAATGGAATAATATAGTTTATATTGCCATCATTGAAATTGAGTCTACAACCATCAATTAATTAGAGTACCTATATCAGTACTACTTTCTTACTACTACTTATTATTTGAGTACTAATTTCTACCAAACCCTGCAGTTTAATAGCGTTCATTCTTTGTATTACCAGTAACAGTTTCCTTTACTTGATTACAGGTTATTGGCCGACGAAGAAGAAAGTCAGGTGATCAGTCTCATTCTAGCACAAGCTCAATACCACAAAGAGTAGACGATGATTGGGGAGAGGAGTACTGGCCGCCGCCACCTCCACTGACGCAGTGTGATACCCTTGTGTCACCCACTTCAGATGCTGAACAAGAAAGCCGACGAGCACAAGATCTAGCGTGTGGTACATACGTCATCAGAAAAGGCAAAAATCGAAAGCAGTTACCAAGTTTCAACAAGAACACGACCAACAAATCTCCTACCAACCTACTCAATAGTCACAGCTTGAATAGAAGCTTAGACACTGATAAGTCCATGGACGGATCGAGCATATCAATCAGCGGCTCCGGGTCAGTAGGCTCGTATAACTCCCGACCGAGCTCCGATTTAAGTTTGCCACAATCTCGATACAGTGTAGACTTGAACTCGAGACTGAGCCGTGAGCTTAACACGCCAAACTCTAGATATAGTATAGATCTTTGCACACCGAATTCTAGATTGAGTAAAGAGATAACATCGCCAAAATCTCGTCTTAGTTTAGATCTTAATAACGGTCCAGATAGATACATCGCGCAGGAGTACTTCGGCCATAGTCCCAAAAGTAGAAAATCACACAGTGAGAAAGGAGCTCACACGTCTAAAGTTCAGAGCAAACTGTCCCCACAAAATAGGTTTTCTGATTTTAAAAAGTATTCATCGACTTTCGATAATATTCAGTCACTCATAAGAGAAGGAAAAGTAGAGGAGACACCCCCGACGGAATGCAACGAAACCGTCAACGAACTCACCACGGCGCCTCCCAACATGGTGCGTGTGGTGTCGCTGCCGAGCCTGGGCGACGAGGCGGGCGCCGGCCGCACGGCGCTCATCACCACGGTGGAGGAGGAGGAGGACGCGGAGAGTGGCGAGCCCGGCTCCAGCGGGGACACCTCGCCGCTGCGCAAGATCGAGAACAATATTAGCGCTATATTAAGTCAAGGTCGGGACCAAAAACATTTTACCCCATATATACCTAAAGACTGGAATATTCATAAGGATGAATACTGTGATGACGTATCTAAAGATATATTAGAAAACAATTTCCGTTATAGTTCTAGAGAGAGACAAAAGAGACATGATATACAGAAATCGTCGAGTCACAATGAAATACAGAATCAGCGGTCGATGGATCGGCGTGACCGTTCGAAGAGGTCCAACAGTATGCATAAATCTACGAGCGCCAAAGATGTACCAGTTAGTTTGATGCGGCAGCCATCTTCGTCAGACTCTGCTGTGTCGAGCGGCGGTGACTTCCCGCTCAATGTTCAAATAGTTGAGCACTCGTACAGGCACCCACCGCTACCGCTGCCCCCATCGCCGATATTAGTGCACGAGATGGGGCCTCTGCCGCAAACCCCAGAGTCGCCGAAATTTCCTCCCCTACCTCCCTCGCCTGTGCAGGAGGTTGAAGATGAATATACAGAAATTATGCAGACGCCCTCAGAGAAACGTCATGTGAAGAAAGCTGACACGTTGCCGACACCAACGATGGAGTCTAGGAGAAGGTAAATGCTTAATCGAATCAAATATCAAATACATAAAAATAAATATACCTATTCATATTCATAGGTACTTAAATAAAAAAATTGTACCTCAGGCCTTCGGAACCCCCCGCGGTGCCGCCGCATCGTGACACTACAAACAGCCTCAAGACGCGCTCTATGGAAACCAGTTACAACAAAAACAGGAGAAGCAGTAACTTCAAGAGTGGTTCAACCGATAGAAGAACGTTACCTACAGGTATGCGTGCTACTTCACTATTTACCTTTATACTTGTAGAGTCTGCCTGCGAGGGACAATGACAACACTCGAACATTTTAGTGATCAGCTGTTACCTTTTATATGCTCATGCCGTGTTAAAAATATTAACCAGTCAGCAAGATGACAGGCTAGGCTGATGGATGATTAGCTGACACAAAAAAAAAAAAAAAACTCAGAAAAGCCTTCATTTGCAATCTTAATACAATCCTTGGTAATTCATGCTTCAATACAAAATATAAAATCTTAGATCCTAAAGGGGTACCTATTCTGAAAGACTTGGCAATCGAGTAAGTGCCATCCCACTTGCTCGCTTGACAAGTCAAAGTATTTTCTAAGTATTTTCTGCTCTATGTGTAACGTCCTATCCTGACTCTAAAATTATAGCCGGAAAACGGCGTGCTAATAATGTTAGTTTAAACAGACATCGATAGATGGCGCCGTATTCGCCTAGCTACCGCTATGTGCCAATACTAAGCTAGGGTAAAAAATTGATCAGTGCCTGATTTACCAAAGATTAAACTTCACGGTTCGAAGTTGCATAATCCAGTAAAAATATCACGCCCGTACTTTCCATGCAACTTCTGAAGAAACCATCCTTAAAAACTTTCAGACATCGGAGCAAGCGGCGCCAGACGTAGGACCCTGCAGCGCCAGAGCCGCGAAGCTGCAGCATCAGGGCGCGGGCCCCTGCAGACGTCAGCGAGCCTGCCAGAGACGCCGGTGTTCGCGCGGGGATGCGACGTGCCGCGCACCCCACCCAGAAACTCTACCGGACCCCCCCGGAACAACACCATGAATTCAATACAGTCCATAGGTTAGCTGACTTCTTTTAAATTATTATTTCATGTTGCAGAAAGCACGTGAAACCGTTGGTAATCATAGTCTTTGACTGTCATTACGGGTAGTCAGAAGCCCGAAATTCTGACAACCAGTTTTACCAGAGGATATCGTGCTACCTATAACTGGGCTGTCGAGGTCAGATAGGCAGTCTCTTCAAATAAAATACTAGTATTCAGCAGCCGGTTAGACTCCAACGTAGTTGTGAAAAGGCTAGGCAGATGATGATTTCATGTTTCATACTTACCCTTAGGCTGTAGTTTCTTTAACCAATATAATAGGCCTCATGTTGGTCAGAGAAACTGTAAATGCTCATAGGTATTTGTTATTAACCTAACGTGATTGAAACACAATGGAATACTGAGATCTGGGTCTATTGGATAAGGATTTTATCAACGTAGGTTACCAACAAAAAAGGAGACTTTCATTAGAAAGAAATTGGCGCCGATTCCCTAGTTCACAAACTAACTAAATTTAAGTTCAGTGCATCTATCTTTTCTTTCTATTCCACTAAGAAAAGGACAGAAGATAAATATTAGTTTAGTCCTGTCAAATTAAGATACAAGATTAGTTATCTCAAAACGTAATGTACCTAAAGGCCAACTCTCGTAATTTCAAACGTTCAAAATCTATTCGCAATCTCATTTCGACGACAGACAAATGTCAATAATTTGTCAAAAATGTAGGTAAATTAGAGGTAGGTATTTTTGTCAGATTGCGACTGAGACCAGACTGTGAACGTTCTTAAAATTATGAGAACTGCCCCTCAGACTTTAAACGTTCTTGAAATTATGAGAACAGCCCCTCAGACTGTAAACGTTCTTAAAATTATGAGAACTGCCCCTCAGACTGTAAGCGTTCTTAAAATTATGAGAACTGCCCCTCAGACTTTAAACGTTCTTGAAATTATGAGAACAGCCTCTCAGACTGTAAACGTTCTTAAAATTATGAGAACTGCCCGTCAGACTAAGCGTTCTTAAAATTATGAGAACTGTCTCTCAGACTGTAAACTTTCTTAAAATTACGAGAATAGCCCCTCAGTTAACTGTCATGGGTCAATTTTATACTACTTTTTTATAAGACTTGTCTTTTCTCCTTCAATCTTGATCTTGCCTGAACAATTTAGTAGCTAAGTAGTTTCTTAAAACCAATCACAAAGTGACTGATTGCCTACACTTCGCCGACACCGCCACGGCCACCTCCACATACCCATACGCCACACACATACTTACATTATCAGAGGTTATTATGATAACATTTGTCCACTCTTACGGACCACTCTCCGGCTTCGGTCTGCTGTGGACAAAGATTTTTGAGCTTCACAGATCTAATAAAAGTTTTATTATAACGTGTGAAGCACCGAACAATTAAACATTTAGTTGAATTAAATCTGCCTAGACTTTTCCCGACTATGTTAGGGTGTATTCCAGTCTTACCGGTTGCATCTGAATATAAGTATTTTACATGTAACGACTGTTCGACAGTTCACAAGCTTCACACTCCAGTTACTGGGTACCACGATACCCCTCAACTCAATCTTACAATTGCATTCTTTCATTTTGACAATGCGACAACATTCATTGCGTTATTTACGTTATCGAGCAGACAAATTTTTCGAACATACGTAGCAATGGATTCGGAATTTTTCTTCAAAATCCTTCGGAGTGTAAAGAAAGTGTGTTACGCAATTGGAGTGCGAGTTGTCAGACTTTTGGACTTCTGACTAACCGTAACAACTGTCAAAGATTTACAGCATAACAAGATCTACACCCCAAAGGATTAACGTGCTTTACGAGGCTCGGACCCCTCCGTGTCCGTATTTATGGATGGTCACCCATCCACGAACCAACCGCGGCCAGTGTGGCTTAACCTTTGATCAACCTGTAGGGCAGTTATCAAATAACCACAAGCCCTTCGAACATTTAGTTTTATTATAAAACGAATTGTTTAATAGTTCGATAAGTTGTAATACATTACTTTACGTATGTATTATTATAAAGAACTACTTATGCAAATTATAATGTGCATCAATAAGTAACATTTGTATAATTAGAAGCGTCCTTTACCGTAACTACTGAACAAACAAGTAATTTACAAGTAGATAGTCCATGTCGAGCAAATCGCCTATTAACATGGTAAGCACTGATTTAAATAATACGTAAAAAACTAAAATCGTTCCTATGATGTCATGCATGGTGTTTTGCAGCTTGATAATAGAAATAATCATAATAATGTTTATATTTCCAGCGCTGTGCTCCTATCCTTTATTAAACTTCTCAGCATGTTATAATAACATTACGTCACGTTATAAGATAACTGTAGGGGCCCGTTGCTAAATAATAACAGCCACAAAGGTCGATCGATCAGGTTAAGCTACGCTTGCAGCGGTTGGCCTGTGGATGGGTGACCATCTTTAATTACCGAGACCGCTCCGTGCCTCGGAAAGCACGTTAAGCCGTTGGTCCCGGCTGTCATTCGTGGATCTTTGACAGCCGTTACGGATAGTCAGAAGCTGGTCGGAATACTCCTTTTCTTCTGACCTTACTAAAAGCCGAGGTCTCGTTGTTTTTATTAATTTTCAATTCATTCAGGCCTGTAATTCACGTCTTTACCGCTAGGCGCCTTCCAAAAAGTGACATACGAAAGCGACGACAGCGTGCGCGACGAAAAAAAAAGAAACTAAAGCGGTTAGCTTTCTATTGAAATTCGAACCTTATATGCGTAACATAGGGTTTATAGTAGGTTGCGTTCCAGTGTCACAAATCATAACTCAGATTATGGCCTCGTCATGTAACTTGTGCTATCGCTGTCCTTAAGTAGGCATAGGTCCATTTACGGCCTGAGTTTCCCCCTGACAGTACGTACTTACGTAGCACCGATTAAATAAGGAAACAAGGGATAAGTTTTGTTGCAACAACCCGGTATTATGATTTAAATAATTATGTATAGCTAGCTAGCTAGCGTGTACGTGGACACTGGCGGAAAACAACATCACTCTGAATATGATGTCTGGTTTGACCCTCAAAGCAATACCTACCTATGTATGTGTGTCGTTGTAAATTTCGTAATATATTATGCTATTGATAAGAAGTTATAATAGAGGGGCCCGTGGCTAAATAATAACAGCCGCACAGGTCGATCGATTAGGTTAAGGTACGCTTGCCGCGGTAGGTCTGTGGATGGGTGACCATGCTTACATACCGAGACCCCTCCGTGCCTCGGAAAGCACGTTAAGCCGTTGGTCCCGGCTGTTATTCGTAGATCTTTGACAGTCGTTACGGGTAGTCAGAAGCCCGAAAGTCTGACAACCAGTCCTTCCTAGGGGTATCGTATTACCCAGTAACTGGGTTGTGGAGGTCAGATAGGCAGTCGCTCCATGTAAAATACTGGTATTCAGCTGCATCCGGTTAGACTAAAGCCGACCCCAACATAGTTGGGAAAAGGCTAGGCAGATGATGATCATAAGAAGTTATAATATCTAAATATGAGAAAAAGGCGTAAGTTATTGCATGTACATTTATGTATAATAGGAAGTTTAGAACTTTTAAAATTACGTGGTCACAAACACTTTTTGAAAACAATAGATTCAGCAGTATAAGAGATGACTACCTCAGCACTTCTGATGTTTTAATAGTTGCTCAGCGCTCCGGGATGCACGGCTGACCAAACACTAGATACAGCAAGCTTCACTTCGACATTATCTAGACAGTTAATTAGTCCATCCTAGAGATGGGTCGAGGGCAAAAACAAATATGGGCAGAATGGGCATAAACTTGGCATATTGGGCGTAAACGAGTTTACGCCCAAATAAATGCCCGATCACTGGGCGCAAAAACTAATAACTTTGTTTTGTAAAAAATAAAGCAGGAACTTAACTTAAAATGAAACTTGATGTCAGTATTTTGTATGTAAATTAAAATTTTAATCAAATAATCAGTCTTGTTAAAAAAATCACAGTAGGTAATTATAGAAAATATAATTTTAACTCCCTTTAAATGAAAAATGAAGTGGTCTTGTAATTGGCTTTGATCCTACAATAGTCTTTGTACGTAATATACTACTCTGCCATAAAAATACCGGGAAAAGCGACGTGAGGTCGAGTGTTATCTTGTAGTAAAACTACATTGACTCGTGTTCGTCGGTTTTTCTTGATATCAGCAGATAGTTTGGTGAGCTGGGTTGAATATTTGTCAGCGTTTATAGTTTCATTGTGTAATCAATGTATGTTATAAAAGAAAGTGTGCAATGTGCATGCCGCTAAAACCTAGAAATGAGTCCCGGTACGATCAAGGGAGTTATATGGTGTGGTAAGCCTCTATCTCCTGTCCATGAAGAATGTAAAGAATGTTCCCGTTTTTACCAGAAGGCCATACTTTTGAAGATATAAGGGCTGGAGTTTTTGCCCTCTGGAAATTTCTAGAACAGTCCAGAACAATCGAGAGTATTCGAGAGCATTCCACAACATTCAAGAACATTCTGGAATGTTGTGGAATGTTTGGGAACATTCGAGAGTATTCAGGAACATCCTAGATCATTGAGTAGGAAATTCTAAAAATTTATACATACATACATACCCCGGAAAAATGAAAACTGTTGTTTATAAACAAGTATTGTAGTTAGAATGTATTTTCAATAAAAAAATGTTAAGTTGTAGTTGTGTGTGTTTGTTGTAGTTGTTGTTGTAAGTTGTGGTGTAAGTTGTTGTTGTAAAGTTTATTCCAACTACCACACAATCTCATATCAACTCCCTGAGCGAAGCCGGCTACCCCAGGTAGTAGTTCATAAAACAGCATGCCTTGCGCGTCCCAGAAACAGCAAAGCAGAACTTTTAAGTGGTTCTTTTGACTCAGCTTTGGTTGAGTTGGTGGCGTTTCTTCTCGAGGCAGTCAAAAAGCACGACGTGTATCGTTCTCGTGATGAATCCATGATTCATCTCCAGTAACCAGATCAGACAAAAACTATTTACGTCGGGGTTGCAGCAAAAGTGATTGACAAATAGCGACACGGACTGCACGACTGGCGTCTGTAAGGATGTGCGGTACCCACCGAGCCAAAACTTTTCGATACCCAAACTCATGCAGATTGTATTCCACGGCGTGGTGACTGCAGTTAAGTGCTTCCGCTAATTCACAACTGGTAGCATCCGGATTCGACTGCAGTTCGCGACGTAAATCGTCATCATTCACAGCGGTTGGTCGTCCTGAACGTGGCTGACTTTCAAGGCTCCTGTATCCTCATTTAAAACGGTCAAGCCATCGGGACACCGTCGCATGGCTTGTAGAGACGCCAGCACATCAAGCTACTACAATCTGTCAGATTTCTTTAATAGATTTTCAACTTTATCGCTGAAGCATAAGGTTCAAAGTTGATTGGGAAAATCTGACAGTTTCGGGTAGCTTGATGTGCTGGCGTCTGTACTTCCAGCGCCCAATGCAGTATTGATATTGTCAGCCCCAGCCCGCGCACTGTGGCCTGAGAGGCCCCTCTCCCACAGCGACTTTTTCTAGCGAGGCTGTTCCGCGTTTCGTAAACGCGTGACAGCATCGCTACTACCGCACGTTTGTCGCATTTGTAACGCGCTACACAAGCGATGACAACTCGCTACTCGCTACATCGCGACTGTATCGAAGTAAACGCGCGACCGTGTCGGACGACATCGGGGAGAGAACGGAGGGAGGGTGGCGCGTGAGTGGAGATGTGGAAAACCGAGCATCAGTGCAACAAAGACAGGTCGAGTGCTGTAAAAACAGCACCAAAGACAACGTGACTAATGTTGCCTCAACGGAGTCCATCTTGCAAGTCTGGCATTTTTGTGTCGTTACTGAAACGCGTTTGCATCGCGACAGAAGCGCGACAGTATCGCGTTTGCATCGCGACTGAGAATCGTGGTGTGAGCGAGTGCAAACAGCTAGCAACCTATGGTTGTAAAAATACCGTATAATACCAAAAGGCTAGGTATTAAACAGGTATTTTACCATAACTTACGGTATTATTGGTATTTTGTGTATTTTTGATTTTGATTCACTTTTTAAGATCCTGCGTTATTACGAAGAGTTGTAGTTTAATAAATAAAATATATTTGAAGTTTCGATTGTATTCTATATTTTAGAATGACTAATTCTAATCTAATTTAATAATATAATAATCTAATCTAATAGTCTTGTTACACGACTATCAGCGTATTAGGTTTCTGCTTGAAGGCACCCAGAGCAGTACCGACAATCTACGATGTCATCGTCATCGTGATCGTGATCGTCATCGTGATTGTCATCGTCATCGCGATCGTGATCGTGATCGTGAGCGTGATCGTGATCGTCATCGTCATCGTGATTGTCATCGTCATCGTGACCGTCATCGTCATCGTGATCGTGATCGTGAGCGTGATTGTCATCGTGATTGTCATCGTGATCGTGAGCGTGATCTTCATCGTGATCGTGATCGTCATCGTGATTGTGATCGTCATCGCAGATCGTCATCTTCATCGTGATCGTGATCGTCATCGTCATCGTCATCGTGATCGTCATCGTCATCGTGATCGTGATCGCGATTGTGAGCGTGATCGTCATCGTGATCGTGATCGTCATCGTGATCGTCATCTTCATCGTGATCGTGATCGTCATCGTCATCGTGATCGTGATTGTGAGCGTGATCGTCATCGTCATCGTGATCGTGATCGTCATCGTGATCGTGATCGTCATCGTCATCGTGAACGTCATCGTCATCGTCATCATCGTCATCGTCATCGTCATCTAGTGATGAGCAAAGCAAGACCAAGACCAAGACTGGGACAGTCTTTGTATTGGTCTTCGTGTTGCTTACTCAGTCTTGGTCTTGGTCTTGCTTGTTCGGTCTTGGTGTTGGTCTTGCTAGTGTATAGATAGTCTTGGTCTTGCTCAAATACTTCGAGCCTTGATCATGGTCTTGGTCTTGGATTTTGCTCATCACTACTTCTATCTCATTCTCTCGCACGTTAAATCCTATAGATGTGTGTTTATCTCTCTTTACCGTCGCTTTTTCGTTTCATTGATTTTCAAATCACAACGATGCTAAAGTTTTCACTTCAAAATACCATTTCATGTTTTATATCTGTGCATTTCCACCGTATTTTCAGTATTTTAATTATTACTCAGATAATTTACTTAAAAAATACAGAAACAATCGATTTATACATAAAATACCGTAGCAAATGGTATAATACCGTATTATACGGTATTTTTCGTTTTATACGTTTCAATACAAACGGTATAATACAGCACTTACATCTCTATAGCAACCGCATCGCGACTGTATCGATGCGAAAGCGCGACAGCATCGCTACAAAAAGTCGCCGTGGCGTAGGCGAGAGGCCTAAAAAGTACTAGTATAAGAACAGTGTTCGAACTTGTCGCTCGTCCATTTTTTCTTCTAACTTACTAAACCGATCGCGAGGGCGCCTTTATATTTCCCCACATCACAAGTACCTAGAACATTCTACCACACTCTAGAATATTATCGAAAACAATTGACCAGATAAAGAAAATGTATAGAGTTTTGTAGTGTCTCATTAACAGGAAAAGGAACATATATGGGGTATTTTCGGATACCCCTAGGTATGAGGAATCGAATTTTTTTGTATTGACGTCGCTATTTAGACCAATTAATCTTTTCTGCACACTCAAATATGAATTTAATCAAATAATTGGAATGAAAAATGTAATAAAAGTTCTGTTAAAGTTTTTGCCCAGGCAAAAGGCATTTATTGGGCGTTTACGGGCATTTATCCGGCGTTTATTCAAAGCGCCCAATTTGCCAGGGCATAAACCCATCTCTAGTCCATCCAGCTCCTTGCTGATACCGACCTTTCTTTTAACCGTGAAGTCCACTTAACTTATAAGCTTCTGGCTAGCCTTACGGGCAGGCAATACTGTCACCACAGTTTTGAAGTTATATGATTAAATGATCGCAATATCCGCGAATGATCTCTGATTTCAATAGGTAACCTGCTTTTTACGACAGTCAGAAGAGAAGCACGTTGAATTTCTAGGTAGAATTTAATTAAAATATGGTTTTTGTGTGAACAGGGAGCTCGGCGACCCTGGGCGGGTACGGGCGCGGTTCGGTGATGGGCGCGACCGGCGTCTGCACCGGCGCCGACCTGCTGCGGCTTGGCGGCCCGCCTCGAGGCTGGTACCCTCGTCAGAGACACAGGTATGCACAACCAGTACAGGAACTATGCTACAATTTGACTCCACATGAAAATAGAGAATCAAGTTGTAGCATGAATTAATACTCGTCGATGGTCTAGTAACCTTATATATTTTTTACAAAAGATCAAAATCCACTCCTGACAATACACACAGTGCTAAGCCACAAAATACTTTATTTATTTACGTAAGAATACTGCAAAGTTCTTTAATCTAACAAAGACTAAAAATAAATAAATAACAACAACAACAACTGCCGGTCGATTCTGTAAAAATTTCACCGTGAAATCATAAGTGAAGTGAGCACTTAATAGTGTTAATCCCTAGGGAATGACAGCTCACTACCCGCTCACTTCACCTAAGTTCTCCCGGTGAGATTTTTACAGAATAGCACTGCTGAAACAAAACTAAGTACCTATCCATGGGTGCGATGTTTTTAAACTTAAATACTAATAGGACACGTTTATTGAACAAACTTATGTAGTATATTCTTATTAGCTGCTGTTGAAAAATGGCTTTTTTTCGTCGTAAACGGGAAGGAAATAATCAAAATAGTTATGTTCAGTCATTCGTTCGAGTTCGTTCCATATTGGTAGGTACTGTGCACCATAAAACCTAATAAATCATAATGGTCTAAATTCCCGAATCTGTCATGCATAGTCACACAGTGACAACACACACACACACAGACAGTGACCGTGTGACAGTGACTGTGTGACTATGCATGACAGATTCGGGAATTTAGACCATTATGATTTATTAGGTTTTATATTTGTTTTCTCCGCTCATTACATAAGTAGGTACATCGTTATGAACATTGTAAGCCTTTCAATCCGTGCTTAAAATATTTTATTGAGACTAAACACTGCAATCGCTGTTTACCATGCAGTCCTAACAGTTTTTATAACCATAAGTTTTACCAGGACAACACGATTATCCTCAAACTAAGGGAAATCAATGATGTAAAACCTCATAACAGGCCGAACGTCCAAAATGTTATCAACACGTAGGCCTAATTAATATTTTTTACCGTTGTATAATATGAATGGAATTCATTGTTGTGGTAAACTACATTTCCTGAACAACAGTCTCGAGGATTCATATAAAGTGGGTAACCTGAAACATCTATTCCAAAGGGGAACTCTTTTGAATAATAGTAGTAACAATGAACTACAAAACTATGATTTAATCTTTTTTAATGGGCTTGAATTATTATTTTCTACTAGCCATACGGGTTAGTCATTATAATATAGTAGGTAGGTTTTCCGCAAAGCTACAACATGGACGGTTTCAAGAAAAAATTGCAGTGGAACTCGGCAATTTTTTCTTGAAACTGTCCGTGTCGAATACGATGGGCAATGCAGCTATGGTGTCCTCGGTTTGTAGATGTCCATAGGTTCCACTTACTATAAGGAGGCCTGCGTGCTTAAACGCTACTCATAAAATAGTAGGTCGAAACTAATATTCCAATTTTAGGGACACTTCGTTGTAGGTACTTGCCTTATTTAGATCCAATCAAATTCTCAAACCACCTTAATGCTGAGCTTGTTAAATAAGTCAACAATAATTTGCTAACGTTCTAAACTCGCATTGACCTGCTCTCTAACCAATCCGCTTGCTGGCAGGCCCGCTTCAACGGAGCACCTGGACCGACTAACAGCATCGTCCAAGATGGCGGTGGAGCACCCCGTGGCCTGGGAGGGCAGCGCGGCCCGCAAGCCGCTCACCCTGCCGCCAAACCTGACGCCTAAGTTCTTCCAGAAGTCACCCAGGGAGGCGCTTCGCAGGGTAACCAGCTTACTAATACGAAAAGGTGAGCAAATTTGACTAATTTTATTTAATTTAAGTATAGGTGAATTTGTGCCTCTTGAGCTGCATCTGCTTAAAATCAACAGTTTTAACATTGTCTATCTAGATCATCTGTGTCAATTCATGAATTGACAATGTAAACCCATCCAGTGTGTTTTGTGAAGGGAGTAGACGAGTCCGGAGCTCTGGACCTATATGAGCTACACAGTAGGACGCAACACCAAAATGTAAATTCATCAAAACTAACAGAGTTAACATCAAATGTTGGTGTTTTTTAAAACGCTTTGAGGGAGACTGAATAATAATAAAAATAAAAACTTTATTGACATAAAAATATTACACCGTACATGTGAAGCCCCTGACTCCCGTGCCAGGCGAACCTGTGTTACAGGAATCAGTGTTCTCCGCCTTACATCAATGCACATTTAAATTTTTATGCAATAAAATACAAATAAAAGTACAAATAAAAGTAAAGAGATGCTATTTACAAAATAACATTGCTACGAACATCGAAGTCGCTCACAAGTATCTATAATACATACTAATTAAATCATATCGATCTGAAACTCCTGCCTGTAATTTTTTTGAGCAGAATAATAACCATTTATTCTAATTTTGTGTGACGAAAATACGGCTAGTCAGAAGCCCAAAAGTCTGATAACCAGGTCTTACCAAGGGGTAATATGTTTGTAGAGGTCAGATAGGCAGTCACTCTATGTAAAAATACTCGAATTCAGCTGCCTACGGTTAGACTGGAAGCCGACCCCAAAAGCTAGGCAGATTGATTTTATCAAGAATATAATTCAATTTCATGCCAATAATTCTTTCCCCTTTTTTCCTATGTCAGAGCAACTACAAAGTATGTATTTAACCGAATACGTCCTCTGATTAACTATCATCCTAGATATCATTCGAGTTTCCTGTTAGTAATAACACAAAACGATTATTACTAATGTTTTAATGTAAATTATTACAAAGGAATGTTTAAAAAAATCATAATTGCCTATCATTAGGTAAATACTAGTACTTAAATGCTTTTTACATTTGCATCTCAACTCTATTTAAGGTTCCGAATGGGTCTATCTTATCATTTATTCACAGAATAGGCAAACAATTAGTCATCTTATGGCTGATTTTTCAATCATCCATAATTTCTCCTTCAAATTCTGAGTAGAATGTGTTGTTAACATCGTGTCATTCTACGGGCTTATTTTCCATCGGCAGATAATTTTTATTCGAGGAATAAATTTGAAATTTTTAACAGTTATTTCATACAAAAACTGTCAAACGTTAATTTTATTCCTCGAATAAAAGTTATCTGGCGATGGAAAAATCAGTCCGTAGAATGACACGATGTTAATAACATATCCTACTCAGCATTTGAAGGCGAAATAATGAGTTGGTATAAGACATACCTACTCACTCGTTATGTACCTACGTGCAATAATGAATAAGTTTGTAAGTACAGATAACCTTCCCGAAAATATTCTTTGTAAAAATCAGTCATGTACCCAGAACAAATTCTGAATAATTTCGACTGCAGTTTGCAGACGTCAAACAACGTTTTTAGGAAACTTTGTCATGTCTGAAACTGATTCCTCCTGAATCGAATAATTTAGCAGTTTAGGAGACTTTATTTTAGATCTTTAGGTGAAAAGTAAATCCCAATCTTCAAAGGTTCAACATTAAATCATTTCATGACCACGCCCGCCGTAAAGAATTCCATTCATGACATCATTTATAACGACCTTAATAAGGTGTCATTAACCTATAATATCTAACCAACAACTAAACGATAAAATAGAAAATTACATAACCGTAAGATATTAAGTTGGGTTATTGCCAAATATTGTTCTTGTATTAAAACTGAAACTCAATGATCTTGAATGTCCTCTAACCGAATATGTGCAGTTTTGTTTACTTTATATTTGCTATCAGGTATCAATCATTAATCATGATGACATCAAGTTATTTTAATCTTTAGATAGTTACAATTTTCTCTTTTAAGACTATTCTGGTCTATCAAGGTTATTTAATTCGATGTTATAATTGACATTGATCTTGTTAAACCGTTACTTATTTCAGTTCAGTGTTCTTATAACAAATAAATAATTCTCTAGTTAGTTACCATTTCATTGTAATAAATAATCGTTGCCTGAAACTTATTAAGTGTGCACTGTGCAGATAAGTTTAATTAGGTACTTCAGCGGTTCAGCCAAATTAGAGTTAGCTTCTCAAATAGGATAAATTATAGCACTAATTAAGATTGAACATACCTACATTTACTTGCGTATCATGTTTTTGTTACAAAGACCTGTTTTAATTTGACCGTTATATTTCGTATGTGTTCCCGTTTGTTGCTAATAGATGGCGTTAGTGGTTGCGGTTGGTCGTTAGTGATATTTGTGTGTGTGACTAATTCCCGCGCGGCACAAACAACCGTGGACGTGACTAAATAGCTGTTTACTATAAGAGACAAGAAATAAATATGTGTGTTATCGATTTAAGACAAGACACTTATTTTCCGTTTTTAATGCCTTCTAACTGGGCGTATTCCGTACCTACATTAAATATTCATTTAAACTATTGACCCAATCACTAGGACTTTGTTCAATTAATATGATAACTAATCTGTATTGTAATACCTATGTATAATTGTATAAAGTAAGTAAGTACTGTAAGTAAGGACTCCGTACTATTTTATTACATATGCGTATTAAAAAACGTGTAGGTTTTATTTAAAGTATTAGGTATAATGGAGGTAGGTACTTACTCGTACATTGATGTACAGTCAGTTACCTATAGCAATTAGCTGACCCGCCTTTGCATAAATGGTTGAGAATGTTATAATTTTTTTATTAATTGTTATAACTGACTGTACATACAGCAGTTAAATGAAAAGAGTTGTAAAGCAACTAATATTGCTGGTTCTTAGCAATGACATAAGGGCCGATACTACCTAGTTCCAGCATTTTAACATCGATTAGTTACCTACATAAAAAAAAACACAAATTCTTAAGTGTTTTTTTTTTTCACCATTAGGTATATTTAGATAACTAATGGTGAAAAAAAAAATTAAGTAATGTATATTCCATTGTTTTAATGAGTTATAATTACCTACGTACCTAGTTAGTCGGAGTTGCCAACAAACGCGTGCAACTAAAAAAATGTATGACTGATTATAGTGACAATACATGAAAAATCGCCAATATCATGTAGATAATGATAAATAAAGATGATAGCAGAACTATGTTAACCGACACGCGATCCGGGTGTGCAATCTTTATTTTATAAACTCAGGTAGACTGTGTCAGAGAAACGATGACCGCTGGTTGCCTACCTACCTGTGTAGATTCAGACGATGTAACAAAGCAACTCGGAACCTAGTCTAGACAATTAAAAATTTAATTGACACATCGTGCTGCAGGCATGACTCAAGACATGAATATATTCATAATTCATAAACATAACAATTTGAATGAAACTGGTCTGTGGGCTTAGAATCCTGTTATTATTACAGTCTAAATAAACCGGCACATTCGAGCCGTGTAACAATAAGGCGTTAACAATCGCTTACGGGGACCTAAAAAGTTCGGCTGCACAATAGTGAATAGCACACAATGGCGATTCTGTTACCTGCGACATCAATATGTGCATAATAGTATGGCGAGGGGCGAGGTATGGCGTGGTGTGGTATGGCGGCGCTGCCGTCCGTCAGTGAATCACGGCGCGCTCACCCTGCATGAGTGTCGCCGTCTCTGAGTCACCACCTCCCGCCAGCGCCAGGAAAGATGCCAATACACCCATATTCTGTGATTAATAGAGACGTGAAAGTAGATAATGGCTGACTCCATTATTATTTATTACTCACTCATAAATTATTACTTCTCAGAAAACCACGTCTGTGTCTGATTATTCACACAACCGTCACGACAAGTCCTGATAGTTCATCCAACGACAAATTTGCTTTGTAACGTTATACGCTAACGCAAATACTTTAATGAGTGTTAGAGAGTAAACTTTTCCACAAAGAACTTGGTCTGTTAAACCGGTCGCTGCCAAAGAAGGTAACCGGTCAGGATTTGAGGCCAAGATCGTAGCTGTAACAGCGGGCCGGAGTGCGGCGCAACTCAACGACTGAGGTCTGCTGCCCTACATACGACCCCGCCGCTATCTTCTGTAAAGAATGATATACTTGCACTCTAGAATAACAATGACATCAAATTTATCGACTCATTGATTTAGCTCGAAAAGTGAGTCAATGATACGGTTCTAAACATAACGTTTATCACGATGATGGCAGACCATGTGGCCAATTATAGTTGACTGCTCTAATGACAACGCATACTTACTGCAGTTGTCATAGATGATAGCTTTCGAATTTAAGGTTTGAAATTCTGAATCCGCACCTATCACCAATTTTATCACATCGTGAAATTAACCCTTTGACTCTACACGTCTTCCACTCTATACGTGTAAACTCTTATAGATACAGTATGTGTGTCGTTTATTAGAAAACGCTGGATAATATTTTCTCTGAAATAGTTTGGAAGGTGGCCAGATTTCATTCATTTTGTACACTGGCATGTTACCTATTTAAAACTTGGCTCCGTTTTCAAGGGAAAGCCCTTTGATATTTAAGTATCACCTTCGGCATCAAACCGTTGTTTACAGGGTTCTATACTGC
Source organism: Eremobia ochroleuca (assembly GCA_949629135.1). Taxonomy (NCBI): domain Eukaryota; kingdom Metazoa; phylum Arthropoda; class Insecta; order Lepidoptera; family Noctuidae; genus Eremobia; species Eremobia ochroleuca. The sequence continues at coordinate 8,349,405 of OX451393.1, forward strand.
AAAAAAATAAGTTTGTCTGCAACCTAATTGAGTAACACACTCAATCACAATCTGTATCATTTTGAAGGATATTGCTAATCCATTGCTTCATATGTTCGAAAATTTGTCTGCTCAACAACGTAAATATCGCAACGAATGTTGTTGATCTGTCAAAATGAAAGCCATTGCTACTGATAGTGTGTTACGCAGTTACCCCGCAGTGCCTATTGCTATTGGTTATTCTACCTATCCTTATTCACATTCTGCCAAAATTCAAAATACTTTGAACTTTGAAGTCGTTGCATTTGAACAAAGTGAACCGCCTTCAACTTGCCGGACATATCTGTGGCGCACAGTATCCAATATTGATAACGCAATCTGATACGGCGGTATCGGTGATAGCTCGGTGTAATCAACAAACTTCACATCTTAATCAACGCTATCTGGCCTGGCTCAACCAAACCCATATTTTGCTGGTATTTACTATCAGAGGAAATATCGGATACCTGTCTAACACATTAGTGTCTGACTGATAATCTAGCAAAACCATTTTTTTCGCTGTAGGTATTCAAGCATTCTGCCAGTAGTACCTACCTTAATTAGTTAAACAGGTTTAGGAATCTACCTATACTGATATAGGTAGGTTCCTAAACCATCTGAATTTTTGACGAATTCTTAAAACAAACGTTAATAAAACAGAATTACACAATGAATAACTATAATAATAATAAATAATAAAATAAGTTTATTAACACAAAAACCTTAATACACAAAGCTCATACAATATACACATAGGAACATTAAACTTTGGGAAACAAAGGTTGCGTATATAGTGAAAACCCTGCCTCCTAAACTAGGGGGCACCCTGTGACTTAGGAGTCAGTATTCTACTGTAACTTCGTGTACAAAAAATCCCTTATATATGTGTGATTACATTATGAACCTATAATTAACTACGGCTATTAATGTGTAGGTATGTGTGTTAAAGGAAGGAGATGTGATTGTGTGGACTGGTGTGTTGTGGTGTGGTGTGGTATGTTATGTTGTGGTGTCGTGAGTTGTGTTGTGTTGTGGTATAGTGCGTTGTGTTTGGGTTGTGGTGTGATGGGGTGTGGTGTGGTTATTATTACGTGCCTACATTATGTTGTGAATATGAGCTTCTGTACGAGAATAGTCCTGATCATACAGCCAGTTTTGTAGTTTAGTTATAACTTCATGCTTGTTGAAATTGCTCATTTGGATATGCTTATTCACCCTTCTGTAAATGAGCGAGCTTATTACATAAAGCTGTCGGCCAGCGAAGGCTGTTTTGTGAGGGACAGATGGACATGCAGATTTAGCTTTGCGAGTGGTTGAACCTAACAGAGGGACCTGACTATGCTTTCTGAGGGTGGCATTAAGCACAAAGAGCTGCCGCACAGTAAGTACCCTGCACTCCGCATACAATTCCCTAGTGGGAAATCTATACGGCTTGCTGAGCATCACCTTAAGCACAGCTCTCTGGGCTCGCTCCAACCCAAGGAGTCTAGTCTTCGCGGTGCCTCCCCAAACCGGAATGCAATAACTGATGACAGACTAGCAAAGTACAAGATAGACCATTTTTTGTGTTTTGGGGTCAGCGCAGTGCCTTAGAGACTTGAAGATATAAATAAGTTTCCTCACCCTTGACGTTAGGCTTTCAACGTGAGAGTACCACTTTAGCCCGCCATCAATCACTACACCCAGGTATTTGGTTTGACTGACACGAGATAGTGGCGCACGCGGACATGAGGTGGGATCCAGGCAGGAATGAGCAAAAATCTAAATTCAGATGGGGCTTTGGTCCTGTGACTAATAGAGAAAGGAATGTAGTTGGTTTTTGACAAATTAAGTGATAGAAGGTTATTTTGCAGCCACCTCATGACTGTTTGTAGGGATTGTTCTGCATAATACTTCACGTCAGTCATGTATCTCCACAAACCACGATCGCAGTATAATCAGCATATTTGAAAATCTTGGTGTTGGGGAGCGTCAATGTGCAAAGGTCATTTATATATTATATTAGGAAGAGCGCAGGCCCCATCACACTGCCTTGCGGAACTCCGTATGTGATAATTTCTTCATCACTAGAATATGAATCAATCTTGACACGGAGTTTCCTGTTTTAGAGGTAGCTCTTGAAAAGGTCATGCGCTGTCTCAACTACCATGTTATTTATACCAATCGAATTAATTAGCCATGTGTAGGTATGTAAATAGTCCATTGTTAATGAACGGTTTTCGATAAACAACAATACCTAATTATAATTAACTGAATAAATAAGAATATTAATAGAGGATTTAAATACGATTAATTAAAAGCGCACATATTGAATTTCTCTTGAGAATTCACAAAACCTTGTACGCAATAAAACTTAGTTTTACACCAATATATTCTGCTAGTAAGATCGTTTCGGGAGCTCCGCACTCCGCGGCAGGCATGCATAGTCCTGCGTACGCGACGTGCATACAAATGACACCACATCCGTCTCCCAACGAATAATATATCCGGTGTGTAGTATGTAAGGCCTTTTTAATATTCATATAGTTATATAGAAAATCTTGTTCTTGGATCCTGGACAGCCTTCTGTTAACACCGCTGATGCCACGGTAGGCCACGTATCACTGAAGGATATAATTCCAAATGACTTTGCGTTTCCTCTACTTATCCTCTACCATTATTGGTAACATTGTTAATTTAGAATTTGCGGAAAAAAACAGCAGTTAATTAAAATATTCATAATAGTCACAAACAACTCCGTACCTTCTAGCTGGATTTATCGTATTGTATTGAACAAGCAGAATCAGCCGTAATTACCAAGAGGATTTAGATTTGTAATTTTCGATTTTTGATTTATTACGTATCTTCTCATGTAAGTATAACATGGCATATAGGTTTCAATGCTCTTGATCGAAGCAGAATAAGCTACGTCAAGCTTTCAGAAAAAACATTTTGTTTTTTATGAAGAATCTAGTTTGGAACCTGCGATGGAACAAACGGCGTTTAGAACAAAAGGGGAAACGTTTAGAGTAATGTCAACTAATCTGATTAGCCCACTCGACTTTGCGCTACACGAACCACTTACTTTAACACGCTTATATAGATTAGGGGCACAGAAACTGAATAAACCAACTACAATTTTTACTCGGTGTGACTATCACTTGGACTGAACCACTCTCCAATGATTCAGCCTTAAAAGTATTTCTTTCAAGGAAACCGAAATCACAGAAATAGTCTGTCTTGATACATTTAAAAACAGTAAACAACTCAACTCAGCTTTTCCGTTATATTTTTAGTTGAAGTTTCGTGGAACGTTTTCCCAGTATTCAGGTTGGAATGTTACAGTCGAGAAAGCATAATAAAATACTTTAGAGACTCACTTTTGGAAGTCGTCATGTCGCAAGGGTGACACAGCTGATGAATATGTTTATGAGTTAACTTTATAAAACAGCCATTTGCCTGACCGCTATTTGAGGAATTATTGTATACTTACTTATAACATGACCAAAGCGAGGTCATGATGAGTAAGTAAGCTTCACTGACGTCCGAGCTGTGGTGTACTTTATGTATTGGGTATTGGAAAATATCTGTTGAATTTCTATTACGTAACGCCTTCGCGAGCGACCTTCACCTTGGATGCCCACGTGCATACCAGTCCTAATGTACCAGCTTCGACTTTACACATGTAAGTGTGTAGCTACGAACACTCAACATGTGGGCTGGGCACAATTAATTTAAGCAAAAGTTAAACGACCGGCGAGTCATTACTTGGCAAATAAATCTTTATTAAAAACACCAATAAACTTCAGCGTTGCACGCAACACTCCAGTTTGTTTAGAAGTGCAGTCGTTCTGTGCTCCTGTTCGTAATCCATATTTATTCATGACTGTCTCGCCTGAAGACACTTCAACACTTATTAATTCTAACACAGAATTCGTTTAGACTCGCTAAAGGACTTACCTAATTAAACTGAATTTGGATACTGGTTATAAATCCAAATGGGCCAGGTAGGTATTCTCGACATAATATCCTCGAGAAATTATTATTTATGCCTATCTGTTCATGTTGCTGTGTAGAGAAAATGTCTATTGATACAAGGATGATAGGTGCTTATGTCTTCTCAATCCATGAGCTCTCTAAACGGTCCCCTAAAAGAGTATCGTTATTCACTGGGTACCTACATGTTGATGCACGACCTTTGTCAGCGTGTAACCTAAAAGCTTCATAAACCTTTTTATGGGTATGACTCCATCGACAACCGCCAGTGCCATATGGCGCTGTACAGTCGAGTACACATTCATTGAAACGATCATGTTCATGGATCTCTACTTCACATGTTGAACTAGATACAAAAGATTAATAGATACGTACTTACAGTGTTTACGAGCTACCATATTTATTTATTTGAGTAAGACAAAAGAAATTTAAGCAATAGCAAAACATTCGGACGTCTTATAAGACTGCCTGCCAACACGCATAACGAAGTAAAGATAAGTTAAAACGCTTATCAACGATAAAACTTTCTTTAAACGAATTCAAATAAACAATTTTAATAGTAATCGATTTGCACGTTTTCGCTGAAGCAAATAGGTACTGAATGTTGTGTAGGTCGCTGTAGAATAAAAGGAATTGATAATTTCTCGTAATCAACTTAAAACCTTTGCGCGTGAGATTACAAATCTTAACCTTAGTGGTATCCTTTCGTATCACACGCTCGACCGCGACCTCGTGCCTCGTGGTAATACAATATGGCGAGGCGCCACGCTTGACTTACGCCCTGATTACTCCTTTGTGACATGTTACAACCATCTCTTAATAATAATCCTTGTAATGAGCGTACCTACGTGTCATCACGCTAATCGAAACAGTTCTCTGAACAATAAAAGGCATGACTCACCATCACCATTCGATAAGGCACTAACTTCGCACAGTTCAATTACTGGTTGTATGTATTCATACCGTACACTGTTCAAACTATAAATGACACCAAATAAATCAATAGAGTCGGTATAAATCTGTTATTTTCCATGGCGAGAATCGAACGAGCTGTAAATGTATTTTTAAACTCGTCTCCAGTCCAGACGTGACGGTCGGTCGTCGGTCGTCGGTCGGTGGTCGCGGGCCGCGGTGCCGCCGCCTGCGACCATCACCCACATACCGCAAGCGGTATGCCTAGTTAGTACCAACACCTGTGCACACACCTCGGTACTTACACACTGCACTTTTGTTACACAAAAACGCTCATTTAGTCTTAGCGCAGAAGGATTTGATTTCGATAACTTATACACAGGCAAGAACACTAATAATAATAATTCAGAAGAAGAAGATTAATAATTCAGGGGAAATTATTGCGTGAGTCTAGCAAGTAGATAGACTCCACGAAAACTATTTTCTCTAAAAATTTTAAAATTGTAAAAGATAAAATGGTAAATTGATGAAGTTTGCGGTAAATAACTGGAACAACATTTCAAGTAGCTACCTACCTACCTACGATAAAAAAACACGAAACTTTCGAAAGCCATTCCTCACCGATTGACACATGCTCCCAATAGCATATCATTTAAAATGCAAAATAACCTTTCATTTATAATTATTATCTACCAAACAAGGAAAAATTATACAGCGTCTTACATTTGCGTCAGTTTTAATTTTGGCTCATTAATGAATAAAATAATATAATCATACAGTTCCAATCCAATCCAATGAGTGTCAACTATATTGCTGGTTATTTAATTTTGAATTATTTATCGTAGGAACTTTAATTTAAAATATACCGACAAGATAAAAAGAAGTATCGAAGAAGAGGAAGACACGTTGCGCCGACGCCTAACCATTTGGGATAAGGTCAAGAGAACGATTACTTTTATTAATTACTTATTATGTTAAACCAAGGAGGACTAAGAATGATAAATAATATATTAGTTCTCCTCATTACTAAGCTATCGATAATAGACTGACTAACATACACTGTATTTTAGAAACGGTCATAAATGCCAGCACCGAATTTAGTATGATTATCGATTACAGCTTTCTCACATTATATAGTTACTCATACAACTTATTATAACTTTTGATTAATTTGTACAAAGTGTCAGATGATCGGAGTCAGTGTTGAGCCTGATTGATTTCATACAATGTACGTACACAACTAGTACACACACATATTTTTCCTGTTGATTAGTGTTCAGCCGCAGTTTAAAATCAGCATTAATAAGTTTAAATATAAACTAGAGATTTTATAATCCCAGTGAACTTTAGATCGCCATAGAAATATGCACACAACAATCTTTTCCAAAAAATTCAAATAATAAGTAGAATAACATGTTAACACTCAGATATTCCTCAACTGCTTTTAGTTTGTCCAGTTGGCTGCTAATGATATATTGGATAGGTATAATAAGCTTAGGGAAGGAAATACATGATTTCCTTCCTTTACTTCTTGGAATGTGGATAATAACTGGGTTGGCCATTTAGTTTCTATGTCAACCACATAATATTGACAGAGACACGTAGCTTCACACAGTCCCTGAACGATTATATTATAAACCTTGAGGTTTTTAATGCAGGCATTGCAAAAATCGTACAAAATGAACTACAATTTGAAACATGGGGAACCTCCTTGAAGAATCGTTTTTGATGTTTCATTGGGTGCTAAATTTAGTCACATAAAAATCTGTGATAGTTTCGTTTACCTGGGTCTCTCTCGCGATACTGAGATAAAGCTCTATAACAGAAGGACATACCAAAATTGTAAGCTTAGTAAAGTACCTAATGGCAGTCCCATTGATGACACCCACTGCGTGCGGAACCCCTAGTATTTTCCTTTTATAATTTCCAATTACTGCGAACGTAATATGTACAAGGGCTAGTGGTACCCCACTAGATATAACAATATGAACATATTACACGGGACGGATGCAATATGCACCCTAATTGCGTAACACATCATTACTCTCAATTTGAATCATTTTGAAGCATATTGCTCTCCATTGCTCCATATGTTCGACAAAAGTGTCTGCTCAACAACGTAAATAACGCAATGAATGTGGTTGAACTGTCAAAATGAAACCCATTGCTACTGATAGTGTGTTGCGCAATTACCCTGCTGATCACACTGCAACTGCGATGCAACCACACACACACAGCAGCGATATCTTTACTGTTTTAGATAATGTAGTCGTTACTTACATGAACATGTTCAAAAATCATAGTTTTAATTGCCTATGTCGAGTAAGCACAGGAGCTATAATATTATGGCTCATGTGTTAAATCTATGGCGCGACGGACGGTTGCGATTTGAGGCCGCGCGAGTCAACGCCACTGCCAAGGTCACCTCGTCCGCCACTTGGAACAATCGTTACTTGGATTCGGTGCAAGCGATTGAGCTTTATCTTTATTTATTAATCGTACTTTGTGCCACTATGAGACAAAAAGAAAATTTACGATCGGCAAAATAGATTTGTGAACACTTATCAGTCACGTAGATTAGCATTACATATTTAAGGTAGATACTCTATAGTATTTTTTATTGTTAAAAAAAAAAAAATTGATCCTTTACGAAAACACTATTTTGGAGACGGTGAGTGAATGAGCAATGTCATAACAACACGACCCCATTCTAGAACGGTCACTATCAACTGACCACGGAGCATAGTCACAAGTCCAAACGGTCGCCTCGACCCGAAGTATCGTTCCGAGAATTTAGTAGAATAATAATGAGATGACGCAGCAAAATCGATAATAAGTCATCGGGTATCGAATAATGATCATTTGCGATTTGTTACTTTGTAGAAGAAAGCCGTGCAATGTAAATTTGCAAGCGAGTGTGCTCGGGTGAACGATCCCAATAGAACCGGTCTGACAGGCAGCCGCGGCAAGAAGGATCCTCCCGGGAATGTGCCGCGCTCTGCGGACCTCCGAGCACTCTATCTGCTCCCAGATATTTCCGGTTTATATTGAAACTAATTCGTTTGAAAACCACTCCACAATGGTGTTATCGGTCATTGTGTAGAGGAAACAGCAACAGGAAATATGGATTTTAAGTACTGTATTGTTTAAATAAATAAATATAACAGTAATTCAATAACGAAACTATTTTTCCTGTTAATTAGTTATAACTATTTAATGAATACAAGAAGATTTAGCCGATAAGTGCCTAGGTACTAAGAACTTTATTCTTTTTCGGTGTAGGTCGTTTCATCGTAGAAAGAGACTTGCAATCAATAAGCAATAAACGCTTTAATGTAAGCTAAAAATTGATAATGTATCGATTACTTTTACGAGTAGATATACATATTGTGTTGGTGAGTGTCATCGATTCGCTCAAATTGATGTAGACGTGTGTTATCAGTCACGTATCAGGTCGACATCACTTTGAAATGTAATGTTACCTGTATCGATATTATAGTAATAATATCTTTCTGAAATTACATCACCATTACTTTGCGGTTGTGATAATATTTCCGAGTCCCTCCTATTACTCGACTATTACTCCGGTACCATTATAAACGACCAAATGTTTCTTATTACATAAATCAGATCGTTTTCTTTTGGGTTTAAAGATAGGAAGGCTACTAATATAAACCCCTATACTGCACGGAGAGAAAATTCTTATAAAAATTACTGTGCTCGGCACTGTAAAGTGAGTGCAATTGACATGTACAGAAAATTTTCTGAGTGAGATTGGGAAAAATTCACTATTTGTCCAATAAATTTTACTGTACAGCATAAGAATTTTTACTGTGCTAGCATGGTCATTTTTCCATTACCACTCAAATGCACTCAGATTATGAGACAGCACAGTAATTTTTCAAAGATTTTTCTCTCCGTGTGGGTGTGTCAATTGCTCTCGGATGGTGATTCGATAATTCATCAAGTCGCTCTGCTGTTATATTGAGACTTGGCATCTAATATTAGTATCGGCGAACTATATGTGAACGATAGCACACCTGTCCTCTGCCAACAACGCCCTCGAGTTATAGTCGTAGCAAGTTCTTGGCTGGCTCAACATTGATTGCTATTTGCTATACATTTAGGGAGTTGGTTTTTACACACTTCTCAAATGCTCAGGTACACCCTGTACCTGAGCATTTGAGAGGTGTGTGGCTAAGTAATACCAGCCGCACGGGTCGATCGATCAGGTTAAGCTACGGTTGCCGCGGTTGTTCCGTGGATGGGTAACCATCTACATAGCAAGACCCCTCCGTGTCTCGGAAAGCACATTAAGCCGTTGGTCCCGGCTATCATTCGTTGATCTATGACAGTCGTTACGGGTCGTCAGAACTCCGAAAACCTGACAACCAGTCTTACTCAGGGGTATCGTATTACCCAGTAACTGGGTTGTGGAGGTCAGATAGGCAGTCGCTCCATGTAAAATACTGGTATTCAACTGCATCTGGTTAGAAGCCGACCCCAGCATGGGAAAATGGCTAGGCAGGTGATGGTGTACCTGAGCATTTGCGAGGGAATTTTAATTTCTTTTACTTTATATATTTATTTATACAACAACCGATGTAACTGCAAAATATTGTTTTAAAATAGAATAAAATTAAAAAACTCTTTTTTCAAATAATTCCTTTGATTTGTTCTAGGGAACAACGGGAAGGAGAAAGAAAATTCTCGAAACAAGGAAGCCACGTCACCAGCAGCGCGCTCCGCAAACGGTGAGTAGCTCCCAAAACAATCTCGTTATCTCTTCACAGGACAGCTGTTCTTCTTATTCTAACAAAGTCTCATTGACTAAAATCGCGAGCTCGCGGTCCATTGTTACCATGGTGATAATCGCGTATTAAAGCTTGAATGAGTGCTTAATAATCGAGCTTTCAATCGGGAAGAGGGAGAGAGAGCTCCCCTCGTTTGCGGCGCAAGGGTCGGGGTTCGGGGAGGGAACACAACGCACATGCGGCGCGGCGCGTCCCCGGGGCCCGGGGCCCGCGGCGCGCGCAGCCGGCACCCCTAGTGCTCTGCCGCGCCCCGCGCCGCACACCCCTCTCTGCAGGGGCAAGTCGCGACACCCCCATCCTACCACATTTTTGCGGAAATTGGAATCCTTCCTAGATATTAAGCTGGGTCCATCATATTCGCATGTACGATTTTATTTCAAACCAAATGCAGTCATTGCGTTAATAATTTATTATTATTCTGATTGATAATTATCTCAATAACGTAAACAGGAATGAGTCATACTTGTATGATAATATTACTAGACTATAATTATTTATGTTCCAAAAGCGGTACGTCCAATCAATTACATTAACGACAATAACAATCATAGCCGTCGCCTTGGTACGAGACAAAACAATGAACTTGATATAGAGTTTACATTACATAGTGCTAACATAACACAAGCTAGGTATCGTTTACATAGCTACCAACTTATTTAAATAATTATTATTCTCGCCTGCACAAAAGCATCCCAACACCCTGCGGTATGATAAATGATAATACAACGTTGAAACACAATGTCAGCATGTCGCCAGACGTGACTTATCAATGGTACAAACTGCCAGATAAAAGGACATCCGACTTCCGTGCCTAGCTACTCGTGTAACACTAGAAATATGATACTAAGTAAGTACCTAATGCACATGTCGTTACAAAATGGAAATTCTAAAACGCTGATGTGGAGCCTTTTTATGTACAGACGCCAGCACATCAAGCTACCCGAAACTGTCAAATTTTCCGAATCAACTTTGAACGTTATGCTTCAGCGATAAAGTTGAAAACCTATTAAATAAATTCGACAGATTGTAGTAGATTGATGTGCTGGCGTCTGTACTTACAGGATAAAAATTTTAAGCATGCTCTGGAGGAAAAGTATCTTAAATATTGAAGTTATCCAAGTTTATTTAAAGGAAACATTCCTTTAATTTTAAAACTAAATAAAACTGCATTTTTAGGGTTCCGTACCCAAAGGGTAAAACGTGACCCTATTACTAAGACTCCGCTGTCCGTCCGTCCGTACTTAGACATACTTAGACAGTTGAAATTTTCACATATTATGATGTATTTCTGTTGCCGCCATAAAAACAAATACAAAAGACAGAATAAAATAAATATTAAAGTGGGGGCAGGAGCACCACTAAAATGCTAAAAAAATCACTATGTCTAAAAAAAATCACGTCTGTTGTATAGGAATATAACAGACATGATTTTTTTAGACATCTCTTCAAAAATTAAAGATTATGCCCAGACTGTCTCTGTTTTTACCCGACTACCAAGAAGGGATATGTTATGTGTTGCATTTCAGTTGTAGTATGATGATAATGCCTTTATTTTTGTAACATACGTCGAGTAAATTAAACAACAGCCGGTCGACTCTGTAAAAATCTCACCGTCAAATCATAAGTGAAGTGAGCACTTAATAGTGTCAATTCCTACCATTACGGAATGACAGAGCTCACTTCCCACTCGCTTCACCTAAGTTCTCACGGTGAGATTTTTACAGAATAGCACTGCAGTTCACGTTCGGTTAACGCACGGGTTAACGTGTCCAACTCGTGTCAGTTTTTATCGATAGAGCTATGAGTCGGTGACGTCACCGAGCATAACAACCACCTTTCCAATGGGAATAAGCGATTAGTTAATTGGTTAGAATCTTCCCGTCCATTACAGCAGACTGAGTGAGTCAAGTGTCGTGGTATTCCTTAATTGATGTTCTGACGCGCTTTTATCATCACTCACTGAGATAGCATCATATCTTTTGTTAGCCAGTAAAAATGTTTGAGTTATGCACGTACAAATTAAGTTTTAAAAGCTGCCAGGTAAATAAAAGAAAGGTAAACAATTTCTGACAGGTATTTTCATAGTTGATGTTCTCATGAGTACCTACCGACATTTATCTTTTACCTTTAATTAAATAAGAGAAAACAATTCGTTAATTCGCAGCCACAGCTGCTGATAAACATTCGCCTCATTTTCGCAATTTGGATCGGTCCCAGTGGTCAACACGACGGCATAAAATACTTTTTGATTTCATAATTTCAATATTGTTCAAGTAGCCATTTATTTAGCCACATAAACATATAAATAACAAACCCATAGAAAAAAAAATGTAGGAACAATGTAGCTACCAGCGGGGTAGTTGCGTAACAGACTATCAGTAGCAATGGGTTTCATTTTGACAGTTCAACAACATTCATTGCGTTATTTACGTTGTTGAGCAAACACATTTTTCGAACATATGGAGCGATGAATAAGCAATATGCTTCAAAATAATTCAAATTGTGAGTAATAGTGTGATACGCAATTAGAGTGCTGGTATATGTGTTACAGCTGTGCCTAACGAACAGCCCACGGTTCGCTACAGACCTACAGATATTTTTCTAGTTCTTATTATGTTATAATAACTTATATTCCATAATTAATAAGTATTATAACGCGAAAGTAACTTTGTCAATCGGTCTGTTACTTTTTCACGCCTAAACCATTGAGGCCCTTGGAAAAACAAAGCTTATACTTTACATCATCACCATAAAAAGCTAGTACTTATGTTAAAAAAAAAAAATATGATGTACAAAATCAAAAGTCACTTATTCAAACTAGGCTGAGAATCAGCACTTTTCGAACGTCAAAATTACAAAAGACAGTCCCCCAAAACGCCCGCCCTTCAACCACTTCCTAGTGCTTTCACCGGGGAGAAGAAGTGGCGCAACAAACTCCCCAGCAGCACAGCTGTCTATTCAGTTAGAAAATACACGCAGCCGAAGTCGCGGGCAACACCTATACTTACGTTACTGACCAGCAGGGTAATTGCGTAACACACTATCAGTAGTAATGGGTTTCATTTGACAGTTCAACAACATTCATTGCGTTATTTACGTTGTTGAGCAGACAAATTTTTCGAATAAGTATACATATATAATAAAAAATGCTAATTGATTTTCGAGAGTCATGCATGATTATAATTTATTTAGTAGAGCGAGGCGTACAGGCTTTCAGTTGATGTCATAGTGTAAGGTCAATGAACTTGCACTGAACATTGCCTACAATTAATAATTCATGGTGTAGTGTCGGCTGTCCGTGAACACATTTGGCGAACTTTTTTTTTTTTCACAATCGTTATTCCAAGGCAAGGATCATTCAGAATTTAATTTCGAAATATTTGAACAAAGTTCAAGAATCCATCTTGCTTTCGTAGGTATGGTTTTCTTTGCGAATTAATTTCCCAATGTCTACCTACATACCATAACACTGTAAGTACGTATAATGATTCACTACTTTACCAGTGACAATAAAATACTGACTACTCATAAGCGAGTCTTTTTGTTCTAACAGTATTTTACCAACTTAGAGCTCTTTTCCACGGCAAGATCCCGTTTTTTGCAGATACGGTTTTTTGCAGGATATTCACACAAGCATTCTGTTTACAGTATTCGGCAAACTGGATGCGTGTGTGAATATACAACGTGTAACGTTAAATGCGCAAAACCTGAAAATAGTTTCATCAGAATAACGAGTAGAATTAATTGAACCACTTTTTAATATGGGTCACATTTTTGAAAAAATCTTCATTAAAAACGTTGCCGTGTCTATTTATTAATAGGTCAAGCAAGCTAATGTCAGCACGGCGCAGCGGTCCGGTGACGACTCCTCCCTCGGTAAAGCGTCGTCGCAGACGCAAGAAACGATCAGAATGGCCAGTAAAACTAAAACAGCACATAAAACCTTTACAATTTTTTTAATGACTTATTTTCTCTCTGAAATAGGTCAATTGAATTAAAAATCAGTTGGGGTGTCTGAGGTTTTGCGCATTTAACGTTACACGTTGTATATGTATATTTGAAACACGTACACTACTAAACGGGATCCTGCAAAAAAGCGTACCTGCAAGAAACGGGATCTTGCCGTGGGAAAGAGCCCTTACATGCCATAGTCACACCCGCAAGTTGCACGTCACAGTCATTCTTCGCGCCTTATAATATGTAGTACAGCCACAGTTATAGACTGGATCAGTTCCGCCTTGATGCGCAGATTAGTCTGTCTGTTGTGTTCATTACCGGAAGAGAGTGACTAAACCATCAATTAGTTATACTTCATAACTTTGGTAAGCTATCGATAACTACCTTACATTATTTGTACACATAGGTGAAACATTTCTTCAGTAGTTGACTCACATGATCTTGCACCTCTCACAACCTGCAGGCTAATTGCGTAACACACTATCAGTAGCAATCGGTTTCATTTTGACAGTTCAACAACATTTATTGCGTTATTTACGTTGTTGAGCAGACAAATTTCTCGGACCTATGCAGCAATGGATTAGCAATATGCTTCAAAATTATTCAAATTGAGAGTAATAGTCTATTACGAAATTAGGGTGCTGTTAAGTATTAGGTTAAATTAGGTATCCCCAGAGATTCTAACGTGGTGAATTTAGTAATATAAGATCTGCCGATCGATTCTGGAAAAATCTCACCGTGATAACTAAAGTGAAGTGAGCTTAGAGTGAGCTGTGAGTCATGCTGATGCTAGGGATTGACACTATTGACGACTCACTCCACGCTCACTTCACCCAAGTTTTCACGGTGAGATGGTTACAGAATCGCACGGCTGTAGTACAAAAAGCAGGAACAATGTACTTTATACATATTATTATGAGGTGAGGCCGCTATCATAGGACACGTTCCTGAACACGCCTTCTACTTATGCATACATACGTTGGTACCTAACAAATCTACAAGAAACGATCCCTTATTCTTCAAAAGTGAGCCTACCATTAAAAATATTAATTGGCCGGCACGGTTTGAGCAGTGTTTGAGTGATAGCTGATGCACTGTGTGTCGCGGGTTCGATTCCCGTATGAAACAACTGGTATGAAACAACTGGTATGATACCTAGTTGTTCCAGGTCTGGTAGTTTAAGTGAGTTCAAATGTTTGTACATAATTTGCTAGTGGGCAGTTTTTGTTTCTAAAACAAACTAAAATGGTCGTACATAAGCTAAGTGTGTCGCCCCTCAGTGACTCATATCAGTTCGAGCGTATGTTCTCGCGGGCCTACGTTAGGCACTTGGAGAAAGTAAAGATGTTCAAGATTCACACATGTATCCTCACCTACCTACCTACTGACCCGCATATTATCACAGATACAAGCTTCTGGCATCAATCTAAGTTGAATATTTAGTAAAATATTCGACTAGTTCTTAATTTCATTTCAAAGACTTGCTATACCTACTTAGTAACTAGTGTTGCTAGCCACTGCTCAAAACCCCAATTAGTTTTGCATTTTGCACAAACGGTAAATATTGTTGCCGCGGATACGTTCGCCTCTCGTTGTTAATTAGTGCACTCGAGCTATTACATTAAAATTGCTTATGGTTCGAAAGCGTCTCCGCTAGTGCACACCGCGATTACCTACAATATTTTTAAAAGAATGAGCCAAAACAATAAAAATAATAAGGTTATTTATTTGCACTCAATAACAAGGTAAAATTAATAAGAGTTGCTCCAGTGATAAGAGGTCAATACATCGTCGTTTATCACAGTTCAATGGCCGCACAAGATTTACGAGGAAGAATATTGCACAGAACACTTTACTCAATACCTAACAAATACAATATTTATTATTATTCACACAGAATCTTAAAGAATTTTAAAACTGATTGCAAATAAATATTGTCTTATGTCCTTATTTCTCAAACCACGCAGAACCTTTATTGTATCTTCTTAAATATGTATACAAATTAGATAATAGATAGGTACCTATTTTGTAGACTTTAAAAGAACTACTAGAAATCAATATCTTTGCTATTGCTACCTTTTTTTTTCGGGGGAAACCTTCAAAAGTCACCTGGACTTTGGGGAAAAAGACCAGGTAGTGTGGGACTCTTACCTCACTAAAACCACCCCTGTAATCACCATCAGCACATGGACCCCTCCATGTGCTGATGGTGATGACAGGGGTCCCGTTACCTCTTAATAGACCAATCCGGAACCCCCTCAGTGCCTGTTATCTACGGCACGTCCCTGGAGAGACTATAAAGGGTTCTCCCCTGAACCTCGCTTTGCACGGCAGCACGTGATCACCGTTTTCCCTGAAATCACTCGGTGGACAATCAGAGTCCCCACTCTGATCGCCCGCGATTCCAAAGTCCCGCCTGCGTTAAATGATGCAGGTGGGGTTTCAACGTGTTAGGCGTCGAAGCTGTTGCCTCCTCGACGCCTTCTTCTTCGATGCAATTGCTACCTACTTGTCTTTATGTATATTAAACCATTTGCTCATTTTTGTTCGACTTCATTTACAAATATGCCTATAGTGAATATACTATTTTATTTCACAATAAAACAGCAATAATCCTATGGCACTCTGCGATAGTGCTTGCTGCGTTTAGCTTTCTAGGAGTGAAAGAATTTTCGTAATCGAATAAAACTTCCAGAGATCCTCTATACATACTTACTTGTACAAACAATTTTACCTCTTTCCAATATTAGTTTAAATAGGAAAGATAATAACTTCAAGCGCTAGCGCAGGCACGGCATTAGTGATCGTGTTGCAGAAACAATAGCCGGCGCCGGCAGCCGCGGTCGCTGCGGCAACTCAGCTGACTTACGTTACACACAGGGCTATCACCGAAGGATACCTACATAAAAAAAAAAACAAAAATAATAGTGTTTTTTATTTTTATAAGTGTCTAATTATAAACAATTAAGGAATGTGCAAAGTAGCAGTCTATTTATGTGCTAATTTGGCCTTTGTTTTATTAAATATAAGTAGGTACTTATCTATTTTTGATAATTTAACAGTAAAATACCTATTGAAATTAGTAGTAGGTATGCTTATTAATGTACTTACTACATACACCGATATAGTTCCATGAAAAGAATACCACGCATCGTCTCAATAACTAAGAACAGTTTAATTAATTAGTAATATTGGATAACCTCTGAAAGTTTAATTTAATCGGGTAGGTACTTTGAATAAGTCTTCATAGGAATAAAATCCAAATGGCAGTAAATGTTTAGGAAATCAAGTAGAGATGGTAGCGCGAATCGAGTCCGGGAGGCTGCGAAGCTGCGATCAATACGCGGAGCCGTGGACGCCGCCACCGCGCCGCGCCGCCCGCCGCGCGCCTACGAAAGCGAACGCACCGACCTCGCTGCCCTTCACCGAAGTGTCGACGACCCCTGGACCCCGCGCACCTCCCCCCACACGCCACGCGTCCCTCGCACATCTGACAGCCCTTCGCACTTCTCCAACTCGATCTTCGTGACCTGATTAGTTAAAACTTCCTTTGTCACCAGAAAACCAACGACTGAAGTTACTAAGTACCTGTGTACAAAGATCCGTTTACAAGTGGATCATTCAATAAGTTTGTCAGGTTCATGGGATTGATACAATTATGTTTCCAAAATCTTTAGATACGTAAAAGCTTACGCATGAACCAGGGTCATTTCCTGTACCGGTACATTTGTCATGTGTGTAAGTGTGTATATCCAAGTCCAAACTCCAATGAGTCTTTCCGCTGGGTGCCACCCGGAACACCGCATCTAACGTCGACGAATTTCTACAGAGCTTCCGCAGTTATCATTTTCCCCCTTTCAAACACAGTTTTAGCATATAAATTTATTCTCATAATTGTTATAATCATTTTGAATATTGCGAGAATTATGGATATTATTCCAAAAATAATTCCATGTTGATGTTTAGTAAGTCTTTATTCACCCTTTACATACAATTTTGTTATTGCATAGATAGCATTAATATTGTTTTTCATAGTTATTATTTCTAGTTCCTAAATTCATTTGGCTACTTAAGTGTCGATTGCCATTATTTATCTAGGCAGGTCTTTAGCTGAATCATAGGACGCCAGTGGCGTTACCTTTGCGGGGAGTCTAGCCAATGAACTTGAATTGGATGGACCTCCACTGCACAAGACACATGCTATAAATATACAGGCCCACTATGCCGCACATCTGAATAATCATTCAGTATTATGTAAATTAAGGATTTTTTAGGTTTTCCAAATATAACATACCTAAAGTTTGTAGGTAGGTTAAGTACTAACATAAAGTTTAATTTTGAAAAACGCTACAGAGCTGAATTCTAGGCAGTTACATACCACGGAATAGGTCGGTACTTACAGTACGCATAAGATCTATTTAATTTACTAAGAAATGAAGGGGGGAAATAGCTATTAGAAATAGAAGAACTACCTTACCGTCAATCAATGAATTCAATGTAAGACAAACAAATTCCGCTTCAAGCATCGGAGTCGGATGTCGGGTGCGGCATCTCACGTGGCTCAGTCCACGACTATTTTAGGCAGCGTGCATGGCATTTGGGACGCGTGCTGGAAACTACCTACTTACTGCGGTTTATTTTCGGATGCCCTACTAACAGGTCTCTTACTTCATAGATGAAATATTGGAATTTCCAACTACATATTTAAATTTAGGCATTTTATTTTTACATCGACGCTGTCTAAAATAACAATATTTTACATGAATTTATCAAGGTGCATTATTGGTATCTGGTTGGAGAGTAATCATTCACGGTCTTGTGAGCTTTAAATTAATTCATGACTCTATCCAGAGCGTCTAAATAAAAAAAGTGCAGCTAATTAGGTTCGTCTGAACACGACTGAGCACGTGAACGTACATAAAGTTAACTTTTTTAGCCTACCTAACACAGCAACAGTAAATTTAACGGTTAACCAACATTCAGTATCTTTGAATAGGTACCTATCTTAAAATATCCTGCATTTATACATTTGTATGTAAATATTTAAATATCAAATAAGTACTTATATCACATTGTTGGGATTACAAGGGTGTAGGACAAAACTGGTAGATAGTTGATCAATATAACCGTGGCCCATGTAGTTATTGTTAGTGTCACGAGCTTTTTTCCTGATCCCACAATAGACGCCTGTTAACGTAGGTAGGTATCATAATAATTTATCTAGGATAGGTGGGTAGGTACTTATGGAGTTTGATTTGAAATTTATTCTGGTATGAATCGACGGTGGGTGGCTAATACTGCCAGCGCATTTTCGTACCTAATTATCGTTAGATTTGCAAATTTTAAACTTTAGTAATTGGTGATTCCAATAAACAATATTTCAATGACCGGGCGAGATAGAGAAGGACGGCATAGTTCAGCAAAGTTCGTTCGTGTCGTTCTGGGCCGAAAGCTCATCTCACAGCTCGCGACAGCGTACCTACGCGCTGTATCGATCCGCTTGCCGAGACACCCAACGAACGAGCCGGCTGCGGCGCGCTCGTACACTTGACATTCGCGTTCCCCAATAGAGGGTTGACGACTCACGAACGACCTTATAAGCGTTGAATTTAACGATATCCAGCAGTACCTAATTACCTGGGTACTTTATAGTGCTTCGAATCATTTCAACATTAACTTCATCACTTATAAATATGACCCAGAGATGTCTAGGTTCTAATAAAATATAGGATAATAGGAACCTAATTTTATTATTTGTAATTAGGGACTACAAAGCGACGTTTTTAACTTCCGTTATCATTGGCATAATTATAGCAACAGGAAAATACTATCTTCGTATGTATTTATTTGTATCTATCTACCATACAACGGAAGCAAATTTATCTTGTAGAGCAAAACATGAAACATCTCATATATGTACTTAAAACCAGTGCAACATTTATTTATTGCATGTCATCTCATTTTGCCTACTTGTTTAAAATAATTTCTTAGGCAGTACGTACTTCCGAGGTTGGGTTTTGGATCTGTGAAATAACCAATGTTACCCCAATTTGCACAAAAGACCCATAACATGACGGGTGGAGAACTTTCACATTTCGTCAAAAATAACCTCGTTAAGGTTTTTGAGATATTAATTTTCCCTTTGTGTACTTGTGCCAGCGACATACATTTAGAATTAAAGACTATCTTTTCATTGTTAACAGGCGAGGAGCACCCAGGACAGAAGCAACGCAAAGGGTTTTTCAGAAGCCTTTGGAAAAAATCTCGCCATTACTCTCTAGAGCACCCTTGAAGCAACACAACACCACGGGAGACTTTCGACTTATTCACGATTCATGATGTTGTGTTCCCCAGACCCAGTAAGGATGGAAATCAAGAAAATGTTCGGACGATAAGTGTAACAAATTAATGAGCGTAATACTTCGGAGAGAAAGACCAATAAAAAGTCTGCTTGAACGAACAGTCGAACATGGCGAATATATTTTTGAAACACGTTTAATACGTCATGTCAATCATTCGATGAAATACTTTGTAATGAAATAAAATTAATATCCAACACTGATAGACTACAGCAGTTGTGAGATAACAGTAGTTATAGTACAGTTCTCAATGACTTGTTGGGTTACGGAATCAATTAGTTATATAAGATGTGTTGGCTTATGGGACTTGGAGTATTATTATTTTAATAAATCTGATGTATAGGGATGATATAAAACATTGTGTATTGATTTGTATAATTCATGCTTTTTATCAACGCATAATTTATTTGTTAAGATGTGATAAGTACCTACGTATTTTATTCTTACACGACAAGCGTTTTCTTTTCGTATAAATAGAATTGTAGAAATGTAGATAACCACGTAGTAAGTAAAACCAACGCGTTTTCATTTCTTTGATATAATATGTACTGTTATATAAATGCTCTTTAGTGCAGCAATTTGTATGTCATCAGAGGAAATCTACTTTAATTCAATATAAATAGTAACGCAACTTAACTTTAAACCATTATTCATAAATTCTTTGAAAATAATTTATAACTACATTAGAGAAAAATCCTCGGGTGTTGGACTTTAAAGAACCAAAACCACTTGATACATTATTATTGCTACAAGTTTAAACATTTTATACCAATCCTTGTATTCGAGTGTACTTAACTCTTAATACTGTAGATTTTGTCAAAAGGAAAATAAATTATGTTCATTAGCAATAAAAAAAAGGTTTTTAATTTTATCTTTTCTTCCTGCAACTCAGGTGGTTGATTTGGGTTATTCCGTTTATCCACCCTAAGGTGGATACGCGGAAACATATGTCCGATAATCCACCCTAGAACTAGTTAAATAAACGGAATTTATAGGCTTCGGGTGGATTCTCGGACATGCGTTTCCGCGTATCCACCTTAGGGTGGATAAACGGAATAACCGGTTGATTTTCAAAGAAACAAAATATTATAATACAAATCATTTTATTATTAGATAGACACAGTTCCCATCGCTTATCAGAAACAATGTACAAAGCTATAGTAGTAATATCAAATATAAACAATATGCACCCTTCGTTTACTGCAAGCCTTGTCTGAGGATACAGGGTAATTGAGCGCTTCTATTTCTGCAGCTAAGAGATAGAATAGAACAGAATGCAAATGTTTATTACTCACTACACAAGATTATAAATGCGGCACAATTAAAAAGAAAGCATAGCGGAAAACTGTAATAGCGGGCCATGTGGAGGCCGCGGCCGCGGCGCGTCGCGGCGCGGGCCTCGCGCCACGCTCGATGTGTCGGATATTACTCACACGATGGATCCAGTGGGACTAGAGATCTTCAATTAAAATCGTAATACTTGGGTTACAGTGTCTTTCAATTTGTAACAAGCCCTTACACAAATGCTATTTATAATTATATATATATGTTGTATAATGTTGTTACAGTAATTTCATTACGTGGTTATTATAACTCCTCTTCAAGCATCTGTACGCGGGCACTTTTGTCTAGATGGCTAGTGACGCTATTTTAAAGTCTACCTCAATTATAATTTAGATCATTGTACACGCCAGATAAGGTATCAGAATGCTTGAGAAGAAACCTAAAAAAAATCTCTATACATCATGCTTTGAGACCTGCTTGCAAAGCTGAATATGCTTTACCATACTGGTCAATAAAAGCAAACTTTAAAATACATGTTTAAACCATTACAGCTCACAATTACTTTGAGCGTATAAAAAGGGTCCAAAATCCGCAAAGTAATTGCATCTGCACACAGTTACGAAACGCATCACGCACTGATGACGCCATAATTTATCGAATATCAAAACAAATGAACGGTCCTTATCACTTTATAGAATATACAAAATGCAGTTACTTATTTCCCTGTGGAAAAAATATTATCTTATAGTATTCTTAGATCACGGCGCGCTTCGATCTGTAAAAGAAAGAAATGATGTTTTTGAAGTCTTCAGGGCGATTTAATACTTTACACATCCCGGAGTGTAAAACGTTAAAAATGTACAGATAGTGTAAGAACTCACCTCTAATAACCACAGGTAATTAAATAGTCTCCTAACTTCTCCACTACGGATGCGGCTTGCTGGGGTTGGATGGGTTCTTCATACAGAGAAATTACGACGGCTGAAACAAAACATTAAAATAAAGTAGCCGCTGTAGAATATGTACGACCGTCACTTTGATTCACTTTCCCCGCACATAACCGTGCCCAAGTACCTTACGAACTTTCCCTTTCGTTAACATAATGAAGATTACAGCTTTACTGTACGTAATACCAACATAAAAGTAATTTATAATTACGAAACAATGAATAATTTCGACGGTAGCAGTTACACATCTAATCAGAAATGAATATTACACATACCATGTTTGGCCATACTAATATTATGAATGCGAAAGCAACTCCGTCTGTCTGTGTTGCTTTTCACACCAAGCCTATGTCGCCTGGGAACTGGAGAAGGACATCCCATCATCCATCATCCTGGATATTTGTATTAGAAATAATGAAATACAAAAAAACACGCAGACGAATTCGCGGAAAACAGCTGGAGCTATAAAGCTAAAAATAGATCACCATTATAATGTTTCCTTTGCAGGGCAAATCCATTCCTACTCTCATCTAGGCTATTTAAGAAGCAGTCTTTATCGATGGAGTTCAGCGCATACAGGCCCTGCCATCTCCGTCTGGGGCTGCTGCGAGGTCACAACATTATTAATTTAATTGCTGTCGCTACTAGATTATTAATATAAACATTGGCAATTTACAAATATTATCGAGACCAGCAGGCTAATTGCGTAACACACTATTAGTAGCAATGGGTTTCATTTTGACAGTTCAACAACATTCATTGCGTTATTTATGTTTTTGAGCAGACACATATTTCGAACATATGGAGCAATGGATTAGCAATATGCTTCAAAATGATTCAAATTGAGAGTAATAGTGTGTTACGCAATTAGGGTGCAGCTGTCATTCTGTTTGAATTGGAACTGGGATGTGAATATGACGTATGAAATAGAATGCAGCATTCAACTTGATATGGGTAAGTGATGACGAGGGATGAAACGAGTGACTTAGAGAATCATACTGATGAAATATAAAAATAGTATGGATTGTGTGGGGGTAATTTCCATGTTTATTTACGCGACGAATAATACGAAGAAGTAAATGATGTATTCGAAATTCCTTTTTTAGGGTTCCATAGACAAATGGCAAAAATGGAGCTCTTATAATTTCGTAATGTCCATCCGAGTAAAATGATTACTATTTTACTTGTGAGACTATTTGCACTATATCGATGAAAATTGGAAAGAAGGTGTATTCATTGCACCAATAAATTAATAATGGTGTACGGAAATTACGAAAAAAATCTTTTGGGGGGTCTGTCCCCATACAAGTGATGGAAGGATGAAACAAAAAAAAAACAATGTTTCTAAGAGACTGAGATATGGGATCTTTCGGTTACAACAGCAGTGATAACTTTGTTTACCAGTTTTTTCGAGAACCCAGTTATTTTTGCTGTAACTAGTCATCCCAACTACGGAACCCTTCACTGTGCCTGGTCCGACAGACACTTGGCCGTTTCCACACTGGCAAGACGCGACTGCGAAATCTATCTTTTCTACATTTTACAACCAATAAGGCATTCAGACAGACAGACGGAGTTTACTTTCGCATTTTTAATAAAGATAGTAT
Organism: Eremobia ochroleuca; assembly: GCA_949629135.1. Taxonomy (NCBI): domain Eukaryota; kingdom Metazoa; phylum Arthropoda; class Insecta; order Lepidoptera; family Noctuidae; genus Eremobia; species Eremobia ochroleuca. The sequence goes on from OX451393.1 coordinate 8,373,278, forward strand.
GAATTAACACATAATATGAATATTCAAGAAGAGAGGACCGACTGCATTCAAAAGCAGGTGTTTGATGTGTCAAGGTCAGAAGGTCAATTCTCGTACATTAAAAGTATTCTAATTCAAGTATCATGAACAATGTCAAAAAAGCATAAAAAATTTAAGTAAAATAACGGTATTTTTATGGTATTTTTGGTATTAGAATGTTCTTATACGAGAACTGCTCTTTAAAACTACCTCTGAGAACCCCCTCTTTAAAACCACCACCCTTAGATAAGGGTCCAGTAGTTATGATATTGTATATTTTTTTGATCAGGTCAAGTGATGTCAGCCATTGAACAGCTGCCACCATGTTGCCATACGACATACCTACCTAGACACCATATTTTAGAAACATACGAGCCAGTTAATTATATCAAAATAATTGAATGCTAATAAACCTGCCCTCGGGGCGTGTTTACATTTACATAATAACAACAAATGCCCACCTTGCTGTGTCTTCATGCAGTGCACGCCAACCTTGCCGAGTTTTGCGCGTATGATGCGGTCTGTGCCACTGAGGTAGATGTACCGTGTACCCGCTATCGTCAGGCCACCACTCGTTAACAGTGATTCATTGTCGAAACCGGCCACTATCTTCGCGACTTCATCTTTTGATATCTGTTAACAAACGTTAAAATGTTAGATTGAGCAAAAGTAAACAATAAATATGGCATAGAAATCTATGCTCTGCAAAGTATGTATGTCATTTGGGTGGTTCTTTTTGTCTTTTTATATCTGAGGTACTGAAAAAATTGTATACTGCTGTGGAAGAGCGGAGTGTCCTAACACAGGCATTACTTGGTTAACTGGAGGCTCCAATCACCATCTCGACTCGTTTGGTTCAAAAATAAATTTGATTTGATTTTGATATTTGTACAGTGGGCATCAAAACTAAACATTTTTTTCCATAGTACTAAAAACTTTTTAGCAAAAATACAAACAGCTAAAATAAACAGTGAATAATCAGTTACGTATTTCAGTTACATAAGATACTTCCGAAATGGAAGAGTTAGTTTAACACATTCAACACCATGTCGGACATTGCTGTCTGACATAGCGCCCGAGGTTAAAGAATAACAGTTGCACAGGTCAATCTAAGGTTAAGCTACGCATGCCATGGTCAGTCTATATGTGTGACCATAAATTAGATACCAAGACCCCTCAGGGCCTCGGAAAGCACATTAAGCCATTGGTCCCGGCTGGTTAGACTGGGAACTGAGCACAATATAGTTGGGAAAAGCTAGGTAAAAAGAGATTTATGGATTAATCTTTTCCAGTTTACTTTATTGTGTGTTCAGTATCATATCGCACCTACAGTGCAAAAACGTCACTTATGCAAATGATGTAATATTTCAGGAGAAGCATTTGAAAATTCAACATCCTACTACACTTTGATCTTAGCCAAAAGGCCAAGAAGTGATAATTCAACATCCTATTATAATGTATACTTCTTCTTGACTAAATAAATTAACTGGTAATACATATTTAAACTACAACTTTGAACTTCATATTAAAGTTAAAGCGAACATCTCACAATTTTGTAATAAAATAATATGAACATTTAAAATTTACAACACTCCCAAAATGCACAAGTGATGTTTTTGCACCCTAGGTGCAATATATCAGCCTACACTGGACCAAGTCTCCCTCTACTTGTTCCACATCTCACGGCTATTTCTTGTAGTGGTCATGAAGTAGTTTGTGAATACAAAAAAAAAAAAAAAATGGAACTTTTAACCCTTAAATGCATGATTTATTATGTCGTATTGCAAAAAACGCATATTGTATAGGTATTAATCAATAGAATTTAGAAAAAATAAATATATTATTATTAATATTCATAGAGTAAATATATTGTTTTGACAAAAAGAGGGGCGTTCAGAAACTCACAGCTATCACATTCTTAAAAAATTACATGACGTACTTTGTTGCCATATGGCAACATTATGCATTTAAGGGTTAACAAGTATACACCTAATTTAGATAAAGGACATGGGGTAAAATCTATAGGATTTGTTTTAAATCAATCCATGACCAATATTTAGCAAAAATTTCAGTATGTTGGGTCACATTTTGCTAGCATTGATTAAAAAAAAGATCATGGTCAACCAGAATAGTCTGCTTCTATGTCTCTCTTAAGTTTGTCCTTCTAACCAATCAGCTTGTGGGTATATTATTATTTATTTAATATGAACACATTGGCAAAAAAACATAATGGTACAAAAACTTAAGAGGGATGTCTTTGTCCTGCAGTGGTTTACTATAAAGGCTAGTTAGATTGGACGCATGCAAGCTAAGATAGTGAGAGGTCTGTCACCAGAGCAAATTTGAGAAATGGATTTGTTTTCCCATTGATGCAAAATGGAAGCGAAATTTATATAAAACCACCAGCGAGTGAAAACAAGTTGTCTAGATAGATGATTGATATGATACCTCACAGAAGTACATTTGGTTAAGGGGACCAAGTGGTTGGGATATATTGGTCCATTATAGCTTGATTTAATAATTACTGCAATAAAACATTCAACTAAGGGCCGATTTTTCCAATGGCAGACAATTTTATCAGACAAATAATTTTGAATATTTCACAGCTCTTCCATACAAAAACAGATGAAGATGAAGTCAGATGCCAATTTTACTCCACAAATAAAAATTATCCAACGATTGAAAAATTAGCCCTAAGTTGATGTTGAACTTGGACATGATTAGTGTCTATGCTCTCTAAATGACAAAATATAGTCTGTCATATACCTACTTTATAACAAGATTATTAAAAAAAAAAAACTAGCAACATTTTTACATAATTTATAGAGCTGTACCTTTGTTTTAAATAAGGTGAAAGAATATTTTAATTTAATAGAATGCTATTTGATTTGTACAGACGCCAGCACATCAAGCTACTACAATCTGTCAGATTTCTTTAATAGGATTTCAACTTTATGGCTAAAGCATAAGGTTCAAAGTTGATTGGGAAAATCTGACAGTTTCAGGTAACTTGATGTGCTGGCGTCTGTACTATGATGAATATATGGTTATAAATGTTATAATTATATTATAGTAGTCTTATTTAAAAATTGAAAAGTAGGTTGTGTCAATACTACTTTTGATTCTGAATTTGAAAACACAGCATTTTCTAAATTATTGTAGCAGCCAAACATTTGGTGTCCTTATCTAAACATACAAGACACTGATTAAAGGACCTTAGTCTTTTAGGTCTGTAGAACCACAAGCTTTAAAAAAAAAAAAAATTGACACTCAATAACAGATGAGAATGTGGGACACTATAAATATATCTCTGTCTAACCCTTCAGGGAATAGAGGCCAGATCTTAAGTCAAAAACAAATTATATGTATAAGAATGAAACTGTATAAACAAATTTAATGATAAATGAGTGCATCAAACAGGAATTAATCAAGGATATTTGACTGTCACAACACTTAAGGAAATCAAAGGTTTGTTCACAGCCAAATTTGGCACAACAAATTATGTTGCAGTTTATTTCTTGGCAAACAGTTGGGATTTCCTAAACATGTGACTAAATTGTTACTGTAAAAAATTTGTCCACTGACTACAACTTCAAACGGTGTTATTTACCGATAGAAATATTGAGTTTCCAAATTGTGAGTAACAAAAATAATTCTTATACATACATTAAATAAAAACTGATTATTCCACCCCCAGCAAAAGTACTTTTGCAGTGCCAGAACTGTATCACTATTGCTTCGTGAATAATAAATGCAGAAAGTACTATTAGCATTTATAATTCTGTCCTGTGTTATTTTTACAATTTAGAGTAATTTATGTTTTTCCCCTTTTATTGAAGGGAATGCTTTAGTTTGAGGTTGTCTCACTATAATAACTATAGTTTGTAGAAACAAAGCATTATACATAGCTCTAAACGCTGAATATTACGCCTTTGTAATTTATGGTTCACGTGCAATAATCGTCACTACAGTCGTTTGTGATTTTGTCGGTCAAATAGTTGGTGAAAGCGAAATAATTGATTTAATAGTTGTTATATTCTTCCAGTCTTAGAGTGATGAGAAAAGTTGAGCGCTATCATTGGTGTGTTTGCTTCGGCGACTTATCGGTAAAGTATTAATTTGACAACCGCTCGAGGTAAGCATATTTTAACCAATTGAATTTCTAAATATTCTATACAAGTACCTATATTCTTAAAATATTGAACACACGGGGTTCACATACAGATGTTGATAGGATGATATCCTGACAATGTACCGGCCGGCAGTTTCGGTTTTTGCTTAGCACAAATAAAAGCAATAAATTCATTAATATGGCAACAGTAATAGCAACTCAATGTTATAAGTTATGACTTCAATCGTTTTTAGTGCGGCGACTTTTAAGTTTTTATTCCGAATAGCTGGCTCCACCACATGTCGCCATCTTGTCAAACTCGCCGGATAAAGAATTCGTCATCCGTCGAACCTAATACGAACTGCACTTGATAACACTATTTAACACTGGTATTCACAGCAAAATTAAAATTTTGCAAATCACTGACCGCGTAGTAAGTAACTTGACAGAGGAAAAACTTACTTCGAAGCCTTCTGACTTGGCCCAGACATTCCCATCGTGACCGGCAATCGCAGCTTTTGTAACACATCTGGATGCCATTAACTGTTTATCGACATAATCTTGCCAGCTCATTTTGATTGAGTTCGACTTAAAATAAAACTACACTTGACTAAATCACAATCTACTCCTCACAACGAGCAAACGCTTCACACGAACAAAAAGCACTGCCGTTCCAAAATGGCAGCGTAGTCATAGACACGACCGGAAGAACAAGTCACCAACGTAACAGAAATAAATTTTGTTTATGATGACTTATCATAGACAAAAAATATTATGAAAAGCTGGGCTGAAAAGAGCGTTTCTCAAATCGGAAATAAAAAGAAAATGTAACCAGTCTACAAAAACTTAAGGGGGTCCTAGACGATCAACCTGGCATCCACCTGAGTGAGTAGTTTGTTAATTCGAAGTATACAAAACATTTTATTTGACCTAAACTTACCTATGTTTACTTATGAAAAGCCAGAAACTAGGTGCATGGTTCTAATTGGTCATTTCCTACGGCAAAAAATGACATGGTTACTCTTTTAAAACATTTTTTTTTACAATGTTTTCAAATAACACTGTAAATAGATATGGGAGGACAGTGTAAGCCTTTCAAAAAGTAACAGGAGGTATTTAACTAAATAGAAAATGGTCAGCAAACCGAAGCATCTATGAGTCTTCAAGCGAGGCCTAAAACGTTCTTACATTCACATAATAGGAAAATCGTACTTAAAAGAAAATAATAATAAATAAATAAATCCGTTTTAGCCCATATAGGTAATATCAATGACCTCGTCGTGAAACTGAGTACCAAAGATGGCTGTCACCTTGGCAATGGCGCCGATTCCCTTGTTCACAAACTAAACTAAATTTAACACTCCAGTAGGCGCGCGCGCTACCATTCTAGAACGCACGTGCATTTCCTAAGCGTAAATTGAAGGTCACTCACGGACACACTCATAGTATTCCTCTACATTACATTACATAATCCTTATGCCTCAATTAGTTTCATGAAACTTTCCTTCAAAAATCTTTAAATGAAAAGTGCTCCACATAGACGTAGACTAAATACGTAGACTAAACTAATATTTATCTTCTGTCCTTTTCTTAATGAAATAGAAAGAAAAAGATGCACTGAACTTAAATTTAGTTTAGTTTGTGAACAAGGGAATCGGTGGCAGTGTCTGTGAGAATAGTTTGAGCTATGCTGATTACATGGTTATTTTGAGTTCCTTGATCAACCATCGATCGATTACTGATGTATTTGTATGTACAGACGCCAGCACATCAAGCTACTACAATCTGTTAAAATTTATTTAATAGATTTTCAACTTTATCACTTTTCAAAGTGATATACACGGTTCAAGATTGATTGGGACAATTTGACAGTTTCGGTTAGCTTGATGAGCTGGCGTCTGAACATTATACTGATGCTTACGGGATGACATATAACGTTCAGAAAACCGTCATATCTTCACCATCATCATTGTTCTATGTTATTCAGGTCTAGGGCTGGTCCGGGGAACATACCCAGTCTATATATTTTGAACTGTGCGACCATAAAGATCGTAAAGCAATTTAAATAATTATATAGGGCACATTTTGACGGACAGGCTTCAGGACGACTGCGGTATAAAAAGAGAGCAAGGAGTACATACTCGCGCGCGAAGTGAAGTGCATCTAAGACGTAAAGAACACTATGTTCAGTGCTTATTGCTTGTAAACAAAAAATATGTACAGTTAATTAAGGGTTCAGTACAATGATATCGAACCCTTATAGAACTGTCAAAGTATGCACACGAGACAAAACGGAGAAATAAAATTTTAAAGTAACTAGAACAATTGAATTTTAGTTTTAGTTACACGTTCTATAAATCTCTGAAGTAAGGGGCTTAGCGGGGGGGGGGGGCTCATTTATGTCTTATTTTTCTTAGATAGGGGCGAAGGGGGTCATAAATTGCTTCAAATTGTCTAACGTAATAAATGAACAGCCCCTTAGCGAAGTAAAAAATCTGAAATCAATCGAGTTGGTACAGGTTTATGTTAATATAGTGTTACAGGAAAAATAAAATGATGTCTCAGACCTTTTAAGCAAGCTTATCTTTGAAAATGGAAATATATTTTTCAAACCAAAGCTATGGAGGTGGGTTGGGCAACTCTATACAACTCTTTAAGATAGAATTTGACCTCCAATATGATAATGATTCTGTAAATGCATATTCGTTACGATTGTGAATCATAATACTTGGACTAACATACAAAAGTGACCTGAAAATTTGAGTTTCGAGGGCTACCCTGGCGTTCTATGGGGTTTGGTTTCCACACTTAGTCCTTCAAGTGGACCACTGTGCATGGGCCTACCCTGGCGTTTTGTTTTTTTGCATACATTAATTTGTTTCTCGGGGTGGTGTTTATTTTATGTGCATTAGAACATTTATGAAAAAAAAAAAAAAAAAAGGATTAACATAAATGGCAATAGACTACTAATCGATAGTGCGTTGTGAATTTCGTGTATAGAGGCCCGTGTTCCATAGACTATCGTGACGTACTTCCGCTAGTTTATTCCTTAATCATTTAGTAATATTCACATTGTTGTAATAGGCCACGTTTATCGACTTTTAATCATTTTATAAATCATAAAAAAATATATTAAAATTATTGTTGTACCATTTGTTCAATAAAGTACTTAATTTCGCAAAACCTATAAAAAAAGCTTCTGTTAACTTAACTTGACCTTGCTTATGCTTTGCTAGTTCTTTTCCGTTCAGCTACCGCGATTGGAACATGTCTTATTCACCTGAAAGAAGGTAAGTCGAGTTCTTGAGCTAGATGAGCCTTTCTACCATAACTTTGTATGATATATTTGTAAGAAAAAAAGACTAGGTTTCGTTAGGGCTTAGTAATTTCATCTAATTTGCTATAAATTGTAAAATAATTTCAATGTCCCTGTCGCCGATTGCCAACATGGCGCTGGTAGGAGGAGTACATTATTGCAAGTCTGATTCAGCGCACGTGTTTTACATACTAGTAACTATTGCTCTTCTTGATTTTGTATAAAAAAACATATTGCAGTAAGTTCTATGTTGATTTTGATTATCGCTTTAATTTCGAACGTTTACTGTACAACAATGATATGCCAATTTGACAGAAGTGCTATTAGTAATGCAATTTTTAATGATTTTTGTTAATTCATTCAAACAAGGCTAACCACATATCGATCGATTATATGTTTATTTAATCTCAAAAACTATTGATTCACAGGTCAGAAGATTGGCCGGAGGATTCCAAAAATGGGCCAGCAAAAGATCAAGGAAGCTATGATGGGCCTCCGGGGATGGAACCCCAAGGCAACTTGGATACTAACTGGCATCAGGTCGTGGAAAGCTTTGATGACATGAATTTGAAGGAAGAATTGCTGAGAGGAATTTACGCCTATGGTTTTGAAAAACCGTCGGCTATCCAGCAACGCGCTATTATGCCTTGCATTCAGGGGCGCGATGTTATAGCTCAAGCTCAGTCAGGAACTGGCAAAACTGCTACTTTCTCGATTTCAATTCTTCAACAAATTGATACCAGTATTCGTGAATGCCAAGCACTGATTCTGGCCCCAACCAGAGAGCTGGCTCAGCAAATTCAGAAGGTATGAACTGTGGTGGGCTTTGTGTTGTGTTTGGTGATTAATTAATGGTTTAGTTTGGACTTAACAGTGTGATATTTTTAGGTGGTGATAGCTCTTGGTGATCACTTGAATGCTAAATGTCATGCCTGCATTGGAGGCACCAATGTGCGCGAGGATGTGCGTCAGCTGGAGAGTGGTGTTCATGTGGTGGTGGGCACGCCTGGTCGCGTCTACGACATGATAACACGCCGTGCACTGCGGGCTAACACTATCAAGCTATTTGTGCTGGATGAAGCTGATGAAATGTTGTCCAGAGGGTGAGTCACACTAATATTGTATTCTAAATTCAATTAAAAAATGATAATAAGATCTAAGGAGGATTCCATAAGAAGTTTTTTTTTTTCTAGCTACCCCAATATACATAACAACAAGCCTGTTTTCCCAAAGGGTTAAGCTGAGGTGTACCTATAGTAAATCCCTATTTCACCAGTTATTTTGAAGTCCCATGTAATAGGGGATGACCCTATTCTCACCAACCAGTAGTACATACAGACTGCTCTCATTGATTGACTGTAGAACCTATAAATTTATTTTGATTTCCATAAAATACTTACCCAATGTACTAACTGAGCTGTTTTTGTATTATTATGTTTCACCTAAACTGTGACTAGTGTACATGTGTATTTTTAAATTACTTCTTCAGTCATATCAAAAATTGTGTATAAAAACATTTCAGATTCAAAGATCAAATTCATGATGTATTCAAGATGTTGTCTGTTGATGTTCAAGTCATTTTGCTGTCTGCCACCATGCCAGACGATGTACTGGAGGTGTCTCGATGCTTCATGAGAGACCCTGTGCGCATTCTTGTGCAAAAGGAGGAGGTATGTAACAGTCAATATTTTACAATTACAACCTACAATTTTTTAGTAATAGAAGTAAAGTTAACTATGTTTATCAAATATAGCATGATCGCCTTTTTCGAATATCTGGAGATTTCTCAAAAGACTGAGAAGTAGAAAGCACAGGCTCAGCAGAGGTTCAGTAACAGAAGTTTCAACTTTAATTTCAATTTTTCTGCTTAGTTCACTTGCTAAACTTAGTATATAATTCCTGCATTATATGTTATTGCCTGATAATTTCTTGTACAAAATGAAATAATTTATTCCTGCTAGGTCCAATATATTGAAAAAAAAAACCTGCACAGGCCATGGATACTGTAGTTCTTCACCATCTGATCAGCCACATCCACTGCATACTTGGTAGCATTGTAAAAAGTCAGTCTCTGGCTTTTTCTTAGGGTGATCAGTGTCAATTTTCACATTGTCATATAATGTGCTTAGCAATAAAACATTCTTGTTCTGTTTTCCTTGGTATTATTATTTCAGGATTTTCATTTCAAATAAAGGCATACAAAGTGATTTGACATATGGTGGAATTTCTCAACATGCCCTGTTCATAGTTCCTACAATTGTAGTGCATTCTGTGAGCAAGTTGTTTTCCAAACTCACTGATGTAAAGAAATTGTCAGTGGTTATATTTCAGCCCGTATTTATAAAAGGTTCTACAAGACACAAAACAACAGATTTTTCAAAGTTTTGGATTTGTGGCCTGCTATCATCCTTTCCTAAATAAGAAAAGCTGTTGAGTACAAACTTTGAATCTACATGGACAGAAAGCCAATGTTTTGACACACAATCAGAAGAGGCAGTCCAAACGATACTGACTCCTTTGTCTGACATAACATAAGTTATTCTAAATAGATTTATTGTCATATCCTCTCCTATTACAATTACAAACATTTATCAGATCATAGCTACCTTTCTGTTTTGTGTCCTAGCCTCAAATGACTGTTACATTTTAAACAATAAACAAAAATATAATGAGTGATTTGGCTTTGTAGTTCCTAATATTAATAAAAGTCACAAAGTATCAGTGAGCTGAGTCAAATAGTTTTTGAATTATTTAAAATTCAAATTGAAATTACTGTCAAATGACTGCTCCCATCATTCTAGTGTTAAGTCCTGGGTAAATAGGTGAGCCTTTTTATCCTCAACTGGGCACAAATGAGACTAGAGCAGTGGTTGTCCAGTGGTAATAGCTGCAACTTGCATGTTGTAGGTTGCCTGTGGTGAATTACGGCCCACTTCCTCTCATAGAGAGGAAGCCCTGCATCCCAGCAGTGAGAATATTATAGGCTGAATATGCTATGGACACAAATTATTTATTATTCAAAAAATCCAAAGAGCTGTTCTTTGAAATTTTATATTAAGATTTATAAGCTACTACTCTTACAGCCAATTATGGATTTACAATTTAATAGCAATACATGCAGCAGAAACAAACAACAACAATTCTGTCCAAAACTAGGCTGCTACTGAGATATGCATTTACACAGACAATGAGGCAGTAAAACTATATTAAATAATATTTAGTTCAGTTGAAAATTAAAGTTCAGTTGAATATTGAAAAATAATAGTTCAGTAGAAATTAAAATATTGAATTAATAATAGTTCAGTTGAAATTTAAAGTATTATTTAAATATCAGCTTGTGCCTCAGATAAGATTTGAGCATCTTGGTTATTGCTAGAATCATAAAGAAAAGCTGTGGTAAATGATTATTAAATCTACTTTAGTATTCATAACATAGGATTTATTGCAATAATGTACCCACTTAAAGTATATTATAATTATATCAATAACATAATTTTCTTATATTTTTTATAGTTAACACTGGAAGGTATTAAACAGTTCTATATTGCCATTGAACTTGAAGAATGGAAGTTGGAGACCCTCTGTGACTTGTATGACACTCTCTCTATCGCTCAGGCTGTTATCTTCTGCAACACTCGTCGCAAGGTAATTACAACCTATATTATGTTTTACAAACTCTTTCTGGGGCATTTAAGTCATAACTCATAAAAAAGCCTATTTTAGTAAGAGTTGTAAATGCTTGAATACAAACAGGAATTTAGGTGTCGTTATGGCATATCAAGTGACAAGTTACACCTGTGGTTCTTTTGAGTTAAATGTAGTTATAATCAATTTACTACTACTAAATACTTACCCTCTACTGAGTATTATTCTGCGTTTTAACCTTCAAGCGGGCGCGCGTAACCTAAAAGACCTTTAGGATATTTCAGGGACTTAAAACACTTAATTATTTAATATTTTTTGTATTACCACATTATCATTATGTTAGGACATAACAAAATTATAAAATCAAAATAATATTCTAATTTTCTTTGGATTTGTAAGCAATTTGGCATCATAAATGTATCGAGAATCGATCGAATCGCGGTCGATTCGACGCCGCGCGACTTTTTGAAGGTTAAATGAAGAAAATTAGGAATAGTATTCTGATGAATGCAATATGTTATTATAAATCTATCATTATATTTCAGGTGGACTGGCTGACTGAATCCATGCATGGTCGTGATTTCACTGTGTCTGCTATGCACGGTGATATGGACCAGCGTGAGCGTGAAGTGATTATGCGACAGTTCCGTACCGGATCATCTCGTGTCCTGATAACAACTGATTTACTTGCCCGCGGTATTGACGTGCAGCAAGTCTCTTGCGTCATCAATTATGATCTGCCCACTAACCGTGAAAACTACATTCATCGGTAAGTGTATTGGTTTTTTTTTCTTTTTTTAACATAATTTACATTTCGCACCTACGGTGGAACAACGTCACTTATGCAATTTGGGAGGGTTGTAAATTATAAAGTTGACATTATTTTATTACAAAATTGTGAGATATTCGCTTTACCTTTAGTATGAAGTTCAAAGTTGTAGTTTAAATATTACCAGTTAATTTCTTTAGTCAAGAAGAATTATACTTTATAATAGGATGGCGAATTTTCAAACGCTTCTCCTGACATATTCCATCATTTGCATAAGTGACGTTCTTGCACCGATGTGATAAGGTGCGATTTGATAAGGACTTCTGTTTTATGTAAAAATAATATGAAAAATAAATAGGATGCACTTCCAATAAGGCACCAGTCTTCGTTAATAGGTAATATGGTGACTGAAACTCCACGTCAATGCGAGTATTTTGTGTACAGGTGGGAAAATCGATTATTCTATTCACTCTAGCTCCTCAAGGAAGGCCATCAACGCCTTGATGTTACTGACCATCTCACGGAGGGTGGGTTACCAAAGTATTCTGCTCTGTATGTGGTGACCACCGGGCAGTTTACCGGCCTTGCTCTTGCACTCTGGCCAAACATAGTCACAATGAGAAGGTTCATACGACTGAGACAATATCTCATCAAATCATTCAGAACCAAGCTTAAAACACTGAAGGAAACCAGCATGTCCTAAACCCTAAAATTGGAAGACATGTGACATTTACAAACCTGCACTGGGCCCACATGGTAGATTACAGCCCACTCTCGAAGAGAGGAGGCCTGTGACCCAGTAGTGGGAGCATCATAGGCTGATTATGATGATGAACGAAATCGCGAAAATTATATTATGAAACAAAACTCCTGAGCATAATTTTATGCTCATCTAACATACTTTTATTGATAGATCTATCAATAAAACTGTATTTTAACACCCTAGATACCCTAGGCATTTGTCATCCTCTAGTATTATACTAGAAGATGACAAATGCCTAGATCTAGTGGTTGTCTGTGACCTTAGTAGACCATGATAAAATAGGAAAAGATTTTAGGAAGTAACCAGGAATTAAAGGTTTGTTTTCAATTTTTCAGAATTGGAAGAGGAGGTCGTTTCGGCCGTAAAGGAATTGCTATCAACTTCGTTACTGAAGCTGACAGGAGAGCGCTCAAGGATATTGAGGAGTTTTACCATACAAGCATCTCGGAAATGCCCAGCGATGTGGCTAACCTCATCTGAGAAGCCTGCGCTTACCCGGTTTATACTTTGTGTCCTGCGTTCTATTGCGATATTTATAAGGTGTGTGTATTAGGAGGAGCCTTCTAATAACCCCTGTGCTGAATTTTCATTGGAACTCATTTCGTTCGGACCGATATAATCGTTTTAGTTTAATTAATGATTACATTATACTATAATAGACGTATCAATATAAGTTTAATATACATAGTTAGGAGTAAGACCGGCTCGGCCGGATGGCCCCCGTTCCGCGCAGGCCTCTCTGCCATCTGCACAGAGGTCTCATCGGGTACTGGAGAGGCTATTTCAATCACAAAAGTTCTAGAAGGAAACTCACTGTATTGTAACTTTTTTTCCAGTTGTACATAATATGGTAACTGTTTTTGTATTACCCTAAATAAATATAATGAAATATCTCAATTGTATTGTTATTGACATACTTGAAAATTGTAGCACTCCATTCCCGATCGGAACCTTAATTTCTCTAAAGCAATTGTATTGAATTGTGTAAATTTTGTTTACAGAAGATCTACCCACTGAGCCTGTGAAACGCACTTTGGACACAACTATGTGGAAATAATAAATCTAAATTTCCTCAATATGTTCATTACTTTCTTTTAACAGGTCCTTATATTGTATCCTGTACTCCCATTTACATTTGCATTTTACTTCTTAAAAGATTGTTTTCTACATGGTTTTTATGTTCATTTCGAATTATTTATATTTTTGGAATAAATTTTGTTCGAAGTATTAGTGACTTTTGACAAAAATGATAATTAAGGTTCCTACGCTTACATAATATTATCTTGATATAAGTAATGAAACTGATCTTATTCCAAATACATTTAATAACATAATGTTAATTTTAGATTATAAATACTGACAATCAATATTCAGATATAAATGCATGATAATTTTTCTGTGTGTTAACTCTTTCAACACTACACTGATAGTACCCTCATATCACTATGATAATATTCTTATGCTCGCTATTCTAGATTTGATCAATTGGAGCTGTGTTGCTCACAGTAACTATGAGAAAAAAATCGATACATAGTTATGTCATCTTAGTTGTTGCGATGACGTGTTCCTGTCAAATGTTGGAAAATAACTATAACCGACCGGAACCAATGAAAATTGATTCATATTACCTGATCTCAAATCACGCATTCTTATCAATCCTACTCCAGAATCGTTCCATCATTTCTGGCAGGTATTTTTAGGGTTCCGTACCCATAGGGAAAAAACGGAACCCTATTACTCCCGCTCCGCTGTCCGTCCGAAGGTCTGTCCTCAGGCTGTATCTCATGAATCATGATATGTTGTTGCCGCTATAATAACATACAGAATAAAATAAATATTTAAGGGCGCTCCCACACAACAAACATGATTTTTTTGTCGTTTTTATAGATAATGGTACGGGACCCTTCGTGCGCGAATCCGATTCGCGCTTGGCTGGTTTTTTATTTTATTTTATGATTTAGTAGGTATATTTGTCATAGTGGGATAGGTAATTGAAAACGGGAAAATTCTAAGTCTGGCCATACACGAACTGCTCCAGCAGTAAGCCAGGGATCGACATACACCGACTGCTCGTGCAGTCAAATTCAACCGCTTGAGGCTGCCGTTGATACCTGCCTGCTTGCTGCTGCAGCAGTCTATCTGCTCGAAGTCACAATTTCAAATCAGTAGCAAAATTGATTTTGAGGAAGAAGCACTACTACTGCTACTTTTGTTCTGACGACAACGGCGGCGGCGTAGAAATAGAAAATTGTGAAATTGCATCGTAAGGTCAAGCAGTCACCAGACATCACCTGCGCGCGAGAGCAGTTGATGTCCGGTGACTGCTTGACCGTACGATGAAACTTCACCGCGCTGCCGACCGCCCGAAGCACGCGGCTGCTCGAGCGGTTCCTTGTATGTGTGTGCGTAGAAGACTAGTTTGCTATGCAGTCGCAGCTTGAAGCAGTCTATAGGTACTGGCTGCTTCAAGCTGTACGTGTATGGCCGGCCTAAGATGAGCAAAGGACTGGATTTTCGTAATCATACGAGCTAGGTATTATCAGTATCACGAACGACGAACGATTAGGGTCTTGGCACACCTCCACCGCGAAAATAATTATGGGATACCATACCGGTTTATGAATTCTGCTAAAGAAACCTTACTACATTATGTCGCGATTCGAGTAGCTGTCATGGCGGGACTAGGTACTGCGGTTTCGCGGCGGAGATGTGATAGGTGTGTCCGTTACCCAGGCCAGATGTTGTCGAAAATGGTCATTTGAATCGTATAGATAATTAGTTGTGCGGCTTCTGTAATTGTTGCGCACATTTTTAAATTTGTTGCGCTTATAGTTTTTTAATTATTTCACAAAAACATTTCCTGCTGGCGTAACGTTACGCCAGCCAGACCTTTTTCTTTCTAATGGGAATATTTAAATAAATACTAGCTATAAAATTAGTTGTCTAGATGAAGTAAATGTTGCGCCTTGTTTTGTATTCGTTCTTTCTTCGGTTGCAAAGTTATTCGAGATTTTGCTGGGGTAACGTTTTTGGTTTTGCTAGATCTTTGAAACGGTTAAGCGGATTCTTATCATATTTTGTACAAGACTTCTTAGGAATAAGTTTAAATTAGTTGTGCAATAAAAAAACCAAAATAATACATAGCTTAAAGGTTATTTCATTAAATAGAAAAACACTTCAATTGGTCCCAGCACTCTCAATAAGAGGTCTAAAGACTTACTTCAAACATTATTTTGAAGCTTGTAACTGCTTTCAAATGTATGTCAAGTTTCATTAGTATCCTGTAAGTATTTAACAAGTTATGATGATATTCAGTTCTTCACGAGCACGGTCTTGATGCGCGCGGTGTTATTTGGCCACTGGATTGAATATATGAACTGAATGTTATGTCAATTATTAGTTGTTTAGTTCAGTTGTATATCAGTAAAATTTCAGCTCAGTACATTGGATAATTAATGAGATAATACGATTAAAGTCATTAAGAAGTGAATGACCGTGGTAACCCGACCAAGTTTAGGTGGTTACGAAAAAGCGAAAACGCAGAACATTATACTATCTTTTGAAATGTTTAGTATAATACACCTTACAATTTCGGTACAGACGCGTACACTGTTAAATACATAATAATATAATAATATCTGTACTATGAAAACATTATATTTTTATTATTTATTTTTTACCCATATTAATTACATTTTTAAATATTAGAATATAAAAAATAAAAACATTTAAAAAAATAAAAAGAAAACATTATTATTATCATCCAGTTGCACAAACTTATCAAAAATCACCGATATAACATGTCGTTCGGTGGGACGCCGGAGGGGTGGGGTGAAGGGATAAAACGTTGTTTGCACAACGCACTAAACATGCTCCATAATCACATAATTCATCTTGTAGAGTGCACGTGCGCTTCGGCAGTTCCGTTTCCTGTTTTTGCAAATATTTATCGAGTGCGTGAGAGTTATTTTATAATAATAAGTGTGGCGAATTACTGCTAATGTGGAGTGCTTCTATTGATGATCATAATTATGGTGCGGGCTGCTTGATGAATTCACGAACAAGGTAAGCTTGCATAATGTAACTACAGAAATAGTAGCAAAATTATTATTAATTGTACATAGGTACATGTTGTTAGGTACTTATCTAAAACTGTATTTCTTTTAAGGCTTAAATATTTGAATTTAGGAACTTACTTATTATTTTCTTTTTTTTTTCGTACTTAGTTATTACCTGGACTGGAATTCTCAACAATGATAACGACATATTTATCCTTCGCTACATAGTACCTATAAAACAAAGTCGCTTCCCGTTTGTCTGTCCCTGTTTGCTTAGATCTTTAAAGCTACGCAACGGATTCTGAAGCAGTTTTTTTTAATAGATAGATTAATTCAAGTGGAAGGTTTTTGTGTATACACTATACATTGTCAACATATGACTTGAAACTTGATTAATGAAATTCATGACTTAGCGACCGATTTTTATCATTATCAATGTCGGGAGTCGGGACTACCGCAACAGGGTAGGTAGGTATTTATTTCCACAAACTCCTTGGACACGTAGACTTTAAGAAATCCTTAATTACCTTGTTGCGACACTCGCGTTGATATAAACTCGCAAATTTTAATCTGTGATTGTTTTTAATTTAAGTATAAGTTTATTAATAATACTTTAAAAGTTCAATTGAAATGATTATTTTACCTGTCAATAAAAATTCTTTAATAATCATGTAGTTTTCTTTAAAACTTGTGTACATGTCTGTACTAAATTTGTAACACTATCCTACATATTTTAGAAGGTACCATAATGTTCTGCGTTTTCGCTTTTTCGTAACCACCTAAACTTGGTCGGGTTACCACGGTCATTCACTTCCTAATGACTTTAATCGTATTATCTCATTAATTATCCAATGTACTGAGCTGAAATTTTACTGATATACAACTGAACTAAACAACTAATAATTGACATAACATTCAGTTCATATATCCAATCCAGTGGCCAAATAACACCGCGCGCATCAAGACCGTGCTCGTGAAGAACTGAATATCATCATAACTTGTTAAATACTTACAGGATACTAATGAAACTTGACATACATTTGAAGGCAGTTACAAGCTTCAAAATAATGTTTAAAATAAGTCTTTAGACCTCTTATTGAGAGTGCTGGGACCAATTGAAGTGTTTTTCTATTTAATGAAATAACCTTTAAGCTATGTATTATTTTGGTTTTTTTATTGCACAACTAATTTAAACTTATTCCTAAGAAGTCTTGTACAAAATATGATAAGAATCCGCTTAACCGTTTCAAAGATCTAGCAAAACCAAAAACGTTACCCCAGCAAAATCTCGAATAACTTTGCAACCGGAGAAAGAACGAATACAAAACAAGGCGCAACATTTACTTCATCTAGACAACTAATTTTATAGCTAGTATTTATTTAAATATTCCCATTAGAAAGAAAAAGGTCTGGCTGGCGTAACGTTACGCCAGCAGGAAATGTTTTTGTGAAATAATTAAAAAACTATAAGCGCAACAAATTTAAAAATGTGCGCAACAATTACAGAAGCCGCACAACTAATTATCTATACGATTCAAATGACCATTTTCGACAACATCTGGCCTGGGTAACGGACACGTGATAGGTACTCTCCTTAGTATTAGCGCTGATTGGCTGATTATGAACGTTATAAAAGAAATAAAATAATTCAACCCAGATTCAGGCACAACAAAAAAAAAGATTAAACTTTCAATAAAAACAACACTATTGTGTGCAGAAAGGTGAGATGGATCAATAAGTGTAGGTAGATTCATACACGAAATATATAACCTATAGTGTCTAAACACACTATGCCGAAGTTACGCGACCGATGTTCGGCGGCTGATTTTACGTTCCGACGTATTCGGCTGATATGACACACCATAAGTGCCGAACTTACGCGGCAGAAATTCAGTTCCGAAACTTTGTGTGTGTATTTAGTCTCTCGAGCGCTGTCGTGGCGTCGTGTCGTGTTATCTACACAGTTGGACCTTAGAGCATTTAACCTCGTTGCTTCATTGTCCCCCACAAAAAGTAATCAAGTGGCGTCATGTCAGGCGAACGTGCAGGCCACCCTACGGGCCCTGCTCGGCCGATCCACCGGTTAGGGTAATTTTCATTAAAAGCAACGAGTTTATACCACCCCTATCGAAACCGAGGCTGATTTGCAAGATCGCATAATAAACTGCGCGAATGGTATTCGCAATTATCGCGAAATGATAAGAAGGGGAAGGGCCACACAACAAACCCTTCGCGCGTTTTTGTGTTTACAACAGCGTGGCGGACATTTTGAGCAATTAATGCATTAGTTTTTAAGTTTCATGTGAAATAATAAATGATTTTGATTAACCTAACCTACGCTTCTTTGTTTTATGAATCACATAGCCTTCATAAGAAAGTAATTTATCCTTTCGAATTAATAACACACCCGGTGAGCTTCTTTTTTAGCCTCTGATAGCAAATGTTGTGTTTTAGCTACAACCATGGGATTTTTACCAAAAAATAGCTAATATGATGTAGAATAACATAAAATAAGAAAAAAGTAGGGTAAAGGGGACATTTTTTTGATAAATTTTACATTTATTGCAAAAATTGGTAGAAAAATGGTCAAAAAATTAATAATTAATTTATGAGGTTTATTTTTCAAAAAATTATGGCTTTATTTGCTCGGCCTATTATATATTAGAGATATTATTAATTTTGTTTTGTTTTAATATCACATTTAGTTTAAAAGTAGTAACAGTTTGTTTGCATGGGGTACCAAGACGAGAATAAAAAAAATTAAAAGCCCATAAAAAATTCAATTTTTTTTAGATTTTTTTTGACATTTTTTCCGTCGATAAAATTGTTTATATTTTCACCCTTTTTAATATGTGCACTTTATGAAGACTCACACTGTAGTATCTAACACATTCTAATATTATAAACTTATTAGTTTTTACTATACTTTTCAACCCCACCAATTTCCTTCAGTATCTGTGGTTGAGTTAACAAATAATTATAAAATTGGTCACACTATACAATAATAAACACTATAATGCAATCAAGAATATCTTTAAATACGTTCCTATAGCCTGTTCACTTATACAAACAAATTACAACTAAATAGTAAACTGACTGGATAGCTGTATGTCTAATACAAGAAAGGGACGAAATAGTAATCACTGCGCGACAATAGTAGAGCGAAAGAGATAAATTTTTAAATTTAAAAACCCAGGACACGGCTTGAAAACTATTCAGGACGTCCCAGGACACTGCTTGAAAACTATTCAGGACGTCCCAGGACACTACAAAAACTAGGACATGTCCTGCGAAAACAGGACGGTTGGCAACCCTACGGTAGGTTATCTAATTAATCGAGGATTTATTGTGCAGATGAATCCTTGAACAACACAACATCCATTGCGTTATCTACCTACCTACATTGTTGAGCAGACATTTTTATGAACAATGGATTAGCAATATTTTTCAAAATTGTTCAGATTGATAGTGTGTTACGCAATCAGGGCGCAGTTTTGATCGATAGGTATAAAATTTTACGTGGTGGCTGGTGTAAGACGATGCGAACCAATAATTATTATTGCTTCAAAATGGTATGCAACAAACTTGCATCGTGTAAACGAGGTTTTTGAGTTAAGAGATTAAAAAAACGGCCGGATTTCATTACTTTTTATATTAGGTATACACAATAATTAGTAGGCCGTCATCACAACAAACGTAGTCGGCCCCCGACTGTGCGCGTCAAGTTCAAATTGTAAGAAAAAAACAATGTCAGCCACTAACTGTGTCTGTGTTGTTTTTCACAGTTGTTGGCCTAGACTATATACGTTTGGTGTGAACGCGGCCTTATACCTTTATTATTACTATTAGGTACCTACCTACTACATATCCAATATAATTTCACAACTTTTATTCATCATTTAACATCACTAAACATAAACTCTAAAAACTTAATAAATTAATATCACACTTCTGGTAATGTTCATGTTGACTAAAATTAAATGAAATAAAACTATTAATAAATATCATAAAAATGCAAAAAGGAGTATAAGTAACAAGACAGATATAGGAAAAAATATATAAACAGAAATTCGAGGATGGCATATGGATACTAGAATTGAAGAGTCACTTTCTTCATTTTGTAAACCTTCTTTTGTGGGTTTTTCAACTATAACTAATTCATCACTAAAGAAGTCAATATTAAATTCACATTCAGTTTTATTAACACATACTTTTGATTCAGAATTATTTACATATTGGAATGTTGGTTTATAAATATCGAAAATTGCATGTATTTCATTAACCCCATTATCTGTATAGAATATATAATAATAATATCCATCAAGGAGTACTTCGTGAACTACCTTGAGGATGGTAGTATTTTCTAAGTAATTTGTACTGTTACATTGCATGGAGAAGGGGAATAACCTATTTATTAAAATTGTATCATGAAAACATTCATGCAAATTATTCTCAAATCTAGATATAGGTTCCTGAAGGTGCACAGTACCATTAAAAGAATTACCTCCATGGTAGACACCGGTATCTAATAAAGTGTTAGGATTATGTAATGGTATATTTTTTATATCTCTTCTTAGTCTCTCATGTGTCTTTTTTCCTGTATAATAATCATATTTGGCATTGTTCAGCGTCAAGTCCTGTGGGTTATTATTAGCCTTTTTGTCCATGGTGTCTTCTTCTATAATATGTGTTATATTATGTTGTGAAGCATTATAGTTTTTAAATTTGTAATCAGGTTTCTCTAATGTCACTAGAACTCCTTGGTGTTCCACTTTTGGGAGGCCTTTCTCATGCCTATTATATCCATCCAAAATTCCACATGTGTTCAATATCTTATCCCCTTTAACAACTAAAATCTTCGAGCCTTTATGATGTGAACATGCTTTCAATTCAACAGCAGCCCCTTTTAATAAATAAAATCCCCAGTATTCTAATGTATCATCTGGTAAGGTCATTGACTTTTTTAATCGAATATGTTTCCGCTTGTTTGATATTTCTGGTGTACC
Source organism: Eremobia ochroleuca (assembly GCA_949629135.1). Taxonomy (NCBI): domain Eukaryota; kingdom Metazoa; phylum Arthropoda; class Insecta; order Lepidoptera; family Noctuidae; genus Eremobia; species Eremobia ochroleuca. Next base: position 8,394,964 of record OX451393.1, read on the forward strand.
TTTCATTTGGAATGCACTAAATGTAGTATTCATTTTTAGTGAATGCTTCTCACAAAATATTGATGATTGACCTTTATGAATTTGGATAACATCAGAGTCTGATATTTTATACATGACATCAGCATATCTTATATTTCTAAGATACAAGGGTAACACAATCAGGATCGAAGGCAAAACTGTAGTTAGCAGGCAAAATGTTATAACACGCCGAGATCCATGCATTTTATTTCCATCTGGAAAATAAACAAGTTCTGAAAATAGGGAACATGTAGGAATATAAACTTAAAATATCACACAGACTACCACTCGCACGGACACAAAACATTTTATTAATGCAGGTACTAAGGTAGACACCTACCAGATTCTAATGTTTATGAAAAATCATTTTAGGCTCGCTTTGTTTTAGTAGCCCTTTAAATCGAGATCATTTTTACAGAAAGATGTACAGATGAATGGGATTGTGTTTATGTTTACATTATTTTAACACATTTCACATCAAATTCGCATCATCGTCATTCCCATTATAAGTCAATGTCATTATTGTCATTTTTTTATTTTTAATAATTTTTTTGCATGACCATAGATACAAGCTCATTATTGTCATCATTTATCTGAGATACAACAATCCATGTTAGTCGCCAGACTTTAAAAATTAAGAAGATTACAAGTTGCTTGCTGCAGCTCCAACATAAAATAGCTTGATGTTATACAACAAAAAAGCGAGACTAAAAAACGTTCTTTGCCTAAGTACAGTCAGTCGCACATCTTGGATAACACTTGCACTACGATCCAGTGTTGCCACCTTGCTTTTTAAAGAGAGGCTACTTACGAAGCTGAAAAAGGCTAGAACTGCTTAAATCAGGATGTAAAAAAGGACCAAAGAAAAATCTAAATCAAAAAGCTTATATTGAATAGTTATTTTAGGTTCGTACTCTTAAGTAACTTCTATTAATAGATTACATGATAAAGGCGCGTCCTCACTAGTGTCAAGCGCCTCCGTGAGGCCAAGCCGCGCGGGCAATACTCGTGAGTGTCGATGTGAGCGAAGCTTGAGCCGCGCGGCCGGTCTCCCTCGACCCGCCGCTTGTCGGTCTACTTCAAAAGAAGCTGGGCGGCTCGGGCTAGTAGGAACTGGCCGCGCGGCCGGTCAGTGCGTTTGTACCTACCGGTACACCGAGTTATGTTGTATTCGTGCTAAAATGGAGTCGATTAACGATCAAACTCTTTTATTAATGGATTTTTATCGGTTTTATGAGAGTTTTGGAGATGTTTTGATTAAAATAAAATCAAAAGGAATGATGCTCTGATGAAGATTGCTACATGTTTATTACTATAAATGCTTCGGAGGCTAAAAGCACCTCCTCTTTTTCGTACATCTTGAAAGCAAATGCGCAAGGCAGGCCGCGCGGCTCTTATAATGGGGACGTGTTGCAAAAAACAGCAAAAACCTCGCGAGGCCCCAAAAAGTCATGCAGCTCTATTGGGGACGCGCCTTATAAAAATCAAATAAAATGAAAAATAAAATTAAAAATCAATATCATCCTTAGAGGAATCTGTTTCTTCAATACTTATAGCTGCAGCTGTGAAAGTTGGGGGCTACGGTTGATTGCGGATGTTATTTCCTAATCTGAAGGAGTATTTATTATTGCATCAACTCTTTTTTTAAATTACCTTATGAGGTAATATCAGTGAAAGTAACATGTTTGTTTTAAAGGTTTTAATCCCCATCATGTAAAATCGACGTTATTGGTTTTACTTTGCATTTTATTGCGATTTTTTGTTTTCATGAAGCTAAAGACATGTTAAGGCACGTCCCCACTACGGGCCACGCGGCCTCAAAACCTCGCGAGGCCCAGCCTCGTGTGGCTTTTACTATTGTTTGCAATGCGTCCCCATTATAAGAACTTACGAGGCTCGGCCGCGTGGCTCGTCGTCCCAGAGCCGCGCGGCCATGGTGGGAACGCGGCTTTACATATCAGCATTTGAATGTGGTAAAGATAAAATTATTTTTGCCATATTGCCAAACTCTTAATACGGATTATTTCTTGCTGGGTTTCTCTATTTTAAGGTAGTTGTGAATCATTCTTCACAATTTATCAATTAGAGCTAGATTGCCCTTTTCGAGCTAAAGGAATGAAAAACGGGTTCAGCTAGTATAAAAAGAGCTAGATCTAGCCCGAAAAGGGCGAAGGTGGTAACACTATTACGATTCTCCTCACTGCTACTGTCTGTTCACAGTTATATTATGTAAATTAATTTTGCATCACAGTGACCTTTAGCCCTTTATCTGTGTCACTCGTCCGCTCCGGGCAAGTACACAGATTACCGCGTCAGTGTCGCCGCCCGTAAGGTTAATCACTGTCATAGGTTTTAACGTTTTGTCGTGTATACAGAAAGAAATACTGTAATATCGTTTGAGTGAGCACTGTGAGCGCGTTCAAGAGCGTTCAGACTTAGCTGTCATAATCGTGATATCTAAATCGGAACGCAAATTATTTATTGATGTGAGTGCTGCGAGCGATTATGGCATAATTCGGAATGTAGCCTAAGCAAGCACCTATGTCCGGTTAACTGCACATGCCTATGCAATGCTATTGCACAAAGTATTACAAAAATAGCACAGTGCGAAAAGAGGGAAGACCACATGCCTACCTAATTACAATGCACAGTCAACCTAAAAAGATGTTATAAAACACATTACACATTGAGTTCAACTAAGTTATCGAAGCATACATTTTATTGAGGCTGACTGTATCAAACTGCCCTGTGAAATCACTATTAAAGATAATTTTAAGGTACTTACCTTCTTTATTTACGTTAGTATAATGATAATTTGACAAATAAGACGTATTTACTACCCTCGGAAAGTTTTTGTCCATTTTTCAAGGTCTTCTTTAATTATTATTGTTCAAGAAAAACACGAGCACGTAAGTTGCAGTGTCATTTAACTATATTACAAACGAAAATATAAATACTATATTATTTAGCAGCGCAATAGGTTAATGATAAGCTTATCAGACGTCTTATCGCCTGTACTACATTACGCCTTGTTTACAATTGAGAGCAATAAGCATACTGACTCGCTCACTCGCCTTTTCTCGTAATAGCAATTTGTTTGTAAGCCAACTTATTCAAACATCAGCAGCATCAATGACATTAAGTAGTTAAACTGTTCTTTTCGTGTCGATGGTACTTTTCTTCGATATTATATATTGTTTGAGCCCAGTAGGTAAGTGGCCACGTTGATTGCGGCATCAGTAGCATTCATTAAGTTATCGAAGGTGAACGGGCAGGTGAACGGGCACTTAGGGCATTCCAGCAAGTGGGGCATGGTCTGACTAGAGGCACCGCACTCGCACTTGGTACTGGATGGGTCAGTAATCCTCCACTTCGACAGATTGTGTTTGCAGAGCTCTACTTGGGTACGCAATCGATTTAGGGCTTTCCGTATAGGCCACTGCAGATCACGGCCGAGAGGCACATGTTCCTGGGGTTTAATGAAGTCGGGAGGTGGTGGATGCTTTTCTTCCCACAATTTGCTTATCTCATTAGATGTTTTGTTCTGGATTGCCTGCGCAGAGCGTAAAAAGCTCTTACGACATTTAAGCCTATCCGGGGTCGTTGTTTATTCGTAGAGACCATGTCGGGAATCGACACCGTAGCCATTTAGTAAATATATCATCAAGATTGCACGTTGTATCAATAATTCAACATATAACGTAAATGAAACATCGCTGCATATTGTAAAAAACGTAAGAATTTCACGGGCTAAATTGGAGGAATCGTTCAACAAGTGACCAATATGCATATATACCTGTCTGTGTGAGATCGACGTTAGATGTGCCTACCAGGTATATCTACCGCTGCTGGGTCAAACCGTGATTGAATTCCATGCTTTATTTAAATCTCGTGACTATACGACGGTTTTCACCCGATTGCGTAGCAAAGACAGGGTTATGTTTTTCACGCGTATATATCTTTTATCGTTGTATGTGGGATTCTTTATACCCTCGAAGCATCCTAATGGCTGGATGGATTTTAACACATATGTTGGGTTGGGTTTTTGGATTTTTTTTTGTTTTAGGTTTGGTTCTGAACGTATGGTTACAGGTAGTGGTTGGAAGTGGTTCTTGGTTCTTCCTTAGATTACATTTCGTGGTTGATTCTAACAAAATAAACGGTTTCAAGGCTAGCCTCGGAGGCCTACATTGATAGCTTGCTTCTACTTCGTACTTCGTACTGACGCAATTTCTGATGCTTTAAACCTGTGTAGCAATAGTATGTAACTACCATAGACATAGATTTCCCATCTCAATGGTAACTACATACTAATTCTGTGGGCCATTCAAACTGTCAGTACTAGTGTTGGGCAATGATAATAATCCGGTTAATATCATAATGGCTAATAATCGATTAAAAGCAGTTAATAGCCATTAATAGCCATTATGGATGATAACCCTGCTGTTAATGTTATTTTAGTGATTGAAAATTTCCCTTCATGGTTTTCAGGCTTAGGGCTGTCAGATTAGACTTAATTTTCATAATCTTTCTTTGAAGTGAATAAATGTGCAATTTAAAACTAATCTGGCCCATTTAAAAATTTTCAATCAGCTATTTACATTGTTTTTTGATAATTAGATTTTTTATGTGCTTAGTTTTTTTTTAATTCTTAATCAGTCATTTATTTGGGATATTTTTTTGGGTTTTTTTTTTTTTTTTTCGTTTTTAGGTGTTTTTTTTTTGTTTGTTGCTCAATTTTTTTTTTTTTTTTAATCCGGATTCGGTTGGCGTCGCTGTAGTGCATTTCATGCATCTCTTTCTGGCACGAATAAATATTGGCGCCAGAAAGAGATAGCACGAGAAACGGGGGTGCGGGGATGCATGTTACCTACTAGTGTTGTAAAAATACCGTATAATACCAAAATGCTATGTATTAAACAGGTATTTTATTATAACTTACGGTATTATTGGTATTTTATGTATTTTATATTTTGATTCACTTTTTAAGATCCTGCATTATTACGAAGAGGTTCTAGTTTAATAAATAAAATATATTTTAAGTGTTGATTGTATTCTACATTTTAGAATGACTAATTTTAATTTAATGATTACTTAGTATCTAATTAAACTTCACAGATATTATTACAGTATTATATTTCCGTCTATTTTTAATTATTGTGTTTGATATTTAAATGTACCGCACAGTAGGTACGATTTACCGCGTGATCGGCCCTCCCGCGACTCAACGTTGCATTCGTCGCCGTCAACACGTTAAGACGTGTTCCACCGCGCTGCGTTCGCGCCGTGTTAGTGTCGTCTCGCTTACGCATTGACGTGATACTTTTTTGGCAAAAATGCCCCGACACGCATCTGATGTATGGCAGGGTTTTCAGACAGTGATGAAAATAATAAAATTGAAGAAGAATTTAAATAATAATAAAAAGAGTTTGTGATTCAAATAAGTTTAGGAACCTCTTAAGTTCGCTCTAAACAATTTTCTAATTGGGTTGTTATTTTTCCTTCAATATTTTCATTGTGACTATTTTTTTATGGTAATAATGTTAACTCTGTCTATTAATTTAAAAAAAAACATGTGTGCAGTTCACACGCGATAGAAGTGAAGCCTTCAATAATGAAATATTTATGTAAACGATACACGTGTACAATACACCACGGTTGTTATGATGCTTTTACCCAAGCTTCGTAATACGCAGGCGCGCATACACGTACTAAGACACGTACAACGCTCGGACCCAAGCGTCGTGCGTAACACGACTATCAGCGTATTAGGTTTCTGCTTGAAGGCACCCAGAGCAGTACCGACAATCTACGAAGATCATCATTATCATCATAATCATCGTCATCATCATCATCATCATCATCATCATCATCATCATAATCGCCATCGTGATCGTGATCGTGATCTTCATCGTGATCGTCATCGTCATCGATACCGTCATCGTGATCGTCATGAAAAAAAAAAATGAAAAAGTGTTTATTCCCAATAATAATCGTCATCGTCATCGTCATCGTCCTCGTCTTCACCGTCATCGTCATCTAGTGATAAGCAAAGCAAGACCAAGACCAAGACTCTTGCCCAGTCTTGGTCTTGGTCTTGCTTGTTCGGTCTTGGTGTTGGTCTTGCTAGTGTATAGATAGTCTTGGTCTTGCTCAAATACTTCGAGTCTTGATCATGGTCTTGGTCTTGGATTTTGCTCATCACTACTTCTATTTCAATCTCTCGCACGTTAAATCCTATAGATGTGTGTTTATCTCTTTTTACTGTCGCTTTTTCATTTCATTGATTTTCAAATCACAACGATACTAAAGATGTTTTCACTTCAAAATACAAATTTAAAATACCATTTCATGTTTTATATCTGTGCATTTCCACTGTATTTTCAGTATTTTAATTATTTCTCAGATAATTTACTTAAAAAATATAGAAACAATCGATTTATACATAAAATGCCGTAGCAAATGGTTTAATATCGTATTATACGGTATTTTTCGTTTTATACATTTCAATACAAACGGTATAATACAGCACTTACATCTCTATTACCTACTAACCGCTCGGGTATTTTCCATTGTTTATAATTTAGCTACGTCGTATTCACAGAAAAGAGCTAATAAGTAACTTACTTATTTGTACCTTACATTTTTACGTATCGGTTAAAATTTATTTGTAGGTATACATACACCTATGTAGGTGTATGTATACCTAAATAAAAAATAAAAAAAATAAATAAATAAAAAAATATGTATTTAGCTCGCTTTGTTAAATCAAGTAATTAATCAGGTAGATTGTTAAATCACAAAGCGATAGTGTCAATAGTAATTATGGTTTTTTATAGTATTGGATCTCTAAATTAACAAAACTGAATTTCCCGAAAAATGTGTATTTATTTTATTATCAACACTTTTTCACATACAAAAAGTGAAAATAAATAAAAAGAATAACAATACATTGAATCACACTGCTTACACGCATCCAATTTATGTTCACACCCACAGATTTTACAATAAAACAAAAAAAAGCATTTATTTTTTTAAATATACATTAATAGCAGGGTTATCATCCATTGCACGGCTATTAATGGATACTTATGGATTATAATCGATAATAACTCAAAGCATCCGGCTATTTACCCAACACTAGTCAGTACCTAATCTAATCCATTGAGATGGGATATAACAGGAGATGCCCTGTTATTCTCTACACGGTTGTAGGTAGGTGCCAGAGCAGCCATCTTTGTCGCCAAGTTTCGTGGTAGTTCAGCTGTCAAATGGTTGTTTATTTTTTGTATTATTGAGATTTGCGAGAAAATTACGAGGACTTTACCTTTAAAACTGCATGTAAATGTTGAAAAACAGCAATTCAACATGCCTGTGTGTTGTATTGTGAAGTGTGGTGCAAGGAAGAATGAAAATCAACCTCAACTTTCTTTGCACAGGTTAGTAGCCGGTTTTCATGCAATAACACATACAATAATAGACATTCGATGATATAATTGTAACGCGATCATGAATTTATGGCTAAAGTATTGATATTTGGGTGAATTTCCGTATAACAGACCTTTTTATTATTTTGTTAATTCATTCGTTTGTTTACAATAATATGTCATAATAGAATAGTGTTGTACCGTTGCCTAATAGTTTCCGGAACTAGTTCCTCCGTTGGAACGATATCGGTATATTCTGCTATGTTAACATAAATAGTCCTGCGTCTTATTAGCTCCGATTGACCTTGCTAGGTCCGGCCCGTGGTTCACAGCACCAAAATCAAAATATTTTCTTTCACATAAACCTACATGGGCACTTATGAAACGTCAGAAGCTAGATGCACGGTTCCAAATGGTGGTTTCCTATGCAGAAGAACCAGCGAGAAACTACACGGTTACTCTTTTAAAAACAATTGGCTTTTACAATGTCTTCTATTCTTTTAAGTACCTGGTACTTGTTGACTACACTGTCCTCCCCTACCTATTAACATTGTAAAAGCCAATTATTTTGAGTAACCGTGGAGTTTCTTCCCGACTCTTCTCCATAGAAACCACCAATTGGAACCGTGCACATAGCTTCTGACGTTTCCTATTGATTTTAGTTTCATATGCTAATATAATATAGCTGTAACCAAAATTATTTACTGATAAAAATACTTGCACTTTTTATAGGTTTCCTAAAAATGAAGGACTAAAGAAAAAGTGGTTAGAGGCTATTGGTGAAGAAAATATTAATCCCCGACATAAAGAATGGTATAATAATTTGATATGATAATTTGACAGTTTCGGGTAGCTTGATGTGCTGGCGTCTGTACCTATCGATAAATTGTTCATATGAGTCTTTTACGCATAACAAAAGATTAGAAATAAAGTATTTTCGCTTACTGTATTTTTATGCAAAATTATAAAGTATGTTTATCGAAAATAAACTAGGATACGTTACTATAAAGTAGGCAACCTTAGTTAGAACGGACTATAAGTTAGTATACTATATTATAATCCAAACGTGATAACTAGTACGACTCGTATTTAGTATCGATACTCGTTATAGTAACACCAATGTTCCTTGATTGATACAACCCTAGCAATGGCAGCCATTTTTTGAGACAATATGAGTTGTAGGTAGGCACCGTTTTTTCGTAGGTATTTCCAGTCCATATATATATCTCTATGAATCTAATCAGTACTGCGAACGTCAACGTCAACCGAGAAACGGTCAAGTCAAACGTACCCTATACATTTATAATATTGTAGATGTATTTTAGTGTGTGGTCAATCTGTGTGAGATTATTCTACTGTATGTGAATTAATTCTTCTCAGATTTATTTCTTTTAATTTTTTAAAATTTATTTTCAACGTGTTTGTTGCGGGCCTGTAACTGGGCGAGTCTTAATAAAACACAGTCCCCAGCCATACTCCCAAAATCAAAACGTAAATGTCGTAAACAGACTACAGTAGTATACAGTTCAGTTTCTAAATTAGATTTTATAAATAAGAATATGGCAGACATTCTTAGACCACACGTAAAGTGGATAGAAGGCAGATGTTATAGAGTGAATGATCCAGCTGTAGATACAACTACTTTCCAAGAACACGACTTATATGAAAATGGTAAGTTTATAGTGATAGTATTTTAACTACGAATCTCATCATTAATTATTAGTCTGTTTATTGGTTGTGTGATGGTAAAGCAACCAAAAGGCCAACATAAAGTTCATAAAATTACAACAATTGGCCATTGAGAATTGATTCTATATTGCAGTCACCAATCTGTTCAGTGAGAATGGTGATCTATGGTATCTAAATCCTGGTTACTCATTGCCGAAGCTATCATAGTGATCAAATAATAAATAGTCTTATGTTCATTAGAAATAATCGAATTTAAATAATTTCTTTGCAGATGTAGCATGCAATGATTTTCTTGATGAAGGAGATGATGATGACTTTGAAGTAGTGATGGTGGACAATTGTAGGTACAGCACCAGTGTACATGTATCTAAGTAAGTTCAAGATACTTTTATTACAATTTGTAATTCCATGCATGCTTATGAAAGTTGTCTATATAGAGTTTAGACCATGGCATTTGCAGTGAAAAAAAGAAAAGCAAAAGAAAAAAATATGTTTAAGTATTTGCAGTAAACATGATGCTTAAAAAAAAAAACAAGTTGGGGGAAAACATGTGTCACATCCATGGAAAACGGCTATTTCTCAGCATAATAGGTATAAGACCCTATACAACAGCACCCTACAGTGCCTCAATGGCATTGCAGGGTAGGGTGTGACAAACACACACATGGTCCCACACATATTAATCATTTATTTAATTTACAGACATTATCTTGGATCAATTATAGGAAAGAAGGGAGCAACCAAAATTAGAATTGAGAGGGATACTAAGACAGATATTAAGATACCAAAACATGGCCAGGAAGGTGACATTGTTATATTTGGACCCACAGCATCTGTAAATATATTTTTAAATATAGATTTATTCATCGCCTTATGCATAGCCTTTTAACTATGTTGTGGTAGGCTCCCAGTCAAACTACTTGTAGCTGTGTACCAGTATTATATGTGGTGTGGATTCAGTAACCTTCTGCAACCCAGTTACTGGGTGACACAATACCCCTTAATTACCCGGTAAGATTGGTTGTCAGACTTTCGGGCTTCTGACTGCCAGTATCATCTGTCACAGATCTACAAAGGACAGCCAGGATCAAAGGCTTAACATGCTTTCTGAGGCATGGAGGGGTCTCAGTATGAATTGGGTGGTCGCCCATCCGCAAACCGACCTATGAGACCTCACAGTGTTGTTTAACCTTTGACCAATCCATGTTTTAATTAAATTCATAGTTATCAAATACAATAACTTTTATAAACCGATAATTTAATTTTTCAGAGTGTAAAAGCAGCAAGAAGAAGAATAAATATAATAGTGATATCATCTAGAATGAAACAGAAGTCAACACATTTTATATCAATACCAATGAACCCATTCAACATACAGAAAAGATTTGAAGAATTTGAGGTGATTATAATCAAAGAATATTCTGAGAACTCAGAACAAAACTTAATCCTATATAATATTTGCTTCAGTAATCTACTGTCTGTTTGCACAAGGGAAAAATATAAAATCACTAAAGGTATTATTTCGAAGGCGGTGGCAGGCCACAAGCCGTAGCCTGCAGTGGCAGTCCCAGTTCCGCCTAAACACAATGTCATACTGCAGTAACACTACTGGTTTATGAGGATTTTTTGAAAATGCTTCCGCGGATGGCGACAGTGCCGCTCGCCGCTGCAGACGGCATAGTCCATACCGTAACCGTAGCTGTCTCTAACAGAAGACGAGATGTAATTTTGACTGACAAATCAGTTTCGTGAAACTGAAGCAGAGACGTGCCGACGCTATCGTAGATGTGACGTTGCGTCGCCGGCGTTTATTGTCAACCGCAACGTCGCTATCGTCTGCGGTCTGCCGTCGCGTTCGGAAATGTGCCTAATAATAATTATAGAACATAAGTTGTGGGTTCTTAATTCTTAAAATTGCTAAAATTTTGATCCAAGTTACAAAAGAGTGAATCTGCTGTCATATCTTACTTCAAGATGCTATGATTGGAGGACTAAAATTTCAGTAATGGCCTTCGATACGCTATGCACGCGACATTCTTTTCTAAGCGCTGTCGATGCACGTTACGTAGCAGTAGGTATGTAAGTAGATCGCGATCGCGTTAATCACGCGTCAGTCTATTACGTTCCCAGTGTTGAGACACGGACCTCTTCTCTGTGAGAGGGAGTGGGCCGTAATCTAACACGCGGGCCCAGTGCTGGTTGGTGGACATCACATTTCTTAGAATTTTTGATTTTAGGACATGCAAATTAAATAAAAAAAAAATTTGGCCCTCCCTTACAAAACTGACTACCAGCTGATTGATTTACTATGGGAGAGCCAAATTTTTTTTTCATATTTCGACCTATGTTCTTTGGGGAAAGTTGATGAGTTTCATGAGCACATTCACCTCCTTCAGGGTTGATACCCCCCTTCCGTTACACGCTGTATAGGTGTATAGTGCCATATATAGCTATATATAGGCTGAATATGTTAACACGCGTCGACGATAGCGCGTGAAAAAAATCGTCATGTGCATACCATAGGCTATGGTACATCACTTGATTTTCAGAAACTTGTAATGCTTTTTTACGGTTAGGTCATGTTTATATTCTTATTTTGAAAATGCTCACCTATTTTGTCTTTTCAGGCAAGTGTTATGCGTGACTGCCCTAGCCGAAATCTTGATAAGTCTCTATTTATCAAACCAAATAAGCTGCATCTTACACTTGGTGTAATGTGCTTGATGGACAATGAGGAAAGATTGTGGGCATCCCAGCTGCTTACTGAAGCTAGAGAAAAAGTTGTCATGTGAGAATAATTTATTATTATTTTAATTACCTATTGTGCTTAACCGTTTATTTTACTGTTCACAAGGCTAATTGTTATTTCTTCACATTTGGTCAAAAAAAAAGTGTTTGTTTTCAGGCCTATACTTGAAGGGCATTTACCATTAAAGATCAGACTAAAAGGACTGTCATACATGAATGATGACCCATCACAAATTGATGTTCTCTATGGACTTGTTCAAGAAGAGGGAAACTCGAAGGGGTTGATTCAACAGCTAGCTGATGCGTTAGTGGATCATTTTTATAAAGCAGGTGATGATAAAATGTTTTTAAATGATAATTTAGAACTTCTTTAGAATGTGTATATGTTTAGGTACAGAAACTATTCAACTTATATGTGTCTCTTTACTTGCAGGATTTATGAACAGAGAATACGATAGAGATAGTGTGAAACTGCATGTAACTTTAATCAATTCTAAGTACAGGACTCATTCAGAAAACGCAAATGCTGACAATTCTGCGTCATCAGCAAGAAACACACGACGGCCAAGGGAAACTTTCGACGGCACGGAGGTGCTTAAGAAATTCGCTAACTACGACTTTGGAGAGGCAGAGTTAATGAATATTCACTTATCACAGCGACACTCAGTGGGTCCTGACGGATATTATCAGCCAACTTGCGTGATTCCGTGTAATTAGAGTTTTTACTATTGATATACATAAATGTGAATAAATTCATTTGAATTTTAATGATTGAATTTATGCTTAGTTATTATTAAGTTTTTTACATTTTACCAAAATGTGTTTTTTTTTTCAATTTAAATTTCATCTATGGATGGCCCAATTCGAAACTAATAAAAAACTTATGCGATCGGGGGACTCCCATCAGGAACGAAGTTCCTTACGCGATACTCGCGCGGACACACACTCGTATATGTATACATACATACAAGGTGTAACTTAAATAACGCACAACTTCTTAAGGGGTCATTGTACTCATCATTATGAACAACTTTTACTATGGGACCAAACCTGAAATCGCGAAAAAAAAATCAGCTGTTCCCTACATTTATGTTCGCATAACTCGTCAAAATGTAGGGAACAGCTGATTTTTTTTTCGCGATTTCCGGTTTGGTCCCATAGTAAAAGTTGTTCATAATGATGAGTACACCTTAAGAGGTTGTGCGTTATTTAAGTTACACCTTGTATAATAGAAATAGAGACAGAGAGAGAATATAATTTGGCAGTAGGTACCTAACCGTACGGCAATTGTATTGTAAATAACTAGTGATAACATTTTCCATCACACTTGCAGGCTTTGGACTGTCGTAATGTTCAAGTTTAGGTAGATATTATATACAATGTAGTCAATGCGATTTGATGCACCTTAAAGTTCAAAGTAGATAAAAAGTGTTAAACATCGCATTACCTACTTAACCACAGCAGGCTGTAGGTACAAACATTTTCTACAATTACCCTTGGCGTGTTTAACGCTTTCGTTACGAGCGCCGGATATAGCCGGCATCCACTAGATGACTTCTGTGTACGAGCGCCGGATATAGCCGGCATCCATTCGATGACCTGTGTGTACGAGCGCCGGCTGTAGCCGGCGCCAGCGTGATACCGCTCACCAAACGGCCCCGCGATACTCAGTGTGTCAGAGGCGCTACTCCGACGGCGTGGTGCCCCGTTTGGTGGCGTTATTTCAGTGGTGCGAAATGCCGTAACGAAAGGGTTAAAAATGTTAATCATCACTATTTACAAAATGTGTTACTAATCACTCCCTCCTCAAACACTAGTGTACGTACCATTTCTGTGTACTGGACGTTTGTGAATGAGAAAGACATGGTTACACGATACTTTTTGTATACGATAGGTACACGATCAACCGAAACAAAAATGTAAGGCGGCTACGGTTGTAGCGCGCCCGCGATCGCGTTACGTAACTGAACGGAAGCGTGACACGTGCGCGTCAATCTGTAGCATCCGGGCGACTGAAGGGGATGTTTTACCCCCGCCCCGCTCTGCGCCCGCGCCTAGTGCCGCTATGACCTGCCGTGACCTGTGTTGTGCGCATATGATTGCGAATAGGTACTTAGTGTCGCTCGGTGTCCAACTTGTAACCTTTTTAAATATTTATGGGACAAGGGTTTTTCCCAGTGGTCAGATTGACGGTCAGACTAGTCTTTCCAACGGGAATTTACGTTCCCGTTGGTGATTTATTTTTTCAGTAAACATACACATGGTCACATGGTGTATTTGTATCATCAGTATCATACATATTTGTCGGACAGCGACCAATATCCTCGACATCGTCATTAGAGTTCACGGGTTAATCGTCGTCATCAGGGGAATTGCGAGCAAAAACGAAGTATTTACTGTTTATACATTTAATGAGAATTTTACAATGTTAAGTCACTAGAGGAATAATTACTTCACAAATACTAATTCAGTATGGTGGCCAAAATCGTGGTTGTAAGAGTTGGAAACGTCAGTGTAGAGTTTATTTATTCTGCCAGTCTGTCATCATTTATTGCATTCCGGTTTGGGGTGGCACCGCTAAGACTAAACTGCTTGGTTTGGAACGCGCCCAGGGGGCTATGCTCAAGGTGATACTCGGCAAGCCGTATTGATTTCCCACAAGTGAATTGTACGCGGAATCCAGGGTATTCATTGTGCGGCAGCTCTATGTGCTCAATGCCACCGGAAACATAATCAGGTCCCTCCACTAGATGCAACCGCTAGTAAAGCCAAATCTGCATGCCCATCTGTTTCTCACAAAACAGCTCTCGCTAGCCGCCAGCTTGCAAACATTCATCGCTTTACACAGTCCTTGAAATTACCCCGAATGCCTGTAACAGTCATTTCAGTTACCCATATAGTAAAGGTATTCTGTGGTTGTTGCGAATGCTGAGGCCATCATTGTGAGAACCCGATTGGGATTTCTGCTGAATATGCGAAAAATATTATTCATGATTTTTAATTTGCTAGACTAAAATGGGCAGCTGCGTAGTAATAAATACTGTCAACATGTCAAAAAAGGCCGATCGCAGCTGTCATTAAGGTCTAGCAAATTAAAAATCAGAGTTTAGTCGTAATAAAAGTACCTACCGCTTAACACTCTCAGCGCCATGATTTTTAGAGAAGCGGGCCATGTGGGCGGCCGGCGGACCACATGGCGCTGAGAGTGTTAATAGGATACAGGAATACAACGACAGAAAGTGTGAATTTATGCATAATAGAGGTAAAAATAACCAATCTGAGCATATACCACCAGTGTATCTCAACGGCGTATCTTTGAATCGCGTCTCTCAGTTCAGGTACTTTTCTAAGGGCGTGTTGTGACCGAAACCCTACATGATGACGAGGATATTGAAACAAAGCGGAGAGCATTGTCGGTGCGCTCTAGCATGTTGGTATAGACGCCAACAGATCAGGCTATCCGAAACTGTCAAATTTTCCAGAGCCTTATGCTTTAGCGATACAGTTTAAAATCTATTAAAAGAAATTTGACAGATTGTAGTGGCTTGATGTGCTGGCGTCTGTACGTAGTTCTGCGAAGCGTATAGCATAAGTAAAGGTAACTTTGTTCAGAGCCTGCTGCCAAAGCTTCTACACCTACCTACACTATAGATACACCTATACAGCGTGTAACGGAAGGGGGGTATCAACCCTGAAGGAGGTGAATGTGCTCATGAAACTCAACAACTTTCCCCAAAGAACATAGGTCGAAATATCAAAAAAAAATTTGGCTTTCCCTTACAAAACTGACTACCAGCTGATTGATTTACTATGGGAGGGCCAAATTTTTTTTTCATATTTCGACCTATGTTCTTTGGGGAAAGTTGTTGAGTTTCATGACCACATTCACCTCCTTCAGGGTTGATAACCCCCTTCCATTACACGTTGTATATGGACCAACCCACACGCAGCGGTCCTATAATGCTCTCATAGTCCAGTGTAACAACGTCTTTAGGAGGCACTACCTACGATTTTGCAGTGCCTCGGGTGTTTGCCGACGCGAGGATGGATGACTTACGTTATATTCTCTATCTCCTGTAGTGAGAGAACGACACAGAAGAAGACGAAAAAACAATTTAAACGTGAATAGTGAAAGTTTAAATTTTCATTTGTTAAAGACTTTTCGATAGGTCTGCAACATTCCTCGTGTAAACAGTTCGTGTAAACAGTTTTGGCTGGGGAAAAATGAAGAGGCTCCGCATGTTGTGGCATATAATTTTTACGAGAGAAAGGAGGATGCTATTGGTAGCATTAGATTATAATGGCATCGCATTTAGCCAGCTTCTTGATGAAGGTCAAACAATCACTGCCTTATTGTATGCTTCTATACTAAATGAAGAAATCCTAGAATGGATGAACAAACAAAAATGTACTCATCCTGTACATATCCTCCAAGATAATGCCCGCTCGCACAGAAGCGGGATAGTTACAGAATTTTTAAAAGAAAAAAAAATATAAGGCTTTGGACACATCCCCCTTACTTGCCAGATTTAATGCCGTTAGACTACGGTTGCTTTGGTGAATTAAAGAGGATGTTACGAGGAAACACTTATGATGATTGGGAACAATTAATAAATTCACTAGAAAACATAATCACACTAAGTAAAGAAAATCAAAAGTTCAAAAGTGTACAGAAACTTCCAGAGCGTTGGAAGGCATTAATGGATAGCGAGGGAGATTATGTATAAATGATTACCATCCGATTAAATAAAAGTCTCTTGTATGTCAATTAAAGTTTTTTTTTCTTACCACGTTTGGCGTGAACAACCTAATATCATACTTAGTACAGAAGATTCAAAATTGAAATAGATATCTACCTAAATATAGACACCGGGCATAAAGTTTCTACTGGCGCGAACACGACGCAAAAGGATTGCGTTTTGTTTTCGTCGTGTTTGATGAGAAGGGTAGGTAAGGGTTGTGCAGGTAAAAGGAGACTGGGCGATTGCGTATAGGAAGTGATCTATGGACCAATATCATTCTAGCGATATGGTTTTGATATTCATGTAGGGATACCTTGTCCAAAGGGGCACCAAAATTTGACCCAGCAATTTGGAGAAAAATATACTTTTAGGATTTACAGGATTTTCAAGGTCAGGTGCCATAGCCGTTGTAGCTACAGGAAAACGTTCTTAAGAGACTGTCTTTAACTTTTTGAGTAATTGCTAACTGCATTCATAGACTTCGTAAAAATGGTCAGTCAGCTAGAAAAATAACAAATCTTACGTTTTATATTTATGGTGCCAATCCATGCAAGTTCGTATAGGGATTAAAAGACTTCTAGATCAACTGTACCAATAATATTTTTGAGTGTTATAAAACACAAATAAACAAACTTTCTTCGGGTTTTTATGCGAAACAGAATCGAATGGCACCAACAAATTTTTTTTTTTTTTTTGTAAATTGTCAATTTCCTTGGTCACTGTAATTTTTGTTTCAAAATCTGTAAATGCAGTTAACATTTGTTAAGTAGACATGTAAAATATGACAACCATGAAGCGATATATTTCACGAGATCACGACATATTGTCTCCGGCCGCTTTAGGTTGGTACCTAATATTGCCTCCGGCCTTGCAATAATGGCCTGCAATACTGCACAGGTTTGAACCCCCAGATTAGTTTCTACAGTCCATTCACAGTTATTTCGCCTCTGACGTAACGATAATAAAGATCACAATGATTTTGACAGACTTGTTAGTGGAAGCAACCCAACAGCAACCTTATAAGAATGACAATAAAGATCTCTGTGAGTTGGACAGTGATGCAAAATCAGAGTTAAATAGACTGTGAAAGGACTGTTTGCAGGTTATCGAAGACCCGCGTCTGTATTGTGACCTTGGCAGGCCTCAAAGATACCATCAAAGAAGAATCCGCCGCAAAAAGTATTGGGAAGAAAGAGGCAGCTCTAAAATGGTAGCTACAGCGGCTTGAAAGATATTACTTAGGTGCTTGATTGACTTTAGCAGAACAACATTGTAGGTCAAACTAATCAATCAAGGAACTTAAAAAAAGCTAAGGCGTTTTAAAATAAAGTCATTCATTTTATACCTACGTTTGCGTCGCCCACTGCAGTTTATTTTTGTAATTCAATCAAAAGGTATGTATACGTTCTAAGGCCTACTTATAATTAGGTAGGTACAGACGCCAGCACATCAAGCTACCCGAAACTGTCAGATTTTCCCAATCAACTTTAAATCTTATGCTTTAGCGATAAAGTTGAAAATCTATTAAAGAAATCTGACAGATTGTAGTAGCTTGATGTGCTGGCGTCTATACCTAGTACCTACATAAGCAGACACTAGGTACGTAGTGGAAATGTTGTTTTTTTATAATCTGTATTGATTTAATTGGGGTTTTTATCCCAATGGATACGCCAACCCCATCATTCCTTGTACAGACTACTACGATACAATGCTTTAATCTTAAATTAAAAGGACAATCTTAATCAATATACTACACCAGCTCGCTAAATCTTTTCGCCACATCTGACTTCGGGTGTGCTAAAATTGATTGAATTAAACCTACCTGTGATATATTTAAATTAAACTCATTGATTAAATTTCTCCTTTCCTTTTGGTTCTTGACGCAATCCATCAGCAAATGATGTACATTCTCAAGTACATTGCATGTGTTGCAGTTGATGTATTTATTGTAAGAGATAACATTTTTTTATCGAATCTAATGATTAGTGTAAGTTATCTATTTAATGAGTCGTACAATTTCTACTTTATACAGGGGCTCCACAGCCAATATTGTGGACGCCACAGCGGGAAATATCTCTAGAATAAAGCCACGATCATCGCATTACCCTCCGAAGGTTTTAATCCGGCATCGAGCTTATTCGAGTTTCCGGTTAAATGGCCTTTATCGGCTGGTTTGTGAGTTCAGACTTTCAGCGTTCAAAGGATTTAAATACCTACCACTGAAAAAACCCATTTTGTTAGTTACCTGAAATATTAAAATGAATCGTTTAATGAGTTGTGAAAAACATTATACATATTAATATTTTGAATTTGTTACAAATAAATTGTATGTATGTGAGACTGATAATATCCGGAGAGCTACCGTTTTGCTACGCCGTAGCAACTCGTAGCCGGCCTACGCGATATAAAACTTGATAAAAATTTTGAAATAAAAAAACAATTCTCGTAGTTCCATGTCGCACTTGGCAGGCTAGGAAGTGGTGTATGCGGGCGGGGCGGCCCGGCCAACGTCACAGTGAGTCCTTCAGTAGGGGCGCATTGGCTACGTAATGCGCCCGCCCTGCGCTGCTCCGCGGCTGTACCACTCGCCTTACGACTCCGAGTGAACATTCACGTGAAAGTGTACACAACGGATTTATCTTGCATACGTAAGTGGCTTTATTATTTGTGATCAATTAAATTAGTATATATTTAAAATAGTTACGTGTTTAATGATACTTTTCTGATTTTTAGGCTTTTGCTGAAGTTTTTGCTCATAACTTAATTGTAGTTGTGTATTTTTTCGTTGATGCATACGTGTATTTTGTTTCTTGTATATACGAGTAATAGAAAATTTAAGCAAGAAGGTATAGGTACTTACCTAACTACGTAAAACTTAAACGAAACATTTTTTGTTTCCTACAGTTAGTCACCCCACGTTATTATAAATCTAAGTCCGCCCGGAGTCTTCATGGGGTTTACGTTTCATTTGCATGAATTTTGAATATTTATGCATAAAGTTAAGGTGTTATTGCAGACAACGAGATTTTATATTACCATTTTTTGCGATAAGTAGATAGGCATAAAGCAGAGTTTCGGCGAAGTCGACCCAGCTCGTAAAATGTTAAATGTAAATCGCGCTCCTTTATAAAAACCAGAAAGGGACCCTCCATCTGAGGGATTTATACCATTTGTTTTATACGTTATAAATGGTATTCAGTCGTTCAAAGTACGCAGTACTATACTTAGGTACTACACATGGTATAAAGATTCGACTAAACAAATAAATAAATAAGTTATCTATATCTTTCTACCCTGAAACGTTTATCATAGAATGTTCATAGATAAACTTGTTATTGTACGTATATTGTTTTGTTGTAGGTATTGTATCCACTTATGTATACGAAATCTTAACATACATTTCTTAATATTTCCTCAATTCTACAAAGCCATTTTCCTAACAAAAGAAGTAAGTCCTATCTAATAGGTACCTACTGCACGACGTAACCAACTAGACGGATATTCATCAAACTTTTTAACCAGTTAAGGTTTTTTATACTATAGAACCATTTTTTTTGTTACCCATCGATGGTACCGATACCTATGAATACAGTTTGCAATTAAACGATGCTATTCTAGCGCGTTAATTTCAGCTTCAGTAGCACAGCTCACAATTCATGGAAATTAGTAGTCTTCTAATCTATTGATAATTATGTATATTTATTCTAACACTTATTAAATTTAGTCAAATATGTATGTAACTCCAATAGTACACATTATTTGAAAAAATGACTGTTCACTTTTGACCTCTTAATTTGGCTTTCCGAGTCATCAGAGTGCTCATGAAAGGAAGAAAAATTAGTAGCACTGGATCGCTATCACCTTGACGGTGAAGAGGATTATAATTATGACGTATATGACACTGCATATTCCACATAATAGCCTATGAAAGATCTTGTTATTTTATTGACATTAACCAACAATCTTTGTGAACGATCGATTTCATGATCATTGCCTATATTATAAACAGAAAAAGTTCGTCATCGTATATAATTGTTTGAAGGTGCGTCAATGCCACAAGCTTTCGCGTTTAATGAGCATTCATACGCATTTAAGCAGTGTGTACGTTGAAGTTGAACCGAATATTACAAGCTAGGAAAAAGCTTCTTTGGGGAGGACGTACCAACGAGCCTTCGATCGCACAAATTCGCTTTGTCAAATCACTATTACTGAGCGAATTGGTACTTATTCGGCTGGCACACAATCTTGTTTTTTTTACCAACACTTGTTTACTTGTTTACTTGTTTTCGATTGCTTGCGGTGCTGTTGTGACCACAACATAATAGTATTCGTTACAATGTCTTCTACATTAATTCCAGTACCTAGTGTCCTTCATAGTCCTTCCCAATACCAGAAACTTAGCCTGAATAAGGTCGGTATTTCTTAATATTCAGGTTCATTCTCTTTTAATTCAAACCGCGTCCAGTGCAGTGTTCTATAGGGACGTAAATACTGTGCCAGTTCAAAATCGTGACCAAGAGGGACATACCAACATAATAAAAGGATGCCCTTGTCTTAAACTTGTCGTAGAAATCGTTAAACTTAAACCACCTACCTATTGATATTCCGTATTAGTTTGAATACGCTGATATATATTATTGTTTTTCTACTTGTTTTTCCTGCAATAAAAGAAATAAGGATTTCGTTTCTTTACTCACGCGTTCAAGATTTGTAAGCAGGTAAGTTCGCTAGTGTAGTATCGGCGATACCATCTCCAGCTGTTACAAGATTTATTGACCCTGTTGCAGATAACAGCTTGCACAAAAGCTACAACATTCAACGACCAATAAATAATGTGTAACGGAATTAATGCTCATTATGAAAGTAGTTTGTTCAGAATCATTTACTGAATCGATTTCTTATATTTATAATATAGGTGATTCTATGCCCCAAAAATAATTAAAACTACGTAAATTATAGTCACACTTCCGCTGTAAAGACAAAACAAACCAAAATGGATGGCGTACCTGCTACGCTAGACTCTTATATATGTGGGACTGGTACGTGCGTATATTTTTAATGTGAACAATCAGTATAACTAATTTAATAAATAATCATTGTTTGTAATAGTATAAATTCAGTGTATGTATTATGATTATAACATAATATTTTAAAATCAAAACATAAGACAAACATAATATTCAAATCTGAATGAATGCTACAAACAAGTAAAAAAAAAGGTAAAAAACCTTAAATGGTACTGATCTGATAAAATAAATGTATACTAATTTACATCTACTAACAATACCTAGGTATTTGTTAGAATTGGTACATAAAAAAGTGTTTCTAATTTACTCCAGCATTCCACTTTCCCATGGCTGGAATTTATGGCAATATCATAAGGGACTTACATTTTGTTAGAACTTACTAAATTGCAGTGAAGTGTAGCCGTAGGAAATTTAAACTTAAAACTATTATTATTTATTTATTTATTGGATCGCCAACAGAGGCTATACAGTTACATGCATGTTAACATGAACAGGGACAAATATAAAGTGTGCGCTTCCAATTGTAGGCGACCACATCATTCACATAACATACAGGTAGGTACAACAAGTTTTACAAGGACGGACACATTAAAATAAATTGCCTTTATTTACACAGAGTAGGGGCAGCATCATCATATTGTTGGTAATGGTAGGCGGGTATGGCTTGGATGAATTCAGTGGTTGAAACCCTTGTTGTTGTCCCTAGCGTTTCTGTCACTAGTCAACCCGTAATATTTACGGGCCAATGATTAAGCATAAATGCCGATTTATTTATAACTAGATTTGAGTATCTATACAGCATGTTTTTTTTTACCGTCTCCAAATTTTTACAGAATGTTCCACCCATGAATATGAACAACTTTCACTATGGAACCAACTCTGAAATCACGAAAAAAAAATCAGCTGTTTCATTCATTTTCAAGTAGGTATTAACTTTTGTATTAAACAGCTGATTTTGTTTTCGTGATTTCAGAGTTGGTCCCATAGTGAAAGTTGTTCATATTCATGAGTAGGTAACACCCTGTAAAAATTTGGAGCCTGTAAAAAAAATCAACCAGTAGATTAGTGATTCGGTTTTCTTATTTGAGCAACGTCCTAGAATAGGTCCTAGGGAAGCGCACCATGGCGGAATTATCCAGGAGGTTAGTAGGTGTAGTTTTAACCCGGGTTTTTCACACGTATCTAGGTACCCAATCCTACCAGTTTGAACGAAGCACTCATGCCTAGTAAAAACCGTTTCGTCTGCTGAGTGGACGAATTTTCTTTAACCCTTTATGACTCATAAGCTGGGATTTATTTGATTTTTTGGATTAGAGAAGATTACAAAAAAATAAAATACACGTGTTTCTGGATTTTCATTATTTTTAATTATTTGGGAAGAAAATTACAAAAATTGCAACACTCACTTTTACCAACAAAAACAAAATAAAATATGAAAGTGTTGAAAAATAACGTTACAAAATAAAGTTCAAACACTCACCTCTCCAATTTATCAATATAATACACAAGACACGAGCAGAACAATTTTTTATATATTTTTTAAATCACACCCGCACGCCACGTTTCGTGCCTAAATACCGACTGTCGTAACACAAATCTCAATTTGTAACAAGAATCGCCGTCTAGTTGTATTTTTTGGTTACTGTAACTCGTAGTCTACACTCCGAACTAATGAACTATAGTTCGGAGTGTAGACTACGAGTTACAGTGCGCGATTACATTATGAAATCAATTATTTTAAATTTCGAAGCGTTTTTACGGTATGTTACCTACAGTCTACACTGAGCTATAAAGGGTTAACCTGTATTTATTTTGGGAGCCAGGAGTTTCAAACTATCTATGAGGGTCACTGAGTAAAGAACGTTTAGTGATTTTCATAACTAACAAACTACTCTCTTCAACTCCGGTGTCCGTTATTAACCAAGTTATCTAGTGACTGATGTGTTTCCCTTTGAAGTTTTATGCAACATTCAGTGTAAAGACTTCGCAGGGGATCAAAATGGACTTTGTCCATGGGGAAGACATGAAAAGAAAAATACAGTAGTTAGATGGTTCTTTGTTTCTTATAAAAAGTCTCGGTATGGTTTGTGAATACTTTGCACAAACTCTATCAATACCTAGGCAGGTACTTAGTTTGTTTTCTTTTTTCCTAGCTGATTTGGACTTTATTAAGGGTCGATCTAGTAATATTTTGCTTTTTAATATAAAATGAGTTGTTAACAAAAACCTAAATCCGAACGAAAATATCAAAAATCCAATTAAAAATGAAATCTGTACCGAAAAAATGGGTTAAAAATACGTACCTAAGCTTGTTGACATGAAATATTCCATTCACCACTCGAAACCTTCGGCAAGACCTTGATAAATATTACGGACAAATAAACGAATTTGCCTAACGTCGGCGTTTCTTGAGACGCGTTTACGTGTCTCATTAGAGACACAGATAACGTAGCAACTGGAATCAATAGACCTTGTGAATCCATGTTTATAATAATTATTATGAAATGGGTTGAATAGAATTAGTTTAACTTGACGTAAATATCGTCAGTACGGGAATTACTAGACGCCAGGAGATCTATACTTACTTTCGGAGTTTATTATATAAATCAAGAGTCTACAGAACTTGGATAATATGCAACTCTATGCTCAAATTAAAGCATTAACCAACTCTAATCACAATTCTTATCACTGAGACCGATATATAGATAGCTATTAGTACAACCGAATGTCCCCATATTCGTAAATTAGAAACAAGCGGGTACCTGTAGACAAACCTGTATACCACAAAGTTTGTTGTATTGTATCGCCCACACGCAGCTCGTATCACCCCACTTTATTGATACCGGTCTGTCACGCAACGAATTATATTCATATTTCTACGTTTGTTGGGAGAAGTCATTTGGAAAGTTATAAAAAGCACTTTGTATATTACCAGACTTACAATTCATTCAAGGATGTTTCTGTTTTCAAATCCGTTATCGATTTTAACATTTTGTATGTCTGCTCAATAAGCTTCACCGAACCACAGATCTTAAGTTTAGTTTGATCAGGCTTGCGTCTCGACTCGAGCTGTGAATTTCTGTAATTCGATAAAGGATTTAAAAGAGATTCCATTCCACAACCCCCGTTGCTGGGGTGCCCTAGATATACCTACCTACTCTACCTATATCACACTTTGTAGCTATACAAGTACCTACCTACTCACACAGACAGAAACGCACCCCATTTTCTTATGGGATGAGCATAATTTGAAGGGGCACTGGCATTACTTACAATTCGAGTCATTGGGTCCAAAAGTTCCAAAATGGTACTCCGTTTGTCCGTTCAGCAAACCGCGTCGGTTAAGGGATCGCAGTAGAGCGTGAGTAGTAATACAATCCTTATCCCGGACCGCCACAGCCATCCGTTTTCTTCTATTGACAGTTTAAACGTGCATTGGAGGCTAAACAGGTTTCCCCGACTGGGTAGTTATTTAAAGTCAAGGACCTGCAAAATCAGCGTAATAACTTTCATCAGATTCGGTTAGTTTCGGGCTAATAGGTTCATTTGGTACAGATCAGACGTGCTCGTCGTTTAGAAGTGCCAAAATGGCTACACACGGGACCTATTTCCAATTCAAAATATAGTCTAATCCACATTCCTAAGTACCTACTCTATTGTGCGCTGGCATGTGTTTACTTCTTAACTCTTATTAGTTTGGTTCTTGCTTCAATTTGTTCGTATAAAAAATATTACAAAACCTTACTACTGGACCCTAAGATTCTTCCTTCGATATCTACGAACGCTAAGAGCACGTTGATAGTAATACGGAAAGTTTTCTCATTTTCACACGTTACTTACGTGGAGAAAAGTAAAGCCACGACCAAGACTTACAATTTAAAGGACCTGAGAAACAAAAAAATAAAAACTTAGCTACCTAACAATTAATTAAATGACTACTACTAATGAACAAATAAATACAACAACTTGGGCGTCGAAGTACTCGTCCGCATCGCTGTTATCCGAAAACTATTAGGTAGGTACATTATGAAAGAAACCTTGTTATTAAAAGAATTTCAAAACAGCTAACATGCTTATAAATATGTATGTAAAAAATCTACCAAACTGCGTGTGGGTGTTACAAATTAATGTGCATAAAGGGTGTTAGGTTCGGTTGGATGATGAATGGGCGACCGCCTCGCGCCCTACGCCATCGATCCACTTAGGGGGCAAGATTCCAAAAGACAGTTCATGTAAATGTGCCACGATGACGCACCTTTACGGTTGTTCGCCTATCTTTACATGCGAAGCACACAAGTATTACACAAACAAAAATATTTGTCTAAGTAGGGGAGGTCTGGGATAATATCTGGATATTATTCGCATTGGCGTAGTTCAAAACTCCAACATGACTCTTCGTTTGAAGGATATTTTCTCCGGCTGCTCGAACTAATGAGGAACGGAATACTCGTATAATACCGATCTACAATGTCTGGATATCTTTAAAAGTTAATAGAAAAAAGAATACTTTTTGTATTTAGTCATACGTAACCTAAAGAAACCGTAAAAGACGCGGTGGAGAAAATGTTAACTGCGGAAAATATTAGTCTTATGAATAAGATATTCATTGCAATGTCAACAGACCAGAAGGCTTCCTAATTGCAACCAGGACTCTGTCAAACTTGTTTTAATTATCTATTACTTGAACATGTTCATGAGTTCAGATGAAAATTCATTTTGAACGTTAGTCCTGTATAAAATGAAAACAGAAACGAAACGGAAACGAACGGAAATTAATAAACAGCGTAATTTTATCGAAGCAAGTGTTAGCTGCCATAACTTGTAGTTTGACAAGCACGAGCAAAAAATTGGTGCTAAGTATATTGATATGACCTACTTGAGATCAGTTTAGAACTACTTGGAAGATTTTAATAAAATGGACAACAGTGGGCTGAATACTGATATTACAAAAATGGAATTTACAACTGGCGTTGCGCCAACTCACGTAATCTACTTTCTCGGGTCTTGGAGTGCAACTCTGTCCTTTGTCGCCCTGAAATTAGCCAGAAGGTGGCCCAGTTGGGTGCAGATGGATGCTTCGATAATTTTATTAATTACTAGCTTCTGCCTGTGGCTTCGCCCGGGTAAAATGTAACATACAACTATTGTCCCAAGGGAAGAGATTAGAAGATTCTGCCCACAGCTTCGTTCGCGTGGAAATCGCTTCACTTCGTGTCGCCCGCCTGCGCTATTATTTCGTTTTCGCTTAGTATTATTTCTGGCTTTTTTCTTTTTGTTCGACGTCTATGGTTCGTATCCGTGATGTTAAATAGTCTTAAACTTCCTCAGGAATTGGGCTATTAAATGCAAGATTTTTTCAAATCCGACTGTTAGTTCCACAGCTTAGCGCGTTCAAACAAAAAACAAACTCTTCAGCTTTATTATGTTAGTAGTAGATGACATAAATAAAGTGCGGAACGCCAGAC
The DNA here is from genome assembly GCA_949629135.1 of Eremobia ochroleuca. NCBI lineage: Eukaryota > Metazoa > Arthropoda > Insecta > Lepidoptera > Noctuidae > Eremobia > Eremobia ochroleuca. The sequence goes on from OX451393.1 coordinate 8,422,080, forward strand.
ACCTGCCCGTCAAATTATCACGATCTCGTGTATTAATATCACTTAGCAAGGCTTACTTGTTGGTTATGAAAGATTTTGATATTATTAACGAAATGTAACGCAATAAAGAGTATTTTCAAAGAAGACCTGTTCAAAATATTTTAAACCTTAATAATTATGCAGTAAGTATTTTCTTTCATTATATTTCTGTTTCCATGTTCTCCCAGCCAATCAACTTTTACTTCGTTTTTATCTGAGTTAAAAGTTAGGAGGAAGTAAAATGAAATGGCTCGACATTAAGCGTTAGCAGAGTCTTAACAGGTAAAGGACTCTGAAGAGGAAAATTCTTAAGAAAATAAATTGACTGCTGAAGTTACGATATAAATCTTCATATGGGGTACAGGAGTAAAATGCTTTTCGTGCCTGGTTTTGTCAGCTCCAAAATTTAAACTTTTCCCTTGGCATCGCAGATAAGTCAGATAAAATAAATATCTGGGAACTCGGAGAGGAGTGGATATGGAGATCGTTTTGTGCGCTGTGCGGCTGTGCCAGGGACGAATTTCAATTTCAAAGAAGAATCTTTTGATTGTTTCTATTCGATTGAATAAACTATTTTGCATGCATATTTTATGAAACTTTACTTCAGCGATCGATTAACTTAAAATAATTACCTAATTAAATGCAATAAGCATTGTCAGTGAACCAGATTTTTTCTTTCAAATTATATCGAGTAGTGGAAAGGTTCGGAAATAATATCCTGTCCTATCCTATCCCTAATAGAAGGTAAATTGTAATACGAAAGAATGTCGGGCTGTTTTTTGTTGTTATCCAATGCTATAAATCCACTGGGGTTGTCATAATATAGATAAGAACTACTTAGGTAAGGATTTTGGGGAACTTATTTGATGTTTATTTCACATTTTTGTTTTGCTACTTACACGAAAATTATCTTTTGACGCAGAAAGCTCTCAATGGTTGGGTATTTGTTTCCAAACTTGACGCTGTGAAGAGCAATCCACTCCCGTTTGTATTGGTGACCGGCGCGAAGAACCCATTGTTTGTTATGAAAACGCCTCCAGTGTGATTGCCTTATAAACGAGCTCTCCGCAACACAGTAAGGCATTGTTTACATTCTGTACATATTTTTACGAGCAGTCCTTCAGACTAGTACGCGCAAATGCGTTGGAACCTTTACGACAAGCCCGACAAGACATGAGGGGTACTAAAAAGGTAATGAAACTACGTTAATATTAAAGGATATGAAGGTTTGCTTCGAACGCAGCTTCGATAGCGACATTTCAGAATCGAATTGCGGTTGTGATCCGCCAAGCGTGTTCAATTGGTGATCATGGCAATTCCGATTTGGGATCTGTTTGGCTGTTCGAAGGAAACGCAATATTCAGTGGTTATTTTTATTCAGTGGCATTTATTTGGTTGCTAATGACTTTTAATTATAAACTGAATATTGTGTTCGTATGCTTTTTGTTATACTTAGGTAGTAGAGGTTACAATTATAGACAGTGATCAGCACCCTAATTGCGTAACACACTTCATTTTGAAGCATATTGCTAATCCATTGCTCTATATGTTCGAAAAATGTGTCTACTCAACAACGTAAATAACGCAATGAATGTTGTTGAACTGTCAAAATGAAACCCATTGCTACTGATAGTGTGTTACGTAATTACCATGCTGGTCCTACCAAAAGGGTTTTCTTAAATTGTCGCAAGTCTAGGACAAAGCGTAGTGGTAAATGTATAGGGAACAATTACATTTTAATGCAGAGTAAGTAGGTACTAAGTATGAAAAGTACCTCCATTGAAATAATTGTCTTTGTTTCCGAGTGTTTCGAATTAACCAAGTATGTAAATAACAAGAACTCAGAAACAAACATAAAATAAGTCCCTAGACATATTTTATTTGTGTATCGTTAGTCGGGATAGGAACCTTGACCCAATTAGTGCGCGCGGGCGTCACTTCAGTGCCTGGTGACAACTGTGAATGCGCACTCGTGCTCGCGTGTCTTATTGTGTCTGTTATATACTAAGAGCATGTAGTGACGTGCGGTTCTGCTCACTATTCACTCTGGAATAGAGCTGCACCAGTACCGCATAAAAATAAAAGCTCAACACCGAACATAAGAAACTTCTCTTGCTGTCTCGAACAAAAGCGGAATCGTAAACATTTTTGTTTATTGAGACAATCTCGAGTTTGTTTGGCAGCTTTTTTTATTTTACCCGATTTGTTCACTTTAAAGCGTTTACATTTTTATGTTCGGATATCAAAGTTGGCAATTACTTATTGTAATTTGCTGGAAATAGGTGGGTAAACAAGGCTTAGTTGCCGATTACGATCCCGCATTTCTAGCTAATATTTTAAAGTTATGGCTCACCCAAGGCCTTGTTCGTATCGTTACGTTTCGCCTGAAGTCTGTTTGTGTAATACCTACCTGCTTCCGAAGAAACGATCCCTTACGTTTGCTGATTTTGCTGACGGCTAGATGGATCTTATGAAGTTCTGAAATGTCTGCCAACGTTTACCGTTCAAATTACAACTTTATCTTTCGATTATATCTTCCAAATTTCGAGGGACGACGTAACGTAAGGGTTCTGAATAATCACTCACTGTTAGTGTTGTACCTATATTGAATTGGAAATCTTAAATACGCAGTTAGTTACGATTGAAAGGGTTTGTTGTAAGGATTCTGTGGGGTTACAAAGTAGAATACCTACCTACCGCGTAGCGTAATCTTAAGTAAAAGATATATCTTCATAAATGTTGAGACGCTAACTTGTGATTCAATTTCACGCACGTAATGAATCAACATCAATAACGTTACATGTTTTCCCGTGAGTAATCTAGCGATGTATTTATCTATTCGAATATTACTTTTAGTAACAACATGACAACGGATGTACTTACCTACCTTTTTATTAGGTACTACTTTTACTAGGGATGAAACGTAATCATGACTGTAGAAAAAGAACGAAACCCGTTAAATCTATTTACATAAGTACATATAAATAAATAAAAAAGTTTATGTTTGTAATGTCAAAATAACGGCATTTTACTAAACGTATATGATATAATACGGTACTTAGGTGTAACAAATAAAGGTTTTTTTAGATTTTTGTCTGTCTTTCTGTTTGTTCCGGCTAATCTCCAAAACGGCTGGTCCAATTTTAACAGGATTTTCACTGGCAGATAGCTGATGTTATAAGAAGTAACTTAGGATACTTATATTTTAGAAAAATAAAAAGGATTGGTGAAGAGACATTATTTTATTATTTATTTATTTATTATTGCTCTCCGACAGCAATTCGAATGAAGTCGCGGGCACAGCTATCTCATACAGAAACATCAATATAGGAAAAAGTAAAACCGACACGTTTTTCTTCAATATGATCCCAGATCTTAGGAGCGATTAATGCGAGGATATCGCCTTGCCAGATTAAAATGATGGGTGGCGAGTGAGGAATTATCCGTGTTCCTATTTATTTTCCTTGTTATAAGACCTACTTACAGGACAACGACATGTCCTTACGGCCAAGGCTTCAGCGAGCTTACGTAATATAATAGTGTTTCCAACAATATTATAGACTGATAGTCATAGAAAATGCATTTTCTATATTGGTGGCTAGAATAATAAAAGTTTGCGGAATGTAAATAATGGGTTCAAGATATCCTAATAGGCTTATGCATACGAGTATAAAGCATAATATACGAATAACTCCATAATAAGTATTAGATACAAGATAAACTTTAGTCAACTCAGGCCTTTTCATAAAGAGAGTTCTAGAGTTGTTCATATATCAAGTTGTAGGCTTTGTAACGAACGAATGAGGTTTTTTTTTTATAAAAAAGAAAAAAAAAAAAAATAAAGTATGTATTTTTTGTTTTGTCTACATCGCCTGCCTAACAAAAATAATATACTTGTACCTATTTGTAGGTTGGTATGTACAATAAAAAAAAAATGATGCAGTTTTTCCAGCAAGTGCTTAATTACACATAATGATATTTTTCCTATGATCTTATTAAACTATTATTAAATGTCTTGTAGGCCTTAAATCGGTTCTGAAAATCACAAATGTTTAATCTAAGGTCGTCACTAGTAGAACTACTGAGTAAAGTAAGTACTGAACTACTGAGTAAAGTAATCAGCGCTACCGCCACGAAGCGCCTACATAGATTGTGCCTATTCCTTTACATTGGCTATGTAAGTACATTGCCAGTAGATTGGCCTGCGGTTTTGCGGCTAAGTATCGAGGCTCGGAGCGCCGCACCGTCTGTCCTGGCCGCGTCATTTCGTCTATGAGCCCTTATCGATTCAGGATTCTCGCTTTGTAATCAAGAAAGGAAGGAAGGATACTATGTAACCACCACATTTCTTTCTCCTTTTAATTACTGCTGGTCATGTCATTTAAGTAACGTTTAACTAAAAAGTCTTTATTAAGGTTTTAATGACACTTTACAGGCTACTTCATGTAATAAAAGAAACAGACGCCATAATTATGTAGAAAAAGAATAAAAGAAAAAGGCTTTAATGTCATCTCATTTTTTTTTTTTGATCATGAACGGCCAGTAATTTTGGGATTAAAAGCAAAAAGATACGGCACTTGAAACAGTATAGTGCAACCTCTTTTAATAAAAAAACTAGCTGACCCGGCGAACTTCGTATCGCCTAAAGGTATAAGAAAATTAACTATCATAATTTTTTTGAAGTGAAAACTTCTTTAGCGGCGTTGTACACTTTTTTTGTAATGGGTAAAAAATGTTAAACTCGCGTCAGGACAGGACCAAAAAAAAACCGACGGGTTGCACTCCGGGAGTGCCGGCAGAAGTGAAAACTTGAATATTAACGTTGTGCATTTTTGATATTTTGAAATGGTTAGGGAATAATTTTGCACGAATTGCTTTAATTCAGTATAAAAGTACTATCATTTATGTGGCAGAATACAATATTTATTTATTGCGCTATCGTACACAAACATGACAATTTATATTACATTAAAAAGTTTATCTCTCAGAAAAATCAACTTCCATCCACATTCGCGCAAGCGCCCTGCGCCGCCTAAACGAAACAGCAGGCGCAGGCATACATTTTCGCCGCGCCGTAGAAAGAGAGGGGGATACTTCCTCTCCTACGCCGCGCCGGCTGTCTACTCTCCATCCGTCTTAGCAATTTTCGATCGTAGGCTTACTCTTGAAATAAATCAGAATCTCGATCGTATTCCAATCCGATCCAGTTTCAATTCCAATCTTCAGAAAATTGGTACTCTTGAACAAAATCGAGACTGAGATTGGAATCGACTGCATGTTCGACCAAACGGATGCATATGGGGTGGCCATACACATCAAAATGTTAATTACTAAATGTATAAATATTGAATAACTCGTTAAATCTATTAATAAATCTGTTCTGATATTTATTTTAACATAAATAATCATTTAAGTGTTCTTTACTTGCATTTATATCTATTTTAATACTAAATCTTTAGGCAGCAATGGCTGATTGTGCGTGTCATTGCCTACGTTTGATAAAAATAAAAAATAAAATTTCTCGCGCATTTGTCATCCGTCATCCACATAAAATAACAAATTCATAAAATAGTTTCCTACTTGAATAAAAAGTGTGAATTATTAGTAATAATTACTGTTGTATATTGCTGTGTGTTACTGTATTGTATTGTTGCGATAAACAAAAGTTTCAAAGCGATGTTATCGAAATGTTTTCAAGTGTTTAGTTCGGAATGTATTAAAGTATGTTTATATGCACAAGTTCAAGTTAGTATTACTTTAAGACAAGTATTCAACCAAGGAAGACGAAAATATCAAGGTAAGGCCACAATTCTATTAAATATATTGCGATTCCTTTAAATTTGAATATTAAACACTTTTGCTCCATACAAACATTATTGTTCTTACAGGATGAGTAGGTCAACACACCAACAGTTGGGAGGCTCAGGTAGATTTCCTGGTACAGAATCCAGGAATTGCGAAGGGGTTATTGCGCACTACTCATGCTAAGCAGGAGACAAAGAGAAACTGGAACGACATAGCAGCATCCTTAAATGCACTAGGCACTGCACAGAAAGGCTGGGTTAAGGTACTGTCTACACACTAATAAACATCTTTTTTTTATTTTGTTGACTGGTAGAGAGCACCTAAGGCATTAAGTCCGCCTCTGTACCTTTTTGTGTGTGAAAAGATTAAATAAATAAATAAATTATATGATAAATTAGCTGTGAATACCCGCTTTGCAGGGTCATTTTTAATTGTATAGTTATTTGTTAACGCTTTGAGCGGAACATATGGATATTCAAATGTTTGTTGCGCGGCGCACTGATTTCTCATACAAAATAAATGACGTTGCGAATGTATGCGTAATTAGAATAAAAGTGTGTGAGTAGCCTTATAAAATGTACAAAAAAAACTAACGTGGAGTGGCGCTAGTAGTCCGAAAATTTGAACTGATACGGCGCGATGACGTAACTTCAAGGAATCAGTATAAGCCGCAGCCGTTAATACACGTTCTTTAAAGAAAGACATATGTTTTGCTGACGTGATTAAACGTTGTGTCAAATACCGTTTATCAAATTTTACGTATTGTAACGTTGCTCCGCTCAAAGTGTTAATGTTAATAATCTATCACTACTTACTTCATGTTTTTTTCATATAAAAGACACATTTTCTTTTTTCTTATTAATTTATTCATCTTACTTGTTTTTACATTGATATCTTACAACTAAGTAGACATTAATATCTTAAATCATCTAACATTAATTGATATACTAAACATTTTTATTAATGATAATCACACATTTTTAGAAATCACATATTTCAACCCCCGTATCTTATACAACCTTATAGGTATCAACTTGCAACCACCATAGTGCACGATGGGAGTGTACCTTGTACCTATTGCAACATACAATCACTATGCATCTGCAATGTGCAGTTTTAGCTGCAAAGTGAAATACAGGGACACACACCTCTATTTTTATATATATACAGAAGTTACAATAATTAGTACATTTATTTCCTTTTCAGTATTGGCCTGACAAAAAGCATACCCTGAAGAAGACATGTGGCGAGCATACACAGTCGATGAGGCGTCACGTGGTGGGGCTGCAGATAATTTACCTGTATTAACACCATACGCCTGATAGCAGTGATGTTGGGCCTTCAATTTAAACCTAACTTATGATGTGAACAAAATAAAAATTGGTTATGTGTGTGGTGGAAATGCCTTTGTGTGAATATGAATGAAAATTACCTACTAAAAAGGCTACAATTGTATTTATTCAAATACTGGTTAATAATTATTTATTAGACTTTACCTTTTAAACTTAAGGTCTGTATTAATTGTACCATGAACTTCTATTAAAATTTATAATAAAGTTATTAGGTAAGCTCAATAACATTTTGATTATTATTAACCCTCAACACAACACATTACATTATTTAATACACAATAGAAATCAATCAACACAATAGAATAATAGTCTTACAAATTATTATACTAAAAGAGAGTAGAAGTCTTGGCTACATAAATATTTACCTATCTATATAAATAATGTGTAGTGAAAAAATATGATTAATTTACAAAATAAATTTCACTGAGTTAGGTTTTTAATTACATAGAATAAGTCTTAGTCAAAAATTGTTCTTACATAAGAAAGTAATAGTATTAATGAAGATCAGCATCTTCATTAATACTATTACTTTCTTATGTAAGAACAATTTTTGACTAAGACTGTCCACAGTTCTTGTACAAGCTGTGCACGAGCCTCACGACCCCTGCGCAGCTCCACGGAGGCAGATCCTCGATCCACCTCTTACCCACGGTGCCATTGCATTTCCCCCATGGGTGGTACGGCATTCTCAATATCATCCAAACCCAATCGTACTCTGTTACAAATCTTATAGTGTATGTTCTTGGTATGTTGGTACGGCGAGTAGGCTGGGGCATCAAAGGTTCCAAATCCTTATAAATCACTTCGAAAAGCTCCTTATTTATTCGGTATTTCTTCCTAAATTCATCGTCAGTCATTGCAAACGCGTAGTCTGCATAACACGCAATTGGTCTCAAATTCCGCTTTGTCTCATATCTAACTTATGAGCATTGTCCAAAATATCACATATAAGTTCTAAACGTGCCATTATTCACAATAAAAACTCCGCAAATTAGCCACAATAACTAACTCGATCCCGAAAAAGGTAACCTTTTTGGAATCGTTCAATTTTGACATGAACACGATTTCAAACTCGATATACCAACGTCAAAATCTCGTCAAGAGTACCGAAAAAGTGCATTCGTTCGAGTAAAGTCGATTTCATTTAGTACCAAAAAACATCACCTAATACGAATCCAATCTGGCGCTAGTGTAGCATTCAAGAGTTCCAAATGACAAGATTTCGATCCCAATTTCCAATTCCGATTGAGATCGAGTGTCGAGAGTAAGCCTACTGTAGGCTGCATATCAGCATAATATCAGCGGATGCATATCAGCTTTATACTGGAACGTGACGTGTGTATGCATACTGAAATAAATAAAATAAATTTGTGTCAGATAAAAACAGTAATGAGTATGTATAAATAGTGGTATATTGAGACGAGTCATGAGCAAGAGCAATTTTAAGCAATGAAACTGTATATGTAATATTGTAACAGCTATTTACGTTTTCGTGCAACCTACAGAAACACTGACACATACTCAAGTGGGTAGCTACATCATATAATTGAGACATTTAGTGTGACCATATCTAGCTTCCTTTGCACTTCTATGAGGTACTGCCGTAAGCGTCGTCTAAAAACGTCATTTGTTTTAATTACTCTTATCGGTGGTGGCAAGTTATTCCATAGGTACTTTGGAAGCCGCATAGCGAAAACTGCCTCTAAAAGCAGCCGTACCCTGAGACTGAGTCGAGAGTTGTTGTGAGCATAGCATTCTTTATAGGTATATATAAAGATAAGATAATTTCACAAATTAAAATCTTTCAAATATCTACGATGAAAAGGATTATGGACTGTGACGTAACTTCAATACGTTTAGATAATATTTTCTTTACTATGTTAGAATGAATCCTGTAAGAAGTCAGTAATGTATGTATAAGCTTATTTCAACGATAGATAGATTTCTTGTGATTAGAAGACAATATCTTTAAGCAGTTTAGTAGTGCTTCATCCAATCTGATTGTTTGGAGGGCTGTGTTTGCCCCTTCTTACTCGTTTCATTTGTCCACAGTACTTGTCTGGCTTCAAGTGTCTGGCTGTCTTAGTTGTCTACTGGCACGTATTACAAGGGCTTATAATAGGTAAGGTATAAGGTATAAATATAATATTTACCTTTATGATGATACTTTTCGAATATCTTCATAACACATGGTCAAATTAAATTAAATGGCGAAACTTCACAGACGCATCGGGTCGGGTCGGGTCGGGTCGGGTCGGGTCGGGTCGGGTCGGGTCGGGTCGATACTTAAACACGATGAAACAAAAAATAAATCAATTTTATGAATTTCATTTTTAGGACCAACGACAGCTGATAGTGTTGGGACATGAAATATCAGTTTTTGAAGTGAAAACTTCTTTAGCGGCGTTGTACACTTTTTTGGTAACGGGTAAAAAATGTAAAACTCGCGTCAGGACACGTGACCCTGATCGAAAATTCGTAAGACGGATGGTGAGTAGACAGCCGGCGGCGCGGCGTAGGCGAGGAAGTATCCCCCTCTCTTTCTACGGCGCGGCGAAAATGTATGCCTGCGCCTGTTGTTTAGTTTAGGTGGGGCAGGGTGCTTGCGCGAATGTTCGTGTGTGTTTATGTTACAGAAACAAACTTAACTTAAATGAATGAATTAATTAGAATTGTAGTTAGAATGTATTGATAGACTTGAAGGTACATCTCTCGACAATAAATCTGCAATTTGGGAACTACAGATAACTGGTGGAACATATGGCACACCTCCGGTGGACGTGAAAAAATTAAAAAAATTAATAAAATAATGGTTCTGGTAATAATGATGGTGAAAAAGTCGTCGAAATTATGGATGGAAGTTGATTTTTCTGAGAGATAAACTTTTTAATGTAATATAAATTGTCATGTTTGTGCAAGATAGCGCAATAAATAAATATTGTATTCTACGACATAAATGATAGTACTTTTATACTGATAATTAAAGCAATTCGTGCAAAATGATTCCCTAACCATTCCAAAATATAAAAAATGCACAACGTTAATATTTAAGTTTTCACTTCTGCCGGCACTCCCGGAGTGCAACCCGTCGTTTTTTTTTTTGTGTAAAATTCACAGACGTGACGGGTTTCAATATCTCAGATTACAACAGAATACAATACCAAAGATTTTATCAACTTACACTTCAAGTAACAACACTAAAAGCGGGCATGGTCCCCAAAAAAGATCATCAAAACTGTTTTATTTTTGTTTTGACAGTCATAAGTCATTTATTCATTTGTTAATACAGGTACAGTAAATAGTTGTTATTAAAAAATTACAAGCGCGCTATGTTATACCCGAAGGCGTACAAATATTTATAGAGGTCATTGACATTAAAATTGATAACATAATTACATTAATGGAATGCATATACATTTTGACAAAAAAAAAAACAAAGAAAAATAGGTATATAAATGTCAAAATTAAGTGTAGGTTTACTACGTCAATATTCAAATGATGCTTAAATAAATAAAAAAGAGAGAAAAATAATCAATTAAAATAGTACAAAATGCCACTTGCAATGTTAAATGGAATTAATAACATACTAGGTCAATGGGTACCAACTAAGGTCAAAAACAGTCATTACATTTTGTCTGTCAGAAATTCCGAAATGCTATATTCCAATATGCTTTATTCAACAGCAAAGATTTAAGCATTTTCTTAAATAAGAGTATGCTTAATTCTTTAATTGAACTAGGTATGTGGTTGTAAATGATTTGTGCCGTACAAAAAATACTTTTGTGCATCAATACTGTGTGGGACCTTTTTACGCACAAGTTATTGTTCGGTGGTTGGTTCGTGTGTTATAAAATAATATTCTGGTGAATAGCAGGGTAGTGGCGTAACACACTATCAGTAGCGATGGTTTTCATTTTGACAGTTCAACAACATGCACTGCGTTATTTACGTTGTTGAGCAGACACATTTTCCCTGCATATGGAGCAATGGATTAGCAATATGCTTCAATATGATTCAAAGTGAGAGTAATAGTGTGTTACGCAATTAGGGTGCAGGTCAGGATTGGTCTTAACAAATACAGCTACCTCAAAAATGTATAAGTACGGAAATATCAATACTATGTATTTGATAAAGTATGGCTTACAAGAATCTAAATTATGGAGTCTGAACATTGACCTAATGCACTTTTTTGTGCTTTAAAAACTATTTCCCTGTTGGTTAAGTTACCCCAGAAAATGACACATCGTGTTTCGATATCGATATCGATACCCATCGCGTCTGCCGAGTTTCGCTAGCTAATTTAATTTGACCAGTATATATAATTATTCTGTACGTGTTTATGCCACCGACCTCCTCCTAAAAGGCTGGACTGATTTTTATTATTTTTTTTGTGTGTATTTGAGTGAGTCCCTTAGATAAGATTCACAACTAGACGCGGTAAGTGGCGCTGTTCGGGCAGGACAACATCTGTCAGGTCCACTAGTATTTTATAAAGAGTGCTTTACTCAACACTTCCACTTATTCTGCTAGTACCATTCAATGACGCAACGAATACAGCGTGCATATAAAACACAAAAGCAACCGATTCTTTTTCAAAACACACCCTCTACCCAGAATTGTAACTGTAACATTTTAAGGATAGCAGAACTCGAAATTAACACTATCTTGCAAAAATCAACTGCTACGTTTTTCGTAGACGTGCTACGAATTTATCAACAAGCTTTGTTTTCGTAGCCTGCTCCCTTGGCACTTTTGTTTTGGCAATGATATATTTATGGAATGTACAGACAGCTTCAAAGAGATGTACGAGTATACATCGAAAAGAATTCATTTGATTCTCTCCAATTTTTGTGAAATCATATTGTATCAATGTGTAGGTACAATTCAAATTGTAAAAGTATTAAAAGTCAAATTCAACTACTGCTTGCTACTCAAAAAAAAGAAATTAAACTCCATCAATTTTCTACTACAGTTTAACCCATTCCCTGTTCAACGAACCATATATGGTTCAGGTTGATTATTTGACTAATGTGTCTACTTTGTGGACAGTGAAAGTGTTAAACGTCCGTTACTGTCCGCGGCCATGATTTGACGTCATTATCCACGATACTGCTTTGTTCACATGGCTTTTTACGTCACTTCCGGCATTTTCGAAGACGACGTATCACGAGTTTTCATAAAATAATTAATTGCGCAATAAGTAATGCAAAATGTAATAATACTGTAATAATAAAATAGCAATTGGTTTCTTGACTCTTATGCAATGTACTCGTATACCATCATCTGCCGAGCCTTTTCCCAACTATGTTGGGGTCGGCTTCTAGTCTAACCGGATGCAGCTAAATATCAGCATTTTACATGGAGCGACTGCCTATCTGACCTCCACAACTGGTTACTGGGTAATACAATACCCCTTGGTAAGACTGGTTGTCAGACTTTCGGGCTAATGACGACCCGTAACGACTGTCAAAGATCCACGAATGACAGCCTGGACCACCGGCTTAATGTGCTTTCCGAGGCACGGAGAGGTCTTGGTATGTGAAGATGGTCACCCATCCACGGACCAACCGCGGCAAGCATAGTTTAACCGGATCGATCGACGCGTGCGGCTGTTATTACTTAGACACAAGCCCCTCCTATGCAATGTATACCATAAATAAATAATTAAAACAGATTTAAATTACTTGCAAATTCCTTATTAAATAAATTATTGTCGATTTACACATCCTTTTTGAGGCTCACTGTACAGTGGAAAGAGAATGGGGTTTTAGACAAGAGGAGGAGTATAGGGGGAGGGAAGGGGTAAAATAAGTTTAGCCTTTTGTAACGCTGACGTTTTTCAAGACAACAAAGGCGTAAAATACTGTGCATTTATAGTAACTTTAACAAAAAAATACAAACTGTTTTGTTGTCTTATATAAAATAAGTACATATGAAACAAGTTGGGTCAGGGAAGGGGAGTCCAAATTACAAAATCGATGCTACCACAACACGAGTTTATTCCTTCAGTAGGTATATATTCATATTATAACTTTTTGAATTTCAACTCTCTGTTCTAAAGTCAGGCTATTATAGTTCTGATTCAAGCATACATCTTAAATATCATATAATAAAAATGAAAGGCTGTTCGTTGTTAAGCATCAGTCGCATCAGTTTAAAACAGCTGGATCGATACGGCTTTGTTTTAAAATGTTTGTAACAGTTCGAATTATGTTGTTATAGTATGAAAATATGGAGAAGTTTCCCAGAAAATTTCCAAATTCGGGAAAAACTAAGTGCTTTTTTTCTATTGGTTATTTAGCTAGCCTTTTCCCAAGTATGTATGTTGGAGTCGGTTTCCAGTCTAACCGAATGCAGCTGAATACCAGTATTTTAAATAGAGCAACTGCCTATCCGACCTCCACAGCCCAGTTACTGGGTAATACGATGCCCCTTGGTACTTTCGGGCTTCTGACTACCCGTAACGACTGTCAAAGATCCACGAATGAGAGCAAAAATTTATTAATTAATGATGATGGTTTTTTTATGAATTATGGAATGAAATTTAACGTCTGTCGGGATAGTTAGTTGTTAATAAAGGACCGTCTCTGGCATGAAAAGCCTTTGGTTCCACGTTATTTCATAACCAACGTGTCAGGTGGCGGCTCCTATCGGCGCGTTCGGCGCACGACGCAAGTAGAATATATTATGAAGTGGTTGTTCCCCCACAATGTGTGTCGTTCAGCGCTAGTTTGATGTCATATGAGATTTAATATTAAAAAAACTCCAAACATGCTGTCGCTGAAAATAATACGTTTTTAAGATTACCGAAAAATATCTTTTTAGACAAAGTATATGACAGAATAGGTACTTATATTTGAGTCTTTTTTAGAGGTTTTCTTTTTATGACGATTTTAGACTGTGTAATACCTAAATGCAATAAGTTGTAACGTGGGGGATTTAAACAAGAATACTGCAGATAAACATGTGTCATCCCACAGTTCAGTTTTTAACGAGAAAGCCGTCTTCATATGACGCATGTGGAGCTTTAAGATGACGTCACTTAGCGATCCAGTAAGCTAGACTTGTAGAGTGCATCTTTATGTCCGAACTACAAGTTGCGCCATTTTTGAGGCTATGCAGTCGATCGTTTAGGTATTTATAACACATTTGCTCGTAAAAGGTCTCTTACTGCACCAACTTCAATATCGTAATGTATCTCATTACGTACTTGTGCGTAATTGTAATGTAAAGCGCACGGTTTATCAAGATGCTCCGTCTAAAACGAACGGTACTTTTTTAAATCTTAGCAAAGAGTTTTTATGTCAGAAAAGTGGTCAACATTTTATGAATAAAATTAACTTTGGGAGATAAAATATAATAAATAAACATTTAATTCTTTAATTTAATTAATTTTGACCATTAATTACAACCATTTATCTGTAACAAAAACACAAAAGAATGAATTTACTTTATTAGTAATACTGGCTGTTTTTTGTGCCTTTGCCATAAACAAAAGACGCTGTTGAATAATTAATTTTACAAATTGTTCGAATTTTAATAACTGTTTTAACAAGTAATTACAGATTTATTCGTTTAAGAAAATCCGAGTTTTATTTATTTCCTCACAAATGTGTTATAAAACGTCGTATGACATACGTGCGGTTTGATAATTACAGCCTCTGCTTTCTTATAGCCCTCACCTACGGCTCGGGCTAGCAATATCGCCTCAGCTGTAATTTTCAACTTACCGCACTTATATCATAATGTACTATTACGACTTTTCATTAGTTACGAGTAGTCAGCCTTACAGTTAAATTATGTCATACAAAAGTGTGTGAAAACATTTATAATTTATCGAAATAATACACAACATGCTTGAAAAACATTCGTTCCGGCCCCATGTTAACGATAGTGATTCTGCCCTCTGATATCGCCGCCATTTCGGTGGCGACACAAATGGAATATTTTACTTGCTTCCCACTTGGTATTTGCTACCATTTCCGGTTTTTATGTTCCTACTTTTGAACACACACAAGACTTTGTGTTTGTAAGGTTTTTTTAATCGGTACAGCTTCTGACCCGCGCGCCTGTATATGCTTAAATATTTCTGAACGGTCTAATCCTCTTTTGGTGGGTGTCATTAACACGATTAAGGGATTATGACAAGGGGATGGGTAACAAGTTCTTTCTTTGCGAGTAAAACGCCAATCAAATTAGCCCAGTGAGAAAATCCGTGAATAAGGTAATGTTTTCCAGGCCACATTATTGATTAGTCACAATATTTTTTAGAGGACTGTCATTTGTAATTTTGACGTTCGAAAAGTGCTGATTCTCAGCCTAGTTTGAATAAATGACTTTTGATTTGATTTGATTTGATTTATTTACTGCTGAAGTTTACAAGAGAAGATAAATAGTATAAAAAAATAAAAAGAGAAATAGTATGAGGAGTTTATGATGATCATCAATCTAATAAAACATGGCGAACTGCAGCTTTATAAACGCAATTGTTACGACAGCAGTCTATCAGCTATCATTATACATTATATTATTAGCCTGTAATGTCCCACTGTGGGGCAAAGACCTCCCTACTCTCTTTCCACTTCTCTCTCTCTTCAAAGCTGCTAAGGACCAGTTCTGTTGAATCATTATAATGAAAACAAAAACAATGGATGCGGGTGAAATTGCAACCCAAGTAGGCAGGACAATACTGCATCGGCGATTTCAATCCCCTGTAATCACATTCCATGGTGGGTTATCGTTGGCCAGATTCCCAATTTCTCAGTAAAAAAACACGCATTAGACAGGTAAAAATACGAAGTTTTGGAATAAAATATCAACACTGGAGGACATTGCAAAAACCTCTTAGATCCAAATGCATACAGAAGCACTCTCAAGATTAAAATGAGCAAGCCGCAAGCCCAGATTGTCAACAGCAACGATTTGTCCCATTTTAGACTGAACTATATTTTAGGCTCATGTGTATAAAGCACAGTAGGCCGTTAGTCACTCACTACAAATAAAGCCTAAAGCTTAGTACCTAGTGATAAACCAAATGACAACCCGTTTTCATTATTGAACTGGGGCAGCGATATAAACTTTGATGAATTGTAAATACTATGCTTATCTATGAACAAAACTAAATTTGAATGTTTTATACGAAATTGCATTTGGTTTTGAAATTCAATTCCTTTTGTCATAACACACCGTAGCAATGGTGAAGGGTGAACGTTTTCATAAGAAAAGTTGCCGAGGATTGCCCTTAGAATTACAGAGGTTACACTACTCAATTAAAAAAAAAAATAGCAAATAGTAATCTATGATTTATGATTATGATCCAAGATGGAAGGCTGCCTGAGTATTGATTGATTATTATACTAAGGCGGGATTGGCAGAACGGCAATATGCAGTAATGTGAATCGTGATAACTAGCTTTATGAAACTAAGTTGCCAGTCGACCACAGCGACAAGTATAAATTATTGTTGTAGCATTAAATCAGGCACGCTTCGTACTTCGTTTGTACGCTCAATAGTTCGTTCTGCGGCTGACTCGAATACATAACGGGTACATACTAACTTACTTTTGAAACTCCTGACAATTGAATAAAATCGATTTGAGATTGAATTAAGATAACAAACTACTAAATATAAAACTTTCCTTTTATATACAACCGTGGCAAACTTGATAATCTATTGGAATGGGGTTTCAAGAAGTGGTTTCATAGAAGTTAAGGAATCTATATCCCTCGTGGTAGAAGCAGCTGCAGAAGTTACTTTATAAAAATCGTAATGTGAAGTCAATTATAGATACGAATTTTACAGAATTAAGTATGATCATTTATAATAAACGTCATATAATAAATGTTGCGTAAACGACTCAGGTTTACTCCTAAAGTAATTATAACAGGGCCAGGGGTTTTCCGCTTGCAGGGCTTTCCGAGGCCTTGTTATATCGGTGATTTGCTTCTTAAATCTAAGGACAAAAATATATTACAGATA
This sequence comes from Eremobia ochroleuca, assembly GCA_949629135.1. NCBI lineage: Eukaryota > Metazoa > Arthropoda > Insecta > Lepidoptera > Noctuidae > Eremobia > Eremobia ochroleuca. The sequence goes on from OX451393.1 coordinate 8,439,233, forward strand.
TATAAGTACTTTTCCTTACCCACCAAGCTTTTGAATACTGACATAATATTCCTAAATAATGTTAATGCCACAGACGTAATTGTACTTCATTAACATATAAATCGTTTACACTTTGAACTCTTGAACGTGTTCTTCGCTGGAATAGCTGCTGTTGTTATAACTGTATCGCACAGACCGTCAACCTTGGAGACGGTATTAGAAATAAAGAAATTCCCCGGGCGAAGCCGTGGAAATGCCACTTTATTCCCGCAAATAAAGTTGTGAGAAGATCTTTGTTATTATGTAAACGTGATAGTGGGTCGCAGAGAGGGAAATATGATGATCTTTGAGATTGCCGGACTGACAATTAGGCAACATGTTTGAATTTTCATTAATATTTTATCTTACAGGCCAGGTTTGCGTGCTTTAAACTGCAAAAAAAAAAAACAGTAGAATAAACACTGAAGTTTAATACGTTAACTACTAATCTAAGTCTTTTATAGCTTTTTTGAAAGCTGTCCGTTTTCGTCATTATTGGCCATATTTATGGCCAATAATGACAGCTTATTTAAGCTGCCTACATATTTTTGAATATCTAATATTACTTACATTATATATATCTAGACAAGTAGGTAAGAAGTAGGGTATCTAATGTTTTAAATTACTTACTTATACATCTAGAATGCAATAAGATTTTTGATGGCACTTCTTACGAAATAAAAGGAGTTGTTCCCCACGGTTTCACCCACATAAGTTTCGATCTCGTGGGAATATCTGGATTAAAAGTATTGTATGTATTAATCCTGGTTATAAACTATCTGTGTGCCAAATTTAATTTAAATCCATTCAGTAGTTTTTGCGTGAAAGAGTAACAAATATCCATCCATCTATTCTCACAAACTTTCTCGTTTGTAATATTAGTAGGAAGTAGGTTTTTTAAAGTAAATGCACAAGCCCTACCGTCTTCATTGATTAGTGTCATTGAGCAAGCTTTAAATCTGTTAAATATTTAACAGTTGTGGATTATGCATATTTATGGGGTTCAATTTAGGAACCTGAACATTGCACTGTATCCATTCTGTACCGTAAAACGGGGCTACTTTGCACATATTTCGATAGTTTTTTGGGAATTACTTTTTTTTAACTACCAAAATTAATGATGTTTTTGTTCCAACCAACTATGTGTCACTGTGTCTTTTAACTATCAATCCCATACCAATATCAAGCCCTACAGGCCCCCCACAATTATATATATTTTTATTTTTCATGTGTCAAAGTAACCCCGAAGTGGGGTTTCTTTGACAAGGCATTAAAATGCAATCAACGTCAAAGATCTAAAGTGTAAGGATTACTTTGACATCATTTTGATAAAAAAATATTAATATTTTATGCATTTTAGGGGAAATAGAAATAAAAACAACGAGTTATTGAGATCAATCAGTAATTTTTATTATCACTTAGGTTACAAAAATATAGGCACTTAATCAGTCTTGTAATTATTATCTTTCGAATCAACACAAATTGACATTATAACAATCATCTTTCAAAAATCGTAACATTTTTTAACAACAATAGAAAATCTAAAAATAATTATTAATCTGTGTGCTCGCACACCATATATTCATAGGACGGATTGGTTGAGCCTTTGTTACACATGCCACAAATCCAATTTTTGCAAGTGATGCAACAAATCCAGTCAGCAGGATGATAGTAGAACTGGAAATCACATTTACAAATGTAACAGAGGTTGCTGTTCTTATTGCCCTTCTCCTTATTCTTCTGCTTGCCCCTTAATCTCCTTTTACGAGAAAAATCACTCAAAGGAACATCGTCATCAGAAGAAGTGTGGCATGTCGTAGGCGGCAAAGAAGAAGTTGAAGGTATAGAAGGAGGTTGAGGGTTCGAAGATCGGGACTTCCATGATAGCCGAGACAGTATCATCAACTGTGTCATCGTTTTCCATTTCCGGAACATCATTTGTTGTTGGGCGTGGGATATCTATGTCCATGAATCACTTTCTTTCCTCTTCTGTGTCGAATTCTTTCAGAGTTGTAGCCCCTTGTTTCTTTTAAAAATTCCAGCAGACTGCTGTCGAGAACACGTCCAGTCTCTTCTGAGCGATCTGCTGGAAGTTTTTTCAGGACGGCTTCCGGATCAAAAGGGCAAAGGCCTGTAGTTCTGAAGGAGCTTTGTAGATTTTTTTGGCGCGCTGTTAAAGTAGCCCCATAAACTGTCAAAGTTACCCTTACTGTTAAAGTAACCCCGTCTTACGGTAACTATCGTGACTTTACAAACGAGTTTTAACGCCATCTATTGGAGGGTGAAGATAGTAAACAGTTGGAACAACAGGTGCATGACAAGTGCCATCTAGCGGAGGGAAATATAATCAGTAAGCTTGCTGCCAGTGTCTAAGGTCGTGAAGCTCCGTATACCTTTGTGGAAAAAAGTACTTCGGCAAAAGGTTGACTAAAGCGACATCTAGGCATTTTCCATTTTCACTGACCGTTGCCGAGAAAATGTGACGGTAGGTGTAACAAAACATCCAGATAAAGAACAGGATGCCCTTAGTTCCGATACGAAAACCAGAGGGCCTTTCTCAATGGGTTTTTCGGCCTCACCGTCTACTTATAGGTACAGAGTTCGCACGTAACTACTTACTTACTATGAATGAATCCTTAAAGCCACATCAAATATAACGACCGATATGAATTCCGTTCGTATTGTGAGTCGTATAAAAATTTTACAACTTCGCGTAGAACCGTAGGACACACTGACATCAAATAAATTTTACGACCGTTTTAAGGGTTGCTATGGTTATTTCCTATCAGTGAAAATCTAGTTAAAACAGTTTGACGATCTGCAAGGTCACCGCAGTAAAATGAGGCTTGGTTCAATATGAATATGTGATGATTAAAAAAAGCTTAATGTAGAATCGATATTTAATCACATTGCTACTCAAGTTAAAGTTAACATTAAAATAGATATAGCAGATACTCAAAAACAGTGCCTGCAGACGATGCGATTTATATGTAGGTGAAGCTACGAATGAATAGCAAATTGCGTGCTCTCGTATGCACAATCAGATGCAGTCCTGCAAACTATGTACCTACACAAACATTCATACAAATTCATTGGCGACTTTAAACAGACCTGCGCGATAGTGACCTAGGCCGCGAATGCAATGCATAACTTAAATAGAACACAGTTTGACACTGAATGAGATATTTAAGTATCCAGGCTATTTCCAGAATAAAAAAAAAAAAAAAACGTTGTTGAGCATAGTGTCTACGAATAAGGTTACACTTCATTTCCATTTCTATACAATTTATTTGTAAAACGTTTAGAGATATAACTGTACCACGTCCTTGTTATACTAAAGGGGTCATGCAACACATGTTCATAATGTTAAGTATAAACAATAGAGGTTATTTTATCTGAAATCCTAGTATTTACTATGCAAAAGCCGCCCAAGCCTGCAGCCGGGGCGCGGGGTGCGAGCGACCGCCACGCCACGCGATCATTTTGCACCGAAAGGCGGGCGGGGTGCACGTCGACCAGAAACCGTCCGCCCGCGCCTCCCACGTACTGACTATACTACAACCTCGTTAGTCTAAGTGACGTAAAGCCTCCATATAGATGCGCACAGTGAATGAGTACATACGTTATTGAGGACAACGTGGAATCGTTGCATTGGATTTGTGGTGTACGGACAAATAAAAGATAACCTTGCGAGGTGCATTTATTATTCAGTGACTGCGCTAAAGCCAACACACAGCCAGGATGGCGCCCTGTACAGGTGAGTTTTTCTATGGGTTTGTTTTCCCATCAAATTTCACATTGTCAAATGAAGCTGAATATGTGTGATATGGATTATTAAATGACAACTTGTAGATACGCGAATATTCAGTGAAAAGTTTTCAGTCAGTTTGTATTTACAAATTAAAATCGGCTTTGTGCTTAAGGTTCAAAATGAAATGTCAGACAGTACAATGAATTGCAATCACTAGCAGGCTGCATTTTCCGACGTGCGCAACTCCTTGCTGTTTGCTATTTTTACCACCGGTGTGCTACGTCTGCTTTTTGTAACCCTAGCGCTATAGAGAAAAATAAAGTAGCAGGTGCCTGATTGCGGGTGTTTGCAGAAGTAATATTGGAATGAGATATGTATTGTATGTATTTGTACCGTATTAAGATTTACGTTGTTGAGTTTCGCATTAGGGTAGAAAACAAGTTTGCGAAGTTAAATTGCTGCTTCTGTCGTACAAACCGCGTAACTACAGTCCGCAGGGTAGTTCCACAGTAGTCAAGCACTAAAACGATTGGAGCAGCTGTGAGTAGTCAGAAAGGGCCAGTGGCGGTCGTAAGCGCTATTTACGGCGCGAACGGTTCATTTACCGCCGGTCACTTTATTGCCAACGTGAACTTTACTTAATGCATAGCTTGACCTGCTACCAAACAACGCACGATACTAAATTGATTAAGCATTGGTTTAATGGAAGCGAAAGCTTCAGACCTAAAGTGCTGTTGAGTGCTAGGCCTAATGGGTACCTACATGGCAACATTGATAAAGGGACTTACTCCAATTAAGGAAGTAGCTATTGCCGCGTTTCGCTTGATACTTTTTGAACAAGTTGGGTGACAATTTCTTTGCCTCTTTTAATTGGTTTTAGGATTTGTATTTTACACTTGAAATTCCTATCTACGTTATATTGTATAGGTAATCAAATACATAAAATGCGTGATCGAAAATATGAATAGGATTTTCAGATTAAGCCACGCCGGCATTTTCTAATCGCTCGTATGGCATCGGCTCGACCGACGCGTTGGCGTCGACATTTTTCATCAGAGTCCTACACTCACACCGCCGACGTTTTTAATGGACACATAAAAGCGTAACCACTTATTTATATGTAAATGTGTTCTTGTCTTGCTTGGCAATACAAAAACAGACAACACAATATATGTTCGACCCCTAGCCTGGGTCGGCAGTTCGATAGTAGTTGTGCCAACTCGATTAATGGCGTCAGCGCCCAATGTAATCGAGAAATGTTATTTACATTACACTACTCGACATTTCTTTCGCCCGAATAAGTGAGTGTTGTAGCCTGACTGGACTAAATAAAGGTTTACTGCCGGCGCTGTTTACATACTTCATATTAGCGTGATTACATGAAGTATTGACGTCACACAACATTATTTTATGGTCGAGGCTCTACGTGTTTCTTTCTTCGACCAACAAGGAACGGTATACTTATATTGTATTTAACTACTTATGTAGTTTATTTAAAAGTAAACCCAACTAAGTGCCAGCGGAGTATGGCGATAAGGTTTCGTAGGGTTGTGTTCAGTGCCGTAACAATAGGGTGGCAGAAGGGGCAAAATGACAGGGGACCACAGTCGGAGGGGGCCCCCGAGGCCCCGAACAGAGAGGGCCATTACCACAGGAGGATCCTAACATTAGTATAGAAATTCAAACTTTTTTTTTGAAACTGTTCAACAAAGGACATCCTTCAAGTTTCGAGCATTTTCTACCCAAAAATAATAAACGTAGCCATTAATTTTATGAAAGTAGCCATTTCCGTTGATGATAAGGTTGGGATATTCAATGATGTTGGGGTCACCATTAATGACATCCATTATGCTCTCGTCAAAAAAGTGAAGGTAAAACGCCCATTTGTACCATGGATGACAAGACAAGAGGAATATGAGATGGCAATGCGACGTAGGGACCGCATGTTCCGTAAATTTAAAAGGGATCCCTTTTAAATACAGCTTTACATAGTTGTAAAATAATAGATGTAATCAGACGACAGGCAATGCTAAACACCGCCACATTCTAAATACTATCAATTCTTTCTCTTCTGGCGATATTTGGATATTTCTTGGGACTCTTGGTATCGGCAAACCGCGATATTTATTTTATTTTTTTTTATTTTATTTTATTTGGAACAACAAACAATTACATAATCTGTAATACAAATAAACAAACTTAAGAGCTACTTAACAATTATGCAATCAACAGCGTTGTCCACAGCATATGTAAGTAATAATAAATACGCGTTAGGAAAGAAAACGATACAATAATAAAAGCTTTGTGATGATCGTAGAAGCGTTTACATTTTTACAAACACAGAAACGTCTAACTAAGGATACAGCAGTTCAACTATAAGCTTATGATACTGAAGGGGATAAGAGTACAGTGTCTGATTTCATGATCGCCTTGAGGGCGGAGTTTCGAAATTTTCCGCGGGATTCACAGAACAAGTCAATGTCTTGAAAATATTTATTATAATTGTCGGCAAGCCGTCGTAATGGTGCTCGTACTCCCGAATTAGTTCGACATGCTCGTACTACAAACAGTTGTTGCTTACGTACTGCGCGTATATGTGCAGCTCTTGGGACGAAATAACATATCTTGTTACAAATATCCGGACAGTCATAGACATTTTTACAGAGATCGTAAAGAAGAGTGACCTCAAGGTATGTACGCCGGCTAGTGAGGCTTATAAGATTGTATTTCCTTAATAAATCAACATACGACGCAGAAGAACGAAAACACTTGTAATTCATGCATCTCAAGAATTTCTTTTGTACCTTCTCTATGCTATCAGAGTATTTAGTATAGAGGGGATTCCACACCGCAACTGCATATTCTAACTGTGATCGAATTAGAGCTTTGTATAGATGTAAGTAGGTCTGCGGGCGTACAAAGTTAGTAGCTGTTCGCATAACAAAACCATACATACGCCAGGCTTTGTTGACAATTGCGTCTATATGTATGTCAAGATGGAGCTTAGCATCAATGACTACGCCAAGATCACGTACCATGCTAACTCTATTTATAGGTGTACCGTTTAAGCAGTAATTATATTGGCTAATATTTTTGTTCTTTGTTATACTTATACAACAACATTTAGAGACGCTAAGTTTAAGTTTGTTGCACATGCAATATTCAGTAAATCTGTCTAAGTCAGATTGTAGAGCAAGACAATCATTGATGTTCTTAATCGGTCTAAATATTTTTAAATCATCTGCATATAGCAGAAATTTTGAATTTTTAAAGCAGTTACCTACGTCATTAATAAATAATATAAATAAAAGGGGTCCCAAAATTGATCCCTGAGGAACACCTGATGTAACGACAATGCTAGCTGAATGGTAGCCATTAATCACTGCACGCTGCGTTCTTTTCAAAACATATGATGAAAACCATCGCAGCAGGTTACCGCGAATGCCGTTAAACGCGATTTTACTGAGTAGCAGCTCGTGGTCGACCTTGTCAAATGCCTTCTGGAAATCAGTGTAGATTGAGTCTACTTGAGTACCCACATCAATTTGGTTAAAAACATAGTCCGAGTATGTAACTAGGTTGGTTGTAGTGGATCTTTTTTTAACAAAACCGTGTTGTTGTGGGACAATAACAGTATGAAGTAGAGGATAAAGTTCATTATGTACAAGTCGTTCGAACAGTTTTGACAGGGCCGATAGTATTGAAATGGGACGGTAGTTTTCAACGTCATCTTTTGAGCCAGACTTATGAACTGGCGTAATATTGGCTTGCTTCCAGGCTTCTGGGAAGACCCCTTCTGACAAAGATCTATTGAAAATAATTTGTAGAGGAAGACATATGTTTTTAGCAGTATTTTTGAGAAATGTTACGGGAAGTTTATCAGGGCCTGGGCCTTTAGAAATATCTAGGGAGTCGAGGTTCTTTTGATACCTGCTCAACTGTCAATTGGATATTATCCACAACCACACAATTTTCAGAATAAGGTAAGTTAGTGCTCAAATCATTGGATATAGTGCTAGGTTCATAAACGGATTTAAAAAAATCAGAGAAAAGACTGCAGATTTCAGTAGGATTAGTGGAAAAAATACTTTTATAGTGCACTGTAGAGTAAATAAAAATTTAGACCTTCCTAATTCAATTGAATTGGATGATCTCAACCGTCATTTCTTCACTGTTTCTACCATGGTTCCTCTAACCAAGCAAAAAAACTCTGTCCCTAATTTCTGGCTTAACGTGACCTTATATTAATCCTTTTAGTTTTGGCTCAGTTGAAACGGGAGGGATCAAAAATTAAATTATAAAGCAGTGGTATGTGAATCTGTCACCTGTGATATGATCATAACTATTCTGGATCATCTCCTACCCGTGATTACCCATTGTAAGAAAATATACACCAGAATACCTATTCCCTTCCTTGTGGTAAAAAGTATATATTCGTCCACTACCCCCTCCAACAATCCAATCCAATTTCTAATCCCTCTCTTCCTACACACTTTCACCACATTTCTATCCTTCCCTTCCTACCCATAGTGCTCAAGGCCTCCACAAACAATTTTCCAATTTTCTTCATCGTAACTCACTCATTAGCTGTCTTGAATCGGGGTTCAGACCCAGGCATAGTACTGTTTCCGCCCTCCTTAAAGTTACTGGCGATATTAGGGCAGGACTGGAAGACACCAAAAGTACTGCACTAATGTTGATCGATTTCTCGAATGCCTTTAACACCGTCATTCACGACATTCTGTTAGCTACTCTGTCCTAAGTTATGATCTCTCTCGAGGCACTGGAATGGTTGCCCTCTTACCTTAAGAAACTTCAGCAGTCCGTTCATGTTGGGGATTCTTCATCATGCTATTGTGATTTGTAAACTGGCATTCCTCAAGGTGTTATTCTTTCTCCTCTTCTGTTTTAATTTTCATTAATTTTCTAACTTCCGAACTTCAATATGCGTATCATTACATGCAATTGTACTGTCAAGGGAGGGTTGAAATAATACCTGAAACTATCGACAAACTAAATAAGGACTCAATAGTCATAAAAACCCGGTGTGATAGACTTGGGGTAGCAGTAAACTCTAATAAGTGTCAGACGATCATCATCGGTAATTCTCGGGGTATGAGTAAGGTGGAAGGTACAACCTTGCCACCACTTCTATTCAATAGTACGATTGTTCCATTTAGTACTGATGTGAAGGATCTAGGCTTGCACATTTATAGTACCTTGAACTGGCGTGGTCAGCCAGAAGGTTACTGGAACGCTGCGAGCTCGGTACTAACTGAAAAATGTATTGCCAATGAGCACTAAGACAATGCTTGTGCAGTCCTTAATTTTCCCTATCATTGATTATGATGCAAATCATCATAATAGATGCTACTATAACCTACTACTATATAATCGAAGCTACTATAACCTGGATACAGATCTCCTCGACAAACTTGACTGTCTTCTTAATTACTGCATACGATTTGTTTTCAATCTGCGTAAGTATGATCATTTCTCTGAGCATCGTTCGCTTCTAAAGTAGTTACCATAAGCCAGCGCAGAGAGCAAAGGGCGTTGACCACCTTGTTTTCATTACTTGACTCTCCCATTTCTCCTAGTTATCGAGCCCCCTACTTTCAGTAAATTTGTGCAAACCACAATAAAAATCTCCGTTCATCAAATAATCGCCTTCTTCAATGTCCCACTCACCGCGCAAAATTTATTCACTCTTCTTTCTTCGTTAAGCCTATCTCTCTGTGGAATGCGCTCCACCTGGAAATCAGGATAGCAACCAACCCGAGCACATTCGTAAGAAGCTGGCAGTATCATGACAACGTTAATGTTTTCTCATTATTTGTCTAATTTGTTGGGTAGGACTTAATGCTCAGCAGTAACGCTTGCGACCACTTGGCTAACGAAACAGTCAGGTGTTAAATTTTGCAGTAGAAAATACGAAATCTACGCGGAAGAAAACGCGCGCGAAGTGCTAGACAAAAAAAAAACTATAACGTTGGTTGAGCTTCTTTACATTGAGGGCGGGCCCCATCCCGTGAATTTGCCAGGGGCCCCGGTATAGTTACGGTATAGTTACGCCACTGGTTGTGTTACGTCTTAGTGCCGCTGTATTGTTCGGACGTTCGCAGCTTATTTACTAGCTTGGCCGCGGAGCTATTTACTTATTTCTGTGATGTTATTTAAGTTTGGATTGGTTGTGTTTGAAGTACATTCATACTATACTGCGACCTCAGTGTTTAGAACAATCTAAACATAGAAAATAGTAACTAAGAATATTGCTCGTGTGAATGTAACTTAATAGATTTTTTTTATGTCTAAACTTGCAACACTAGACGGAAATGAGATTTTTTGTGTTTTTGTCTGTGCTGCGGCTAGAGATGGGTTGTAACAGGTTAAACACGATATCTGTTATCACTGTTACTGTTACACAAAAATAACAGATCCAAATATCTGTTATTTAATAACAGCCTGTTATTTTTGTACCGACGATAAATACATAAATACATGCATTAAAATATCAATTGAATATCTTCTTAATTACTTTTCATTTTAAGTCGAAAATATTGAATAGGAAGGAATGAAGGGGTCGTATGAATTTATAGAATTACGTTTATTCATAATTTTTTTTTAGACATCCGGCTAGTCTGGAAGCCAATCCCAATATAGTTTTTAAAGTTTAAGCAGATTGATTGACTATTTTGCTTAGTAAATTCCAAACTGAACACTTTCCTTCATACTTTATCACAGGCTTAGGACTGTCAGTTTACTATAAATTTATGAATATTACGACGAAATTAGAAATTGATGACGTTTCTCAAACTGGCGTATTTAAAAGTGTTCAATTCATTTTATGTACATGACTATTTACATGATCACCTGTTCTACATCTACATTTACTTATTCTATATTTATATATTTACATATTTTGATTTAGAAAAATTAGTTGCTGCAATTTCCTAACTCCTAATCGGGTCCGCCTTTCACTAAGGATATTCCCTGCAGCAGAGAATACCCTTTCGCAAGGAACCGACGAAGCCATTGCGTTGAGCTTTGTGACTGCTATCTTATATAAAGTGGGGTACACCGATTTGTGCTCTCTCCACCATTTCAAGGGGCAGTCGGTTCTAGAAATAATTTTGTCATCCTGATACCGTTGCACCTCTACGATGGCACGGGATTGAGCTGTGCCCTCCGGTTGGATGCCTTGCATTCTTCTCTCAAAATCTTGCCAAATTGATTTGGTTTGGTTAGTGGAAGAAGACGTTGTAGGATCAACTGCTTGGACATTTGCGTCGCTTTGAGTTGCCGCATCACGCGAATTTTGAGCTGCAACTAATGAAACTATTCTTCGTTTCGTTTCTTCTGCCATATGTTGATCGTCGAAATAAAATTTAAATCGAGGATCGAGAAACATGCAATTTCCGAACGTCTTGCTTTGGTTTAAATTTAAAAACCTCCGTTTTATATTGCCTATAAGGTCCTGACGTAATCCATCTACGACTGGCATGAAAACATTTTGATCCCCCAATTGTTCCAATGCTTTTATAAGCCCTACTGTTATCGGAATCACTAGGCTGCCGGTTATGTACTTTTGCCCACTCAACTCGCGTGTGACTTCTTCGCAAGGATGGAGTATCTGGCATAACTCGTGACAGATTTGCCACTCGTAACTAGAAATGGGACTCATCCCCAGGTTTACCATCGCACTATTTAGTGGTTCCCTGAGTTCCACACACCTTTGAAGCATATAAAAGGTGGAGTTCCACCTAGTTTGAACGTCTTGTAAGGGCCGCTTAGCCGTGGTGCCGGCTTGTTCCTGGTACCGTTTTAGCTTTTCCCATGCAACATTACTTTGCTTAAAGTGCCGGACAACTCCCTTAATTTTTGTCAGCAGTTCAGCAATTTCTTCAGTCTTCAAGACGTCATTAACTGCCAAATTTAAGGTGTGGGTGTAACATGGGAAATGTTTCCATCCCAGTTCCCTTTCAATGGCGCTTTTGATGTTGGCACCATTATCAGATACGGCCAACAGTATTTTATCCACCACATTCCATTCCTGACATATTTTTCTTACTGAGTCAGCCAAATTTTTGGCCGTATGGGTATTCAGGAGAGGAATACAGTCTAATAAAAAAGATTTGAGGGCAAACTCTTCCTCCTCGATGTAATGCCCAGTCACGGCTAGCACCGAATCGTTTGCGCAGGATGTCCAAATGTCTACTGTGATACACAGCGACTTTACTTGGCTGCAAACGGTTTCTCTTAAGTCTAACTTAACCTTCTCGTACACTGCCGGCAACATGGTGTTGGCAAAATATTTTCTAGTGGGGATGGTGTAGTTCGGGAATGCGTATTCCATCAGCTCCCGAAACCCAAGATCCTCAACCATCCTAAAGGGCTGAAAATCTTTTATAAAAAGATTCATAATTTTTTTGTCGATTTCCGCTTTTACAATTACGCCTCGCCTCGGTACAAAATTTGTAATAGGCTGATGGCCATACGTTCTCCTTGGTGGTGGCTGTAACTGTGACTGTGTGAATACCTGAAGTGGTGGCGCGGTTAATGACGGGGGTGGCGGTGCGGATGATGACTGGGGAGATGGCTCGGTGGACGGCCCTGCTTGTGACTGGGATGGCAGAACTAATTGTCCACTGGCACTGGAACCGATTCTGTCAAGCACCCGAACAGTGGGATGCTTCCTATCGATATGTTTCTTAAGGTTAGTCACGGAGGCTCTAAAAGACAATTTCGCTTTACATATATTGCAGGTCGCGTAGTGACCACCTATATCCACAAAATGGTCCCACACAACACTAACTTTTCTATTTACATTAGCCATTGTTTTTCTTACCTAAACGTTTTACTATTTACAAACTAATATTCTAATTTAAAAAATATATAACTGCTACAAGACTCACATAAAACACTAAACCACCTAAACCTAAACTATAAACCGAATGACCTAAACTAAAAACTATACCTACTTATACATAAATCGAATGTGAACACTTAACACAAATGCGGCGTAAACACTGAGAAAGGTTTTCGAAAAATATAAATTACGATTCACCAGTTCACTTTTCGTAAGAAAGAAAGCACGATTTAAAAATTCAAAATTTCAAAAATATCAACAAATAAACCAGCCAGATTACTTTCAATTGAATATCATCTCTATTTCTATTGAAATAAAGTCGTACATGTATGGAACATTTTTCGACCAATCCCGTCAAACGTCAAACCAAAGACAATATAGATAAAAGGGGTCGGTACACGATCACTGTAATTTTTTTAGGTGAGTTTCATGGGGCTTTCCAAAAAAAAAAAATAGTTTTTATGACAACAATAACAAAAAAAACTCAATATATTAGGTTCTTGCCATATTTTATTTTTGTCGAATTTTCTTGTATTTATATTTACTATTTTATTATTATTATTTATTATTATATTTTTATTTTTTTTATTAATAAAAAATATTAATAATAATTTGTCTTTTAACTGGCAATAATTTATGAGACAACCTAATTGATCATCCATATTTTTTGGTTTATCAAAAAATCGTAAATACCTGGAAAATTTTGCGATGAATTCCGTCAAACCAAAGATTATAAGGCATTCGGATATGATCACAATATTTTTTGGTTACATCAACTTCCATAAAGAAAAATAGATTTATATATATATATATATTTTTTTTTTATAATGGTCACTCAGTAACAGGCTAGCAGGTAACAGGTAGGTAACACAACCTAATTTAGGAGTCACTTTTTCGAAAATGTTTGTTCTTGTTAGACCACCAACTGTATTTTAGGGATAATAAATATTAAGTGCTTCTCTTTTTAGCGTGATTTAACGGCTTAAGTAAGAGTGAGAAGTAAACATATTCCAAAGTAAATAATAGGTATTTCTCTTTCTAACAAGGGTCATTCATTAATGAGGAAGAGAGAAATTGATAACCTTGTTATTTTCCTTCCTGTGTGTGAGTGTGTATGAAAGTAACTGCCGTGTAACAACAGCATGTGAGCCTGTGCGGGGACTGATTTATTGAATTATCAGTAACAGCCGTGGTAACAGTCTTTGAGGGTCTGTTATTTTATGTAACAGATAATTTATATTGGTGGGAACAATTGTTATTTGTTATTTTTAAATATCTGTTATTTCTATCTGTTACGATAAATATGCCTCACTTCTAGCTGCGGCCCTTCCTGTTAAAAAGATTGTTACGAGCGGCTGTGTTCTCTGGCTCTAAAATTAAATTTAAAGTTTCCCAAAGTTTACACGCATTTTTATTCCATACATGCGTGCGGTGGTCCTTCGAGAAGTGATTAAAATCAGTGCTAAGCAGTTTTCGCGAGATATCGTGAAGTTTTTGTGCTGTTCGTGGTCGGCTAGGTCGCCATTAGCGGGTTTTTGTGCCGGTTGTACGGGGCCCGCAAATTCGTTCTATGCAATAATAGAACGAAAAAATAAGCAACATCAAGAAACATGGTAGTCATATTATCATCGAAAATCGTGTAATTTGCGATTCTATGAAGGTAAAAATTTTCCATCTTCAACCACCCTCATTTCGAAATCTAAAATTGGTACGGTTGGTACTGTGATCAATTCCTGCGTACGAGTGGAGCAAACTTCAGGTCGTCGTGTCGTGTCAATCACTCACTCAGCTGTCAGTGTCAACGTCAACGTAAAATCGGCTTGTTTGTAAACAAACAAATTTTTGTGCAAAAGTTCGTAAAGTGCTATCAAAGTGCGCAGTGTTCATAAATCGTAGTAATAAGTCGTTTCGTCGTATATTTACCGTACCTACTACCATGGCGGAATCTAAGGAAACATTGCGTAAACATCGCATACTTCGTGCACAGTGCAAAGCTACAATAACGCGCATCGAAACGTTTGTGGACGATCCTATAAGTTTTGCGTCTGCAACTGTGGACATTTTGGAGGCGCGCAGAGAGAAGCTGATCAGTGCACTCAAAGGTTATGAGGCGGTGCAATTGGACATCCTAAGTATTGACGAAAGTGACTCTGAACAGGTTGGTCAAGTAGAAGAAAAATATTATTCTGTGCTTGCTAAAATCAATGCTTCTCTGAAGCAAATAGGAAAAAAATCTGTCTCAGAATGTCATAATGTTTCAACCTGTAAACTACCAAACATTGAAATAACTCCTTATGATGGGAAAGATTTTACTAAATTCAAACCATTTTTTGATTTGTTTATAGCTGTTATTGATAATAACAGGTCATTGTCCAATGTTCAGAAATTGTTCTATTTAAGAAAGTATGTAACAGATGATGCTTTGGCAGTCATTGTCAATTTGCCGCTAGTAAATCAATCATACAGGGAAGCATTAGATTTGTTGGAAAAGCGTTTTGACAACAAAGCGCGGTTAATAGGAAATCATATCAGTATTTTGTTAGATTTGCCTACAATGCAAAAAGGCACTGCAGCCTCTATAAGGTGTTTTGTATCGGAAGTGCAGCAACAATTGCATGCATTGAAAAATCTTGAACAGCCCATCGATACATGGGACATGTTACTGATTTCCATTTTAACCAGAAAATTAGATCAAATTACTAATAGAGCTTATCAATTAGATAGGGATATAGAAAAGATGCCTTCCATGGTAGACTTTTTGAACTTTCTTGAAAAGCGCGCTATAGCATTAGAAGATAGTTCACCCCCTAAAGGTATTTGCTATGAAAATACAACTAGATTCTATAAATCTACACAATCAAAGGTGGCCAATGTTGCCTCACAAGTCATAAAGTTGTGTAAATGTTGTAATAAAAGTGACCATCCTCTTTTCAGCTGTCCGGTATTCAAAACGGCAGCATTGGTGGACCGCCAAACATTTGTGCGGGACCATAATTTATGCACTACATGTCTAAAGACACACAGCGGAAATTGTGAGTTTACTTTTAAATGTAAAATATGCAAACAAGGACACAACACATTGCTACATGAAGAATCAGCCAGTCCAATTGAGCCTGCGGTTTCATTAGTATCAAATCCTGTTTGCAATAATGTTTTGCTTCCGACTGTAAAAGTTTATTTGCTAAATCAAAATAATGAAAAGATTTCTGTCCGAGCTCTGCTTGATACGGGCAGCCAGGCATCTTTTGTTACAACAAGCCTTGTAAACAAACTTGGGCTGATTGCTATAAATCAGCACCATAGTATTATAGGTATAGGTAATAAACCAACGCAAATTGACAAACTCGTAAACATAAGTGTGCTTCCATGCCACAATAATGTAAAGTTAAACTTAAAATGTCACATAGTTGACAAAATAACCTCAAAGTTGCCCCAACAATTTATTAATGTATCCAGTTGGAATTTACCTAAAAATGTGAAACTTGCAGATGATGATTTCAATATCCCAGCTGAAATTTCTTTGTTACTGGGTTCAGATATTTATTTTAGTGTTTTACTAGATGGTTGTTTAAAAATCCAAAATGGACCAGTTTTGCAAAACACCCTGTTTGGGTATGTAGTTGGTGGCAATGTTCCTGAAAAAGTGTCTGAAAATAGTGAAGTAAGTAATGTAAACTTTGAGATTGTTTCTAATTTTGCTATCCATGATGAGAAAAAGTTAGAAAATATTATGGAAAAGTTTTGGTTGACTGAAAAGTTACCAGAGCCTGCGGGGAAGAGTTGCGATGAGTTTCAGAAGGCTGAAGAAAGTTTTCAAAAATCAATGAGTCTTAAAGACAGTCGTTTTCATGTTGACATGCCTCTCATTGCTCCTCTGGAAGAACTGCAGCTTGGTGACTCATTTTCAGTCGCCTATCAAAGATTTCTAATGTTAGAGAAACGATTCAAATCAAATCCTTTGTTATTAGAGCAGTATAAATTGTTCATAGATCAGTATGTAGAGCTGGGGCATGCTAAAAAGGTGGATTTTGCGAAGTATGATTTTGATAGAGATCCTGTCTACTTTCTAGCGCATCATGCTGTTATCAACGAGGCGAGTAAGACAACCCGACTCCGTGTAGTGTTTGACGGGAGTATGAAGTCGCGCAGTCAGGTGTCCCTTAACGACGTCATGCTGAATGGCCCCATGGTACAGAGTGAGCTTTTTGATATTTTAATTTTATTCAGGACCTACATTTTCACACTAATTTGTGATATTCAAAAAGCATTTCGCAATGTTTTCATAAATTGTCCCCAAACTTGCCTTCAAAACATTCTTTGGCGAGATGATCCCAAGAAGCCTATCAGCTGTTTACAGCTTCAGACTGTAACATACGGTTTAAAGGCCTCTACTTTCTTGACCACTCGATGCCTACTTGAACTGGCTTATCGGTACAAAAGGAATTACCCACTAGCTGCTCAAACAATGATCAAAAATACTTATGTTGATGATGTTTTATGTGGATCAGACAATGTAGACCAGCTTCATGAACTGAAAACTCAGTTGGTAGAGCTTCTCAAGTTGGGTAGTTTTTCTTTGCATAAATGGTGCTCAAACAACTCGGAAGTCATAAACAATATTCCAAATGAGCAAAGGCAGTTTGAAAATTTAGATATGAGTGGAGATAACCTGGTCAAAACTTTAGGTTTAATGTATGATATCACTTCAGACACATTCACTTTTTCTGGCCCTATTATAGATGAAGGGCATAACTTAAATTCAAAAAGAAAAATATTAAGCTTTATAGGGAAAATGTTTGACCCTCTCGGTTTAGTAGGACCAATTATTGTGGTTACCAAAATATTTATGCAAGAGCTATGGTCTTTGCAAATTGGATGGGACGCTATAGTTCCCAATGAACAGTTTCTATACTGGAACAATTTTTTAAATAAGTTAAAACTTATGGGTAAAATCACAGTGAACAGATGTGTCAGTAGTAATGATATTAGTAATGTAGAGTTGTTAGGGTATTCTGATGCATCAGGTAAAGCCTTTGGCTGTTGTCTTTATATAAGAATTATAAAAAATGATGGTTCAGTGCAAACAGAATTAGTCAAGTCAAGTCACGTGTTGCTCCATTAGGTAAAAGTCTAACAATTCCCCAACTAGAGCTAAATGGTGCTCTCCTCCTGGCACAGCTGGCACAAAGGGTTGGTAGAGTCCTGATGGGTAGGTTTTCCCAAGTAGAAACATTTTTGTACAGTGACTCCCAAATAGTGTTAGCTTGGATCAAATCAGGCAATGTGAAATCTAATATTTACGTCAATAATAGAGTAAAACAAATTGTAGAGCTGACCGATCAAAAGCAATGGGGATTTGTAAAGACTAGTGACAATCCAGCTGATTTATTGTCGAGGGGAGTTTTGCCGCACAAGTTGCAACAAAGTAGTTTGTGGTGGCACGGGCCAACCTACTTAGCAGATAAACAATATACACATGCATGTTCTGAAAATTTTAAATTGCCTGATTTACTCACAAATACAGAACAAAATGATGAGCAAGAGATATCGTGTAATGTGACACAGGTAGAGCCATCATTTGCAGTCAATTTGATTGAAAAATATTCAAACTTATATAGATTACAAAAAGTAGTAGGATTTATTTACAGATTCTTTAATAATTGTTCAAAAAATAATAAAAATAAAACTACGGAGTGTTACTTAACACCTCAAGAGCTTCGCGACTCTATGTCAGTTATTGCACGTTGTACTCAAAAGCAACATTTTGCCAAAGAGGTAGAGTCACTTGCTGCTGGAAAAGTTATAAAGACAGGAATAGGAAGTCTCTCTCCTTTCCTCGACAAAATAGGTGTGCTAAGAGTAGGAGGTAGGCTCGATAATGCCAGGGAAATGTCTTTCGATAAGAAACATCCCACTATTTTCCGAAAAACTCTCACTTAACAAATCTCCTAATAGAAAGTGAACATTTGCGACTTCTACACGCAGGCCCCAGATTAGTATTGAGTTCTCTTTCACAAAGATACTTCATTGTTAATGGTATCCGGGAGGTCAAGAAATTGGTGCGCAAATGCGTCAAATGCTTCCGAATAAAAGCTGAGGCTGCTAAGCAGTTGATGGGCTCCCTCCCACGGGAAAGAATTACAGCGTCCAGGCCATTTCAGCATGTTGGCGTTGACTTCTGTGGACCCTTCGACATGAAGGTAGCCAGGGTTAGGAAGCCTATTGTTAAGAAATGTTACGTTGCGCTTTTCGTCTGCTTTGCCATAAAAGCTATTCATGTAGAGCTTGTTTCAGACTTAACAACTGAAGCCTTTTTGGCATGTCTTAAGCGCTTCATTTCGAGGCGTGGCATGCCCACAAACATATTTTGTGACAACGCTAAGACATTTAAAGGAGCGTCAAATGTAATGAAAAAATTGTATGACCTACAATCTTCCAAAAATCACAGGGATGCTGTAAATGGGTTTTGCACCCAACACTATATAAAATTTAGGTTTATACCCAGCTATTCACCTGAGTTTGGAGGATTGTGGGAAGCAGGTGTAAAAAGTGTAAAACACCATCTAAAGCGGGTTGTAGGCAACTTATGTTTAACTTTTGAAGAGCTTTATACAGTCATTGTTCAAATCGAGGGAATATTAAACTCTAGGCCTCTACTCTCCGCAAACTCAAATGATAGTGAGTATTTAACTCCTGCTCATTTCCTCATTGGAACAGCTTTGACTAGCTATCCTGAAGTAGATTTAACAGAGGTTTCAGTTAATCGGTTAAAATTTTGGAATCTATGCACTAAACTTAAACAACATTTTTGGAAATTATGGTCTAACGATTATTTAACACAACTTCAAAGCCGTCCCAAGTGGAAATATCCACAAGCAAACCTCAAAGAGGGTGACTTAGTAATTGTGAAAGATTTTAATGCTGTTCCATTAGAATATAAAATGGCTCGTATTGTAAAAACATACCCAGGTAGAGATGGTAGGGTAAGAGCTGCTGATGTAATGATGAAAAACAAAATATACAGAAGGTCAATTAAACGGCTCTGTCAACTACCTGTATAATAAATTAATGCCGGCCCCAATTATGTTTAGAACAATCTAAACATAGAAAATAGTAACTAAGAATATTGCTCGTGTGAATGTAACTTAATAGATTTTTTTTATGTCTAAACTTGCAACACTAGACGGAAATGAGATTTTTTGTGTTTTTGTCTGTGCTGCGGCCCTTCCTGTTAAAAAGATTGTTACGAGCGGCTGTGTTCTCTGGCTCTAAAATTAAATTTAAAGTTTCCCAAAGTTTACACGCATTTTTATTCCATACACTCAGTATTAACTTATTTAGCCACTGTATGTATTTCTAACTAAAATGGCGCTATTCCTTTTCTATTCATTACTTTGAATTTCAAAATGATTCACGAACGATTTACCAGTTCCTCATCGACGATATGAACGTAATTTTAGCATGACGAATATACTGTATATGTACTCAGAATAAAAGATTCACGAAATACTGTCACAACATTTCGAGTAACTGCTAGACTGAATATTAAAGAAGAAGACTGTTACATATTTTATTCGTACAAAATGGCTAGAATGGCATGTAAGCTGTTTCAGTGGAACTACAATAAGTATACATTAGTAAGGTCGCGAAATAAAACGTTGCCTCGTACAATGTCACACACTAGAATTATGTGGTTGCAGCGTCGCCGTCGGCTTATGAAAAATCGATACTAATTCAAAGCCTGAATAAAATTCTGAATCATTGTTATGTGAAGGCAGAACGGTTTCAATATAATCATTGGATACGTTGTTAGTTTAGTATGCTATAGATTTTTATCACAAAAGTCGATAGTCTTCGCTTAACTCTGACAAAAGACTATCGCGAAGCTCGTAATTGAAACTATTAAAACTGCGGATACTTTTACTTCGCGCGAATATTGAATTACTACAATCATAACCCATTATACGGTCAGAGAAATTAATTGTTAAGCAAGCTGACACCTTACGTCAATTTGCCTGTTATTGCCATCTCATAGAACTGTCAAAGAATGCCAGTTGTGATTTGATTATACGGACAATTTAAGTTGGCAGTCAGTTTGCTTAAGAATAAAGTTCCCTATTTTACCTAACTATAGCTGAAATGTGTCCCATATTTTCTTTGGATTAGGTCAGGGATGAATACGCCACGTATACATGCTAATGTCCAGTTTATCGTAGTGTCCAGTGGGCGTATGCCGAGCAAATTAGCCTAATAATTTCCATTATGTACTGAACTAGTCCCCACAGACCTATCTCGTGGGGGCCAAAACGTTGATTTGTATTGTATGAAGTTACGCGCACGCACACACGTTTTATGAACTGAATTTTACCTGGTTTATGCACAAAATGAATACAAGGATAATACTATTTTGTACATGGTGTAACGTTTTTAATTACTTATATGTAGGTAACATAAATCGAATCTCTTTTTTCGTTAACATCGATATGATGCCGCCAACTGGTATAATTAGCCGTTCAGTTAACTGCCTAGCCTTTTAACTAATCGGCGCCGTTCAACTAGCGGCCTGAATGATGTTCAGCCAATGCGTCTAATACAACATTTAATGAACTGGCTGGCTGATGCTTAGGCCATTTATATAACAGGGTAGAATAATTATTTTCACAACTGCTATTTTAATATTAGGGAGGTTATTATAATCAATTGAAAAAAATAAAAGAAAACTGGTCGGAAATTTAACCCTACAATACTGTATGAACAATACTCACGTAGTGTAATAATTGAATGAGCAGTAAAAATGTTGGAATGGGCAGTTAGGTAATAGTTCGGCAGCTCATAGGTTAGGTTGAAACTGTGGTCAACCACGCGCGAGCCGAATTGGTCGCAGTAAGTAAGCCAGGCCACCTCGACCAAATGGGTTAGACTAGGTTAGAACTACTTAAATTATAATTATGTCATATTCATATACAACGTGTAACGTTAAGTGCGCAAAACCTGAAAATAGTTTGATCAGAATAACAAGCAGAATCCATTGAATCACTTTTTAATATAGGTCACATTTTTCAAAAAATCTTCATTAAAAACGTTGCCGTGTCTATTTATTAATAGGCCAAGCAAGCCAATGTCAGCGCGGCGCAGCGGCCCGGTGACGACCTCCTCCCTCGATAAAGCGTCGTCGCAGACGCAAGAAACGATCAGAATGGCCCGTAAAACTAAAACGGCAAATAAAATCTTTACAATTTTTTTAATGACTTATTTTCTCTCTGAAATAGGTCAATTGAATTAAAAATCAGTTGGGATGTCTGAGGTTTTGCGCATTTAACGTTACACGTTGTATATTTTTTTACTGTGTGTACATAAATAATAAAATAAATAAATAAATATACTGTGACCAAACGCGCGTGAGCCGGGCGAGCGCTACTTCCAAGTTAGATTTCTTACCGACTATTTCCGATTTATTAACTGCCCATACGTAACAGCCCGGAATACATTTTACTGTTTAGTGTTATTTACTTACGCATTTAAATATTCCTTAAGTCTCATTTTCGTTTAGTTTACAGCTCAGTTATTACTGCCGAACTTTTTAATAAACATACAATAAACAACCTTCACCAAACAATCAATCGCCCATTTAAATGTCTTGGAAAAGGCTAGGCAACTGAAAGCCTGATTAAGCTAGTTGGCTGCAACAGATATGTATATAATAAATATTAACCCTATTCACATGTTTAATATTTGTACATCACTGTATGATGCTAAATCGGATTCTATTGATTTAAATATCTTATAAGCTTTTGTATGTACACACATATTTATACAAATTAAGAGTTATTTATTTTATTTATTTATTTAGTTATCTTATCAACTAGTGCCTACAGTCATAACAAACTCAATATTAAAGGACCAAATATTTCGTAGTCCTTGCTACGCTGCTACGAACCGCCTACGACGGTCTACAACGGCCTACGCCATTTTTTCTCGTAGGCGTATTTCGTAGACTGACCTATAATGATGGTATGAGAGGGTCCGCGGGTTACGCTTTTGGAATTGCGAAATTTGGCCAAAACGCAAAATATGTTGTGAGGATCACATAAATGAACAACATATAACATAATACACAACTAAAACTGTGCAATTCCTATTCCCTATTATCTCATGAATAATACAGTAACACTATTCACATACTTGTTTGAAGTTACAGAGTAGAGGAATATTATACATATGTATATCTACTGTTTACTTATAATTTGCATGACGAATGGTTAATGGACGTATGTTAACTTCAAAGGCAACGCTTCATGGAAGCTTAAATGATTTATGTAAAGTAAAGCTAATTATAATACACAATGAACTTTCAGACTAAGTTCGTGGTAACTACTTAGTTACTTCCAAGACTGGCAACATAGTATGTATAAATGATAAATGATAAATGATTTATTTTCTGTAAGTAGGTTTGTACAAACACTTTTACATGTCAATCATATTTTTTTTTAAACTAGATGAGGTCGGCGTTTCCTATCTGACTACTCTGAGAAGAAAGGCCGAAACAAACTAAACTTCTGAGTTTGTGGTCATAAATTCATAAATTCCAAGGTCATAAATTCCAAGTAATTATTGAATATTCAGTCTATTAAATAACTATACCTACAAAAAAGCAAAAGCTGGTGCATTTTTATTGTTTTCACGTGTAAATTTTACAATTATTTTACTAAAATACCCGAAAAACCTGTATCAGCGTCAGCATCCGTCTATCCGTTTAGAAAACGATGCCACTATCATACAAAAGTTTTAATATTACAACAACGCCGTCTTTTTTTCGTCAGGACCTAAAAATGTTCTCGAAAGGTAAATTTAATACCCACATTGTCTACAAGAGATTAAACAGAAGACCAAAATAATAGCATCCTTATTTTTTATACTGTCTCCCCGCCTGCCTATTCTCGTCTGTGCATTTATCACTTAAATAATAATAGAAATAAAGTGTTCGAGACTGCCGGCGTCTGCCAGACGGGGCCTGGTCGTCTCGCCTCCAGCCCGACGTCGCGACGTTGTCGGCAATGGCAGAAATCACTGGCATTTGCTATGTTTAGTGTTTATCTACATTAATTTATCAGCCTAGAAATTTCGTGAGGTACCATTACTACTTATAATTAGAAAACCCCAACGTGCTTTCATAGTGTTAGCTAAGCTATCGAGCGCAGAATAGTTTGCTTGCCAAATGCCGTATTAAGAGAACGTTACAATTTATATACGATTTTTATTCGCCAGTGTATCATTAGCCTGTTTTCTTGGCATGACGAACAGAATCCAAACCCTTGTTTTGGCAACGTTTTGACTATTTACTTACCTCGCGGAAGGTTAAATAATATCTACCGTCAAAACAAAAGCAAAGTAATTATAAAAATATAGAGCTTCACTCGTAACAATATCATAAACAATCTAAACTAAGTGCCGTTAGTTTAGGACATTATTATATAACATAACATCACGATTGTATTCCCTGATGGAGTAGGCAGAGGTGCACCCAGTGTAGACATCACCAGTTAGGTATGTTTAAATTCGATGAAATAGGAGACGAGCCTCTTGCCCTGTGACATCTACCAACCCGCACTGGGCCAGCGTGGGGGATTACGGCCCATTCCCTCACACAGCGAGAAGGCCTGTGTCTCAGCAGTGGGAAAGTTATACGCTGATTATGCGTATGCCATTGCAATAAACCGGGCCCACATCTACACTACGGGCTGCTGCTAAGAAATTCCAGATGGAAAAACACTGCCCGACCCGAGAAGCGAACCTTAGACTCGCAGTAGCGCTTTTAACCACTCGACCAACGAGGCACTCGGGGCATTATTGTTATCTAGTAAAAGCTGATATTTCTGCCTAAGTCTATCTCAGTCTCCAAAACAAGCGTCTATGGTACATTGATTACATATGTCACGGGTTGGGCTTGTAGTCAGTTCTCTTGCACTTCTCTTTATAAATATCAATTACAATGACATAAAGACAACTAAGACTATTGTTACTAACCCAATGGATCTTTGTTATCTGAATAAATAAATAATAATAATAATAAAGTGTCAAGTACTCAAGTTTAATGAGCAACCTGTTAGTGGATAATCGTCATAGCTAGCGTGTGTTGGTTTGTTTTGATTTATACAACACCCTACAATAACTGTACTAAGTGTGCAATCAAACTGTATCTACATGCAAACTTGCACGTGTAGAGTAGGACACTATACAGTTATCCTGAATTATGAAACACGGTTATGAATGGTGTGTTTTCTTTTGCCGTTTTTCTGTCATGCATGATCTAGCGTGTACAGCTAGGCATAAGTAAACAAAACCGAAATGTATTTGTAACAACAGATTCAGACACAAACAGGTTGAATAAAAACAGATATAACCTCCTTACCGATCTATGAATGAAAATACAATAATAAAAGAAACAAGATATAGTCTTGACCACTTTAGATACTCGTAGAAAACTACCAATAAAGCCATTAATTATTTTAAAAACCAATAAATTAAAAATAAAATTCTAATGGCAGTTATTTATACTTTTATCCAAAACTAGCCAGTTATATGTTATTGCATCTAAAGAGGTTGCAACCAAATTAGCCAAAAATTGCTGAAACAAGACTTTAATGAAAAATGGTAATTTAGAATGATGCACAGCTCTGATACGTGAGGGGCCCGTGGCTAAATAATAACAGCCGCACAGGTCGATCGATCAGGTTAGGCTAAGCTTGCCGCGGTTGGTCTGTGGATGGGTCATCTTTACATACCGAGACCCCTCCGTGCCTCGGAAAGCACGTTAAGCCGGTTGTCATTCGAGGATCTTTGACAGCCGTTACGGGTAGTCAGAAGCCCGAAAGTTTGACAACCAGTCTTACCTACCAAGGGGTATCGTATTACCCAGTAACTGGGTTGTGGAGGTCAGGTAGGCAGTCGCTCCGTGTAAAATACTGGTATTCAGCTGCATCCTGTTAGACTGGAAACCGATCCCAACATAGTTGGGAAAAAGACTAGGCAGATGATGATGATGCACAGCTCTGATACGTAAAACGAGAGAGTTTGGGTGGATTTTTAGCTTCTATAATAGAGGGTGGTAGGGACATTGGCGAGCAACCTGTTACCATGGATTGAGTACGTGATTCTGAACCCATGTGCAAATTCATGGTCGATTATTTAAAAAAAAAACAATGCTGTTCCATACATTTTGACCACGAAGGTATTGCACTTTTTTATGAAACAGCTGATTTGCTTTTTGTTTCTATGCCATACTTTTAAAAGGTTGGTCATATTATCTTCGGAGTTTATCTAGTAACCTACAGAACCGTTCTGTGTGTCGAAGGCTTACTTACATCTTAAAATAAGTGAGTTTTGAGTTCTATGGGTTCTCAAAGCGAAAAACGTGTGGCTTCTAATTCGCAGTCGAACACAATATTTATAGATTTTATTATATTTATATTTTGTTCCTGCGATTAACTACGATACTTAAAAAAAAAGTTTTTTACAGAAAAAGGAATTTGTGTGGTGGAGCAAGTACAACCACTAGAAAGACACAAATTAAAAAAAAAATATTTTAGAAAAAAAGTACCAAATTACGGAGTAAAAAATAACTTTAATTTCGAAAGTCAATAGCAAGAAACGAAAATAAAGATCAAAGACACCGACTTTAAATTATTTTTTAGTTTGCATTTTTGGAAGTAGGTTGTTTTTTTCGTTTTACAGATTTTAGTTACTGTACTTACCCCACAAAAATTCGTATAGGCACCACTACTTGCTATGTAAAGGGCAATGACAGGTAGTTTTATAACATCATCAACATGAACAACATCAGAAACATCTACGAATTATTGAAGCTTACTCAAAAGCTACCAAGGCAAGATAATAATATTCATATGGGACCACTGCGTGAGCTTCCTTTACGAAACGAATCAAGTAAATCAGCCCAGTACCTACTCTCGGAGAAATTGATAAACATACATTAAAAAAAAACTTACAGACGAACGTAGAGAACCTCCTCCTTTTTTGGGTAATAAACACGTGTTTTAAAAAGTAATAGTGGACCCCCTAGATCGCAAATATTAGCCCATTCAATGCATGCTTATCAATTTGTTCAATTAACTTACTGAAATGTGTAGCACACCTACCGTTTACTCACGTAGGTATATAATTTGTTTCCAGGTCATAAAGTAATAACCCGGCCGAATGATATGTTGAGCAAAGTTTTCTGTTAAGCTTTCGTCACCAAGAATCAATGTTTTCCGACCTTTAATGTTTGCAAGTCATTCCGTCCGTACACGAATATATTACGAAGGATACAAGTTTTGTGAATGGAAATCGACTAGGTACAAAGTTTAAACTTTGATTGTTTAGAAATCAACTTACTTTCAGCTACGTTAGCTTATTAACCGACTTCAAAAAAAGGAGGAGGTTATCAATTCGAAGGTATTTTTTTTATTTTTTTTTTTATGTTTGTTACCTCATAATAACCGACTGGGTGAACCGATTTTCATGATTCTTTTTTTATTTGAAAGCTGGTGCTTCCCGTGTGGTCCTATTGTCACCATTTCAATATCTGATGATGGGATCTTGTAGAAATCTGGGGAACTCTTCAATAAATAACAGCAGATTAACCGCGATTGTTGCTATAGCATATCTAAGCATTGTTTACACCATCACACAACATAATATCACGCCTGTACTCACTACAAAGGTTATAATTTTTTTTATTATAATAATAATTAATACCAGTAAAACAACCGCGATTGCTGCTATCGCATATGTATGCATTGTTTACGCAATCGCACAACATAACATCACGTCTGTACCCTATAAACGCAGATGCAGCTTCCTGTCACTGATATTTACATAGCAAGTAGTGTTTATATGAATTTGATTGGGGTAGATATAACTAAAAAGTGAAAAATAAAAAATTTTATATAAAAAAAAAAACAACCGACTTCCAAAAAAACACTACAAAGTGAAAAATAATTTTAATTTCGGAAGTCGGTGTCAAAAAACCAAAATGCGGAACCAACGACACCGACTTCCAAAATTAAAATTATTTTTCACTTTGTAGTGTTTTTTTGGAAGTCGGTTGTTTTTTTTTATATAAATTTTTTTATTTTACAAATCAGTAACCTATTAGCGGTACCTAACTCCAGCGAATTACATAAATTATAACATAAGAACTGTGATTTTACTAATTGTTGTCAATAAAAAATAAAATTTTATTTAAATTGCATGCTGCATGCAAATTGAAAATTATCCGCCTAGCTAGAAAAAAGGTAAAATGATATTCATAAAATCTGCGCATTTATAAATACTACCGGTGTTTTCATGTTTCATGTCAAGTGAGAGGTCAAGAGGAAGAGGCACACCATTTAAGATTTATGATGTCTTTGAGAAAATGGTGTGCTTTTCCATTTAGTAAAAATATCCAAAAAACATTATTTTAATGTAATTTATTCTAAAATGTCCTGGCTGTTTTAGCTTAAACAAAGTGAAAGCTTTTTATTCTAACGACGAATAAAATCTAATAGCATTCCGTATTTTTTTGACTGCGAATGGCCAGTAGCTAAAAGTCAGTCGCTAACTGTTAGTGTATTGCAAGGAATTAGTATGTACTATAGATACTTGAAATAAATGCTTTGAGTTTGATACATATAGGTGTACCGCAAATACTCTCAGGATGGAGGTTGAAATCAATAATTTATTTATTTTTTATTTACTATTGTTATAGATTATTTTGTTTTGTATTCAATTATATTTGTGTGTTTATTTTTTTAGGCTTAAGCTATTCGTAAAAGGATTCCTTATAATTTCTTCATGGCCGTCAGTTTATGTGCCTATCTGTCTGTCTCTCTGTCCATTTGTCACAACCTCACAAAATCCAAATTTTATCCAGTTTGCATAATCCAGCTTCCTTACAGTACTGTTGGGGCGTTTGCACAGGGCATGCGTGCAGGCAGGGGTTGCAGGAGGAAGTAGGCAGAGCTTATGTCCCAAGCTGCCGTACTGTCACTTTTTGATTTCAAATGTAATTGATCAAAAAATAATTTCTTTTAAAGGACCGAGGTTTGTTTACAAATTGAAGAATGAAAGAGTGAATTTAAAACTGAAGAATGAGAATGTGGCGGAATAAATATCCGCATTCTTTAACGTAAAATATCCTATGAAAAAAGTTAAACCCTAAAGAGTGTTTAACTGATTAGTTTTTAGCTCAAACTTTTTAGTGGGATTTATAAGTTTTTTTGTGCTGATCAACCCGACAAATGTCGTATAAATATTTCAAAGAAGGTGTATTCTGTGCATCACTAAACAATGGTGTAGTGTAGACACAGGTACCTATTGAAATTACGAAAAAATAAATGTCAACACGCTCGATTGGCGGGACACTTGACTTTGATTATCAATAAACTTCATTATCTCGACTAATTTAACATGAAAACTGGATAAATTCGTCATATAATTAAATGTTTATTATCTGTGCAGTCCATCCACACTCTAGTTTGGATTTCCGAAACTTTCAATTTATGTTTTTTATTGGTTTTTTAGCGTCGACTACAACTTGCATCAAATGACGATTATCGGTGTGACGAATTCAGTGTGTTTTGATATTCGTTGAGATTACTCGTGTCGATCGCGTGCTCTACTTAAAGTGCAAAGTGCAGACGCAGCAAACCAACCGCGCCGGCCGGACCGTCCTCGCCTCGATGTTACACACTATTACGTAAGAATTGACCTACATTATATTTATAATTGTTATTTATTAACTCGCCACGAATATGGCTGAGATCACCAAAATTAAGGTATAAACCGGAAATAAATAACTGCTGTACGCATATGTACAGCAGTTATTTATTTCCGGTACAGCGCAGAATAATAAATGTTGAATGGGAGGGTTGTTAAAATAAATGCAGTGAACGAAGACACTTATAAGTTTATAGCACAGTTATTGGCAGAAAATAATTTTCTCCGGCATTCCTACGAAAACAAGCAAGAAAGACCAATAAGAGCTATGTTGGAAAACTTGCACTTCACATATATGATTGTGAAGTGTGGGTTTGGTGATTGACTTACAAAATAAAGGTTACCAGATTGAAGGTGCAGCAGACAAATTGAGGTGGAAAAAAGGAGCTTCTGAACATGATTATGCTGACATTCAAAAAGAATGAAGAACGAAAGATCAATATTAGGATGTAAAGTAGAAGTAGATACTCTCCACACCTCGAGGCTAGTACCTACCTCAATGCAAGAGATGCCTAGCGTACGGAGTATGGACATATACACAAACACTGTTCTTATGGATGTGTCAAATATACAGGCAAAAATCTGACTGATTTGTATTTAATTTCAACTGTATCCAGTCAGCGTAGCACCCGTCTACTCGCCTCTGGGATACAATAAAAAAAAGACGCGAGGTTCTTACAACAACTGGAACAAAGATTCATCTTATGTGGCGACTTCAATGCTACATACGCATTGGGGTTTAAGACTAATGGAAAGTAACTTATGAGTGCCATGAAAGAGCTACAGTGTGAAGCTACATTATATCTACCGGAAAACCAACTTATTGGCCAAACGAACCACGCAAAGTGTTTCGTTTTTGTACCCAAAAATATCTCTAATAATTATTTGAGCATCGATGAGTGCTTTGACATGAATTAGGACCATTCACCAATAATTTTATCAGTATGACATCGGTTCCTAGGCATAGAGAACAATCCTACACTTTTAAATACTTATACAGACTGAGAAAGTTTCAGAATAGACTTAGATAAGACAATAGAATTAGGAGTTCCGTTAAACACTCTAGAACAGCTGAATTAGGAACTAAATAAATTTACAAAAATTATACAACAGACTACCTGGAAAACACACCGGAAAAAACACATTGGGTCAAAGCAACCACCTACCCTGCAGGAATTAGGTGTCTTATAACCGAAAAAACAAATAAAGATACAGATGCCATCACACCAGGACCACAAGATAAAAGACTGCTGAACAACCTTACTAAGCGTCTAACGAAACAAATTCAGCAATACAACGACACCTTAGCAAACAGCTACCTTAGAGAAATTTACATGCCAAAACAGGCCACTCGGTATGGAAGTCTACAAAGAACATAAAAAGACCGAATACAGATTTCTCCTACTAAGGAAAAAAATGGAATATGGGCAGTAACGGAAAATCGAAAATCTTATCCCCGATTTACGGAACAACTCCACGCTCGACCAAGTACGCTGAATTACTTATACTCGTATTATACACAAAGACACAAAAAATACAATTTATATTATTGAAAGAACACTAGAGGAGAAGAAGGTGTACTCACCAGTCTACCTTGGTGTTGCACAGGTTTTTGATAAATGATGGCAAGTAATTATGGCCATCAGCCATAATGACTAAGAACTATGTTGCATAAACAATTTTCAGGCATCAGAGAGTCGTACATCAGATTGTTTAGGATAAGACAAAGAAACACCTATTCAGACCTTAGGCAGATAAAAGCTGAAGTACCACAAGATAGTTTACTGGTTCCGGCCCTGCATCTACTATACACCTGCGATATTCCTAAACTAGAAAACAATTTCATTGCAACCTTTTTTGAAGACACAGCAATCATGGCTGTTGGAAATAGTCACGAAGAAGCTGTAGAAAAAGTTATAAATCGGGTCTATGAGTGGACTATGTATATATACTATACTACTACTACTACTATACTATACATGGCGTATTAAGCTTAACGAAAGCAAGTTTATCCACATTGACCTCACTAATAAAAAAAGCCCTTCATAAAATACCAGTTTCGGGTAGCTTGATGTGCTGGTTTATGTACTAAGGGAAATAGTCAACGCGCCCTGGTGCATTAGAAACAGTGACCTCTACCGGGATCTCAAGATGGATGTCGTAAACACAGTAATGCAAAAATATAAGAATACTACATACTTCTTTATCACGCGAATGTCGAGGCGATCTGAGGCGATCCAACTCCCTGACAGCACTGATCTAATGTGAAGACTAAAAATGTTAAACCTTTTGAGTTAGTTTAGTTCAGTGTTACGCTGGTTATTATAACGAATAACGAAATTTCTTAATTTTATAGTTACCTAGTAGTTTAAGTTAAGTATATTTACAATTTTCATCGGTTATATAAATAAAATTAGCTGTTCCATACATTTTGACCGCGTAGGTATTGCACTTTTCTACGAAACTGGCATTTTTTTTTTTTTGATATCCGACGAAAATATTTATGCTAAGGGGTGCGCAAGTACAGTGTAGTCCCACATGAATCTAGTCATGTGGTACTACACTTCACTTGCGCACTAAATGTTAAAGATTTAATGGCGTTGACATATAAGCTTTTTATCAAACTCTTTTCATAAATGCACGCTCATATGGTTTGATGGGTAGCATAATAAATATTTACACAATCAGTTGAGGGGCAGCGGGTCCCATTGTACAAACGACATTATGTCGTCATTGTGAGCTCCAACGGGATCCGCTACCGAGCCGGTGGAGGTTCGTGTATGTGGGTTCAATCGGTGGCGTTTCCAAACTATACAGTTACATAAACCAATTGAAAACCATAACCCGCGGATAGCCCGCGGATTATTAGTTTCTGGTAATGATTGCAAGTAGTAGATAAACAAAGCAACTAATTCACATGTAAATTTTTATCAAAGTTTTGTTAGGACAAGGTATACTTAGGTAGGTCATGTAAGTATAGTATAACTTTAAAGCTCCGTTTACGACAGAATTACCCAAGATTAGATACCATATCCAATCTCATTTAACGTTACATACCAAAAAGGTCAAAAAGGTTGACATGAAACTTAACCTTTTATGCATTGACATTATGTTATTTGTTCTGAGGACTTTGGGTTTTCAAACGCTGTTATAAAAACATATAATGTTAGGTACTTCACAAGTATTAAGGACAGACCATTGCTATTTTATTTTGCCTGAAAACTATTAACATAAGAACAATTTGATAATGAAACACGTCACAACACACCCATATCACCCGAAGGTAAAATATGTAATTATTAATTAATTGGCTCGAACCTATTTGCGACTAGTACCTGCTACTGTCACACATAGCTAATGGATAGATCGTGCCAGCCCGCACTGAACCGGAACGATTTGTATTCGCCTCATTAGATACCAAATCTGAAAACAAAACCACTCTGAACATTTCGTTCTATGTTCGTTTTATTGGATTATTGGAAGTGGTTAGGGTAGAGCGGTATCTACTTACCTTAAAGAAACGAACACCTTAAGTGTATTAGGTTATGTTATAGTGAGCAAACAAAACGAACTGAACAAAGAGAACTGATAATCGAAAAAGTATCTGTGTTTACTCGTAAGCATAGGCAATCTGCCTATAATGTTCTCACTTCTGGGACTACTCTCTGTGAAAGTACAGACGCCAGCACATCAAGCTACTACAATCTGTCAAATTTCTTTAATAGATTTTCAACTTTATCCCTAAAATATAAGGTTCAATGTTGATTGGGGAAATTTGACAGTTTCGGGTAGCTTGATATGCTGGCGTCTGTACATAAACCACTACGCGGGTCCAGTGCAGCTTGGCACTGATATATGTTACATGTCTTCGAGTTTTTGTTTCTTTGACATGCTGGTTTATATAATTTATATACAAAGTATAGTGCCTGCTTGGAGTCGAAGCCACAACCTAAATCTCGTACCTAAGTCGCGTTTACTTTGCCTAAAATACTTTGAAGGTACTTTTTCAGCTAAGTAGTACGGTCTAATAAAAATATTATAAATTTTCCCCGTTTAGCGTCGTGGTCGTATCCAATTAAAAACATAATTAATATTTACTTGGTCGGCTTTTTTATAAATAAGGCCCCAAGGGTGTCGGGCCGCGATTGTGTCGTGCAGTACTTGAGCTATCCATCATGCCGGAGCCATTAACGCGTAGGGCGAAGGCTGAGGGCGCGCCGGGTCACGCCAACCTAACCGACTCCTACGTATTTTAACCCGCCAAAAAAAGGCTATAAGTAGGTGCTACATCAAAATATTATGTTAAATGTCCCGGAAAAAAATTGGCATTGGAAAAATTCTCATACCATTTTTTGTCACATATTTTTCGTTTGTTTACAAGCCATAACACTTAAATTTGTTATAAGGCTGAAGGTATATTAGTATTTTTTACTGAAATACCGATGCTGCGACGTCACTTCTGGAACTAACGTCACGAATCCTTAGAAACCTAAGTAACTACCAAGTATTACAGGTATAGTACAATGCCTAGTTGCTTAAGAAAATAAAATAAAAAATACATTTAATTTAGGTACAATCCATATTATATAAAATAAAATAAAATTTTACAATACTACAACAGAATAGAATAAAATGTCAATACGATTAAAATAAACGAATGAGTAGTTACAAATTATAAGGGTCACAGAACTAAAACTAAATATAAAATGCAAAAATAAACGAATAAGTAGGTACAAAATAAAGGGTCACAGAATTGAAATTAAAGCGCTTTAAATACTGATGTAGACCTACGGTACGAGGTTCGTCCTTGCCTCGCGTGCCAATTGTGTGCAAGTCATCTAAGTTAAGTGTAATGGGATTTTGTAGGTTCTCGTAAACCGTTCTAATGGCCTATTCCAACAATTTACAAAACTTTGATTCAAATGGTTATTGTATCAGATGACCCAAATTGCTGCTAAGAGCCGACGCCGGCGACGGAGACCGTCAAGCATCACTTAAGAGTTCAGTACCTACCTTCATTTTAGATGGTCCATTTATTATTGTAGCAAAAGCTCTTACGGGATTTCATAAGATATTAATATTGACTTCAGAAGACATAATTAAACTTAAGTTTGCGGCGCCGTAGTGCCGTTACGTGACGACGGTCGTCCACGTAAAGAAGGGTTTTTTCAAAACACCGGATTATCATGGGAAACCGGCGAGAAACCAAACTTTACGGCCGGATGATTTAAAAGACTAAAACAATTCTTTAACGTCAAAATCGCTATCATGTTTTATTGTAATATTTTTCTAGCAAAACTATTAATGGTACCAATCCGAGAGTTCCACTGCTTGAAACGTGAAATAAAAAAAATTGGTTGATAAACTTTAGTTCAAAGTTTGCGCTACGCAGTTGAAAGCTTCTTGATTTCTTAACGTAGAAGTTTATATACAATAAAAGTGACTTTCACTTATTATTAACTTTCACAAGTGTGGGCAAGGGCCGCTAAATAAGTAACTATAGGTAGGTAACTAGAGCATCATGTTTCGTTTTCTTTCTTCCTCGAATCTCGGATCGACGTGGAATTTCATTATCTTCATTTTTCAAACAGCCCATTGCACGAGGGTAATATTAGGTACCGGGCTCAAGGGAACGATTCTAGTAGCAATTGCCTTTCTCAAATCGCTGAAATGGAGGCTTAAATCTATGGCCAAGAATAGCAACAATGAGTGTTATTAGATGAAACTTTCAGTTTAAATTGTCTCCAACAGGCGAACGGCTTCGTTTGAGAAATAAATTCCGCTAGGCCCGTAATACATGAAGTCCCAACTCGAAAATATGGCTAAGTTATTTTATTTATTTTGTAGAATAGAATAGAATACTCTTTACCTTGATGTCCGGAGCAATTGATGACGGTAGGCGCGGCGCGGCGCGGCGACCAGCGACCGTTCGACACTCGCACGCTGTAACGCCGCGCTATAAATATTAGATGCGGCGATGCCTCCTCACGACTCACGCCGCGCCAGTGAGAGCCGGAACCCTGAGAATCGATAGTCCACAACACGATGTGTCACTATCTTGTCCCATACATTCTAATAATACGAAATAATGTTCTTGCTCTGAGGTATTCGCATCCCCGAGAGTGTATTAGGGTCTAAACGCACAGTTTACGTGTCAATAATAAACAAAATAAGTTTTCCTTCATTCGCTCCGTGCTCCATACAACATTGTACAGTATTATGTAGGCTTCGCAATGGATTGTTAGCTGTTTGATCGATAAAACTCTGTTATTACCGGCCCTTGTACCTAGCCGTGGGCCGCCGCGAAAAGAAAAATTATGTGTCATTAAAAACGTAGTCGGAGCTAATCGGCACTAGCCTTTATTAGGTCAGAATTTTGTAGTTTGGGACCCTTCCTCATAGGAGAGGTCTATCGTATTTATGGTAACAAAAATGAATATTATTTTAGAATATAAAAAATAGGTAAGTATCTAATGTACCTAACCTTGAATAGAAACAAAGAGAAATGAAATCTACATTGATAGCTTCTGGGTAGTAGGTAGTAGTAGGTATTAAAATGAATATAGGCACACTTGCCATGCCATTAGCTTTACAGATTAAGTAAATCAATTATGTTCACTGTGAAGAGGGCTTGTGTGAAAGGTCGTTTGAATAATAGATTACTTTTGTAGATAGCAAACGATTCGACCCGATGCTCTTATAGCCGGCCTTGTGATTTGCTTTCAGTTTCCGTTTAAGGAGTATGTCATTACTTCTAACAAAACTTGTAGGACGAGGAGTCCGAAACCTTCCCTAAGAAGGTAACTTACGCACAACGTTTGTATAGAAATGTAAATGATTCTTGACAAAGTTTCCTTCTCAACGTTATCTTAACGGTAGTGCCCTGTCCCTTTTTGTATAAGTTTCTGCCATTGGAGATTGGAGAGAAGACTGCGAAGTTTTCACCTTCCTTGTTAAAGCTAACAAGCAGTTACATGTTTAAAGAGCAAAGATTTGGCTCGAATGAATTCCGTTCCCGAAGTAAGTAAATGGGTAATATTTTTTTATACATTAATGAAGTCAGTTAAACTAGGTCAGGCTTTTTATAGACTGGAACAAAAGTATCTCGCCCTTATTCAAAGGAATGAAACCGTTTTATTCAATTCTAAAGAATTGGGTCAAAATAACAATGACAAAAACAAACTGGGTAGTGATAGTTGCGAACTTACAAGGTCTATTTATTTATTTATTTTACCATTTATGTACACACATATATAAATAGACAAGAAAAAACAGAACAGAAAAATAGGTACAAAGGTGATGCTTATTTTAGGTCGTTGAAATTAGACAGCCTTTCATCTTATAATTGACAGTGAGGTGCCCATAGGTAAATAGAGGAGTGAGTAGGTACTCTTCTACACCTACAGCTGGTCAATGGCAGTATTTGTGGTCTGTTCAAAAAGCATCCGATGAAAATGTAAACAAATGGATCAGAAAACCTACCTGTGTAGGCCAATTTGTAGTGCCACTTACAAATTGAGTGCTTTGATTTGATTATTTGAATACTTACATCCGAAATTTTAATTTTTAGTTACCTTAAAGATGTGTTTCATTAACTTTTGAGGATAATTTTATAATTCTATTTTCGTCTTCAAACAATAATTGTTGGAAAAAGTGGTGAGATATAATGTTGAAACCTTAAATATCTACCTACATATGTATGTGTTACTGCCAAATTCTCTCTATTGAGTTATTACGTAAGAAGTTAAACTGAACAGGGTTTGTTTACACTTTCATCAGATACTTTTGGAACAGGCTATACCCACATTTATTTTGATTGGAGTAGATATAAGTTATACTTAAGTATATGTAAGTATAGTGATGGTAGCGGTTTATTATTATAAAACACATGGACCTTTCGGAATAAATTCTCTAACTAAATGATGGTGATATCCGCATCAAAATCCGTTGCGTAGAAGTTCAGAAGAACAACGCGGTCAGCGGCCACACAGACAGGAACGAAGACAGACTTTAAGGTACAGATTAGGCATTATCAGCAAAAGGTCATTTTCCCATAACTTACTATGTTTGCATAAATTATGAAGACAAATAAAACTACGGAAAAGTTTTAATTGGATCCGAGATTCAACAAAGCGAACGTTACGTTACGTTAACCATGTGCATAACTGATGGAGTCGGTAGGTACTTTATCTTACCTACTGAATTGGTACCTACCCACCATCGACCTAAATACAACATGTGTTGATATAAAAGATTACTTACATTTTTATTTAACAAATTAATTTAAAATGTAAACAGGCGTTTTAAATGTTACCATAAAATATAAATATTTGTGGATGTCGCGTCTCTACTTGCTTAATTGTAAATATCCATTTAAGCCGGGATGCGGCACGAGCGGAGCACGTTTTTGCTAAATTATCCTAAACAAAGATCGTTACTGCTCAGAAATTAACAATTATAAAGCTGAATTGCTTTATTTAGGCACCTTAACGATATTGTTAGGGACCACAAAAGGCTCTCGGTTTCATTCGAGCGACAAAAATGCGCTTCATTTCGTCTTTTCTCAGTGTTATTTGAAGTGTAAACAATTAGTTGGAAGGGCCCTGAAGTTTTCTTCTTAATGAGATTAGTTTCCGCTTGTAGGCAGGAAATCAATTTGCTGGCATCCAGCCACGCTGATACGTTCCCCAGCTCAGTACCTATTCTATAACAGTCTACTAAGCTTTATATTGCTAGTCGGCTTTGTCTGCAGTAATACAACGGACCTTTAGAAATCATCATAGAAACTTAAAGTGAGTATACCTATTCGATTAAAAAAAAGCAAAGATTTGGTATTTTCTAAAGAAGGCATGCGTTTGTTAGACTGCTTCATACAATTAAAAAAAAAAAACTTAGAAAGTAAAAACACGTTCGTATAATCCAATAATACACACATCAAAAGTGCCTAGGGATCAAGTACATTTTTAACCATAAAAAATGATCCAATTAATATTTACCGAATTTAGCCTTCCAGACTGGCTTCTTTCTATTTTAATTCCAATGTTTAAGTTAACAACTTAATCCTATATTTTCTAAAAATTAAGAAAAATTGCAATTTTTGGAAAGTGTGGGAAATTATAATAATAATAATAATAATAATATTCCACAACTTTCACACAACGCCATCTAGTCCTAAACTAAGCAGAGCTTGTGCTATGAGTACTAGATGACTGATAAACATACATATATTTTTCTAAATACATACATATTATAGATAAATTACACCCAGACACAGAACAAATGATCGTGCTCATCACACAAACATTTGTCCTGAGTGGGAATCGAACCCACGACCTTGCGTATAGCAGTCAGGGCCACTGACCACTAGACTAACAGGCCAGTCAAATTAACCGAATAACGATCCAATAAAGTTAAAATAATAATTCTCAATTGCGGCGATAATCTAAAACGTTCTTGATCCCTAGACACTTGATGTGTGTACTTAGTTAGGAAAGAATACTTACCCACGCCATAGTAGCTTACCTATTATTCCTAATTCTAATCTTAAAATCCAATTCAATTTCATTTTACGCAATGAAAAAGCAAGATTATGAGACCGTTAAGAAAAATAAGATCGTGTTTATATTAGACTGAAATTCTTACCTAAGTGCCATTAGATACCGCGGCGTGGTGCCGGAGTAAAAATTAATTAAATCTCTCACTTATCTAAGGAGTACGTTCTCCAGACACATAAAATTTAAAGTTTTATGTTTGAACCAATGAGCTGCGCGATAGCAACTCGCTAGAAGCAATCCATTGTACTAAAAATCTTATCGAGTAATTTAAAACTTTCTCGGTTGACATTAAGATGGTCTTTCATACGTGATAACTACGGGTCTGTGTAAAGTTAACGGGACCATTGGTTTGACTTCAGCTCTTTACAATTTCCAGCAGCGCCAAACTACTTTTTGCAGCCACAATGCTGCCGATTTATTCTCTAAAAATCTCACCGTGAAAACTTAGGTGAAGTGAGCTGTCAATAGTGTCAATCCCTAGCATCACTGACAGCTCACTTCATCTAAGTTTTTACGATGAGATTTTTACAGACTAAGCCGGCTGTAGTTGGTGCGTTTTAGCATGGCAATAGCGGTCATTGCCCTTTCTGAATCCGACCAATAAACTATGTAAATCGCCATTCATTAGTGAAAAATGCTAACGACGACGATACATACCTATCGATTCCCAGTGTTGTCGTCCTAGGATCTGTAAATAAAATGTAGGTACTTATTGGGTCATTGATACCATGATCAAACTAACCAACAATAGTGGATAAATTGCACCACTTGTGGACGATATCGTTACTGCTAGCACATTGGGTTAATTAGGTATCGAGGAAATTAATATAACTACTTACGATTTGCTTGGCAAGATAAATTACGTTCCTTGGTTTTCATGATTTTCCAGATTAGCGTGAAAAGCGAATACGAAAGGTTCAACTTTGTAATATGTGCTTACATACCTAAGTATACATTTATAGAATTTTCCTTGTAACTTATCCAATATATTCCTTTAATATTGTAGCATTAGCATATCCATGAATTTTATATGTAAGTAGTTTTTTCTTGGCGGGTCGAGGTAAAGGATTCGACAGTTTCCCTCTTATTTAAAATCGCGTGGGAAATGTAAGAAAAGTCAGTTCTCTGTGGTTTTTTCGTAATGTTATCTTTAGTAAATATGGGTGAGGTCGGTCGGTTTATTAAGTGGGTGCGTGCGGGGTTGGGGTCGGACTTGAGAGACGCCGCGGCGTGTTTAGCCCCCACCCGCCCCACGCCGCCCGCCTTAGCCGCGCCGTGCTCACAATATCCGGTACTGATCCGCAATATCACCCTATATGGATTTAGGACATAAAATTCAATGATTATAATATAACCTTAGTAACGGTTCTATCTAGATATTACGCCGGTGGATCGAATTCTTAAAAAATGTCTACCTTGATATTCCGCACTTATCAAAATTTTTTTTGGCAACCCAATTAAAGGTTATTTTCCTCAGGTGTTCTATCTGGCTAGTTAGGTAAATGCTTTATTAGGAAAATGTCTAACTATCTCTTGTACTTCAATACCTATTAAATGTCAATTGGGTGGACGTTTATAACACGTCCGATAGGTATTCATTCCTGCAGTGCTATTCTGTAAAAATCTCACCGTGAGAACTTAGGTGAAGTGAGCTCTGTCATTCCCTAATGCTAGGGATTAACACTATTAAGTGATCACTTCACTTATGATTTCACGGTGAGATTTTTACAGAATCGACCGGCTGCTGTGGAGTTGTGGAAACTTGTAATACATTCGTCTGTACAGTGTGTTTCATAGGTACATTCGTCTGTACAGTGTGTTTAATGCTTAAGTTTCTTTTTGTGAGTTGGTTATTTATTTGTATAGATATCTACGCTACACTTATCTACAGTAAATTCAAATGAATATTCATGAGTTTACGCCAGCGTTTTAATAATGAGGCCTTCCTAAATAAATCATTAGGCACTCAGTCAAATTCAGTTTTTATCTATTAAAGGAAATTATTATTGTAATTAAAACTTTCAAAAGGTTGTTATTCAATGTTTATTTTCAGGTAATCATGAGGATCAAAACGACAGACAATGGTAACATCACAGTATTCAATCGCCAGGACGTATCGTCACACGGAAATCCCGATAACAGAACTTGGTTGACTAAGAACAATACAGAAAACAATTTACGTGAAAACACAACGGATTACTCGCAAGTTACGAATTGTAACACAGCTTATAACTCTCAAAGGAATTCAGAGACCTTTGAGAATTACTCGACTGTCAGGGGAACCAGTGTAGACAGTGAAGCCACGACTCAGAGCGCGGTGTGCAATCGTCAGTACAGGATCAACAGCAGGCACGTGAATACCGTGCCGTCGTGCAATAACAGCGAGACGGAAAACCTGGAGAAAACCACAGCCACCGTCCGTGCTCCCTGCGAAGGTTTCTTAAGTAGG
The DNA here is from genome assembly GCA_949629135.1 of Eremobia ochroleuca. Classification (NCBI taxonomy): domain Eukaryota; kingdom Metazoa; phylum Arthropoda; class Insecta; order Lepidoptera; family Noctuidae; genus Eremobia; species Eremobia ochroleuca. Next base: position 8,480,632 of record OX451393.1, read on the forward strand.
TATTATTTATTAATCGTTCAATACTTTTTTCCAACAATCAGAATCAAGAATATGAAAACTAAAATGTATCTACAAACTATTTTCAGATAATATTAATGTATCTGCAGAACCTACGCCAATCGACGAGGAAAGAGCATTTGAACATTCTGACACAGATGAGATGTCTGAGAACGGCATCCATCCTGTGCCAAGGGGAATTGTGAATCCAAATTATCCTGGCTTCCAACACTTAGCGCACACATTACAGGTAAAGTTTCACTTACAGAAAGAATCCTTGGAAGTGTTTAAACTTTGCTTGTTACAGCGACACAAAGGAAGCCCCAGTTGTTACTGAATGCTACTGGGCCGGGACGGAAACCGTGATTACTTATTTATGTGTACAATTATATGGGCTTCTACCGAGTTCTACCTGTTTGTGTAACTCCTGCAGATTTACATTTGGTTGGGACACTTTCCTTCCAGAGTTTTATTAACACGTTAATCGCCATGTCAGTCATATGTGTCTGACGCTAAGAAGTTCTACATGAGCCATGTCAGACATACAACGTGTAATGTTAAATGCGTAAAACCTCAGACACCCCAACTGATTTTTAATTCAATTGACCTATTTCAGAGAGAAAATAAGTCATTAAAAAAATTGTAAAGGTTTTATGTGCTGTTTTAGTTTTACTGGCCATTCTGATCGTTTCATGCGTCTGCGACGACGCTTTAAAGAAGACGCTTTGAAGATTTTTTGAAAAATGTGACCTATATTAAAAAGTGGTTCAATTAATTCTGCTCGTTATTCTGATCAAACTACTTTCAGGTTTTGCGCATTTAACGTTACACGTTGTATATGTCTGACGTACGCGATTTGGAGCGAATCACAGATGTCCGACGCAAACGATACATTTGCATTATGTTTCGAAAGCTTGGCATATAGTTTTAATATAGGGCCATGTCAGTCATATATGTGTGGCATAAAAAATAGTGTTTTTCCGGGAATTTTGGCAAAAAAAAATATGTTTTCTGTGATACATTAAGTTTCCTTGATACATTTTTTACTAAATTATCTAATAAAGTTACCATGGCCCATGTGAAAAATTTTCTCATCGTGGCGATTAACGTGTTAATATTTGAACTGATAATTGAATATATTTTGCTTGTTTAAGGATTATTCATCAAATATAGAAAATTTTTACCATTCAGAAAATGAAATGACTGATGATGATGTAGATATTGAAATTACTGACCTGGCATATGAACCCGAATCTAACCAAAATGGAACCACGGATTGTAAGAATATCAACAACAACAATAACGTAAAATCCGATCTAGTAAAAACAACATTGTTGTCACCACAAAATCAATCTTGTTTACAACAAAAATTTGTAGATAGTCAAATAAAAAATGATATACCAGACCTATTAAAAACTATATCTAAAAATAATAATAACAATGATGAGGCGTTCAATTATGATCTGAACTGCACGGATGCAGATATAGAAAATAATTTCCACGCCAAAGATATTATTGGTGATTTCAATAAAGAAATTGAAGATGAAATTAAACAATTACTTAACTACAATATCAACATTCAAGACGACTTAGAAGAATTACGCAAAGACATAAAAGACACTTTTGCAAAACCTATTGAAAATACTATTAATAATATAAGTGACGTTGTTAATCACGTTATTAAGAAATTAGTGGAAACGCAGTGTGATGAAAACGAGGATACTTTGAAAGATAGTTTGACGAAACAACAAACGATAGACAAAGAAGTTAGTGAAATAAATAAAGAAAATGAAAAAAATACCCGAACAGAAATGAGTTTAAGTAGGCCTACGTTTTTACTAATAGAGAATAACACCAATGGAAAGATCATGGACGCGTTTCTGTCAGATGGGAAGGACGAAATCAATGTCAACGATTATGATACGGAGAAGTTGAGCCTTAATGTGGAGAATACCATTAAGCAGCTCAGCACTGAGCTTAGAAAGATAATTCCAAAACTAGATGAAATGCGCGAACGTGATCGACTGTGGGCCGAAAGTAATAAAGAAACAGTTATTATAGATGGAAATTCTAATGAGATAGGTCATAATTCTAAAGGTTGCTGTATACTGAATAGTGTTCATACGCAAGACAAACCAGATGTTGGCAAAACTATCAGGCAAAATGATAATCATGTTAGTGTCAGAAATAACACAATACGGTCACCAAAGTAAGTATTTTCGATAATTTCAGTTTGGTTTCATGAATATTCTCATTCCTATATTTTACATTTGTAAACTTGATAATACCTATATGACTATTAATAACAAGTGTTACCTAACGGGTAACGGGGTAACTTGAAAAGTTTGTACTTAAGTATCGTGGTAAAACAGCTTACATTAGCAACTTACGTTTAAAATAGATTTGACGCAGCACGTATAACTCCGATAAATTAAGAAGGGAAGTACACACGACGTGCTCGGGAATTCCTTGTATCAGTTTAATTTAGCTGGCCACATTGAATTGGTAGAATTCTTGTAAATGAAGCGTGGTACAACAATTTGTTTGAAATTGTGTAATAGTGTAATCTAAAATGCATTCATACTTCAGTGAACCCAAGGCGGCCAGAGAGAAACAAAAAGAAATTACTTCAAGTAAAAACTCTTACCGCACTGCTCAAAGTAAAGCATCCGTCCGTAAAAATGATAACTCAAAAGATGTAGATTTGGGTAAGTCGGCCATTTTACATAGTTTTTGTTTTGTAGATAGTTGTTATTTAATATAAGTCACCTATCATTTTATTTTAATAACTTTTTTACACATATAGCGCGTTAAACCTTAACTATGTTCACGACTGTGTTTCCGGGAGCCGGCACAGTGATAGCAGCTTGCTAACGAACAAGTACAACAGAGATGTTACTTATTTTTGTTGTTGGTATTATGGATGATCGTATTCATTCTACCATCTGTTTATTTCAGTTTAGTGAGCATAGACACCTATTAAAAACATTTTTAAAATCATCAGAACTAGGTAAAATACTTAGGTATAGGTATTTATGTAATGTGTGTAATTTTATATGTTAAGCTAGGTGATTACGTTTCATTAGCATGTAGGTATTTTACATGACCTAGCCAAATCTTTAACTTTTACACTTTTACTTATAATCTACCTAGGTAAATAATAGTTTTTTTTTTCCTGTGGGGTGTTGTTTTGGTAGATACAAGTAGATACTTACCTAATTTTATCACTCGTAAGGGTGCTTGTACACGGTAAGAAAATACGCCGGGCCTACGCAAGAATTCGTGTCGCAACACGTAAGCGGTGCACGAAAAAAATCTTGTCTGCGCAAGACACGACGCGGCGAACGTTGTTGCGGAGAACGTTGTTTCGTGTGTAGAACAGACAAAATACTTGTCGTGTACACGAAGAATTTGTCTTGTCTGCCGCAGACACTGTAAATTTTCTCACCGTATACAAGCGCCGTTAATCTTCCAAAGTATAATATTATATCTTGTCTGTTATACTTAACGAAAATTATCTAAAATTTATTATTCTAATTTATTGTTGTATTGTGAGAGCAGACCGCCGGTTATTATTTGCTAGATAGGTAATAGTACATTATGATATAAGTGCGGTAAGTTGAAAATTACAGCTGAGGTGATATTGCTAGCCCGAGCCGTAGGTGAGGGCTATAAGAAAGCAGAGGCTGTAATTATCAAACCGCACGTATGTCATACGACGTTTTATAACATATTTGTGAGGAAATAAATAAAAATCGGACTTTCTTAAACGAATAAATCTTTAATTACTTGTTAAAACAGTTATTAAAATTCGAACAATTTGTAAAATTAATTGTTACGTTGCCAGTTGGCATTTTTAATGTTGTCAAGCTATTTGTAGCTCTTTTGTTTATGGCAAAGGCACAAAAAACAGCCAGTATTACTAATAAAGTAAATTAATACTTTTGTGTTTTTGTTACAGATAAACGGTTGTAATTAATTGTCAAAATTCATGAAATTAAAGAAATAATGTTTATTTATTATATTTTATCTCCCAAAGTTTATTTTATTCATAAAATGTTGACCACTTTTCTGACATAAAAACTCTTTGCTAAGATTTAAAAAAAGTACCGTTCGTTTTAGATGGAGTATCTTGATAAACCGTGCGCTTTACATTGCAATTACGCACAAGTACGTAATGAGATACATTACGATATTGAAATTTGTGCAGTAAGAGATCTTTTACGAGCAAATGTGTTATAAAAAGCAATTTATTAACTACCTACCTATTTTCTTTTGTCTTATCTTTTACAGGGAGTTTTGACGTATACAACATTGAAACAGCGTTACCCAAATTAGATTTGGATGCTATTGAGAACCATTTGAAAGCTGCAAAAGAAGCCGAGAGACGGGTGAGTTCAATCAATTTAATAAGCATTGCTTCTCTTACTAAAACCTCACCCTACCTAGGTAATCCAACAAGTCACCGCGCGGTCTGCCCGTACCTACGCATTAGAATGTACAGACGCCAGCACATCAAGCTACTACAATCTGTCAGGTTTCTTTAATAGATTTTCAACTTTATCGCTAAACTATAAGGTTCAAAGTTGATTAGGAAAATCTGACAGTTTCGAGTAGCTTGATGTGCTGGCGTCTGTACATACCAACGGGCAGACTAGGTAGGTAGGTACCTACATAATATACAATCACACTTCCCTACAATAATAATACCTACAACCTATACACAATTAAGAAGTACCTACCTAACATTAAATCTACAGTGTGAATGGTTTTTCTACACTTGGTAAAATAAAACATAAACAATAGTTTAAATTCCGCGCTGTTAAGTTAACGGTAACCGCACATTCGCGTTTGATCCACGTCTGCCGCAGCCATGTGTAACAGTTAATTATCAATAGGTAGTACGTTCAGCTTTCTAAGGTGATTCAGCGGCGTAGCAGGCTGCCAGTCTCTAAATACCGATTCATTCCGCAAGGTGTGCGAGTGGTGCTTAGACTGCATTAAAAGTTTCTGTTGTTTTTAATATTGTGAATTCAGTTAAGTGATGGCGTCAATGCCTTATTTTGTTAACTCAGAACAAAGACATTATAAAAAAGATACCAGATTTTTATTGGATTTATACACTATTACTTATGATAACCACGAATCTGTTGACAACATTTGTTGCTTGGTAAGTTTATTTAAATTTATTTTTTTTCAACTTCATGTTCCTGCTCAAGCTCAACATATTGAATATAGGTTAAATGGAACACTTTTTGACCTTGTCCTAAATGTCAAAATGACAGGGATGACAGGACTTCCATTTTTTTGTTTACTTTGATTTACAGACAGCTAACGTTCGTTAGTACAACAGCAATCCGTGCCATATTATTGCCAAAACAAAGAAGACTGACTAGTTTTTAATATGTTCGAAAATTTAGTTACTAACATTCGAAGGAAATTTAGCAAGACATCTGAACAAATCCATGAAAACGTGAACACAGATACCATAGAAAAATCTGGATTCAAACGAAGTATACATCTCTTCAAGACGAAGTTGTTCAATAAAAGTGACAGTGAAAATGTTCACGTTGAAAATTGTGACGATACTGTTTTGAGTCCAAGAGCTGTTGGCTCAGCAGAGTGTAATGCCCTGACAGAGATTGAGTGGCCTCATCTAGCCGACAATAATCCTAACATCTTAGAGAAATTTACAAGAATTGTAACTGTTACTGACCATGTTCCTTATGACAAAAATGTAAGGGTTGAATGCAGAGTGAACTTAATCGTTTCCTAATTCATTTTCAATATCTTCATTTAGGCTATTTTATGTTATAGATGTTTGTGTGTGTTCGCCACCTGCACCAGTTGACTGTGGAGACATGTTAGCAGACCTTAGTAGAAAGTAGAAATAATACTTAAATAACATTTGAATTTTAATAGAATAATACCGAAAGGCATTAACAGAATATTTATACAATTTTAATATAAAATAAACTGAAAAATACTTTGTAATACCTATTAATAATTGAAACTGTGCTAGCTTGGAATGTACTACATAGGTGTTCTTCATAGAATTATTCGAAGTGGATTCTCATGCTGCTTTTTTTTTCAGAAACGCAATGACAGAGAAGAGATCAGGAGGCGACTGGCGATGGGAGCAGATGCCGAGGAGTACTACAGTATGGGCCACACGGACCGGCCTGGGAAGAAACCCAGTCTGCATTCACGACTTCAAAGTGGTGAGTATTACACATTGCTATAAAGTTAAATGTTTGGTGTGGAATCATAAATAGATAGCTCATATAAACAATAACAAGATACTATGTAAACAATAATGATTTGAAGCAATTTGTGCTGTTTGTTGAGCACTAATTAATTTATCTTTATTAGTTAATTGCATAAATAGTTATCCTTGTTTTGACAGTCAACTGTGATAAAGTAATATCACTACATATAAAATAAACATAAAAATGCTAGATATTTTGTCACATGCTATTGGGTTGTATGTAACTAATTGATGTTTCCATTTAAACCACATAAACAACTCTTTTTCAATAGTTTCAAAGCAGCAATAAATATATAAATGAGACTTTTGGAAATCAGTTTTTTATTTACAATCTGCGTTTAATACCAAAAAGGGTCATTTCATTTCTTATTTATTTTACAGTAATTATTGCTGAACAAACATAAAAACTTAGCTTATTCCTACAATATGCAGATTGTATCTACATTCTTTATTCCACAATCACTTTGTGATGTTCTCATACTAAATGTGTTGTGGTGTCTGGTACAGGGATGAACCTACAAATATGTTTCATGAATGAGACAGCATCTGACAATGAATCTCAAGCATCAGACTTAGAAAAAAATTACAATAACACAAAAAGTTTGTCAAGGTCAAGTATTTTTAGCAAGTCGGGCTACAACCATCCGTATCAAACAAGACCGCTATCAGTTAACATCACAAAACATGACAAAATAAGCACCGTGCAGAGTGGTGAGTACATCCTGCCTATTGTTTCATGTTGGGGGGTCGCTCTGTGTGCGGACAATTGATTTTAAATTAACACCATTACAGAAGGCTCGCCATTAAGCATTTAACTTTCCCTGTCTTGGCTTTTGAGTTCTATTGTAATTGTAAAATGAAAGTTATTGGTAAAAAAGTAAATTACAAGAATGCATTATGTTTCTAACAATTGGAAATTGATTTTTTGTTGCAAGTCATGGAGCATCTTAATATTAGATTTTTTTATATAATTTCTGTTTTAAAATATCTTGCATGTAATCAATATTAGTTTATCAATCTTACAGAATTATTTATGTATCATACTTGTTTGCAGGTGCAAAACTACGCCCTACGTCCCTTTCATTAAAGACAAAGTCGAGGTCGTCTCATTCTTTAGGGCACATTGAAATAAAAGAGTCTGACTTCTATGTCCTACAAGCTACTCTACAGACTGAGGCCAGGGTTGCACTGGCACAGGCAAAAGAAATGGCTCGTATTCAAATGGAGGTATGAAACTACAATGCGTTTTATATTATCTAAGAATCTATGAACTAGACTAGTATGTTGAATGCCTGGTTGAGCTTTGTATCATAGTTTTGTGTAATTAAGCTATTACTTATTTAACTGGTGAAGCGATTTATGTACTCAGTCAGTAATTTATTCAGCTTAAATTGTGTCTGCAGCATGATATCCTATCCTATACCTTCATAAAAATGGAACACAGATTATATTTACATTAAGTACCTGGAAATTCTATTGACAAGTAGTAGTAAAGAAAGACACATTCCAAAAATAAATAAATCAGGCTATCAGACATGCGACATCCAGCCTATCAGACATGCGACATCCAGCCTATTGTCAGCAAGTTTAATCTTAGTGTGGTGCACTATTGCAGCGCGAGCGCCGCAGCCGCGCGGTGTCGCCGGTGACGGAGATGCTCCGGCGCAGCATGCAGAAGGCCAACGTGCCGCTCGCGCCCGACCGCCGCCGGGTGTCGCGACAGCTACTCACCGACATGAACATCGCGCAGTTGCAGGTTTGTTTCATATCAAAATTAAAAGTAATTTGTTCAAATTAGACCAAGAATCACCGCTTTTTGAACGTAAAATTTACATATGACAGCTCACCAAAACGCCCGCCCTTCACCGATTCCTAGTGCTTTGATTTAGGAGAAGTAGCGCAACAAACTACCCAGCCAGCACATCTGTCTCTGTGTAGAAGAACTTGATTCTATAATATTATGCAAAGTAATTAACATATAAACAAAACAAACAAACAAAACATTAAATTAAATTATTTGCCACTAACTGTGCCCGCGACTCCGTTCGCGTGCATGTCGGAAAACAAATTGGATTTCATTGATTTTTTTTTGCGCAGAACCTTAATTTATTTTCTAAAATAAAAATAATCGGTCCTGCCGTTTACGAGAATAGCCGGAACAAACAGACAGACAGACAGACAACAAAAGTAACTGTTTTTTGTTATAGGTATCGTATACTTTCATATGCATTTAGTAAAAAGTTGTTATTTTGACATTACAAACAGACACTTTAAATTTTATTTAATTGTATAGATTGTCAGCTAGCACACGCTAAAACAACTCGTATTCCTGCCGAATGCTGGCACTCCTTAAGGCGTATTTTTTAAAAATATTTTTGTGTATTAAGCCGATGTAATAAGTACCCAATTGTTATAGGAATAAAGTTTATTTTATATTAGAAAAACGATGCGAATATTTTCCTAGTGGGCGATTATGTGGCAAATGTTTAAGAGTAAATGGCGCCCTCAAGTCGATACTCGTATAAAAACTTCTTGATATTTAATTCTGTTAATTCTCACACTGCTGATGCTGTGCAGATTGGTGCCGATTCTGTTTTTTTACAAACTAAACTAAATTCAAGTTCAGTGCATCTTTTTATTTATTTAACTAATATTTATCTTCTGTCCTTTTCTTAATTAAATAGAAAGAAAAAGATGCACAGAACTTAAATTTAGTTTAGTTTGTGAACAACAGAATCGGCCCCAATATCAGTTTACAATAACGACATCCCTCTGGTAGGTATCATTTACGAAACTTGTCGGGGTATTCAGCCGGACCGGAACATTAGGATTATGTTGTCTACTTTAGGTGTTACGACTTCAACAAATAAATATACCTACGTGAAGCAAAGGCCTTGAAGTGCTCTCCTGTAGTGTTGCCTATCGATAGTCGACTATCGCTTAACTATCGATAGTTGACGTCATATCAATAGTATCGATAGTCTATCGATAGTATCGATATTATCGATAGTATGATACAGGGCAATAGAATTGATATACAAAAATATCGATAGTATCGATACTATCGAAGACCAGCATATGTTTAGGAGCAATACTATCGATAGTATTGATAGTATCGATAGCTCACACTATCGATAGTTTTATAAACGGCGATAGTATTATATACTATCGATAGTATCGATAGTATCGATGGTATCGATACTATCGATGCTATCGATAGCACTATTGATATTGTTACTAGTTTCCGAGGTCATCTATCGATAGTGAAACTATCGATAGTTGGGCAACTACACTCTCCTAAATTTTCAAATGTCTAGATGCTAATACAAAGACTAGTGCAGTATAAGTAAAGATGGTTTTGTTTCAAAGTTATTCAGGACGAATGCAATAATACATAAATTATCCCACGCTCTATGCCATGATAAGTTATGAAACTGCATTTATTTATGAATATCAATAGCTTCCCACTTGAACTATATTCGGTATGTTGCCATATTGTGCTCATATGATTCATATTGTATGCATAATTCTGCCCTCACACGACACTTCTTTTTGCCGTTCTAAAGATTCGTGCCGAACTGATCTAGAATAACGAACATTGTAAGTAAACGTACAATATGATACGATTGCTGGTTTTTATGACGTTTCGCCGCGGCCTTGAGGATCAAGATCGACTCCGGCGCAAGCTGACTCATGCACAAAGACCATTTATACAATGGATTTATCCAATCACAATGACTATTGTGCTAAGATTTTGTTGATTTTTTTGTGGAATTAGATAAAAATGCAAACTGTTTATTGCACACAAAATAAAACAAAAATGGTGTGTTTTCAGTGTTGATCTTCCATATTGTGACTCGTTCAAGGACAAAGCACTTCCGCCACCATTTTGCTATTCGCAGTTCCGGTTCCAAGGGTATGGAATCTGGTGAAATTGCAGGGACGTGAGACCTTTTTGAGTCTACGGTCGCCGACCAGGGGACAGCCACCACCTCTTATAACAGTATTATTTTGATCCTACTTCGGTGTGAGAAAAAGAGCTATAGGTACAGGACTTATAGCTTCATTTTCCACTGTGAAGTAATATTAAAATAATATTGTTGTAAGAGGTGGAGGTACAGTCACTGAGGTCGGCAACGTAATAACAATGGTTTGAGTACCTATTGCAAGTCTCCATGACGGCTTTAACAACTTTCAATTAGGCGGCAGTTCAGGGGCATCGACCTGTTTGCTAACAGAAATACAATATCAAAACTTGCAAACATGTGGCTAAACTGTGGAAACGAATAAAACAGACAGATTCACTTTCGCATTTATAATATTAGCATACCGTGTATTATATGCGTGGTGTGTTGTGTAATTACCTTCAGAAATGGACACGAAATCAATGATCTCCATAACATTTAAAACTTTAATTTGTACTTCGTAAGGTTCAAAATTATTCTTAAAGCTTAATTGTGCAGTATCTAATGACTTTATACACCGTTAGCAGTCTTTATGGCTATAAGTAAGAATTAATGCTTAAACTTTCCAACGGTACATTATAATAATGCGTGTTTTTACTAATAATACACTTGCGTGCAACAAAATTGGCCCACCCCATGCTCTCCATTTGAGAGACTATATCTTAAAATTCGTAATGAATACAACGTGTAACGTTAAATGCGCAAAACCTGAAAATAGTTTGATCAGAATAACGAGCAGAATTAATTAAACCACTTTTTAATATAAGTCACATTTTTCAAAAAATCTTCATTAAAAACGTTGCCGTGTCTATTTATTAATAGGTCAAGCAACCCAATGTCAGCGCGGCGCAGCGGCCCGGTGACGACTCCTCCCTCGATAAAGCGTCGTCGCAGACGCAAGAAACGATCAGAATGGCCAGTAAAACTAAAACAGCACATAAAATCTTTACAATTTTTTTAATGACTTATTTTCTCTCTGAGATAGGTCAATTGAATTAAAACTGAGTTGGGGTGTCTGAGGTTTTGCGCATTTAGCGTTACACGTTGTATAATTTATACTTTTAGGTTATATTGTGTGAAGGTAGGTAAGGTACAGTTTATTTGAACATATTTCATATTTTGATAAAAGCAATATTCTTGACAAGATCGACTCGATTCTTCAGATCACTCACTTTTGCTCGGAAAAAGTGCGTAACTTTTTTCTGTTTGTTTAATCAAAATTGAACCTGATTTTTTTAACGGACTTCAAAAAAAAGGAGGTTCTTTATTCGACCCCCATTTGTAAATTCGCGATTTTCTTAAAAACGAATTAATCTTCTTTGATAATTATTTCACTGACGTAATCAACACACTTTCAGGAATGTTTTAATATATTAGGTTAATGTTAGTAAAACTTGTTGAATTATATACAACGTGTAACGTTAAATGCGCAAAACCTCAGACACCCCAACTGATTTTTAATTCAATTGACCTATTTCAGAGAGAAAATAAGTCATTAACCTCGTAACGCCCAAGCTAAATTTCGCAAGATGAGCTAAACGCTCAATGTATACTGTATTGAACAAAGCTACATACGGCATTCCGGCCCAGACTAAAAACAAAACCTTCTCCTAAACGCCCAATGTACATTAATTAATTTAAATGCATGTTTGCAATGTGTAATACAGGTAATACTGAATGTCACTTTGTTCAATACATTGTACATTGGGCGTTACGAGGTTAAAAAAATTGTAAAGCTTTTATGTGCTGTTTTAGTTTTACTGGCCATTCTGATCGTTTCTTGCGTCTGCGACGACGCATTGGCTTGCTTGACCTATTAATAAATAGACACGGCAACGTTTTTAATGAAGAGTTTTTGAAAAATGTGACCTATATTAAAAAGTGGTTCAATTCATTCTGCTCGTTATTCTGATCAAACTATTTTCAGGTTTTGCGCATTTAACGTTACACGTTGTATAGATACGCCACGTAGTTTTATTGATGACAGTAAAATTTTACATTGTTTCTTAACTGGTTGAATGCCGTGATTACAGAAACAATTAAAATACGAAAGGTTAAAGCGAGACCGATCAATGATCGGGTAAATCTTATGTCCAATTATAAAATTTAAATACAATATATTTAATTTTGAAAGTTCCTGAAAGTCTGCTCCTGTATGAGAAGAGGTCAATCATAACCTGCAGTAGGTCAATCATAGTCGCAATGCCCATATTAAAGCCTGATACGAGTCTCTGATGAGATAAATCTCATGTTAGCTGTTGTGATTTGATGATCAATTTACAATAGCCAATTAGAAAATTTAATAACATTCACCAACAGATTAAACTGAGAAACTCGGAGATTGTACACTAAGTTGATTAACTGATTGACAAAGATATTTTATTTTAATATCTTCATTGAATCATGCTAAGTAATGCTTATTGTAATGGTACTTAGTCCAAAAAAGTATATATGAATACATAAAAGTAAACGTATTTACGGAGTTTCTTTTGCTCTAGACGGTTATTATTCGTATTTGCAGGTGATAGTGAACGAGCTACACTCTCAGATCGAGTCGCTGAACGACTCGCTCGTCAAGATGCTGATGGCGCGCGACGAGCTGCACATGGGACAGGACTCCATGCTCGTCGACATTGAGGACCTTACGCGCTATCTGTAAGTCACAGTCCAGTGATGTCTACTTTACCTTCTACTCCTTAGTATTCTTTCAGGGGGAATAAATATAAATAAAATATAATGGATAATTTTGTATGGGACCAGAACAAAAAAAAAAAAACTGTAGCACTATGAGCCTGTATTTTATGCCCTCAGGAAGTAGTTTCATTAATCCTAGGAAAGCTGTCTGAATTCACTTGGAGAAAAAAGATATTTGAGGAAGTAAAATTGATGTAATAAACGAAAATATTTAACCTATTCTCTAAAAACTTATTGAACTGCAGGTGATGGACCGTTTTTGAAATTATTGAACCTCCAAAAACATTTTGCGCTGCTAATAATGCACGCTTTTTAAATAATTGAGCCTCTTTACTTTCTGGTCTTTTGTAGTAACAAAGCTAACTTACTCCGACCAAACGGGTTAGGTTAGGACTGTGGGTTGTTTGTCTCTTGGCCATGTAGTATTTTTAGGACCCCATATAGGTTTACCCAATACAGATAGGACCCGTATAGGAGGACCCGATATAAGTTTGAGGTTCACAAAAACGGGCGCAATCAAAAATAACTGTATAGTAATATTTTTAGCAGCGCATAGAATTATTAAAGGTTCTGTAATTTTGACCAAAAAAAAAGAAACATGGATTTAATCCACGTTTTTTTTTTTGCACCTCACAAAATTACAGCAAGTTATAAAGAGGCTCAATTAATTTAAAAAAAAACAGTGCATCATTAGAACCGGTAAGAGTTTTTAGAAGTTTATTAATTTAAAAAAGTGTCCCTCTTTAGCAGGTCTGTAAGTTTTGAGAGGATAATTTAAATATTTCCCTTTATTAGATCATTTAATTTCCTCACATATCTCTTTTCTCCAAGTGAATTTAGACATGATGTCTTGGGATTCACTAAACTACTCCACGAGGCCAACAAAAATCAACATAAGGTACGGTCTTACCCATTCTTTATTACTGAAAAAACTAAAATAGTTTGATAAAAACCCAGTTTCGTTCATTTTATTGAGTGAATGTTGTTCTTTTGTAATTTAAACCAACAGTTTTTATTTTTCAATATTACAAAGTTGGTTCCAAAGTGAAAGTTGTTTACACTCATGTATACTTTCACCCCCCTGAAAGGATAACAATGAGCGTGAAGTCAGCCACTTTACATACAACACGTTTACCATAGTTATAGCCATCTCGCACGCATAGGTACTTGGCGAGCGAAGCCAGATATTTACCATGTTTAATCCAATATCATTTTAATAGTGCGTAGGACATAAACTAAACAACGACGTTTGACGAAGTTGAAAGTGACACGTGTTCTACTTTCAATAACATACATTTGAATGAAGAAATAGAGCACGCAATCATAATAAAGCGCAGCCTTTGAGAGTTTTTTTATGTTTGCAGACAACAACGTTATGCTATATTAACTATGTAACATTACAGAAATAAGGCAAAATGCCAGGGTCCAAGGAAAAGCAACGGTCACTTATAATAATTTAAACACAGTGTTTCCTTAACCTTTTGACCGCCACGGACGGCTATAGCCGACAAACGAAAACGTGCCAAACACGCCACCGACGTCTACAGCCGTCAAGAAAACGACGTTTTTTAAGTACAAAATAAATATACTAAATTAGAAAAGATTTATTTTGTACTTAAAAAATGTCGTTATCTTGACGGCTGTAGACGTCGGTGGCGTGTTTAGCACGTTTTCGTTCGTCGGCTATAGCCGTCCGTGGCGGTCAAAAGGTTAATACCTGATAATTTATGTTCATTTTTTTCGTTTTCACTGTATCGTGAATATAGATGTACGACTTTCAATTTGTGCGACCCGAGTCTCGGAGAAAACGAAATCCCGGAAAACATGGTTGTAGAGGAAGACCTCGATGTAACGATCAATAATATTCACACTTATGTAGAAAATAGCAAACATCTGTTAGAATATTATTTCTTAGATTCGACTGGTATCTTACATAATACATATAAATTACAATAGTCCCATAATATTTCATAATAGAACTGCCGGAAGTAGTCTAAACATGTATTTCCAATATTATTATGATTCATCGATTCAACACCTCATTTTAGAATCCGACTAACTTTTCGATCATTTTTCAGGGGCGTCAAAGAGCAGACTAAGAAAACCAAAGGCACTACTAAATCGGGTATGAGGAGGCTCACATCTTTAGTGCACAAATAAGTACACAATATTTTAACATTAGGCTTATTATAACTGCGATCTATCTATTTAGTACATTCAATGGTGGTCACTGTAAGGCATTATGGTGGTCAATGTAACAGTGCGAAAGATAGATATTACGACAGAGTCCTAGCATTGAGTCAGTTTAAGGTTGAATACACACGTTAGCAAATTAAAGTGAGATATGAGCATTAATGAGCAACAACGATTCGATATGCACGTGTTTTTGTAAATACACTACAGTAGTGCTATTCTGTAAAGATCTGACCGTGATAACTCGGGTGAGGTGAGCTTAAAGTGAGCTGTAATTAGTGTCAATCCCTAGCATCAGATGGAATGACAGCTCACTTTACCTAACTTCTCACGGTGAGATTCTATCAGAATCGACCGGCTGCAAATTCACTGTCGTTCCACATAGACATTTAAGCTAATAGTAAAAGTGAAAACGCTTTGTATATCGAATCGCTCTGTATGATGTTCGTCAACATAAAAGTTGATGTAAATATGTTGTACTGACTCAGTGAACTGCATTAGAACACACGTTAGTCTGCTGGGAGAGCTGTTTTTACACACAATTTTAAGCAGTTTGTGCCTGACAAGACTAGAACCCAGGGTACTAAGAGTATTCAAATAACTACAACTTGAAATCTCACTAATTATTATTATTACTTGTACATCTATCTTCGCACTGTAAATGTTATTGCTAAATCCTATAATCGATCATTTTTGTGACAGCTGAGTTAATTAAAATGTTCAGGGTCGCGGTGGTTAGAGTCGAGGCAAATTCCGTGTGGCAATTATTACGAGAATTTGAAATCAAATTGTTCCAAATTGTTCGACGTTACTCGTTTATGGATACACTTGAATGCATTTATTAGTACCAATAATAACAGAATGAGGTTCTTTGGCATTTACTGTAGCTAAATATGCGATATTTTTAATTTAACTTGAATGACGAAATTTTGAGAAAATATGCTAGTTAGTATACAAACTGTTCATTTTCCATGGCTGTAGACCAAGTTACAATCAATATATATTATAAAAGAAAGTGTACAATGTGCGTGCCGCTAAATATCAGAAATGAGTCCCGGTACGATCAAGTTATATGGTGTGTTAACCCTCTTTCTGCTGTCCATGAAGAAAGTTCCCGTTTTTACCTGAAGGGCAGGCTTTTGGAGATATAAGGGCTGGAATTGTCGCTTTCTAGAAATTTCGAGAACAGTCCAGAACATTCGAGAGTATTTGAGAGCATTCCACAACATTCCAGAATATTTTGGAATGTTCCTGAGCGAAGTCGGGTACCCCAGCTAGTTAATTTATAGAAAGTGAAGGCTATGTTAAACAGAATATTCATCAGAATGAGTCGAGATGAGCTGGTCGTTAGCATACAATTAGCCACATCGCCGCGGCCCAACTGTTTACACTGCGTGGTGTTCCTTAACAGCTGTTATTGCAATATATTTGTATATACTGGTTCTCTCGTTAGTAAAGTAACTCCGTCACAGTTCCCTATAATTATAAATGTGTATATCGGATTTACTGTATATTCAAATTATACATGTCCGCTTTAAATAGATACATATTATAGCCCACCTAAATATTATATTTTACAATATTATTCGCAGATTAGAAAAATATTTTTTCATAATAGTGCTCATTGTTATCTATAGATAATGCGTCTATGCCTTCGGGGTGAGGTGGAGGCTACCACTGCGGTATTTATTTATTCTTACAATATTTTATAGCCGAAATATTAATCAACCATTATGTTAGAATTTATGTGTATACGATTACTAAAAGTATAAAAAGCAATGTAAAATACTGATAAGGTTAAGGTTTTGGATAAACTATCTCTTCCAATTTTAAACAATGCAATTTACATTACTGACATCGATGAATGAAACCATGGTGAGGAAACCTGGACTTGTCTAAACTAATATTATAAAGAGAGAAGATTTGTATTTTACGTTTGTTTGTTACGCTTTCATGCTAAAACGGCTGAACGGATTCGAATGAAATTTGGCACATGGGTAGACCATGACCTGGATTAGGATTTAAGATACTTTTATGCCGATATTCCCACGGTGTCGAGACTTATGAGGGTGAAACCGCGGCGCGCAGCTAGTAGTTAATAAAAGTCTAAAATCGCCAACCCGTCTTGAGCAAGCGTGGTGATCATTGCTCGTGACTTCTCAGTTTGAGAAGAGTCTTTTACCCTGCAGTGGGACAATAATAGGCTGGTATTATTATTATTATTTATTATTATTACTTATTAATAATGCAATTTTTATATAAATTAAAAAAAAACCCCGCATGATCTCTCAACGAAGGCATAGGTGGTGACTTTTTATAAAATAGTATACTCACGATATATACAGGTAGGCATGTAGAGATGCACATGCCGTCGATCATGTCCAGTGATCTTATCGGAGGCTTGTAATGAATGTAGTTTACATACTAAATAACTAACGGAATGCAAATCGAGCGCGACCCGTGATTACCTCGTCAATACCTTCATAATTTACTACCTAACAAACTGGAAATGTTTAATTAATATTCAATATATATCACTTTTATCTACAGTAATATATCTAGACTAATTGTTGGTTACGATGTCTCATTTTTATAACTGTTTATGTACAAAACTTTTCAATTTGTTGAAAATATATCTTAGAAAAAAAAAAAAAAATCTGCATTTTTACGACTTTCACGTTCTAAATAATACTACTAACTGTATCACAGTATTTACATGTGATAATTCACTCTGTACTTATAAATCACAAAAATGTATTTCAATGTTCAGAATATTTATATAATCCTAAATAAATATTAATGTTAGGTAGTATTTTATTCACGTTTGCATTCCAAAGAAATATTTCGCTGTCTGGTTATTTGTTGTGTGTCCAATAACTATCAAATACCGGGTGCTTTTTTTTAAAGGCTCCAAATTTTTACAGGGTGTTCTACTCATGAATATGAACAACTTTCACTAAGGGAGCAACTCTGAGTACATGAAAAAAAAAATCAGCTGTTTCATACATTTTGGTCAAGTAGGTATTGAACTTTTGTATTAAACAGCTGATTTTGTTTTCGTAATTTCAGAGTTGGTCCCATAGTGAAAGTTGTTCATATTCATGAGTAGAACAGCCTGTAAAAATTTGGAGCCTGTTAAAAAAAACATCCAGTATATGGTTCCATCTAACAGCAAATAGTTAAACTATGGATCTTTCTTGCCTTATCCAAATAGTTTAATCTCGCTAAGCTCTAAGCAATTCGTCGGTGATACATAAACATATTATTCTTACATTCATAATACAATGTTAATTAGATATGTATTTATGTCGTTATAAGCTTGAGTATTTTACGAACACTTTGTATGGCCGCACTGTTTCATCTCACATATCCATCTCTTGTGGTACTTAACTCATCTTGCAACTTATTAATCCAAGTAAAATACTCAGACTTATAATAGTCATACTATAATAGGTACTGACTTGAAAGACACCATTGTTATCAGTTTTTCTAGGTATGTATAGGCGTCTAAATTAAAACAAAATGTATCATTAAAATAAGTTAATTCGTCGTGGTTTAATAGCTCACTGTTATTCTTCTATACTATTGTTTATTACTTGGGACCTCAAGTGTTATTCCTATTATTGTGTACCTATTGATATTAAGTATCTTTCTTACTTTTTTATGTAGTCGAATATTATATAATATTATGTGTTATTGGGCATAGTCGTTTTCAGGCTCTTTAAAATCTGAACCTGAACAGATTTTAAGGTCTAGAAGTAATGATTATGTCTGATGATTAGTTTTGCTGTGCTAGATTTAGTTACCATTATTGTTAGTTCTACAAGTTGTAACTTAAATAACGCACAACCTCAAAGGGGTCTTTGTACTCATCATTATGAACAACTTTTACTATGGGACCAAAACCGAAATCACAAAAAAAAAATCATTCTTATTTTTCTCTTCATGTTCTCACACACTATTGTCTACATTTCTTTTTTACTTCTCCTTTCGCAGGTCTGCTGGAAGAACTTTCTTAAGAAACTTTAAACCTTATGCTTTAGCGCTAAAGTTGAAAATCTATTAAAGAAATCTGACAGATTGTAGTAGCTTGATGTGCTGGCGTCTGTACATAAATAATAAAATAAATAAATAATCAGCGGTTCCCTACATTTTGACGAGTTATTCGAACATAAATGTAGGGAACAGCCGATTTTTTTACGATTTCAGGTTTGGTTCCGTAGTAAAAGTTGTTCATAATGATGAGTATAATGATCCCTTAAGAGGTTGTGCGTTAATTCTGGGACATGTTGTATATAATTTCGTGCATATATCTAAGATATGTTTGTATGTACGAGGGCTAAGACCCGTGCTATCATTTACATTACGGTCTTGCGTTACCTTCTAATAAGTCAGTCCGTTTTGGCTTTTCGTGGCCTCTACCACAGTGACGTGAACGATTAAAATTTGCGATAAAAATGCTACTGGTTCGAATACTACAACCAACCAACCAACCTTGTAAGATTAGAACACGTAGTAGATACGTAGTGGTTTGTGGGCGTGAAACCCTGCAAAGTACCTATGCTTCTTAACATAATATGAACATAGAAGGAATTTTCGCGCTATGTTAATTTTCTGTCTTCTACTCGACACATACATATAACCGACTTTCTTGATATACTTCGTTAACAGGGCTCCGACGTGTACCAACAACTTTATTACATCATTCTTACCGTGATGTAGGTGATACTACGAATGTATCAAGCAAGCTCTTTGATATTATGTTAACTATGTACAGACGCCAGCACATCAAGCTACCCGAAACTGTCAAATTTCTCCAAACAACTTTGAACCTAATGCTTTAGCGATAAAGTTGAAAATCTATTAAAGAAATTTTATGAAAGCTTGATGTGCTGGCGTCTGTACCTTTCTCTCTAAATTGTTTACTAAAAGCATACTAGGCGCATTTATTTACCTAAATGTTATTCACTAGGTTAATCAAAGTTTAAATTTACACAAGAAGCTAATATTATATGTATTAATAATGAAATGTTGGAAATAAGTATAGCATTACAAATTATAATAACGCAAGTGTGCACCTTAGCCGCACTCCAGTATAGGATATGAACGTTCCGTAAGTTACGCTATTGAACAATACAATTATACTTACATAATATAATTTATGTATGTATTGTAATATATTTTTATAACGTTAGCGGACGTAGCACCGACAAGGTGAATTTGACAGGCCGATATTACCGGTGTTCTTTAAAAACATAACTAAATGTTTTTTTTTTATTTTTTATTACTTACTCTGGGTTACTATATTTTTACGAGCATTCAACACAGGTGCACTTGAACTCATTCAAAACGTTAATACAATGTATTCATCCTGTTTGCAAATGTTATTCTGATAATCTTCTGCTAAAACCTGATTATTATGACAATTTTATGACTCATTACAAGTGTGGTAAAAGCTCCATTGACGTTAAAAAACTGTAAAATATAATTAAATATTCGTCGTTTCAAGAATAGCACTTCTTTTATCTTTGTATCCATTAATTGAATGGTGAAAAATATGCATTTCGAAAAAAACATTTCTGTACTTCAAATTAACAAAAAGGGCAGACTATATTTTACTGATAAACTATATTTTTTTATAATCTGGGGACGGCTAATATTATGAGCTGACTATTTAACACCACACACTAGTTTCCAACATTTTTGATATGGCAACTTACAGAATTGTACTCTTTTCGTTAGTGATTAAAGTTTACAGGGAATTTATATAACAGCTGAATTAAACAGAGCTTTCAACTGCTAAATATTTTATTAAACTTATGAAAGGTTTTACTTATGATTAATTATTCGACAAGTTATTATGATAATTGTACTTCTTTTGTTTTCCTTTGTTCTTCAATATGTTTTCCACTGGCGTTGATCTGGCAGAGTAGGTCGTCTACCGCCGTTCGTGGTAAGATACAAGAATGCTTGGCGTGCTTATTGTCAACTCTTACCGACATGTGATAAAATATTATTGAATATTCTAAATAAACGGGAAAGTGTTAGTATGGACTTTTATTTTAACCTCCGACTCAGGTAAATACAATGCATACCAGCCGGTCGATTCTGTAAAAATCTCACCGTGAAATCATAAGTGAAGTGAGCACTTAATAGTGTCAATACCTACCATTACGGAATGACAGAGCTCACTTCCCGCTCACTTCACCTAAGTTCTCACAGTGAGATTTTTACAGAATAGCACTGCTGATCATAATGTTGTTTATATTGGACACTGAACAAAGATTTAAGTTAATGGCAAATAACAGTAAGCTATGGCAGTTGTCTGGTTGTAATTAGGCATATATTATATTATTTGAATCGTGTGATTTTAAAACAACATAATTATGTCAAGGAGCTATAATTTTTCAGTAGAGACAAAAAACTGATTATAATTTTAAACATGTGTTGCCTGCAATATGTCTAATGGAAAATTAGATTATTATTACCAAAAATTAGTCTATCTTCAAGTATATGTTACAAATCAGGCTGTATGTATATATGTAGTACAAAAAAAGTTTACCAGTAAAAATATATAACCTTAAAAAAACTTTGGGCATGTGTTCTTTCAAAACGATATGGGACATGTGTTGTTACAAAACTATATAGACCTGTCATCATATCAGCCTGTTTACGTTCACTGCTGGACATAGGCCTCCCAAGGATCTCAACAGCTGTGAAAACCACAGTAGGGGTAGACCTGTACTTGTTACAAAAATACATTCTATAGGAAATATGTAAACTAATACTCATATTAGAAATAATCATCTTTATTAAACTTAAAAGCTAAATTTCACAGGTTACACTCACACAGGTTATCCTCAATAGTGGTTGGCCAATCGAAAATCTCTTCATAAAAATTTTGAATTGCAGGTTCATCTGGGAGGTACTGCGTAAGTTTTCACATCATTCAATTTCTTGACATTGATAGGTTTTTTCCCATCTAGAAAAGCTTTTTGAGAAAGCATAGTCAGTAAACTACTGGAATTGTAATTTTTAAGTCTAAAAGTGTGTTCTTTCAGTCCATCAATGTAGTCACGAGCAAGAACACAGCCTCGTTTATGGTAAAAAATGTCAGTGGACATGAGTGGTTTTTAAGGCAAATATGTAAATAGGCCTGAAAAACAAGATGCGTTCAAAAACTCGATTTCTAAAAAAGTGGCGTTTGTGTTGTTTTAAAATCACACGATTCATTTAGAGTTTTAATAGGTTTATTATAATATGTATCTATACTAATATTATAAAGAGGAAAGATTTGATTGTTTGTTTGTATTGAATAGGCTCCGAAACTACTGGACCGATTTGAAAAATTGTTTTACCATGAGAAGCCGACATTATCCCTGATGAACATTTAGGCTACTTTTTACCGCGGGAAAATGCTTCATTCCTGCGGGAAAACGGGTAATAGGATTTAAACGGCGGGAATTTTGAATTCTACGCAAACGAAGTTGCGGGCGGATGCTAGTTCTTTATATATTTAAAATATTTATTCCTCACACACACAAACACAGGTGCAATCATGAAAATTCTTTCATGATTACACCTGTTGGTCTCTGCATCACCCAAAGGTTGATTGGTAGAAAATGTATATGGCATTAAGTCCGCCTCTCTACATGTATGTGTTTGAAGTATTAAATAAATAAAAGGTTGAATTTCATAACAAAAGGCTTTCGAGATACGTCTCAGCATTGCTTCCAATATTCAGTATAGAGAGCCTACTTTATCATAGGTATCACCCCAGTTTCCTTTGCATCATCTAGCAGAAAAAGAAACGTAATTTTCGAAGACAGAGGCCTAGCACAGCTGCAATACCTGTCTCGTGGGTCATGCCGACCTATATCTGCCCTATCTATTCACACCACAGACAAGGGAATTGTTGTAGTTCACACTTGTTCCTTTCACACCAGCACACAGCATTTCTTCTTGGTGATAGAAACGCGTAGAATTATTAAATAAATCAAAGCAAACTGTAAGGCTTCCTCTACATGTCACCTGAATCGGACCGGCGCCGGAGCGCATGTTTGTGATGGCAATGTCTTACTGATCTGATCGTTGCTTTACTATTTAAAACACGGCAAAAATGTGGTTTTCACGCGGTTCCGGCGCGGCACTGGTATGATGCGTGCGCGATATTTATTTGTATTCGCAAACATGCATGTCATGTGCAGGAAGCCTCAGAGAACAGCTGACAATCGTTGATTTTACATCAGCACATGAAAAACTGTTCTGGTTGGCGTAGAGAATGTAAGGTAGGTGTGTGCACACTGACCAAAAGATGGAAGCGTACAGTATTTTTATCGCAGGAAGCGACGCGCGCTTTTTTTGTGTTAACCAAGTGCACGAACACGCTGTGAATGTGTGTGAAGACGAGTAGCGTCAGCACATAACACACACACACACACAAGCTTCCGACTTCGCCATTGTCTCGGATGGTACTGAGAGCTGCGCTTACATACACATTCTGAACGTGTTTGTACACTTGGTTGGTTGGTACAAGTAAAGCGCGCGTCGCTTCATGAGATAAAAATACCGTATCTACCGCTTGACATTAATTTACCTGCTAAAAGATGGCGTCTGGCGATTTTTCTCAACCATTTCTCGACCTTCCTGATCCTCACAATTTCTATCGATAATTCGGCACCGTATTTCAATAATATCCAACACTAACTTCCCTATAGGTAAGTCGGATTGGTACCTACCTGCCTACATGCGACCTCGTGACATCTGTAACTGTGATCTTTATCGTCCTGCGAGGTTGCTAATATACTTAGGTTAGGTATACCTTTCTAAATGCATTTGGTGGGTATTTGGGTAAATACTACTAAAAAGGACCCGTTGTAAATAATTCCTAATACCTACCTACACAGGTGTTTTTCCGAAAGTATATTATATAACATTTAAATACATCACAAATTGCATAGTATAAACAAAAAAACACTTAAAACAAACACTATCTAGGTACTTATCTCTGTGCGGTGTCAATTCCCACAATTCTTTAAAATGTTGCGCGGTGTCAAAACCATGGCTGACCCCAAATTGAAACAGTCACCTGCACGCCCAGGTGCGTACGCGCAATTAATATCATCCTCTAATAGATACACCTCGCAATAATAATTTATTTGTTTTATTGTCTTTATCGCTAGCGAAGAATTCGACACGTTAATCGCGTAAACCTAAATATATTGTTTCCTCCGTTGCGAAATGCTATTCAAAATGTTCCCATTTATTGGACCACTTCTTTATCTTAATTGAAAATATAGACGGAGATACCTATTATTTTTTTATTTTTTTTTGTAGGGTGTATTAATTGTGTGAATAAACACATTTGCAATCTTATCATTGTTTATTGGGCATCAGCCAGCAGTTTGGGGCAAATTAATTTCCTATGGGAACTAATATCGCAGCTACATCGTTTTCCTTAGCCAAGTGTTTCGGGGGGGGGGGACCTTTATTAGTTTACCTATAACATTAATTTCAAAATACATTAAAGTTTAATCAATGTATCAATTTATTAGTTTCATAAATTGGTTGTAAATTAAACTCCTTTTAATTCTACTTTTTTTTTGATAAATTGCATTCAGTCGGTAGATAGACACCTAAGTATGTACACAACTATGTCATATTTGTCGATATGTCCCCACTGTCCCCAATAGGTAACTTTTGATTAGCTAAGTGCCCACGTATGTAGGTACAGGAGTTTGATTCAAAGTCTGATTAGTTGGTGCGTCATGTGTTTTATTTATAACCGTCGATGCTGTTAAAGTTATCGTGGAAGTGATCGGTTCGCTTGAGGAGCATGCAAATCACCGCACTACGCCACGAGGCGGCATGCGGGCTTACTCCTCACTACCACAATCGGGGGGAGGCACGGCTTACATTAACATTTATTTTAACAAAAATTAGTTTGTTAATGTGTATTGTTATGCAGTTTTGGATACCATCAAATCCACTGATATCCTTACACATTGTAAGAAAGTACTAAATAATGGAAGGTGTGCTCATGCCATTTTACATTATGGAATCTATCTCATTGTATAATTGTTGTTTGATGTTTTTACCAACTTGGTAACTGACAACGCGAGTGCTACGGAAAAACTACGGTAGTGAATTATTTATTTTTGACTAGCTGTGTCCGGGACTTCGTTCGCGTGGATGTCGGATAATAATATTGTGTCTCTTGGGAAAGGTGTAATTACCACTCCTTCATTGAAAAGTAAGAATCTTTCGATCTCGTCTGGTGGGAAGCGTTGCCTGGGGTTCTCTACCACAGGCTCTTTCGACTGCAGTCACTGCGTCTTCAGGGTTCACAGTGTTAATTCGACGAAATGTCACTTTTATAATAATAATAATAATAAATTTATTTTTCTAAGATTACAATCGTGTGGATTGAATACCTAGACCTCACACTAGGATTCCCTGTGTTGTGAGATCCAGGGTCCTTCGTTCCGTTTACAATTTTATGTAATATTTGCTACAATTTAAAATTACTTTGATTTTTGAGAATAAATAAAAATGAAAGCGCCTGGGCGAGGCTGGTTATCTAGGCGGTAAAGTCTATAAAACATCTTGACATTGCATTCTTTATCACTCAGAACACCACATCGATTATTATTATTATTATATTATCTTACTTTATCCTCACTTTTTATTTGAAATAGTTTTAGCGCCACTAAAATTAAATGGTAGCCATATTATTGAATTCTTATTACTTTCAAGGAAATGCATCCTGTAATTAAGGGTGTTCTCACTTAGTATCTTCCCTCAGGTAAGTTTAATTGTGTGTAAATCAATATTCCGTAAATAAGGAAAAAAAAACCGTATCAAGTACCTAATCGCAGTTACTTAGGTACTCGCTATCACCTTTCACTACGTAGGTATATTATCTAAGAAGCCCGCAGGAGTGGCATTATCTTATTTAGTTATTAGAAAGATACTCAATTATCATTTATTTGCAAACTTTATTGCAAGCAGATAGCACTGCTAGGTACTGATATCACAAAAGGTGTTTATAATTGAGGACATTGAAGGTAGGTATAAGATATTCTTTTAGAGAGGGTTTAGGAGCTTTTTCGGAAAGATAGCGATAGGCGAATCAAATCTAGGTATCACCGAACTATTTGGAAAATTCTGAATGGTAGTGATGTGACGTGTGGTGAACTGTGGTGTCAGAAATGGAAATTAAGTAAAAATACATCCTAATCTCAGAGATCGATGAGATAAAATAATAGATTCATTAAAATGTTGTAGCTTTTCCCATCACCACCCACTTCAAGCTGTAGAGTTCAATGTCAGCGGTAGGTTCACGCCGCGGTCGCGCCATGCGGGCGACCGATGACGTCCACACATTGTTATTGTTTGAAGACCTCGTTGACGCCACTCATCACCATGATAAAAATTTACAAAAAAAAGTTATTAGAAAAATTTTGCACGCTTAAAATTGGATATGAGTTATAATCCGTGTAGGGGAAGCACAATGAACCCCATCAACCGAAAAATGATTAACTAGCGATTACACTGACGGGTGGACGGCGCGCGCGCACTGGCTTCTCTAACCATAGAGCTTACAATCTGCTACAATCGGTAATGAAAACTGAAGCTCTAAGATGGATATGTTCTTCGGTTACGAACTTATAACATACCTGTTCGCCTTCGGCACGCAACGAACCAAGACACTGAAATTAAGTTTGTTTTAAATATTTAGATAGAGCCTTAATCTGGCGTTCGTGCAACGATGTTAGGTAAACAATGTTGCACGAAGGCTAAAATGATTAGGTACCTAAATGCAAACGGTATTCACACAATCTTTAAAATCTGCAGACGCAATCTTAATGTAGGTGAAGTCAAGAACTAGAAGAGGCTTGATCTGTTTCCATTTGAAACTGGTTCGGAAGCTGGTCCTGAGCTGAAAATTGACTAGCTACATAAGTACTGTAAGAAATAAAAGCATCTCTTGCAAGGCGCTATCTATCCCTCTTACACTCTGTGGTTTACAGTTTCACCGGTGAGTGAGCAGCGCGTCGGATGCGCGGGCGCACGTGCCGCGACATATGGCGGCGCCATACTGTTTGTTTGCCAATCATAACGGACATATTTCATCAGATAACGGCCCACCGCCTCCAACATATTGGCTCCATCTAAAACAATGTGTAACAATTAAAATGTCGACACGTTACCGAATTAATGTAGTGGACGATTCGTTATGGTTTTCAGCGGAGATGAGTGGGGTGCTAGATCAAAATGGACGTAGATTTTTACAATTGGGAGGATGAATGGAACATCCTAACGGACTTATGATTAATGACACTTATTATTATTATTTTTATACTCTTACATATCTCGGGACCATGAGGTCCCGGTCCTTTGGAAGGCGTACGAGGGGCCGAAGTCAACTCGTAGAGGCCCCTTAGGAAATTTTAATGAAATGCGGCACCATCCGACGATTGGGATAATCGTCGGATGGTGCCGCATTTCATTAAAATGCAAGCAAATGTATGCACTATGCAAGTTCACCCAAGGACAACCCCCGGTTGGTGTAGAGCTATTGCAGGATATGGAATATTAAAAAGTTCGACTATGGTTTGGGTGGCTAAAGTGGGTTGGTTACCAAGAACTATGGAAGAACTATGGCCCCTGCCTTTATTATTATTTTTAGGGTAGCAATAAAACGAGTGACTGTAAATTACAATTTTAAGTGTCAAAATTAATTAATTTGGGTTATATAATTACTAAGTGAGCGACTGACTGTAAGTGACGAAAAATCAACAGAATAGTATCTTACAAACATTAATTTGAGTTACTTAAAATACAAAATGAGCATAATAATAAGGCGTAGTCGACGGAGCCCCGCTTCGCGGGGCCCCTATTTCTGTCTGCAGGGTTTAAAGGAACCTAACACACAGCGGATGACAGGGGCTC
Organism: Eremobia ochroleuca; assembly: GCA_949629135.1. Classification (NCBI taxonomy): domain Eukaryota; kingdom Metazoa; phylum Arthropoda; class Insecta; order Lepidoptera; family Noctuidae; genus Eremobia; species Eremobia ochroleuca. Next base: position 8,508,703 of record OX451393.1, read on the forward strand.
GTTCGCTCGCTCCGCTCGCTCACTTGAGCCCCCGTCATCCCCTTCGAACCTAACCTGTCCGTGTCGGGGTGCCCCAAGTCACAAGCTCGCTTCGCTCGCTCTTGCATCCTAAGTTCTCAAGTTCAATCTTGTGTTTTTCTAAGTTGCCCTCTCTGTATTTCCAGTCGCTCACTTAGGTAGTAATGTAGTCGCTCGGATAAAATTTTAATATATGAAATGGATTTATCACAATCCACTTTTTGTAAGCTCGTTCTGGATTTTATTATTAGGTAATCAATATTCGTCGTTAGTTTAGTTAATTTTTCGCTTACTCAAATTCATACCGCTCAAGTTATTAATACAGTATGTCATCATCAGTCGCCAAGCTTTTTTTTATTCGCTCGTTTTATAATTCCCCTTATTATTATTGTTATAATGATATTTATATTTATCATAGCATTGGGTATAAATATGTACCTATTGGTTTGTATTGATTGGCTTGACTTGATTTAAGCTTTTTAGAATCAGTTTTTTTCTTCTGAGGCAGCAAAAAAGCCATTGAATTTTCAGGACCCTACTTATTTAGATGCCAATAAATCACTATTGAATCAGAGTTTCAAAACAGGAGATCCTAGTATTTTCTATCATACCTACATGTCTAACTAGGCACCATATTGATGTTTTTTTATGGGCTCAAATTTTTTCAGCGTGTTCTACTCATGACTATGAACAACTTTCACTATCGGTCTAACTCTGAAATCACGAAATCAAAATCAGCTGTTTAGTACAAAAGTTCAATACCTACCTGACCAAAATGTATAACAGCAATTTTTTTTTTTGGTGATCTCAGAGTTGGTTCCATAGTGAAAGTTGTTCATATTCATGGGTAGAACATCCTGTAAAAATTGGAGACGGTAAAAAAAAACATGCTGTATACGTCATCGACAGATTTCTAAGGATCCCAACTCTAGTGCTAAACGTTGGAATATTAGCATCAGAAAACATGCATAGATTTACCTTCTAACCATGTCATGTCCACGCCAAAGCCTTGCTCATCCAAATCAAACTTTTTCAAACGATTTAAAAATATCTGTGTTCGCGTGCCGACTCGTGTAAATTCATAACGGTACATAAACTCGTAATTTTAAGTGCAAACAATTATATACTAACACCAGGCTCGTTCCAACGTTAGGTCCCCCTTGAACGAGACCAATTGATATAACCTGCAATTTGGAGCGGGCACGGGCGCATGCGCAGGACGGCCACCATATGGCGCAGAGCCATCGCCAGCGATTCGAGGGACCACCAAACCTAGCAGACACATTATTATACGAACCAAGGAAACCTTGTTACTGGAACTGACGAATATCTACACGGAGAGAAAAACTTAAAAAAATTACTGTGCTGTCTCATAATCTGAGTGCATTTGAGTGGTAATGGAAAAATTACCATGCTAGCACAGTAAAAATTCTTATGCTTTACAGTAAAATTTATTGGACAAATAATGAATTTTTCCCAATCTCACTCAGGAAATTTTCTGTAGATGTCACTTGCACTCACTTTAAAGGGACGAGCACGGTAATTTTTCTAAGAATTTTCTCAACGTGTATAGTTAAATTAATATTAATTGATATCATAGTGTATCAAGAATCGCGTCTGACCATTTATTTCTATTACATCTAAGGTTAAAAGAAAATATAAATATTACGGCGGTTGTAATCATATACTAAGGTCTAAAATTAGTAGAATACTATACTTAATAAACATGGAAATCGTTAACCCGAAGATCATGTGATTAAGTTTCTGATTTACTTACGCGATTTTTATTCTTCATCGCTGCGCGTGCGACGGTTCTTGTTATGATTGAACTCGCATCCATAAAGACAAGGCTTTATACGACTACTCTTAATTATATTGTTATTAAAATTATTATGATCTCCTGTAAATACAGGTAATATAGCCTGACCTGCAAATAACAATAACAATTCATCTTTACAGCAAACGACAAAGCAAATAATAAATTAAACATAACCCATCCACATATTATTTTGATTACTCACCTACTGAAAGGTGTTTGCGAGTAAATAAAAACGGACTGAATAAATTTTAAACTGGCAAGCATGTCTGATCCAGCAACAAAGTAACTGTAGCCGTAAACGGAGTGCAACCCCACGACCTTTTTGAATAACGAAAAACTTCTTGAATTTTTTAGAACATCATAAGGCATCTCATAAAAAAACTGTCGCGGTTTTGTTTTACAGATGACTCTACAAGGAGAAAGTTTTTTAGAAGTATTTCTGGACTAAAAAAAATATTAAAAACTGCCGTAACACGTAAAAAAACAATTCTAAACAGATTCCTATTATTAGGGACGTATTATCTTTTTGATTCAATTAATTAAGAATCTATGTATTATTACTAGTATATCAGTTACCTACTGGTTCTTAATGACGATACTATCGTTATAATTATGGACGTAGCCTATTAATCTTATGCCTATAAATAATCCACAACTAATCCACATAAAAATCATTTAAATGCGTTGAGTCATAAAAACTGCGTATGCACACAACGATTAGATCGTTGATGTCTTTTGTACTGCGGGTTTTTTAGTACACTTTTGACCATTTACACAGATACGGACACTATTATAAATGTAGGTAGCCTATTGAATATATCCAGGAAAGTTATAATAATAACTGGTTTCTATAAAAAAAATATATTTAAAATTGAACCATAAGTTATGCCTATCTGTTATTAGCTATTAATCGCTCCCTTAATTTATTACTAAATAGTTTTCGTAAGCAATATTTTAACTAACTCGCACTTATAAGAATTGCAATCATAAATCACGTTATTATGTTATTAATGCATTTACTATTTATTTACTTGAATTTAATGAAACTAGATTCTAGGCCTGTAGGGTATGAAAAATCTATATGTTCTAAGCTAAATATAAGTTCTGGTTTAATAAAGCTGTAAAACCTGAAATGATGTCACCACGTTTTAAGCCGTGGGAAAATGTGGAGTGAACACGAAATGAATAAATAAACAAAGCTAACGTTAGGCCGACGCCGACGGTTAGCCCGGATCCTTGTAACGTCTAATGTTATATTGTCATTATAGTATGTACGTATGTTACATAACCGGCAGTCTTAAGTGTATTCCCATGTAAGAAACACGTGTGTGTTTTATTAAACCACTGAGTAAATTGGGTGTGAAGAGAACCTGTTTATGCTCCTCCACATGAAATGGAAAGTGAGCGGATGGTCATCACATCGGCCCGTAGGTAAGTGCTCAATGATAAATGTGGTATACCTACCATAAACCGCTACTGTAATCGATCCGGGGAGGATCACGTTTCCCATTAATAGCTTGGGGGTCGGTGATTGGTGTATGATAAATTGGTATTGGTTGGTTGGTATTGGTTGGATAATGAAATGACTCTGGCAGGGTTAGATTTTTGTCATTCAAATGGGACGACAAATAACTATCCTTTGTTTTTCAGAGAGACAAAGAAATTCTTCAACTTAGGGCTGATTTTACCAAAGCCTTGTATCCGTTTAATAAAAGTAACGTCTAAAAGTTCTAGTATGGTAAAACTGTCAAAAATCCAAAATTTATTCTCAGGATAAGACTTATTCTAGGTATGAAAGTTTTGTCAAATTCGCCCTTAAAGTCACAGTTTACCATCAAGTTTCTTTCTGTGTGCACTTTATATGTAGAAACCTTACATTGTAGACATAGGTAAGTTCAAATAAAAATATATTATGGAGCGGATCTAAAACCGCAGAAGTGTATATTTATACAGCCTGAAGGCAAAATAAGTAAAAATCTGAAACATATTTACATAATAAACGCGCGCAAGTTGTCTTACGTAGATGATAGCTGACAGTCGATAGGTAATTACTACAGATGCGATCTCAGTAAGTAGACAGGCTTTATATATACAGAATACACATAGATTTTCTCAGATCTGCCTTCTGTTAGCATTTTTTTTTGTCCACTAAACGCGGTGTCAGTTAACTTAATGTCGGGTTTTTAGAACAGACATGACACAGACAAGTTCTTTTTTTTTAAATTAGCTTAATATCCCATAACTCTTTTCACCCTGGTCTGGTGAAATCAGCTTCCATTCTTGCGCCTCTTAAAATATTTTACAACTGCTACCCACCTATGTAAGTACAATAAAGTACATAAAAAAACATAATCCCATTTTAACTTAAGCCATTTCAGCTCAAGTCATAGATACTTCAAACTCAACAAAAGAAAATACAGTAGGCGCGTGGGCTTGTCTGTCGATTAACTCTGAAAGGTGGATGAGGATACGCGACGTGCGCCGGGCGGCTCGCACCCGCGCCCGCCGCGCCTCGCCGGCAGCGGCTAGATCCCACCACTTACCGGCTAACCCATTTATTTATACGCCGCGTTGAAAACAGGACTAAATGAATTAATGCAAATTTATACTATAAAAATTGTCGCAGGTGCGCCAGGACGAGTTCCAGCCATCGTCGGATTCGATTTAACGCGCTTGCGCCGCGCGAAAGTTTTATTTATAACCGCGTAGCCTGCTCAGCTATTATGCGGAACGAGCGCACTTGCAATAAAAAACGAAAAATAAAAAATAAAAAAATATTCACTTTCTATATATACATACCTACAATAACAGAATCTAAATATATATAATTTAGGTTGTTTAGAAATTGATTAAATCAAAAATTAATGAGGTCCTTTTCCGGATTACTAAAATCAATTAAAGTCCACAAGTAACCAATAAAATGCCCATTAACTATAGAGTTAAAAACTTGGTTTTTATATTCCGCAATAAAGTTATTTTATTCAGTTCAGATGTGGATATTAAATTGTGATTATTAAATACCTAATTGCTTGATATGAGTGCTTCCAGATTATGACTTTATACGTAATTGAAATCGTAAAATTTTTATCTTCATTGATATGAACTCGCCGTCAAAGTAACATTGCAATTAAATAACTCTTTTCATCTGTTAATTGCTGTAATTAATAAGAATGGTAATCAGACATTAAAATATTTATATTTTTATGGTTATGCAAAATCTCTGCAAACGGGTGCCTTATATCTAGACACAGACGGTTCTAATAACTGCTTGAGAGAATCGAAATATTTGCTATCTTTGATTATTATAACTGGAGGTATGTAGGGAAAATCAGGCCTTTTTTTACTATAGATTATATTTAATTCATAAAGATTGCAGTAAGACTTGTTTACTAGGTTGTGCAGGTTAAGGTGACGTCCGTTGTGTCATAAAGGCAGCGGCAGATGTTACGACTAGACGCGATGAGCCGCGACGCATCGCGTCACTGTGCGACCGACGGCGACGTGGGAACCTGTCGCACAATCATAACACATGAAATTCATGGCCGTACCTACTTAATGTAGGCTTTGTTGTGCCACTACCACATGCCGTCGCCGCCGACACTTAATTGCAATTGGCTTTAATAATTAACCGGACAGAGTGACCGTGGCGAGCGGTCATTAATCGGAAACATCTTTATTTTATTGTTGACGGCTTCTGATAAACAAAAAATATGCATTGTTTTATTATAAACTAAAAAAAAACGAAATACCTACCTACTAACCTAGAAAACAGTATATACCAAAGTTTTCCCAGACGGTTCTCAAATAAACAATATTTGCTGCTGGCAATTACTGAAATATTTATTCAACTGTACAGTCAGTAAAATCACGCGCCAATAAAGACTTTTTTTAAACATTTTGTACATTTCCTGAAAAATATACACTGACTAAAATACAATGAATAATATGAATATGAAAATATAACTTAACGCCATGACAAAAAAAATTGTATCACATTCTTATTGACTGAAATGAAGACACTGATATCAAATTAAACTACTAACTAGTGTAGGTTACTAGTTACCATTTTACAAACATATATATTGTAACAAAAAAAAAAAATGTATGCAGTTCAACTGACTTATTTATACATTTTGTTTTTACCTTGGTCAAGTTATGTAATTAGTTCGTTTAACTAATTCATTGGCGATACCTACATTGATTTAAATTATTTGACTCTTGAGATACGATATTAATATAAATAGTTTTGATAGAGTATCTATCTTTGTCACTAAATAATATCACAGAATATTATACATAACTCTCTTATAAATTGCCCTGAACGTCGTACCCGCGCGTAGATTTAGGTAGATAATTTATAAGTCGATCGGCAATAATTATTGCTATATTATGTTAATTTATTGGAGGACTCATAATAGTAAATGCAATAATGGCGGGTACAGTGCCGACCGTGCTATACCCATAGGTACCCATAAAATCTTGAAAATATCTTCATTTTCGAATAGCGTCATCCTATATACAATTTACTATGGCAATATGAAAGCTTAACACTGGCACTCAGCTTACGTTTTTGCATATCTTTACGTACGCTTAAATGGAATCGTTAAAAGCATTTACGATATTATATTGATACTCTCGTCTACAAAATAATTTTAGGCGACAAATAGGAGCTCTAGAGGAATCTGACGAGGCTCTGATAAAGAGTATTCCTATTTTCCAGAAAGCTCTAGATGTTAAAAATCTATTTTTCAATCCCTACAATAAGGTCCTTTCTAAGTAGGTAGGTAGACAGGTAGGTGGCGAGGTAGGTATTGAGATGACTATTACAAAATGTTTGGTTTAAAAATATTTTAACAAATTAAGGGAACAAACGCAAGGTAAGCAAATGTCATTGGATTATCGAAAATAGTTGTTTTCTACTATAAAATTTTATTGCAGTAAACACTTTTGCTGTGAAGCGTACCTACAACATAATTTCTGTCTAGAAGATTAAGCGGTCAATGGTGGCACAGAACATACGTACGTACGGAATGATGCAGCTTTGATACGGTTACTGAATTCTCTATACTTAGCTGGCATGGTTTGATACCTAATTAATACGGGGTAATTGCCGACACAAGCTTGCATTTTTCAAATGACTTGCTGGTATTGCGACTGGTTCATAACCCATAATGCGATGGGTAGTTTACATAAATATCTCGTATGCATAGTTAGTGAATGGGGAATCACTTTATGTGATAGAGATTATTTCTTCATTCGCAAAATGAAATCTATGATATTTGCATAATTAATAGGTATTTTTGCGTTTATTACATAAGACAGAGGATAATACGTTCATGACCGTGTACAAAACAAACATTTCTATGTTAAGTTATCCAGATCTCTGCTCTTCATGATTTTCATTGAAAGATTACAGACCTACGGTACCTAGGTAACTTCTTATTATGAATTATCAGGTAACAAAGGCCAAATACATAAGCATAGACAACCATATCAATAGGAGCTACTACTTACTATTACTGGCTAGATTATACAAGGTGTAACTTAAATAAAGCCAACCTCTTAAGGGGTCATTGCACTCGTCATTATGAACAACTTTTACTATGGGACCAAACCTGAAATCGCAAAAAAAATCAGCTGTTTTTACATTTATGTTCGCATAACTCGTCAAAATGTAGGGAACAGCTGATTTTTTTTTTCGTGATTTCATGTTTGGTCCTATAGTAAAAGTTGTTCATAATGATGCTTACAATAACCCCTTATGAGGTTGTGCGTTATTTAAGTTATAGCTTTTATAGTCTACTAAAAATACTTACTTGACAAGATGTTAGGACAATTGGCAGCCAATGGTCAAAGTTTGCGAAAGGCGAGTATCGTGAATTCGTGACTGACAGTTATCTAATTCTCTTGGTAGAGTAGCAAGTAGAAGGTAATAGTTTGCAGTGTGCTGTTGACATTACTTACCAGTACGCAAATTCTATGAATCACATCTCTGACAGATACCTCTATAGCATAAACAATCCTTGAAATAATTTTAATCCTAATTAAAAGATAAAAACACAAAT
>OX451393.1:8516804-8622985 GCA_949629135.1 Eremobia ochroleuca
AAACAAGTATTTTTATCTTCTTAGGATGTACAGTCAACTACACGTCACCACTTACACTTGAACTACGATAGCCGCCCGCTACGGCATAAGGCTACTAACTGCTACGATATAAACTCTGTCAATGTCTAATTCTACAACATAGGTGCAGTTGACTTTCCTATCGTTAATTAAAATTAAATATTGGTAAGTAATAATAATAAATCAAAGATATCCTAGCCGAAAAACTGAAAATTGCCTGTGCGAATTATGAAACATGTGTGATTGTGATTATTTTTCGTCTACCATCTAGTTTTCTTCATAGTACTTATAATTATATGACTAAATTATTATTTCTAAGTCTTGAACTGCATCAGCAAACTAAATAAGAAAATGTGTCAATCCTGAAATTCCTATGGAACTACCCAGATATTCGAACCTGAAATATTCCTTGAGCTTTTGCAAGGCATACGAGATGACGTGGTGCTACTTTGCTTGCATTTTGAAAACCAGTAGATAACAGGTACGTACTACTGAATACTACCGTTTTCTTAATCGATTCCTCGATAAAGCGTAGAGAAAGTGTTCACCCAGTCCCATGCATTCAAGAAATAAAGCCGATGCACTCGAGTGGATGACGCATGGCACGCGCAGGCGCTTCAATAAATCCGTTAAGGGCACATGGCGTGGGCGCAAGCATCGCGCCGACTCACGTGCTGAATCTTGTCTCAAGCACTGAGGGTGCTTCTTAGAGGCGACATGGTGTCGATCCCAGTTATCGACAGTTAGATTTTAACGTTATTTAAAACTAACGTTTTTGTAAACTTAACTTTGTTATTGCTACGACCGCAGAGCATTGCGTAGCTCGTAGCATATAGTAAGAAAGCTCTACGAAAACTGTTTTTTAATGCCGTGTAAAAAATTAAGTTTCAACAAAATATAACATTCTTCGTAAATCAATAAATCATGTTTATGTTAGTCATAAATTTATTAATAACTAAGTATTTATCAATAACTGAATGATTTAATATTATCATAAGCAAAATATTACGTGGTTAGCTCATTCCATTTCTATGACCGAGTTAATTAAACTGAATTATTTAATTTTGTATATATTGAGAGTGTTAACTGCGTGTGTGAATGGAACGGATTGTTGGAAGAAACTTTTAAGATTTATAATAATATAAAAAGTTGTGGAATATTATCCACAACTTTCACACAACGCCATCTAGTCCCAAACTAAGCAGAGCTTGTGCTATGAGTACTAGACAACTGATAAACATACATTATATATTTCTAAATACATACATATCATGTATAAATTACACGCAGTTATGTACCTCTCTTAATTCGTGCACTGACTTCTTATACACCAAGGTCACACACAAAGAGGAATGTGAAAAATTCCAGCTGGAATGGAACCCAGTGACTAACACAATCAGTCAAGCACGCAAATAATTAACTACATCTTCATTAGGTCCGTCTCTAATGAATGATGTTGGCATTTTTCAAAAAGGCTTTTTACATGTCTTAAATCGATGCTGAAAATTGTAATCCACACCTGAAAACACTTCATTTTTTTGCCTACCTATTTGGTTTTGCGTATCTATTAATAGAATTCAGAGATAGATAGATAGGCTTTTCTGATTAGAGTTACAATATAAGGATCTGAAAGTATAAATTTCCACCTATGTACAGTAAACGCTCAGAAGTCCATAAGCACGCTAAAGTTCACATTGCCATGAACAGTACGAGCGCGATACAGTCAGTGCGTGTGCGAGTGATGTCTCAACATTCCGCAGATAACACACACTAATGAACTGTCGTCGTAATAGACGAAATAGCATGATATTTCTGTTGCATTTACAATACGCGTCTGTTCTTACCATAGCATTGCTAAAATTCGCAAGCTCCTAATATGTGCTGCTAGCTATTTGCGCTAAGCAACAGGTTCACGATCAATTAGGTCTGAGTTCGAATCTGAATTATTATTGTTAGCCGTTTTTTTGTTTCTTTGAAACCATAATAATTTTAAGTAAAAACTTATTAGGTTTATGTTTATTTATAATGTATTCATGCTTATTATCATTTTTATAAGAAGCAAATATTAGTTATTGTATTATTATTTAAGTATTTATGTGATATTTAATTTATTTTTTCGGTTTTGGAAGGTGGAACTAAAATAGTCGTGCTAAATCATAACACAAATGTTTATTCGTTTTATTTATTTATAAAATTAACAATTTTGATGACAATAATTGTGACGTCACATTCCTACTTAGATAAAAAGAAGTTCTCTTGTAACCGTTCATAAGATTTTTTGTTGTATACCTACTTAGTCAATTCATAATAACATAACAAGGAAAGGATGTTCTAATAACACAAATATAATTGTTGATACCCACTTATTAGAGGTATCGGTATTCAGTAAAGTTTATTGAAAAGTAATATATGATTTAGACTTTATAAACATGTTTTTTTTAATGTAACGTCACAATAAATGTATTGAGGTAATAGCTTAATTTTTCATTTTCTTGACGAAAAGAAGATTGAAACTAAACCTCAATAGTTTAAGGTCATTAAATAATACGGATATGCTAATATTACTAAATATTTAGTTACACCGTCTAATTATAAAAAACAAAACATTTAGATATTAATATTTTGTATAACTACATAAAAGTTAGTTCTCCTGGCCCTGCTGCACTCATCCATCCCCACATATTGCCATAAATGCGCCATAAATGAAGCCTACCCTTATGGCTGGATTTAAATGTCTTTTGATCTGAAAATATGGTAGTATTCCAGTCAAAATCTAAATAATCCCGTGCGAAACGTAATCGTTCTTGTTTATGTCGTTCTGTCAACAAGGGCTTCTTAGCTGGTCTTCTGTGCAAGCCTTCAGCGTGGAGGGCTCGGCGAAGAGTTTACGATGAGGTGTCGAATAGTTCAGCAAAGTGTCTCGTTGGTGTGAATCCATAAAAATTCATGCTCGCCCACCATATGTCGTCGCTTTGCCTCGCTAATAAGCGCCGGCCTTTCTCTGCCTCGTATCTTTTGATCCAGAGACTTACAGTATTCCTCTAAAACAAAAAAAAAAAAAGTGAAATTAGGCAGCTGTAACAAAATACTAAAGTGACTTCATTTTAATATAATATAATAATATTTATTTAATATAATACCTATTCAAATATTACAACTTTTCATTTATAAATCCAATAATAAACACTAATTATTTATCTTTTAGGCCTCATCTCATGATGGACTTAATAATCAATAAAAAGAATCATCCATTGTCAACAAATAATAGGTATTTTCAAATAAAAGTTTAAGTTACAATTCATTAATATTAAATACTCACATTCAGTCCGGTTTCATTAGATATTTGTGTTCTATTAAGACCACTTTTATGCAGCCCAATAATCGTCGCCCCCGCCTCAATATTAATATTTGCCTGCATTTTGAGAATAATCAATACCGCTATCTATACCACACGTCACTAACCAACAACTACAACTAAAACGACAACGGTTAAATATTCATAAAACTCATGTCTACCTCACAGAAATCTAAATTCTTTATTAAGTTTTTTTACGATCTACCTTCTTAACTTTACAAAATGTGTGAACAAAGCGAACAAGATAAAGAATATTATATTTCTGTCCCATTTCTTCCAATCGAGTAAAAACTTGCAAAAAGTCTACATATTCGGCGTGAGATTCGAACTCACGGCTTACTGATTCGCGCATCTATCTGCAGGCACTTAGCCGCTAGGCCACCTTGACTTGTGTGTTAACGTTGAAATTATGAAGTACAATCACTTGTTGACGACAATAATGATACATGTGTCTATTCTTGAAAATAGAAGGTCGTAAGTCAAACTAAACGTCAAGCTAATGCTTTGTGAGAATGCCTATGGACTTTTGGAGGCCACTGTACAATAAGACATTTACAAATTATGAAACGATAAAAGTACGTAGAAATCACAACAAAACTCGAGTTATATGTCTCCAAATCACATTGCGTGTCGATATCTAAGTCGGAACAATGGGAGCATCCCTAAGCCGCAGCCACCTGCCACCCGCACCCCTACATTATATTTTATTCCACTTAATCGTCCTTTCCGTTATATTACCTGTTTTTATAAATACTTAAAGCAAATATTCTCGTTTCTATAAACGCTAAAATGTCTGATCGTCCTATTAACTATAATAGACACTTTTAATTGAGAATCTATAAAAGGTTTCGCGAACTGCTGGCCGTATAAGGGATAAGCATTCATCATGGAAGCCGTGGCTCTCATCTGCCCAATTAATAAAAGTTGACTGTAAGGAATGGCGCACGGCGACAGCGTCAGCCGCCTGCGCCGGCGCAGCACCGCACCGCCGCCGCGCGCCTGCGACCGGTTCTGTACGCCTGCAGCTGAAACATACGTACCTACCCTTCAACTGTTTTATTTTGATTTACTTATCTATCAACCATGTACTCGCATACTTTATGAACGTGTTTAAGGATTTGCATGGTTTTTATCGTCATACATCTCCCCGCACTACCTGTCCACTTTCGGTTTCAGGTTTTTGAGATCACTTATACGAACCTTGTGATAACTAATATAAATTGTAAAAAGATAACTTGCTTAAACTTTAACCGCCTTGCACCTAGACCTAAATAGGTCTCTTGTACTCGTAGCGCTACAACTTGTGTCTCGTTAATCGCTAAACTACCAAAAATTGGGAACATCCAAAAATAAAAGTCACAACGAACTATGAATGAATTACAAAATCTTATCAGGCTTACGATCGTGATATCTTAAACCCGGCTTCATTAATTCACCCAGAAACCGAAATGGAGGCTTTAATTCGTATTTTGAACAAAGGGAGAAAACAAAAACAGCAACAGAAAAAAGAAGGATAAAAAGTGGCGCGGGCGCGTGCCGGGGCGACATGTGCACGCGCCGAGGATCCGCGCTAACGGGCCGTGACGCGCGCCCCGCAACCCGCGCGCCGCGGCCCCGCGCCTCACACCCCCGCACCCCGACACGCGCTCGCCGTTATGTTTACAGCCCCCGTGGCTCTCCCCCTGCCTCACCTCACCCCGCGCTGCACGCGCCCTCCCCCGCGCCTGCACTCGCTGAAGCACTTCCCCCACTGAAGCCCTACGTGTCCTCGCGTAACAAAACACGCAGCAACCAAAGCAGATTATCCGTCTAATTGAATTTCCCGAGATTGCTATTACAATCGCTTGATCAAGTGAAAATGTGATTAAAGAAAGACTATTCTAAAAAGGTGACAATTGTTAGTTGCGTTGCTGGAAGAACTTAGATACTAGGTTTCTAAGTTGCAGTTTATAATTTCGCCACTGAAGTATGGCTTTCGTATTAGAGAAACTGAATTCATTTGTAAACTACAATTGAATAAACCTCTCTAATGAACATCAGCTCTACGTTCTTAGTTTAGGATTTATATCTCTCTCCTGCTCATAGTATAAAAATAATTTATATACCTATCCTATCCTATAGCAAGTTGCAGTTTATTTTTAGTCACATAAATAGTTTTTATCGAATATTTTAATTGGAACTGTAATACATAATGAGGTATTTGAAGTGTCACGTAAAGTTTCGATCGCCAATTTCTCATGCAACTTCGAAGAGCACCTTTCCATCTGTCAAGCCATTGGCAATTCACAAGAAGTATTACCTATTTATGCAAAGTTAATCAGTTTTTCTTCGGCCTTACAGCGTTTAATAAGTAAAAACAAGTCTCCGCATGGAAGTAAATGTGTTTTTTTTAAGTAATGCTAATTAATTGATGTCTTTATGACGTTTTATCTTATTTTTTCAAACTAATCTCTTCACCAAACCACCCTCCAATCTCAGATCAAAATATCGCCGTCATCAGATTTTCCAAATCAACAAAACTGTACAGTTGAAATCCGCGTCACTGGCGACTTAGCAAAGTTTTTACTTAGGGCCCGAACACACGTACCACTACCACACCACGTCGACTCCACGCGGACGAACGCTAATTTGTATGAAAATGGATAGTCTATTCACAGGGATCACATTTGGCCGTCAAAATCAACCGTGTGGGCGATACCGACCACATGAAGGCGACGTCGCAGCCGCAACGCAACCATAACGTTGCGTCGATGCGACGACACTATCTCAGACAGAGTTGATCTGTCTGCAAACACTAGACACAAGGTATAATAACCACATCGCAACTACAAGCGACAACGCAACTGCAAGAAGTTGCAGTGTCACTTATTAAACGTAACCACTGCTTGCCCACATTGTATCGCTGCGATGTGATACAGGTGAACGGGCCCGATCTGGTTTTACATAGATCCCTCAAATTCCAGTAGGTCCCCTGACCCGATTTTTATGACCGACGTTACATTTAATTCACACTCTGTCTGTCAGTATCCAACATATATTAATTTACATTAAAGCGCTAGAATAATAAATTTTAACGAATCGTTTTTTAAATAAATGATATTAGATTGTTACGTTAAAAAGGCTTCTAAGTTAGTATCTAAGCAACGCTCCGCCCAGCTCTAGATGGCGACCAATAGCGCGCGGTGGGCGGGGCGCGACGCTATGAGAAATCTAAGCCTCGTGCATTTAGTTAATCTCAGTTTGGGGTAAAAATCAAATTAACTAGTATCTACCAGTACTTACGTACGTAGTTAATTCAGGAACATGACATGTGTGCACCCAACCTGAGGCTTCGTCCAAGTAGCGGACCGGTCTATGCGCAACTAACTTTTGCAATTCTTAATGCAAGAGTTTTAATGTCACATAGAGAGCAACCGCTTATTTGTGGGCATTAATACTTAAAAGCCATTTTTCAGTGCATCCTCTGCGCCGTCAACGTGAGCGCAACCAACAATTAAGTGCTGCCTGCGAGGATGCGACGCGAGCCACCTGTCAAGTGGCTGTTTCATCAAATCATTTCTTTATTGCTCAGCCTCCGTCCGAACTCTTTTTTGTTAGCAGAGTTTTGAAAAAAGAACGTTATTGTGGAAGAGCAGTCGGGTAGGTCGGGGCGCGCGAGCCTTATTTCAGTCAGGTGCCGGGCGCCAAACGCGACGCACCGTAGCAGTCAGTGACGGGATCCGATCCTACGCAGCCTTACGATTTTCGCGACGTCATATCGTTCGCTGCATTTATTATTCATTTTATTTTATTTGTCTACCAAAAATAAAATGACACTAGATTTATGGTGTATATTGGACTGATTGAAAAAAAAAATTTTTTTCGTAGACCCTAGTGTTTCGTAGCAGTGAGTGAAATAGATTTTCGTAGCTGCGTAGAAGTTCCGTTTGAGGTAAGTTCTTTTTAGACATTATTATTTAACCTATTATATCATTAATGTTTAATTAGACAGCCGATTACAAAATTCCTAAGACTTTTTCCCTCTTAAAAGTATTTCTTCATAACATTTGTGATTGATGATGTCAACGGCAAAACTCACTGTTAAATTAATTGGATCACATTATTTTAATACTTTTTATGAGTATATTTTTATATTCTTAGTCCCAAATAGCTTAAAATGTTATTATCTCACAACTTATTATTAACTCAATATTATTAACTCACAACTTATTTTTATAAGTAGGTAACTGTACCTACCTACTTAGGTACCTATCTTCCCACAATGCACATTATTTTAAATTTCTATAATTTACGTACAGTCGAACGGGGTGACTATGTGCCTGGCAGGTGAAAATGTACAATTAATAATCTAACTCAAATGTGTTTAACGCCATATTTTTAAATCACTAATAGATTCGTAATATCTCGTAAATCTATTAGTGATTTAAAAATATGGCGTTAAACACATTTGAGTTAGATTATTAATCAAAGCATAACTTAAGACCCCCATTGCAAATTTTCACCTGCCAGGCACATAGTCACCCCGTTCGACGGTAATTGATACAGCATTTACTTTGAATACTTATATATAGTTCACCTACTTATTCAAATAATTTTTACTACGACTTAATTTGCACAAGTAAGTAAATAATTATCTTGCAAACGGGCAATGTAACATTGCCAATGACGAGTGTAATAACTTTCATTCTTATTCTTCAAACTTGAACATTTTTATTTCCAAAAAAAGGATAAAGAGCTGAAAATCGTACCTACAATGAATTAAAATTTCACATCAGCCAAATATTTACTAGCTATAAGCTCTATCTTAGAAGAGCGCGCTGAAGATTTTGCTACTACCTTGATAAACTACATGCCAGGGAAATCGAAATCATGCGCAATTCACGGAAGCAAGAACTGCATTCTAAAAGTTCTACTTTTCACATGTTTGCCCATGTCTATGTTTAACAAGCGACAATGTACCTACCTACTGTAATGTAATACAAGTCGCTAAGCCACATGTCTGGAAGTGCACCGTCGAGCAAATAATCTGCATTTCTATATCCTCACACCAATATACAAACAAAGCGAAACCAAATTTGTACATGTGTTCCGACATGTTCGATACCTAGAAGTATTCAACACAAGAACAACCCGGGCAGATAAAACCACGGGCGGTGAAATATTTTTTGTGTCTGCGAATCAATTATTTTTTCATTTGGTTAGTTGGGCGTTTATATTGTACTTAATTACCATTTTCTTTTTGTCTTCTGGTATAAGATTTATAGCACGTTTTTTGAACAACAAGAATTATAGAAATAATTATCATTAGGTAAACTAGTAGGTACATACCTATTATTATACCTACGCACACTATCCGTACACACATAGATTTACCTACAATTAATATCAAATCTGAAAAAAATATAATTTTGATCTCGTGATCTTTTTACATTATGAACTGTTCGTTTTAATTAGACGGAAGCAACACAATTTACTTTGCAACCTGCACCGAAGCCGGAACCACGAATATCGATGAAATAATTAATTTTCAGTCTGTATCATGGCAGGCTACGAGTCTTTGTATGCTTATAGATTTATAGAGAGCAGCACTCTGCTTCTACAGAGGTTAGAAGTTGAATTAGTCATTGTACGAGTACCCTGTATTTAATTAATAAAACAGAGTCTTACAATTGTTTAAAATACTAATTACATTGATTGACATTCACAGCTAGATTTGCTAAGAAATCTGTTCAAATAGTCTGAGTCAGGTTTTGATTTAATCTTTTATCTAAGAAACACCTGTTCATATTAATAGATAACATACGGCAGACAGAACTTTATAAGATACAGGTGTATGTAAATATTCAATAGACATGAACAAATAGAGTAAACGTC
The DNA here is from genome assembly GCA_949629135.1 of Eremobia ochroleuca. Classification (NCBI taxonomy): domain Eukaryota; kingdom Metazoa; phylum Arthropoda; class Insecta; order Lepidoptera; family Noctuidae; genus Eremobia; species Eremobia ochroleuca. Next base: position 8,526,052 of record OX451393.1, read on the forward strand.
AATATAATTTACGGACACTTTTTGCGCTGATTGATTTTCTCAACATTTGCTCGAGTTCCCACTGTATCATAAGAAAAAAAAAAATAAGGTGGCAGTCGTCGTGCGGCAGGTAATTGCTACTCGCGATCTAATAAATAAAGCCTTGCTTTATTGAAACAAGAAATTGCGACACACAACCCTTGCGTTAGCCAGCTTGTTAGCCAATTAGTAGTAATAGCACGAATCAATTGGTTTGAATTTGTAAGACAAGAAAATTGAACTGCCCTTCGTGGATACCATGAATGTGATCGATATCTATACGTAAACTATTCGTTAATGAATCTTTTTGGGCATTATTGTAATGAGTAAATTTTGCAAATCATTGTCCGACATCATTACTTATAATTTACGACGACAAATGTAATGTATCCGCCTATACTGGTGCTGGTGAGCTCCTCGAGTTTAATTCCTAATGGAAGCGCAGTGAAACGGTATGGGAACACGCGGACATCCATTCTGTAAATATGTAATGTGTGTTAGTCTAATGAAGATTGTTTTACTCGCCACGTGCATTATTAATGCGCGTACGCAGCGGGCGCCGGCCGCGCTCCGCCGCCGACCACTTCCATTATTCTGATTCTTCATTTGCTTGATTGAGCTTTTAATACGATTCGCTGTCAACAAACAAGCGGTTGGATTAATCAGCAAGGGCTGTCAACAAATACGTACGTAGGTAGTCGGATGGACACTAATGACGTCGGTCACGTAAAACAAAGATGATATCGCAACTTTTGAATTGATCCGCGCTGACCGTTAAATCTTGATAAACGTGGTACCTACTTACCGTCATATTGAGTTGTCTTCGTGAACAAGGTGACTGACAACGCCGCCGCCGACATCATTTAGAAAATGTTATTAAGTCATGGCAATTAAGTTATTTTTTATTACGTGAGTGAGACAATACCCAATTAATAGTGGTAATAGGGCAATGTGTTATGTTAACCAACTAAAAATGTTTTTAAGCAATAAACCTATTTTTGAAGCGCTGAGGTTAATGTGTCCGTGGTAAAAATCTAGATAGACTTTAAAAACAGCAACAGGCAGAAACGAGAAATCGTTGAGATATCCAGTTTTCCCTTAGCGGGCTTTAAACCGTTTTATGAATGAATAATTGTGTCACTTTAAAAATAAAATGAATTCTTTGATGTAAATATGAAGCTTATTACAAAAGCTATAAATAGGTACCTAAAGCTCTTCAGAAAACTGAAGGTTCCCACGGGAAAGCAGAATGGTTGCAATACGATCGATCGATAAGGCTCTACTAGTCAATGACAATTCAAAAGCTCAGGTGGTTTGTTCTAATTGGACGCAGAATGGAACTTAACATTGTGATGCAGGCGTTAATTGTTAAGGAATCGTTATTACCTGTAATTTATTCACGTTCTGTTATTTTAGCTGTGTGAAAACAAAAGAGATCGCCAGTTGAGGAATTTTTAATGTTATTACCTTTTTCGCGGTATTTTCTAGAACAAACCTTCAACGTATTCTTTTTTAAATTAGCATTTTTGAGATAGCCTCTAGAATCTGCATAAAAGTGCCAACATTTATGCTATCTAAACTATTTTTTGTTTTTTTTTGCTTAGGATGTCTCGGCACGTCCTGTTGTCGCGGCTGGCGGAGCAGTTCCAGCCCTCCTCACCGCCGCCACCAGCTCATCGGTTCCCGTCACCAGAAGGCAGCGTCTCCCCCCGCACCCCGCCATCGCCGCGCTCACCTCTGCGCTCGCCCGACTCGCTTTCACATCACCGGCTGGATCTACTCCAATTAGGAGACATCGAGATAGCAGGGAGAGCGCTCAAGCAATACGCGCGAGCTACTGGTAAATGATACACATGGATACAATGATACAATGGGGCTTGACTGAGAAATGGTACACATTTCTCAGTCAAGCCCCATTTATTAAAAAGACCTTTTTGACCTGTTCAGTTCAAAACAAATATCGCATTCCTCTCTCGACAATAGGAGTTGTCCCTCCTGATTGCAGTTCCATTGTTTTTCAACTGATTTAGAAAAGAACTCGTGTCACCAGGTAGTGTTTTGTGTTCAGAACTTGGAGCGCTGATGTACTGCAGTGGACTGGGAGCACTGTACAGTGGCGCAGGAGTCTGGCCACTGCTGATGCCGCGCGCTTCCCCGCAGTTCGTGCGACCATCCATCGACCACGCCAGGCATACCCCGCCCAGAGATGGTAACTACCTCGCTTTATTCCCAACAGCATCAAAGCTTTCTCCAACTGCAAGATAACAACACGTTGAAAAGGCTACCACAATTGAAAAATTACTGAAAATATATCACAAATGTGTCTTTTTCACCCATTCAACTTTTAAAGGTTTCCGTTAGTTGCAAATGATGATTTAATCTAAAGGCTCCTGCAGACAGGCGCAACGCGACAGCTTGACGCGTCTCTAGTAGAACAATTTCTATGAAAACTTCATGGAATTTTTTCTAACAGAATCGGGTCGTACCGTTGCGTCGCGTCTGTCTGCGAGAGCATTCATTCATCATGTTTTCTTTATCCGCATCATGAAAAGCCACTGGGAAATTAACTAATTACTCTTATCTAATACTTAGGCTAGGTACCTAAGTATTAGATAAGAGTAATTAGTTAATTTCCCAGTGGCTTTTCATGATGCGGATAAAGAAAACATGATGAATGAATGCTCTCGCAGAGATGTTACTTACACATGTCACTCTGGTAGAGTTTTATTTATTTTACCATTTATGTACACACATATATAAACAGACAAAAAAAAAAACAGAACAGAAAAAATAGGTTTAAATCGCATGTGACTCACGATACCCTAGTTCTATTCTAGAACACTGTGTTTAAGTGTCTGGACATTTTGCAGCTGGCAATACCATGCAGTTAGTTAGTAATATTTTATTTGTAATTCACTAGAGTTACATTGTATTGAAAGTCATTTTCAGTCAAGACTTGACCTACTTACATATTTGCAATTACTATAAATCGATCGAGTGCTTAAATCAAAGTCTGAAGAATTAATGTTTGTGTACGCTGTACCTAGTGTAAGTCTTCACATTGGAATTCATATAAGCAGAGTAAATCACCTCGCACTGAAAGTGTTTACGTGTTTCAAGAATCCTAAAAATGGTAATTAGATGCGTTCGCGGCATTACAAAACATCGTTCGCCTCGGCCTCCTTACGTGGCTTCTCCTGAATAACACTCATTAGAATAGCTATCAGTGTAAGGCACCGATTAATAACTCGAGGCGCTGATATGTCGTCGTTTACATGTCGTTTACCTCCGCCGGTGGAGCCAGCGCTTGTTCTTACGCTCCAAGGAAAGGCGACGACGTACCGCCGCCACTCATTGTCACCAAACGAAATTGTATTCTAATTGTTTCTTATCCGCATTGGTACCGGTTACGACGCCACCTCGTAGATAACTAACAAACGGGGCGTAAGAACTTCAATAAGTGCTTGATTTTTATTTATTTCTGACGTAATTGCTTTCGATAAGAAAATATATTTTGAAGATTTAATTAAGAACAATGAAATAAAGTGGATTGTATGTTATCAGTTCTAAGTAATTGCAAATTGAAAGTGTAACCTGTTTTTAATACCTTCAAACTTAGTAGTAAGTGATAAATTCAATAGAAGAAAGGGAATAAAAGTGAAGTGATACGAGTAAATTCAGCTATTAAACTCTACCGTTTTTGAACTGTAACTGAAAACATTGATAGGTAATTAGGTATGTATTTATATACAACGTGTAACGTTAAATGCGCAAAACCTCAGACACCCCAACTGATTTTTAATTCAATTGACCTATTTCAAAGAGAAAATAAGTCATTAAAAAAATTGTATAGGTTTTATGTGCTGTTTTAGTTTTACTGGCCATTCTGATCGTTTCTTGCGTCTGCGACGACGCTTTATCGAGGGAGGAGTCGTCACCGGGCCGCTGCGCTGCGCTGACATTGGGTTGCTTGACGTATTAATAAATAGACACGGCAACGTTTTTAACGAAGATTTTTTGAAAAATGTGACCTATATTAAAAAGTGGTTCAATTAATTCTGCTCGTTATTCTGATCAAACTATTTTCAGGTTTTGCGCATTTAACGTTACACGTTGTATATTAATCTCAAACTCAATATTGGGTCCGCTCCTCTTTTTAGTATACCTATATGATGATTGACATCATTTACTGAAAAACCGACACAAATGGTGTTATTTGCTGATGACACATCACTGATTTTTAAAGTAAACAGACATGCACAGGAGCTTGACGACGTAAATAACGCAATGCTTTTGGTTTATAGTTGGCTTAGTGTAAATAATTTGGTATTAAGTGAAAAGAAGACGAAATGAATAAGATTCGCATTACCGAATGTTAGAAGTAGTTAATGCCACATTGTTATGAATAAGGAGATACTAGAATTCGTCGAAAAAGGCGGTTCTCCTGGGGATCAAGCTTGACTCAAAGCCACAGTGGGATCATCACTTGCAGGGCGGCTAAGTTCAGCCACTTACGCTGTTTGGAAAATTCGTCAATTAACAGGCGTGGATACCGCGAGAATGGTCTATTTTGGTTGCTTTCATATCATCATGTCTTATGGTATTTTACTGTGGGGTCAACTGGGAAAATGATTGAGCTGGATGGTGCTGATCCACGCGTCATATTCGTGAACGGGCACCGTCGGTTGAGACTGGTCTTTTTTTAACTGCGAGGGCTTATTTTTAATCTTATATATTTAAATGTTTCTTTATTCTATTTTTTCACATTGTGCCCTTAAAGAAGCAACAAGAATAATTTTGTAATATCTTGGTTTAAAAGAGTGTCGTTGGAGTTTCTTTCCCGTTCTTGTCCATAGAGATCTAAGTTTTGGAATGGGCAACCAGCTTCAACTTTTTGACTAACAGAACGACTCTTTGACAATTCAATCCCTGTAAATGATTAAATTGAAATAAATGCTTTGAGTTTGATAAAAAAATGTTAAGTTGAAGGTTTCATACTGGACAATTCAATTTTGTTCTTAGTTGGTAGGTATAAGCAACTATTCAATACAGTAAGACTCAGTTCTGAAATCACAACTTCTGTTGCTTGGGTAGCATCACAAAAACAATTTGATTCTTTTGATACCCATCTTCCGTGAATGAAGACAAAAGTGTATGCAAGTTTTTAATGTATTGTTGAGCAAACAATGACGTACCGTCGGCAAATACTGGCGCACCTGTACAGATTTCATAAGTCACTCCACAGACGCCCGATTTGACTCGTCCGACTTTAAATTTACTTATTAGCGTGAAGAACAGACGAAGAGAAACTGTCAGCATTCACCTGTATGTTGACACAGTATTGCATTGGTACAATAAAGTTGTATTTCCCTAAGCATTATCAACAATGTTTTTGTCTTGTTTGCAGATGACGAGGAAGAGCTTCCTCTTAACTTGTCAACAAAAAACCGTCAGATTTGGTCTCCGGGAAGCGCATGTGAGCGTGAGAAAGTGGAAGTAGGAGAAGAGTCACCGATCTCACGATGGGAGGGCCACGACGACTTGGACACGCCTCTGGAACTAGTCAAGAGATGCCGAAGTAACCCGGACGAGGCCGAGCGCCCTCCGAGCGCAGAGCCGCGCCGCTGCCCCTCCGCGCCCGCGCACCACACCTACCCCATCAAACCCTCGCCAGGCGGAGATCTCAACTTCTCTCTACTCCTCAAAAACGAAAACAGAAATGAAAAATCATTCCAAGTAAGTAATCTGTAGCATTAATTCTTAATAGGTACATAGCTCCCACACCGAGATAGCTATATCCTTTAACAAGTTCAGAATAACTGTACAGTTTCCGTTCAAAATGCTTTAAAATAGCAAACCAGTATCCGTTTTAGTCTCTTTAACAAATCAAATAGCAAAAACTGCCCCTGTCTTAATAAGTAGTCGGGTATCGGAACGGGTCGCGCTGCGCAGGCGCGTCGTCCGCTAGCGGCTCACATGAAGCCTGCTGGCTCGTCTTCTCGCCATTTTTGTGCCTTTCGTTTTTTCTACAAGCCGCCGTTATAAAAATCCGCATCGGTTTTAATCAAAATTCCAACTTTTAATATCACGGCGTGGCAGATTATAATTGGACGAATAATTACCTTGTGTCATACGAAGATAAATATGTTCTCTCCGCGATGCCACACTTTATCATTTAAATAAATTGTTGAGTGTTTGTTAGGTATCATCGATACCGAGCCGTGCATAATTGAAAGTGACACGACTACTACCTATATCGAAACAGAGAAAATAAAAGTTTTTAAATCAATTTAACTAATAAACATGGAGTTAATAACCGCTCGCGAAGACAATCATCGTTAATAAATAAATATTTATAACTTTCCGCAATGAAAAAAGATGGTCATACCCTTGTAGATATTTATATTGACTAATTGATAATTTATGAGGGAACAATAAATTGTAATTATGATAGCATTAATAAGTGCACGTAGTAGAACAATAGCGGCGGGTGGCGAGAGAGCCGGCGCGTGCGCGCCACGCGCCACTCACGCGTCGCTCCCTCACCGCAATCTACTTCAAACCTTTACGAATATTACTAGGTACTTCATTAAAATCCATTATAAAAGCACATAAAATCACGTTTATGCCTACTCAAAAGTAGAGTTGAATTTTGCTATACCATGAAATGACAGATTACTACAATAACAGATAACAATTTTCTCGGAGCTTTTTATGCAAATATAATTTTCACTTATTAACTTTCGGTATCCAACTTTTAGTATACTATTCCTGTTTTGAAAATTGTAGAAAAAAAGTCGCAAGCCAGCGCAGCAGCGCTCTACGCATAGATTTACTAAATCTATGTCTTTAACTTATCCATAACTTTCACTATTTTCACAGTATGTACCTAGAAAGGAAAGATCCTTTCTTGGGTGAAACATGAGTTAATGTAATATAATGTAATGACTTACTTGACATGTATAAAAAGGTTCTGTCTAGTGTAGGTGGTATACTTACATATGTAAATTATATTGATACATTAAGAAATTGTTTATTCTGTAAATAGGATATCGGAATCACTTTTACACGTCATATTAAAAAAAACTAAGCTAAGTGGAGTCGAAATTTTAGGAACCTTCCCTGAAAAATGTTATGAGTTTCAAAGTTTACTTACAATATAATTTATTTCATTGGTCGTAAACATAATAGATGTGTTTTTATTTAATTGAATATCGCGATAAAACTAAAGTAGTGACAATTAAAGTTTTCTTGTACCTAATAATTGCAAGTTCCCATTAAGACATATTATAGCAGTCGTTTTAACCCTCGCGAGGGGACCGTAGCAGGTTTCACAAAGCCGTTAATAAAAAGTCAGTTTCGTAAAAAAACGACTCTAGATTTTTTTTAATTCAAACGGCTATCATAAAAAATCACCTCTCTACGTGGTACAAGTCGATAACCATATGTGGACGGTCATACCCTAGCACCTGTGTTGTTTATAAGAGAGTGCATCGATTGTATAAAAAGGCGACCAAAAAAGTAGCGGTTTTTGTGAGGCGCGAGGCGCTGCAGCTGCCCGGCCAACTGTCACAGGGCCCGCTACGCGGATTTGTGCCGTGGATTATCATGCGCCGCATACTTAACGACTAACCACCCGACTAATAGCTGTAAAACATATTTTCCCGTTCTTATATTTTAGGTATATCAGCCTGCGTATAGTTACGACTATAAACAAAGCTGGTTGTCTCCTCACATGAAAAGTGAAAATCTCTTCTTCTGAGTATCTATATTGACATAACGTCGCAAAACTTAAAAAAATCTACTAAACCCCACTTTTCAACCTGCAAATTTTCCAATGAAAACTCTTCAATTTTTCTCAAAACCGTTACGCCACTTTACGAATCCTGTGAAACCACTATAGGTGGTCCAATTCTAGATACTAAAGAAGGTGTTTTTGAGCTTATTAATAACTAATTTAAGTAATAACACATTAAAACATAGGATTTATTTAAACTTTTCGCACACAAAAAGGTACAAAGGCGGAGGAAGGATTCTCCAAAAGCCTTCAACATTTTTACAATCCACAAAAGTGACATAAAATGAGTGATTGTGAAATCCACCTTCAAAACAACACATATCTAAAGTGGAATCTATGTGTCGACTAAATAAATGAAGTTAGTAACGAAATTATTCCATTGCATACCAAAAACATCTGATTCAATAAATCTAAAGCAAAGTCACTGCATGTACGTACTTACCTAGTTAAAAACCTTTTGTCTCACAAACAAAGGTGAACAGAACACATTCTGTTTGCTTTTCAAGCTTTGTGTGGAATTCAGAAACCAATTACATAGGTAAATACATATGTACTGCGTTACTGGTTTTATATCGAGAAAGCTCGCAGCACTTCAACTTACGATTGAATCTTTGAGTACATTTTAAGGCAAAGTCAAATCATTTATTTCAAATAGGCACACAAAAGCCACTTCTGAACGTCAAAATTAAAAAAATAATAGATTTGACTAGTCTCCCCTTTCAAAAGGTACAATAGTTTTGTATGCGGATGTTTTTTCTAATAAGTTTTGGATCCGGTAACAAATTACTTAATATGGTATTTAAAACTGGTACGCAAACTACGTTACATCAATGTCAAGTATAATAAGAATAAATTAAGTAACATAACCACGTAGACTCCACGCTGTGTTGACACAGAAATCAATAAAAAAAGCTACCCATTACATTACCTTCCTACATGTGATTTCACTCAAAGTATCCTTTTATTACTCATTCTCTCATGAAAAAGACTTACTTACGGGATAATAAACGGTTAACAGACGCTAATTACTAGGCAATGAAAAAAAATTAAAAGCCGATGCTAGATGGGAAATCAAAGAAAAGTGTAGAAAGGGGTAGAGCCCTGTTATTAGTTTATTACTGCCTGTCACCGCCTAACTGAAGGTGATGGACGCTGTCCTCGCCACGTTTATAATTATATCTAGTGTCGTACCTTGTACTTGGCTATATTTCACCCGATTTCTAAGCAATCGTCAGGGGGTCAAGTGACTGAATTGCAATATTCCTTTACACGTCAGTCAAAGAGAACTATTATGTGTTATTAGCATCGGCGACTTGCTGACGACAGGCATCTAATAAATACATTAGAGGGATGTGTTGTAGAATTAAGCGAAGACATTTCTTTATACGTAAGTTGTTTATTGGTGTAGTGCAAGCAGTGCGGCAAGTGCTTCAAGCGCTCGAGCACACTGTCCACGCACCTGCTGATACACTCGGACACGCGGCCTTACCCCTGCCAGTACTGCGGCAAGCGGTTCCATCAGAAGTCGGACATGAAGAAGCATACCTACATACACACAGGTTTGTGTTCACTTTTTGCCTTACTCCATATTAGTAAATATCTGAACTCTGAGGTGCTATTGGTAGTGCACATTTAGTTTTCCAGTAGGCATCACATGCTTGAATATTTTTTTATTACTGCTGAAAATTCTGACGGCTGGTTGACAGTGGAAATCAGCCGTAAGTAGGTACTACCCATTAGGTAGTTTTTTTTTAAGGTTTTTGTAGAGCCCACTAATAGGTAAAAAGAAATCGTAGTTTTAAAGATTTCAACTTTCAAAAACATAGTTGTACAGATACTTAATATGCAGAAAGATAAAACAACGTTTTAATTTTTACGAAAATCATTGAGCCCAAAGCAAATTGAAGCTGATACGTGTTCACTTATTTGCACAAATACAAATGTGGTCCATTTTCCAACTGCGCAAAAAAAATTTTTTGCGTTTAAAATTATTGCATTATTCAAGGACTTATTGAATAAGTATTGACAAAATACAGTTTCAGTTTCTTTTGTTAACATTTTGATCCTGCTGTACCTATTTGTTGGGTGACGAAATCGAAGAAATAGTGAATTTTGTAACAATCTTAATCCTGTAACATGACCTCAATAACCTACCTCCTAGAGCACTGAAGTACTAAAAGTTAAGTTAAAAAACTATAATTCGATTTATGGTAAAAAAAAAACCAGATTTTTGTTGGTATTAAACAAACTAAGGACTGATCAGGTAGTAGGCATTTAACAAAAAACTAAAGAACGTTGGTTCTAAATATTACAAATAAAAAGTTTTATTATACAATAATACTTTCTTGTCAACGAAATTAAACAGGAACTAAATTATATGATGTGTTCAATTCCAAGTAGTGTGAAACTCAAATTATTGTGACAACTGTTTCATGTTTCACGTAACGAAGTGTCAGCGCGTCCCCTTATTACACAACTTTACGAAGACCTATCATTTAGTTTGAAACTTTTATTGCTACCTTAATATGGATAACGTCTATCAATAAAGAGTTAAAAACGTGTTTGTATTACATAGGTAGTTTTTTTTTCAGTAACTAGGTACCTATACTTTTTATATTGATATATACCAATTCTGGATTATTTAAAAAAATACTCTAAATTCTGTAGTCGTTAATAAGCTAACTTCTTTATCTTTAAAACTATAATTATTGTGTACCACGCTCAAAGTTCAATTGTTAAAATGGTAGGGGTATTGGAAGTTCCAATACCCCTACCATATCACTCTACACAATCACTCTACATAATCTACGGTTCCAATTTGGAACCGTAGATTATGTAGAGTGAAAACAGCGAGCGAAGCGAGGTCGAAAATTTTTAACAACCAGGCTCGGTTAGGTTAGGTTTTGTTTTATACTTTCAAACAGAAATACAGTTATATTGACTTAAATGTAGGAAAGACTAAGCAACTACGAGAATGTAGAATGCCCGAGTGAGCGAAGCGAGCTCGAAAATTTTGCACACTCTCGGATAGATAAGATTTTCTTTTGATAATTCCAAAAGTATTATGAATTACCTACTTTCTTTTCGACTTACAAAGAAAAGCTCAAGAATCAAGAGAATATAGAATGCAAGAGCAAGCCAAGTGAGTCCGAAAATTTTAGACACTACTTGACTAGGTTCTGTTTTCTTATGACCATTATACACAAAGAGAAGTTACTTTGTCGAATTATGACGAAAAGCTTAAACTCGTTTTACAGCAGGTAAATTTTGGTAATGTGGCATTTACTTTATACCTTAGCCTTTCGAACCTTACGTACGAGGGGGATACAAATATTCCCGAGTTTGCTTCGCTCGCTCTTGCATCCTAGATGCAATATTTTTTAGACGGCATTTTAAAGTTAAAACTTCTTTAGGCGCGTTGAGTAATTTTTGGTAGGTAGTCACCGAAATGCTACTATGAGTAAGATGTGTTGCGCTTGTTGTATAGCTCTCGATGCAGATAAAATGTAAAAACCAGACTAATAATTGTTAATAATAATTATAATTCATAATTTTAATTTATAACTTATGAAATTTTAATATTTGATACTACAACTACCACTAAAAACCACTATTATTTCGTAGTTTTAATAAGTTATCATTTCTGTCGACAGTCCCCATGGCTGCCTATGTTCTTAATGTTTTTGAATATGCCCTTCGGGGTCTCCGTGGCTCAAGTACGGTTTTAAGTTAGTAACACAAGTAAATCATTCAGGCTCTCGACAGTTTGAATGATTTTGGGGATCTGACACCCTCGGCGCCTGACTGTATGATATAAATAAATAATAAATAATAATACTCCACAACTTTCACAATTCAACTTTCATACATATATATTTCTAAATACATACATATTATAGATAAATTACACCATTAATTATGTTGTTAACATCAATCTCCAATGAAGATAAACCCGGAGCTATCAAATAAGACTTCATGAAAAGGTGTTCATTGCTGCTACAGCTTCTAAACAAGTCAGCTGAGCGGCGAAAACCGTTATACCACGTTTTATTGCGATGAACAAATCCGATATCATTATTTTACTCTTCACCATCATAATATCAATCGTGTCGTCCTTTTTAAGAATTTATATCATTACCAAGTAGCTGTTAATTTATTTATTCACATAAAATTTTACTTTCTCAATTAGTCGCCTGCGATACCCACGTACGTTCGTGTCGAGCTTGTAATGATAGGTAATCTCCGACGATTGCCCTTTTAATCGGAATGACAGTAAACAGCTGCTGAAGACGTTATCCGACTTTATCCTCGTCGATTTATTAAGCTGTATAAGTACATGATATAGTGTTATAACCGAGCATAGCCTAGACTTGAAACTACTGTAAAACAAGTTCATTAAATGGAAAACATATAGTCAGTCGCCCAATAAAAGCAATCACGCGACACATCGCAGACGATGCCTTGGGAATTAAATATTTAAATGCTGTGCAATTACGTTTTCGACGGCAAATCGCAGCGCGTCGTACACTGCACTTAATGAATTTCCAATAAGCAAAAAAATAAGCGCTTGCAATGCTCAATAGTTTATTCAGGGCTTTCGTCGGTTTGTAGAGCTTTACGATGATTAGTACCTAACGTTTTGTTCACATAAATAGTTACATTCCTGAATTATAATTCTCAAAAATAAATACTTTACTTTAAATGGTTGTAAAAAATTAAAAGAACGTCTGAATGAGAAAAGCCTACCTTATCACACAATGGATATAAGGTGCTCAAAAAAAAAACGGACGAACGTAAGAAAAATAAATGTCTCATACGTTTTTCAATGGTCCGACTACTTCCAGTAAGCTCAACGAGACGAATTATAGTAGCTAAAAAATGTGGCGGACATATTTGTCTTGGCCGGAGACATCTCGTCACGTCTCTGCCCTGTTCCGAATGATTTACAGCGGCCTTACATGGTGCTCGTCCTCCCGATAAATGCCTCATCATCAATATTCCAAAATGCGGCTCGGCCTGCAATTAGCCGCGCAGCCTTCACAGGCCTTCACGTGCACGCCGATCACAGCACAAACAAAAAGTAAACTTAAATCCTGTTCTATCTATAAAATGACATTTGCATTTTTTGCTATAATTTTATTCGTAAACTATCTTTGGAGATTTTAAGTAACTGGTCAGGTAAACTTGCCGATGGTTTTGATGTTTTTTATTGAAACGTGATTCATTATACAAAATAGATAATGTCATGAAGATCTCTCATTTCCTTAACCCTCCGAATAATAAAGTTTTACGAAACAAGCTGGTGTTATATCGTTATATCGAGCTACAAACAATTACAGTTAAAGTTAATAAATACCGGTGTACAAGGCGACGCTGCATATTAAATCAGTTCGGGAACCTCACCGTAAATAATAAATAGCCAATTATTATGACAAGTATTGCTCCACTTATACAAGCTTTAATTACTTGACGAAGTGATACGTAATACTTTAAGTCGTTTAATACTTAGAAAATCGTTTCGTAATTAAAGCTCGGCTGTAATGTTATACTATGTTATTTGGCATAAGTTTCTACGTATTTTAGGCGGATTCCGTTAAACTTATCTTAATTAAAAACCATGAAAAGCTCTGAATGTTTTACAAAACTGTAGAGCCAGCACCAGGAGACACCTGCTAAGTCTTACTTAGAAATTGTATAGCTTACATTTTTAAGAAACCCTGCATTTAAAAAGAAAATTCGTAACTGATCCCAGGCAGTTTTAATAAAATGTAAAATAAAAATAAAAAATCTTTTGTTTTAGGTGAAAAGCCGCACAAGTGCGTAGTGTGCTCCAAGGCGTTCAGCCAGAGCTCGAACTTGATTACGCATATGCGCAAACACACCGGGTACAAGCCCTTCTCGTGCGGCCTGTGTGACAAGGCCTTCCAGCGCAAGGTGGACCTGCGCCGCCACCGCGACTCGCAACACGCGGACGCCGCCGAGCCCGCCGCGCTGCAGGTCCCCCATCGCTACAGGTACTACGGCGACGAACCCTCGGCCCCACTCACCCCACTCATCACCAATTAAAACCAAGGATTCACAGCTGCAGCAATACATGCCTGTAGTTCCACTATTTGTACAAATATGTATAAGTTTATTTGTAGGAAGAATATTCCTGACATGAATTTGAAGCCTGAATTTTTTCAGTGAAAATGAGTACGTTACTTAATGAACCTTGCGGTGAAATCAATTGATAAGAAAGCTCTTAAATATCTTTTACATGTATGCAACTCTCTAAGATTATACGTAATATAGAGTGGCAGAATCAGAAGGTTGTACTACGAGGTGTTGTCTGTGTAAATAAAAATAATTGTTACCTTTTAGTGCCTTAAGAAAAAACTGTGAAATGTGTTGTTACTAATTGCCCATGTTCTAAAGAGAACAACGAGTAGTTCGATTAATATGTATATGTTTAGTATGACACACTAAAATGTCCGTCCCTTGATACAGTGATACCTATAATAAATAAATAATGGTACAATTTGTTCACCATTGTTTGACAGCAGCCAGCACCCTAATTGCGTAACATAGTTGCTGTCACAATCTGAATGATTTTGAAGGATATTGCTAATCCATTGCTTTATACGTTCGAAAAATTTGTCGCAACGCAGTTAATGTTGTTGAACTGTCAAAATGAAAGCCATTACTACTGACAGTGTGTTACGCAATTACTACGCTGATAAACAGTAGGTAAGTTAAATGTAGTCTAATAATACCAAAGTAAAGTGTCTTATTTAGTCGAGTGTGAAACGCTTTATTTATTTAGACTAGAACTAAGGCGTCATATATTTTAGTTTATTTATTCCGTGTGGTATAATATTTGTAAATCGAAACGCCACACGGGCCTTAAAATACTTGTGTAGTTTTAGTCTTTTCAAAATACCTATGTCAGTTGCGTTTAGAGTTTTTCAATTCTAAGCATTAATTAGTTTTATAGATTTACCAAGAAGTGACCATACAAACCACTTTACCACTCAAATGAGAAATTCACGTGTTACCACTCATTGGTCTGTTACCAAACACCTTTGCGTGGAGGCAAGTCCTCCCTAAGCAGTCGTCTTATCGATTTATTTACGATGCTGATAATACCTACTTAGGTACTATTAGTCGATGTTGTAATATATAGTTATTCACGTAAACATAACGAAGCAACAACGTAGGAACTATTTAATGGCATTGTACCTATATGGCGGCTATATTACCTACCAATAATATGTCACCATTTTAAATAAATGCAATTATTAATGTATATTTTGTCATAATGCATTTACTATAAGAATAAGTTGTGTTTTATAGATATTGAAAAATATAGACGTAAATTCATTAGAGGCTATACCTAATTTCTTTTATGAGACTGCACTAAAAATGAAACAGAAACACTATTTTTTTGAATGTGTATTAAAAACGGTTTATAAGTGTTTTATGTCAATGTAATTGAAGTGTGAAATTTTATGTTATTGTAAAAATCAGATGTACCTTATTATGTTTAGATAGGTATAGCACACAGTCGCGTGTTTTCATTTTTAAAAGTTACGTTGTTACGTGAAGACTTAACGGCTAGAACACCAAAGAGAGTACAGCGGTCAGCGACGATTGATTCGTCCATATCTTACGACTTGAATTGTGACTGAATAATGTGAGCAGCATTATTGAGACGTTTAGAATAAGTATTTTATTAAAAATTAACTTTGTATATTATTAAAAATACCAAATTTTCACGGTAAAGTACGGCGGTTAAACCGTTTTACTACCTTTCAATGTTTTGGACACACACATTTTAATATTGTCATCACCCATTTGCTTAAAAGTGGAATCGTCAGTCAGTTTTTATAAGTTTGGTTTTAAGTTGTAATTTATTAAGGCCAGTTCAATATAAATATTTATGAAATACCGTGGATGTTTTATTTTAAATCCCAAAGTCCTACAGCAAAAACATTGCAGTGATTATATAAGTAGGCGTCTCAGATATTATGTAGGTAACTAGATTGAACACGAGTAGGCAGGAATATATTTCTGGTCAAAGAATATCCCAGCTGTCTAATTTGAACAAAGAAATGAAATAGCTTAAGGTTACCATTTATCAAACTCATCGTGGATTTCTGATGATGTCCGATTCGATACAAGAAGATCTGTCCCACACCATCTAATAAAATATTCAGCCTTACACACTCAACCGATGATGCGTTAGTGCGTCGAGCGTACTAACTGGAAGTAAACGAAGTGGCGCCCAACGCATCTTCCGTCAGATGTGCGACCACCCTTAATGTTATCGGTCTTTCAATACTACCTATCAGTTGTTTTCACCTAACTCTAGTAACTATTCATGATTAGGCATGTGCTTTTGATTATTTCCGATTTGACAGACTGCAGTAGCTTGATGTACTAGCGTCTGTAACTGATTACTTACCTATTTAATAGTTTGTTATTGAGATAAGGTAGGTAACTCAAATCTGGCTGTCTCCCCAATTTTTCTCAAATCTAAATGATATCTTTAATAACGTAATATTTCAGAATTATCAAAAAATATAATATTGAACTACTTCTGTCTAATAAAGTACCAAAATGAAATCAACAATCAACTGAAAGATATCGACGCCGGCACTAGACGCCTCCACGTAAACAAACAATTACGGCATATGAAATGAACATTACGTACATGAGAACTAACACAAGTCATTCGGAATTAATCGTGTTTATCAAAGCATTTTCATTTCGTTGCCAAGAGGTAATGTACTAAGGAAATCAAAATAACGAGTGTCGCGTGATAGTTATCAATTCCGTTGTAGGTATTGTAGGTGACACTAAAAGAATTTTGTAATTTGGTCCGACTCAATTATTGTAATAGCTTTATTAATCGAATGACACTGTCGAGACAAGATACGTGTTAACTTACCTATTCGTAAAAATATACCTAACATCCAGCCCGTCGATTCTGGAAAAATCTCACCGTGATAACTAAGTTGAAGTGAGCTTAGAGTGAGCTGTGAGTCATGCTGATGCTAAGGGTTGACACTATTAAAGACTCACTCCACACTCACATCACCCAAGTTTTCACGGTGAGATGGTTACAGAATCGCACGGCAGGATTCAATTTGTTTACCTACCTTTTTTAACTTTCTTTTATTACGTTTACATAAACTTATACTTAGGTACCTATTCAAATTAAGTAGACTCAGCAGGTATCCAAGAAACTGGCACAAGAAACCACAGTTCTATTGCAGTAGAGAAGATATTCTTGCTCCAGATGCTAATGTTAATGAATGCAAGAAGATTTATCTTGCCTTCCTCAAACTTTTCTCGTCTTTAATATACATATAAAACCCATAGGGTTTATGTGTATATCCGCCCGCAACTTTTTGCGTAGAATTCGGAATTCCCGCCGTTTAAATCCTATTACCCGTTTTCCCGTAGGAATGAAGCATTTTCCCGCGGTAAAAAGTAGCCTATGTTCATCAGGGATAATGTCTACTTTTAATGGTAAAACAATTTTTCAAATCGGTCCAGTAGTTTCGGAGTCTATTCAATACAAACAAATAATCAAATCTTTCCTCTTTATAATATTAGTGTAGACGAGTAAAGTTTAAACCGAAAGTTTAAGAACGTTCCAAAATATGTCATAGGACTGACACATATTTTGAAACGTTCTTATAATGGTTGAGAAAAATGAGATTTAGGAAGGCGGTACTCCCTTAGGTACCTTTAATTTTATTCCTTTTTAAGTAACTAGATTTAAAAAAAAAAGATGAGACTATGTATTACAAAAACATCTATTTAATTATTTAAATTCAGCAGGTACTTATTGTGCAATGCTCACGTTTTACAACAATATTACTAAAGTCGATTTTTTTAATACCTTATCAAAGTATATTTATATCTGTAAATTAAAATAATAAGTTATCAAATAACAACTAATACCTAATTAATAAATAAAAATAACAAAAGTAAATCCTAAGTTAACTATTATAAAACTAAAAATATAGCATCGACAAATTCATCCGCATCGCTGTTGACTGGCAATGTATCCAAGAGACTGGCGGCATTACCGCGTTGTGTGGCAATGCTTAGCCTCTGGGCAAGATAAAAGCCAGCCCTTGGGTCACGGGAAGTGTCAACCGACCATTACGAAATTTCCTTAAAAAGTCCATGAGCACTCGGACCCCATCGCCCGAAGTCTCCAACTCCAAACTGCTCGAAAATATAATTTCCGATAAGGTTATTATACAGGTTGAAATTGAAAACATGCGACAAATCGAAATGAGAGATTGTACTCATCATTGTGAACAACTTTTACTATGAGATAAAACCTGAAATCGCGAAAAAAAAATCAGCTGTTCCCTACATTTATGTTCGCATAACTCGTCAAAATGTAGGGAACAGCTGATTTTTTTTTCGCAATTTCAGGTTTGGTCCCATGGTAAAAGTTGTTCATAATGATGAGTACAATCTCCCATTTCCATTTGTCGCATTTGTTTTCAATTTCTCCCTGTAATTTCGCCACTTGAGGTTTTCAGCAGCGAAGCAGCAGTGCCATCACAGCACGCCGAGCCAGGAAGATGGGATGGCGCAAGAGTATCGACACACGTTGCGTCCCACACTAAAGGCCTACCCACCTTCCATGGAAATAAGGATATACCGGCCGTTCTCTTGCCATCGTCGCGTACCAAGTCATTGGGTTCACATATAGTTGGAACGCCGACGGTGACAAGAGCTCGCCGGATGATGTCATTAATGTTCGCCTGCCGCACTTCGGCTGCAAGACAGGCCGTGTTTAGGTACCTACCAAATTTTCCAGAAAGTACCCGACTCGCTGATATTTACCCACCTAAAGCCACATTTCGGTTCCAGCCGTTCGATTCTGTTAGAATCTCAGCGTGAAAAGTTAGGTGAAGTGAGCTGTCATTCCATCTGATGCTAAAGATTAAGACTAATGACTGCTCACTTTAAGCTCAAATCACCCGAGTTATCTCGGTGAGATTTATACAGGTGCTTGGTGTACAAAGAAACAGTAGTATGTGACAGTTTGTTTATATACCAAGCACCTACTTTTAAGTTTGTATACAAAGAAACTACTTTTTTAAGTAGGTAGGTATACCTACTATATATATGTATGGTGTAGTGGTAGGATGCACATGTCGATTTATTTATACCTACTTGTTTATCCGTGACAACCCTTCGATACTTCAACAAATCTCATTACGGCAGTACCAATGCACAAGCAGGGCCTTGTATGGATTCTAATGTCGATGTCGATCCCTGCCTTACTCCCTAATTGTATTATAAAATCGTAATAGTGGACGGTAAAGGGGTAGTGTACTAATGGGCGACTAACGCCTATATCTGAGGTGTATACGGCTTCTGTGGGCGGTTTCTATACACATTAAACAATAATATGTTAACGTGACATACGTGGAAGCTATTTAGAACGTCAAGTTTGGTTTGATTTGTAGAATGTGGCTGATCTTACGAGATACCCAGCCAAGCCAACACCATTTTTTTTTTGTATTTAATATGAATTGTTGTAGATGGTAGGTGCATACTCCTAATAAAATGATTATAATTAAATACCGCGGTTATATCTACATATATTTACAAAAAACTTTTACCTAAGTAAAATGACTAACTAATCATCTGACTTACCCTGTACCTAACTACGTGATAGTAATGGTTGGGGTTGGCTTGCAGTCTTACGGGATGCAGGAAAATGACTAACTGAAATAAATAGGTTGGTAGTTAAGTACTAAATTACTTAGGTATTAGATATACATATTTTGTTTATTTCCAAATCATCAGTAGTGCCTCGAACCAAGCGTGGCGTGCGTCGTAGCGTTTGTAGACGCTGCGTAGACATCTCATAGCGCGTATCTTAGAAGCTGCGTAGCGTAGGCTACGCGCCAGCACCGAACAACGTTTGGTCACTACATTAGTCCACATACGCACGAGCGTCTTTTTTTCCGTGACGCTTTTTTACCGCGCACTGGATTTTTTTTTATGTTACGTTTTTTCAACGCTCGAGTTAGCGCTGAGAGTTGATATTCCAACAGCATGCTTTTTTAACGCACTAGGGACGCGCTCTGTTTGATTCTCAACGTTCGCCTCAACGCCGAGAGTTAAAAATCTAGGGCACGGTAGAATAAGCGCCGCGTTTGATAACCGCCCGTGCGTATTGGGCTTATATCGTTTCGACAGAATAGTAAACGAATGCATTGTCCTCCAGACCGAATTTCGGGCATGGCAGTAAATCTCATCAGAGACTAGCCATCTACGACGGAGATATTAAAGTACACAACTGTGTACGCCGACACAGGTGCACGCAGTCTTCCCTCACTCACATAGTCCGATAGGACGGCAATCCGACACGACCGCGAGAGTATAGGAAACCACGTTAACCCGTTGGTTAACGTGGTTTCCAAGGCACGCGGGTATCACACCACCAACTTTAAAACTCCGGGTTTTTACTGAGAAATTGACAGAAAACGAATGAAAAATGATCATTTTAAAAATAAAATTATAAAAACTAGTCATTTGACAAACATCTTATTTCGCAAATGTTTTACTTTGCAAATATTTCAAATGTTAAAATATCATTCCAAAAATGTTCATTTGACCAAGTACCTCGTTTGTCAAATTTGCGATTTTACAAAATGATGGTAGCTAAATTGTTACTTAATAAAATTTATTGAAGTAATGTTTAAGGTTTAAGAACAACTTTATTTCTCATAAGAATTGCATACCTACATAATTCACTTACTGAGAAGCATTTTCTAAAACTACGATTAATAATTAGAACGCACATATTTACGTATATAAAAACACAAAACAAAAATAGCAAAGTAAAAAAAATGGGTAAATAGATAACATACCTACACTCGATCGTAAGTTAAAACATGGATGTATGAATTTGATTTTTACTAGATGTGGCATTGATGGCATAGTCTGTTATTAGCTAGTTTATTATTATAAGACTATTTTATTTTTAGTTTATTTTTCTATTTATATATTTTGGGTACATACATGTATATAATGTGAATATTTTATTTATGTTAATATTTAATACAGTTTCTTTTTTCTTTAACCATTTGTAAGTATTAATTGTGTGAGTTTTAGTAGCTTTTTAAACCGAGCATAACTTTGTTCTTCTTTTATTACTGATGGTAACTAAAATGACGTTAAAATTGTAACACCCTCAAACTCCCTTCTTCCATAGTTAGTTCTAGGAGAGCGGGTCACTAAGTAACTAGCACGTCTTCTTAAGTTAATCTTTCGTGTTTGTTGTTTTGTTACAAATCTTATATTGGAATAGATTTCCTTATGTAATATTTTACGTATTAGAATACATGTGTAGTATACGTACGTTTGTTTTATAGGTATTCATTATTTTTGTTTCCTCGTACCTACTTATATCTTTTTAGTTGGTGTCCGAAGATAAAATTTTAATTAATCTATTCTGAACTCGTTGAATTGGATCTATATTAGTCTAAAAGTAGATATCCACCTATTGCCGTAACTATTTCATTTTATTGCACTGTCATTTAAGTAATATATTACAAAGTAAGTTTAAGTAATATACATATATTGTATATAAAGTAAGGGTCAGTGGGTCGTCTTAGGAACGGAGTAAAAACAAGTTGGTTTACAACCAATAAGAATAAGACGGGGCCTCTATTTCTGTCTACAGGTTTTAAAGGAAGGTTCCTTTGAACATTTTTCCTTTTAGTGTAGCACGAAGGAGATGACGGCGGGTTCGTTCGCACGATTTGCTCGCTCACTTGAGGGGCTCAAGCGAGCGAGCAAAGCGATCATCTCTCATCCCCTTCGAACCTAACCTGTCTGAGTCGGGGTGCCCCAAGTCCCGAACTCGCTCTTGGACCGACACTTGAAAAAATTCTCAAATAAATTAAGTAAGTAATTATGAAGCAATGCATTTTGTCAAAACTTATTTTATGCTTTGCGTTGTTTTACCAATTAACATGATTATAAAAAGATTAGTTTGTCAAATGATGTTTTGATTAACGAAATGTCTTCAATTATTTGTCAAATGAGTTATTTACAGAAGTAATAGTTTGTAAAGTGATGACTTTATCAAGTTACAGGGCACCGAGAAATTCTTTACTGGAAAAACCCAAAAATACTTTTCCCAACCTGGGAATCGAACTTAGGACGCTCAGCACTCGGACTACCTATTCATACTATGAATGGTCTTTTAAACCGATTTCAAAATTTAGATGTTTTGTATTTGGCGAGTAATTCGATCATACCACCGATTTTTCCGTGATTCCTAGGCCGATTTACGCAATTCTTTTTCATTTGATTCAGAGGAACCTCGTGCGGTGAATCCATATACATTTTACGAACATAGTTTGGGTAGTTTTTGAGTTAGCTTCAATAGCAGGCGTATATTATAAGTAATCCACTTTGTGTATGTTGATTATGTTATAATATAAAACTCTTGTCACTGTTGTTTTCTTAGCAAGTAAGTAGGTAGTGGTATAAGAATTTGTGTTAAGTAGGTACCTACGCAATACAAATAAAAAAATAACCTGTTTTTATATGGTAAAAATTACATTTATAATATCGCTCATGGGTTTTTTAAATTCGCAAATTAATAACTTGTTGTATCATAAGAGGTGCAGAGGATGCAAAACTAAAATCGGTGGAGAGAAGTCTTGATTTCATTAATTTATCTAGGCAGGTAGGTATGTCAGTATGATGACTTATGATTCTGTATTTGAGTCGAGCTTGTGGGTTTTATTATTATTTTTTTTTATTTGGTTCGCTTTATTTTTTTTTTTTGTTGTGTGGTTGTATTAATTATTTTTTTATTTTTTTTTCATTTATTTTTTTGACAGTATCTACTAAGTTTTTGATACTGCCGGTCGATTCTGTAAAAATCTCACCGTGAAATCAAAAGTGAAGTGAGCACTTAATAGTATTAATCCCTAGCGAATGACAGCTCACTCCACGCTCACTTCACCCAAGCTTTCACGGTGAGATGGTTACAGAATCGCAGGGCAGATATTGTTTTTGTAGGATGTTTTAGACGCGATGACGATAATAATATTAAATTATCTAGGTACATAAATAGTTACAAATAGTAAAAGTCATAATAGTAATAGGTAGTCTATCAATACCTATTACTATGATATTATGACTTTTACTATTTGTTTTATTATATTATGTATGTAGTAATAGTAATGTTTTCTAGGTGTGTGTGTTGTGATATAGGTATTTAGTGTAAGCGTGCATGTAATATGCCGTGATACCAGATCTCTCGGAGATTGCCTCATACTGCATGCGATCCATGGCGAATCTGGGGCAATCTATGAGGAGGTGGTCGAGGCTTTATACAGTTTCGTCGTGACAGGGACAATCGTCATTTGCAGTGATTTTAAAACGGTGTAGGTAACTAACTACTTTTTATGAAATCCATGGCCTGTCAGGATTTGAGTTAGGGATCTTGTGGGTTAGGTAGGTACCTACGTTAGGTAATAGGTACCTAGGTACGGAAGGTCACCTAGCTTTTTTGCCAATCAATTCTTACTTTTGAAGGGATTCATTTCTAGCGTTCTGCTAAGTTAGCAATTATTATTATTTTTAGTCATTATGTGCATACAACTTTCTTATTTGGTAAGTAGGTACAAGAATGATAGATTTCAGGTATGTGTGTCCACATATAACGGCAGGCCGGCACGATTGTTTATTGACACCTACACAAATACGGAACGTCGGGCCCCTAGGGCAGCCATGATGTTATACGAGTAACTGGAACGTACACGAACTGCACGAGTAGTCATTGTTTAGTAGTTGTTTTCGATCCCTGGAGGAGTAGACAATCCAGCTGTAGTTGCAATATGGAATTTAAGGAGGATTACTGCGCCAGGCCAGTCGACTCGAGAAGTCTAGAGTATCTTGCGGTTGCGACTGCTGGACCGCATGACGGATATGCAGCTAACCGAGGCTAAAAGAGTTTCGTCCTATGTATGTCAATGTAAGGAAGATTGTAGTTCACTGCTGGGACTACCAACTTTTTCTTTTTTTTTGGGTTTCTAAAACCCAGCCGTGTTCCTTCAGTTGGCTGTGCCACGGGCAGGCATCGGCCGTAGCGGACCCCGTCAGTTACTAATGACATCTCTTTATAATCTAATAACGCGCCGTCGACCCGGGCCTGGTCCTTATCGGACGGCGAACTGCCCATTGCTCGCCGTCCGCAAGCCCGCGCCTACGGTGGCCGGCAGTCGGCCCTTGACTCCCGAAGTAGGGCGTCTCCTGTGGCGACTAGGGGCATGAGGGCGCAAAGATTGCCTCTCCCTCACGCGTTCCGCCTCCTCCTTCGCAAGCATTACTGCTTCGAAGAAGGAGATGACGGCATCCCATACACTTTCGCTCCATACCATGACCTGAGCCAGGGCCGGATCGCCGCCGCCGATCGCCGCCGTGAAGACGCGGCGGTGCTCCGCCAAGCCGGGCAGACCTCCACCGTATGCTCCAACCGTGTCCTCCAGGCGATCCACACAATGGTGACACCCAGGCGCTTCCTACCGCATTATACGGAACAGGAACCTCCCGAAGCAGCCGTGTCCGGTGAGGACTAGCGTCAAGCGGAAGGTGAGGATGCCGTGGCGCCTCTCTAGCCACTCCTCAAAGAGGGGACTTATCGACGCTATTGTGGCGTACCCAGCACTGGGTCGCGACAGACGCACTCTCCATGTCGCCATGAGATCCCGCCGGAGCTCTGTCCGCTGTGCCGCGATTTCTCGCGGCAGCGGAGTTACGCCCCGGCGTTTTGCCTCCTCTCGCCACTCCCATCCGCTCCATTTGGGTGAGGACTTATGCCTCCAGATCCCATGTCGGTAATCCGGCAAGGAGGCTCGCTGCCTCACCGGAGACCGTGCGGTATCCCCGGACTAGCCGGACGGCCATGACCCTCTGGGACGCGTTCAACAGCGGGCTGGTCGCCGTCTCAAAGAACGCGCCCACACCGCTGCCCCGTGTAGGGCCATGGGACGCACGACCCCTGGGTAAAGCCTTCGGCAGGAGGCGTTTGGACCCCCTAGATTGGGCAGAAGCCGCTTCAAGGCAGCCCCGGCCCGCTCCAGTCTGGGAGCCAAACGTCGAAAATGCTCCACGAAGTTCCACCGGCTGTCGAGGACGAGTCCCAGGTACTTCATCGTCGACTCGACGCCGATGTGAACCCCGGGGTTCACATCGGCGTCGAGTTCCCACCGTTATTTGAAAACCAGACGGTGGACCATGGAAACACATGGCCTCGGACTTATGCAGGACCACCTCGAGTCCCAGTTGCCGGATCCTCTCGACGACTGTCGCAACTCCGCGTGTCACTAATTCAGCCCCCGCCTGATGCGACCTCCCCTGCGCCAGGACCAGCGTGTCGTCAGCGTAGCAAACCACGCTGACACTGCTAGGGAGGTTGGCGCGCCGCACCCAGTCGTACCCAATGTCCCACAGATGCGGACCCAGGACCGATCCCTGTGGGACACCAGACGACATCTCTCGCCGGTTTCACTCTCCCTGGTGACCGGGGGACTACCTACTTAAGTTGTAGCTAAAAGCGGTCAGTCATGATGACTGCTTCAAGCTGCCATTTTATAGGTAGGCAGCCTCACCACCTACCTACCTACTTATCTCGATTGTTTAACTGGGGATTGTATTACCCAGTCGCCGTCGGTACCCACAGGTAGGGGCTCTGTATCGACTATTACCTTTAAGTAACTCTAATTATAAAAATCCACAGAATAGAAAATACATTTATTTCGTGAATTTTAAATCAGTACCTACATTATACATTCGCTGAAACTATGCGTGCAGTCGCTATGTACCTACCTACATTGTAGGCACCTAGCCTACTGACAGAGGTCTGACATAACTTTGAAACAGGCTGCTGCTTTAATTCTATTAAATTCCATAAAACAAATTCTAGGTAATTAACTTTCTGCATTGGTGCTGGTGATGGGTTTTTGGCACATACATTTATGTTATCTGCGAGTTCTGCGACCGACATACGGACAATACAGACCGACATGATGATATCATTGAGGTTCGTGTTTTACAAAATAGGTAATTTAGAAGATAATTGCAACACAATGGCGCATTTATAACTTGTCATTTTTAATGACATAATATATCTAATTAATAATGTTCTCTATAAATATTTAAAGTACAGAACTGATTCATCAACCCCACTGAATTACTTTATCAACTGCACAAGTTATCAAAAGGTTATCATAAAACTATTATATTGTTCATTGCCTTGTTTCATTTAAACATACTTACTAAACACATTTGTTATAATATTATGCTATGATTACAGTCTTTCATTTTTACACATTTGTCCTTTTTCTTTGGGTTGTACAAAATAGGACTCCCTAGACTTTTTAAAACTAGGTTTGTCTTGGCGGGGAAATTACATTAAAGATTTCATCATTTCATAACATTACAGTAATTTCACAAAATACAGCAAGCTTTTTTTTCTTAATATTGAACTTCTTGTACCACATAATCTGTTACAAAACTGTTCTGTGTTTGCTCTTTACATAAATTAAGAAATAATAATAATTTCCCATAAGCTTTCATTAATTGTTTACATTCTACCTTATTATCCAAATTACTGAAAATATTGTTAATCATGATGAAAGGAACAATAATGTGAAAATATATAAAAATAATATAGATTAAGTGAACAATACATATATGATAATGAGAATCACATTTATATTATAAAAGCGAAAGTTTGTATGTTTGTATAATTGTTACTTCTTCATGCAAAAACTACTGAACACACAGATAGTTTATAACCAGGATTACCACATAGGATATGTTTTATCCCGATATTCCCATGGGATTGAAACTTATACAGGTGAAACTGCAGGGCGCAGCTAGTAAAATAATAAATAATGATAATGAGAGTTAGTGAACAATACATATACACAAGGAACTTGATACATCAAAGAAAACAGTTGATTTTTTTTTTTTATTTGAATAATTTTTACTAACAAATACTAACTTTACATCATACTGTAACATAGAGATGATGGCATTTTAAAAGTGAACAGGTATAATGAATTTACGTTAGTCACAATTAGGCCAACAAATATACATGTGCTGTTAAGTAAATGATTCACAACCTCCATACAGGAAAATATAAGTACATATTATACACAATAGATCAGATTATAATATGTAACAAATAAAAACATGTAAACTAGAAGAAATCATGTATTATTGTTTAAAGTGCATGTGACACTGATATCACAGGAATAACACGGTTGTAACACTAACAATTTAAAAAGCCATTACACCCTTAGTCATCCCAATTAACATGATGACAATCATGCCATATGAATGCTCCTTTTAGTGACTGGGGTGCTTCTAGCGCCAAGTACAGAGGAGCTCGTGCCCCTCGCTCTGGGGTGAAGTCACCCATGCCTTTGGTCATATCAGTCATTACAAATCCAGGGTGGACACAGTTTATAGAAATGTTTTTGCCTTGTTCAAGGAACTGCCTCTGCTGAACAAATGTTAGTGCTGACATAGCCACTTTAGACACTTTATAATCTCCAAAATGGCCCGCAATCGAAACAAAAGAACTTTTACCATTTTTAGCTGCCCGCAAGAACTCATTTACAAAGTCTAAGATTTCTTCAACTGTGAGATCTTCTTTAACCAACGTGTCTAGCCATACTTGTTTACGTACATTTGATAGTAACCCCCAATCACTGCTAATGTTTATTATTCTGGCTGTGTTTGAGAGTAGAGGGTATAATATCTTTGATATTGACAACAAACTCATAAAGTTCGTATCGATGAGTCTCTTAGCGTCTTCGTGTGATGAGATAGCCTTATCAAAGTCTAGGATACCGGCGTTGTTTACCAAAACATCAATGCCAGAGTGATGTGTTGAAATATGTGTAGCTAAGTCTTGAACACTTTTCTCGCTTGTGACGTCAAGTATGTGGAATAGAGGTTTTAGGCCTAAGTCTTGTAATTTCTTTACGGCTTGTCGTCCTCTGTCTTCGTTTCTAGCCGTAAGGTACACAGCACCATCAAACTTTTGGCACAGCCCTTTCACTATTTCGAATCCTATGCCTCTGTTGCCTCCCGTTACTATTGCTACTTTGGTTTCCATTTTGTACATAGAAATTTAGAAACTTAATAATAATTACGTAGAAAATACTACGTTTTTATGTAAAAATAAATATTTATTTTATCAATGAGCCAAATGACATTTCGCTTTTCCGGTCATTTTTGACACTTAATTGACACCACAGTTGACAGTGTTAACTTGACACTGAATGTCCGTTCGGAAAAGCGAATGACAGTGCCTTTGTAAAAAAAAAAGCAAAGGACCAAGGACAGTGTTAACAAGACAAACGCTTTGAACAAAAAACGAATAAAAATATAATACGACGATTTGTACACATGAGATTACCTAGAAAGACTGGCAGCCAGACTTTCGGGATTCTGACTACCCGTAACGACTGACAGTCAGTCGGAAAAGGTGAACGATCACTGGTCTGCAACAGCCGCAACAATGCACGCACGGCACGCGACATTCGTCCACTGTAGCCGGATCTTATATCTCTTCTTTGCTAATTTGAATATCGTCGATCTTTCAGATTAAACAATTCTTCATATATTTCTACTACTTAATAGAATTAAAAACAAGTCATCCATTTTACAACGTACGGCAGCAAGCGATGCCCGCGAAGCGATGAAATAATCTGTGACGTTACCGGTACGCACCGCATTTATTAATCATATATTATTTGTACAACGCTCGATGATGCAATGATTCAAAGGTGTACATACATCTGAAATCTCAATTAATTAGTTGACATGCTACGAAAGAAGACTGACTGTAGGAATACTGTGCTGACATGCTATAGAGCTACATTGTGGCGATAACGCGGACTACACTTCGCACGCTCGTCCAGCGGCCCCGCGAGTTGTAGTTCGCCTTATCGCGACAATATAGCCGTAGCATTAGCGCCACTAGTGGTGACACTCGGCAGAAGGTATACTCTCACTGTAGAGTTCGTTGGGCTAGGCATTGGATTTAATTTTTATTATTGGCTTTTTTTTTTACATTTCGTCACATGTCATAATGAAAGTTAGTTCACGAGGGTCGTTTTATGGGTGGAGTGCTAAGATTACTTTTTTACATTACTATGAATGAAACCACCTTTTTATTTTTTCTAATTTTCATGTTTTGGGTAGGTACTTATAAGTAAAAATTTAAACATTATAATGAGATTTAATAGCCACTATGCATGTTTAAAAAGTATAATGACAGTTAAATAAAATAAAGAGAATTCAATGATTGACAAAAATGATCCTATTGAGAGACTGTAACCGTTTGGTACAGTAGGTACCTGTATCACAGAGAATTGTTTAATAATCTGTAACTACGGAAAACTAATCTCTCACCATTAGGTGAGATAATGGTCAAACATGAGACCATAATTAATAACTGTTTTAGATTTAAAACAGTACAAATGGAATAGATTCTTTAAGATAATGAAGAAAGCAGGCAGTGTTTAAAATTTCTACGTTTTTATAAATAAGAATCTTAAAATTCGAAATAATACAAAATAGATCTTATTACAATAGTCAAATAAAATTGTGTTTTAAAATGCAATTTTTAACTACATACCTATTTACACAAATCATATGCACAATATGTATAAATCAGGAAAAGATCTTTGTTCAATTCATTCGTCATTCATACCAACTTAAATAAAATAGTAATGGCTACAAATTAAACTTAGTCAATCTTTACAGCCGCATAAATTTTTCTTATAAATGTGTATGCTGCGAAGAATCCTATGGTGCCAGTGAGAAGCCAAAATGTTAACACCATAAGACCTGTAAAAAAATATTATAACTTTAATAACTCCAGCGCTGCCCTTGGCGGTCCTTATCGCTACTTCGCGCCTTACGTTTCCATTGAGGCGGAGATGTGTGCAAAACGATCAATCAGAATCATAGACGGCACGGTTGGCGCAGTGGTTAAGCGATTGACTGCTGCGCTGCGTGTCGCGGGTTCGATTCCCGCACGGAACAAATATTTGTATGACCTACATGTATTTGTTCCGAGTCTGGGTGTTTTTCTATCTATAATATGTATGTATTTACAAAAAAAAAAAAAAAATTGTATATAAGTAGTTTATCAGCCATCTTGTTACCATAACACAAGCATTAGGCCTCATTTACGGAGACGCGGGGCGTCTCGCGTCGCGTGTGGCGTGGCGTCTCGCGGCGCGTCGGACGTTTTTTCTGTTTACGGTGGGGCGGCGCGTGAAGCGGCACGCATCATCGCACGCGTAAACACAAACTTATAGCAATATACGACCATGTTCATAGAGAAGCGAGACGGGAAGCGTGGCGGTGCCCGCCGCGGCGCCCGCGGCGAATCCTCTAGCGTATAGCGAAGCACGCGGGGGGCATCGCGGCGGCGCACGCTCGCCTCGATCAAATCGACTAGTTTTATGTTGGCGAGAGAAGTTGTATTAGACATCCGTGTATAACCGTGAAATACATCATAACATCTTTCTCTTATTGACTTATAAAGAGTTGCATATTCCCCAAACTTCTCATGTTCCGTTGATGTAAACACTGGGCCACTTCTTATATTAAATAATTCACTTTTTAACATTGAATTTTCTTCTAAAAAAAAGTCAATCATATCATACTCCATTGCGACGGTGACTACGTCTGTGTTGCGCGATTTCTAAATAAGACTGACAGAAGATTCCGACTCGGACATAGCTTCATCGAGAATTGCCGCTGCGTGCGCCGCCGCGATAAACGCCGCGTGGGACGCGTCGGTGCCATCCGCGGGCTCGGCCGCAAAAAACGCCCTAATTCAAACAAACGCGTCTAAAATCGCTTCTCCGTAAACGCACTCATACAACGCCATATATTTGAATTCAGTGCGGGCCGCGCCGCTCAACGCAACGCGCGACGCCCCGCGTCTCCGTAAATGAGGCCTTAGGTTGCTTAGCTTGGGACAAATGGTGCTGTGTGAAATGTCCAGGGATTTATTTTATTTATTTATAGACATATACGAGACGAGAGATGCGATGAAGTGTGGTTTGTGTGCGCAATGTGATTGACCGATTCCTGCACTTTTCCTCTCCCTATGTTAACAGATTTTTTTAATTGTTCTTTTTTATCGCCAATAGGACCAGCGATTGACCGATCGATCTCGCTCGGTGGAAAGCGATGGATGAGGTCTATGATGAAACAAGCAAGCCCAGAAGATGCCTTGTCACTCTTGTAAAGCAACACCTTAATGTGGCAACATTCTAATTAGCAGAAATAAATAGTTAATGCTAGTAGAAACTAGGAAAATGCACTACTGCTTACTTGGGTATACAATGAAGTGAGAACTCAGAACTTATGAAACAGTCTAGAAGCATAGTAGTAAGTATATAGTTTGATATAAATAAAAGCGCTATTCCATTGCTGCAAAGTAAATGCTGTTGTATTGAATTACCTGTGTAGCCAATATAAAGCAGTGTCGGTATAAACTCTGTAATTTCCAATTTAGTGAAAAAGTAGAATATGGAGTATATTAAAATATACACAGCAGAACCTCCTGAGACGATAAAACTCTTCCACCACCAATGATAATCCTGTAAACAAAAGAAAACGACAATATATACCAATACATTGGAATCAGTTTATATTATTTTCTAAAAATCACAAAACATAATAAAAGAACATGTTGTTACCTCTCCACAGAGTTGGAAATACACCATAACAATTGATATTTGTGAGACAGACACCACTAATATACAAAACACGAGGAATAAAAATCCAAAGAGATAATAAAATTGGTTCTCCCACAGTGCATTAAAAATGAAAAACAGTTCAATGAATACAGCTCCAAATGGTAGAATGCCAGCCATCAAAATGCTGAAACAATTTTTAAGTAGGTATATTATCACAGCATAACAATCAGTAAAAGTAGAAATTTCCCAATGTAATTTTATTGATAAAGTCCAAAGCAAACACAACGGCATAGTGCTATGATAAACTATAGCGTAGTTAATGATGTTGATATTGTAATTATAATTAATTTATTAGACCCCAAACACTTAATAATTTATTTTGATAAACCTGCCTGTTATATACTTTATCTACATCAATGAGGAATTTCGTAACATGCGTGCTTAAATTAATCATGCCATATTATATAGTTTATGTAAAATTTTTAAAAGTCTTACCAAATAAAGATGTTCATGTACCAAACTTGTTCAGGGACTTTTCTTGGAATAAAATTAGTTCTTACTGGATGTTGGAATGGTTGTTTCCGACACCCAAAATAATATCCCAAGTATACTAATGGCAATGAAATGCAGAACCAAAGACATAATAAAGCCATCATGGTCGAAAATGGAACTGCACCACTGGAATGTTTACCCATGATAAAAAAGTTTAAGAAGAAACATGTGCCAAAAACAATAGCTGGGTATAGTGTCGCCGTCAGAAATGCAGCCTGCTTCCATTGCTTTCCCTTCATAGTGTTGTATAAGCGCGCCGAGTAATAGCCCGCAATGAGACCCATGAATACATAAAGAAATATAGCAGCAGTCATTAACGCACCCCGGCTCGCCGGTGACAACATGCCGAGCATAGCGATAACTGAAAAGTATATTAACTTATTAGTTCAGCAACAATATTACATACAAAGTAAAGCTATTAAATGAAGCGCTTTTAATATTTGTAGTTAAAATCATTTTCCTCACAAAACACATTATTAATGTTGGGTTATTCAAAATTTACTTAGTTAAAATTTTATCTTATGTAAAATTTTACTGGTATTATCAAAAGGCACTGATAAAGAAAGCACAGTGGTAGCAGTTTGACATAAATGTCAATTATGATAAGTTCCAAATATTTGACATTATTTATTTGTGATGTATTCAAGCAGCTTGCTGTGCTAACTAACACAAATACTAAAACCAATAATGTGAAACCTTTTTGCATAATGTGACCCCATTCTTGTTTCACATAATGCAAAAAGAATGCTAATTATTGCTGATTTCTTACAGATTGTAATGAGAGCCATCAGGAAGACTTGTATGCCACTACCAATAACAGCAGCAAACAACATTCTTTTGGGTGGTGGGCGAAAAACATCTCCGTGCACTAGTTTCCAGCCAGTTTCTTCCATCATATCATCAATACTCTCATCTGAATTATAACGAGCTATATCTCTTCTTAATGTACGTACCATTATCATTGTCAAAATACCTGGAAATGTAAACATTTTTAACGTTTTTTAATAGTCCTGATTTTACTGTTAATAGTCCTGTTTTTACTGATAATGTTGAAACAAAATATTGTTTCTTATTACCTATAAGATTCATATTAAGATTTAAATTAGCAAAAGTGTAATAATTTACATCATATATATTTATTGAACATATCTCTAAGGAACCTTTAAAGGTACGAAATGTAAAAAAAAAACACAATTAATTACCTGATAAGAAGAACAACACTACAATAGAATTAACAATAGAGAACCAATGGATTTGTACATCTTTCATGCCTAAATATATATCCCATCTGGATGCCCAGCTTATATCAGATTCTCCCCACTCTACAGAATATGTAAAGTATAACTTCGTGCCTGTGTCTTCATTGACCAGTTGAGGATTAGGATCCGATGGAAACTGGCAAGACTCGTCAACAAAGGTTAGATCATCTTTATCCACAGAAATGGTCTCCACTTCAAATCCAACAACTCTGTAAGAGTCCCTGGAAACAAGTATGTATGAAAATATAAAAATTTGCAAGATGAAGTTGTTCCTTGGCTTTTAATCATTTTACATTTATTCAACCTATGTCCCAATTGATAGAGCTCATTTTGAATCCCAAAGAAATGATCACTTGTCCCGCTCAGTGAGACTCTCGCTGAGAGGAGGACTGTGTCCCAGCAGTGGGAACATGATAGGCTGATTATGCTAAAACAAAACCAACTTTTGCTCTTTTGACTACAAAATTAAATAATTTGCAATAATGGGAAATAAAATAATGTAAAATTGATATATTTTTTCACAGGACCTGCACAAAAATGTGTCTGCCCAACAACATAAATAATATAATGAATGTTGTTGAACTGTCAAAATGAAACCTATTGCTACTCATAGTGTGTTACGCAATTACCCCGCTGCACATATACATAAGTAATGTTATAACAAACAGAAACATACTTACTGGCTGTGCTTGTGATATTTGAGCAATAGCTTTAAGTGATTATTGATGTATGCTTTGCCTTTGGACATAAAACCCAGACGATAACCTTGCTCTATACTTCTTTCTGATGTGTCAGTGTTTGTAATTCTGGTGGCCACTGGCAAATTATCAACAAGCCTGTAAAGGTACATTAGATAAGTTTATAAATTAGCAATATTTGACACACAAATGATTTTTAAGTCTAAATAATATATACCAACAAAAAAGTAATACTTACAAATGCACAAAATACTCATGTTCAATGCGGCTAGCCACTTTTTCAGATTCTTCCACACTCCAGTTTATGGGGTTATTTTTATGGTGACATAGAAGTCTGCACTTAATATTCTCCGCCATATGAACTTCATAGGGAGTGTTTACTATACGGTCTCCACGTAATACCTCGCCTAAATTTTCTGATTTATATACAAATGTACCATTCTTGGGTAAACACAAAGGTAAAGAATAGTACTCATATGGAAGTTGTGTGTGTATGCTGGTCATTTTGACGGCTTTCACTTCAATTCTTTGGCCTTTTTTGAATTCCACCGGAGCCACCCCGGGTACATAGAATCCATTGCTAAAGTGAATGAAGCTACTGAGTAAAAAGCAATGAAAAAGAACCTGAAAAAAACAATACATTATACTTGCAACTAGTACAAACGAGTTTACCATAGTTGCATTATTGGAATACGCACCGACAACATATTTTAATATAAATATTATTCAGTTAAAACTAAAGGAAAATATAATCATTCTACGATCGCTTCCTTCGTCTCCCATCTGTCAACTGTCAATAAATATCTGTCTGACGTTTTATTTCACACAAGTTTGAAGTTCGGCTATCGCTTCGTTCATGTTTTTCAGTTTTATCAATATTTTTTAAGCAAATTGTAAATAGAAAAGGGGGATGCGCTAAGTTAAAGGCTGAGCTAAGGTAAAGGCCATTGGCGATTGACTCGCCAATTTCAAAAAACGCAGGAAAATTTGAATTTCGTGGGCTACCCTTTGCTTTTATCTTGAACTAAAGAAAATCAAAAAAGGACGCCACCTACTACCATCCTAAAATACTCTTTTTGTTCCGTTTGGCACCTGTTCGGCTGTCCCACCGCCGACGAGGAAACGTAAAGCGACTAGACAAAGCAACAAAAGATTTTGTGTCCCATGTCAGTAAAAGAGATATAGATATACAGTGTGAGTCTTTATAAATTACACATATTAAAAAGGGTGAAAATATAAACAATTTTATCGACGGAAAAAAATTCAAAAAAAATCTAAAAAAAAAAAAAAAATTTATGGACTTTTATTTTTTTTTACTCTCGTCTTGGCACCCCACGCAAACAAACTGTTACTACTTTTAAACTAAATGTGATATTAAAACAAAACAAAATTAATAATGATCTCTAATATTAGGCCGAGCTAATAAAGCCATAATTTTTTGAAAAATAAACCTCATAAATTAATTATTAATGATTTTTTTAAGAAAATTTATAATTTTTCCACCAATTATTGCAATAAATGTAAAATTTATCAAAAAAATGTCCCCTTTACCCTACTTTTTTCTTATTTTATCTTATTCTACATCGTATTAGCTATTTTTTGGTAAAAATTCCATGGTTGTAGCTAAAACACAACATTTGCTATCAGAGGCTAAAAAAGAGGCTCACCGGGTGTGTTATTAATTCGAAAGGATAAATTACTTTCTTATGAAGGCTATGTGATTCATAAAACAAAGAAGCGTAGTTTAGGTTAATAAAAATAATTTATTATTTCACATGAAACTTAAAACTAATGCATTAATTGCTCAAAATGTCCACCACGCTGTTGTAAACACAAAAACGCGCGAAGGGAAATTTGTTGTGTGGCCCTTCTTATCATTTCGCGATCATTGCGAATACCATTCGCGCAGTTTATTATGCGATCTTGCAAATCAGCCTCGGTTTCGATAGGGGTGTTATAAACTCGTTGCTTCATTGTCCCCCACAAAAAGTAATCAAGTGGCGTCATGTCAGGCGAACGTGCAGGCCACCCTATGGGCCCTGCTCGGCCGATCCACCGGTTAGGGTAATTTTCATTAAGGAATGCTCGGACATTTCCAGCGTAATGGGCAGGACATCCATCCATTTGTACGTACAGACGCCAGCACATCAAGCTACTACAATCTGTCAGATTTCTTTAATAGATTTTCAACTTTATCGCTAAAGCATAAGGTTCAAAGTTGATTGGGAAAATCTGATAGTTTCGGGTAGCTTGATGTGCTGGCGTCTGTACATGTGTCGACGTGTCATCAACGGCACATCCTCCAGGAGTTCATAAAGTTGCTGCAACAGCCCTAAAAAGCTTTGGCCGGTCAATGTTCGTGGCAATATCACCGGGCCAATTAAATGGTCATCAATAAGCCGCGGCCTTTGAAAATTTCTTTGCAGAGATTCCTGTGTCAACCACTAAATCTCTAAGCTCATCACCCACTGCTGCAGAGTCTTTACTTAAGGAAAACGTTCCAGTTTGTGATTCGGAATTTCACTTCGAATTTGTCACTTGTACAGATATAATTAAAACTTTTCACATGTTAAATGTTAAAAAGACTGCAGATCTATGGGGTAATTCTGTGGATGTTGCTAAGACAATTATAAACATTGTAGCACCTACTTTAGCTGTTATATTTAATAACTGTATTCAATGTGGTGAGTTTCCTGATCTTATGAAACACAGTAAAATAATACCGTTGTTTAAATCAGGTAGTACATCAGACCCTACTAATTATAGACCTATTTCCGTACTACCCACCTTTAGTAAAATTTATGAAAAACTTATTTTAAATCAATTGCAAAGATTTTTCAATAACAATAAATTACTGAATAATAAACAGTTCGGTTTTACAAGGGGTCGTTCAACTACCGATGCCGGAGTTGAACTTTTAGGACATATTTATAATGCATGGGAGGACAAATGCGATGCTTTGGGCATCTTTTGTGATTTGTCCAAGGCATTCGATTGTGTTCTTCATGAAACCTTAATCAGGAAACTTCACCACTACGGAATCCGGAACGCCTCTCTGGATCTTCTCACTTCTTACTTAAGTGATAGGATTCAGAGAGTTGATGTTAACGGGAAAAGGTCACCCGGATCTGTAGTAAGAATGGGGGTCCCACAGGGCTCAATACTTGGACCATTTTTATTTATTGTTTATATCAATGACTTGCCTTACCTCATAAAGGATGAACATGATATAGTGTTGTTTGCAGATGACACTTCACTTTTATTTAAACTCAAACGTCAACAGCTGGTTACTGACAGTATAAATAGTGCCCTCGCAAAAGTAGTTAACTGGTTTAATGTTAATAATTTACTTCTTAACGAAAAAAAAACCAAATGTATTAAGTTTACGATACCAAATGTTAGACAAGTAGAAACTAGTGTTCTCATAAAGGGTGAAGAGTTAAAACCCGAAAATACCACAGTATTCTTAGGCATAACTTTGGATGCCAAGCTTCAATGGGGCCCCCATATATATAGATAAATTGTCAAAAAAGCTTAGCTCTGCAGCATACGCCGTTAGGAAAATTCGTGACTTAACTGATTTAGAGACAGCCCGTTTAGTTTACTTTAGTTATTTTCATAGTGTGATGTCATACGGTATTCTGTTGTGGGGAAATGCCGCCGAAATTCAGATAATTTTTATTTTACAAAAAAGGGCAATTCGTTCCATTTATAAATTAAGTCCCAGACACTCCCTCAGAGACAAATTTAAAGAGATTAATATAATGACTGTGCCTTCTCAGTACATTTATGATAATCTTTTGTATGCACATAAAAATATTAATCTGTTTAAGAAATACAGTGATATCCATAATATAAATACTAGGAACAAACATAAATTTGTTGTTCCTACAACAAGGCTCAAGAAAATAGGTGGCTCGTTTAGATGCCAATGTATACGTTTTTATAATAAACTTCCTAGCCACATTCAAGAACTAAGCATTAATAAATTCAAATCTTTTATAAAGCTAAAACTATGCCAGAAAGCCTATTATACTGTAAAAGACTATATTGAGGACAAAAACGCTTGGGATTGAGCTGCTCCAATAGGTCTAGACAGTGAATGTTGTTTATTTTTTATTTTGCTGATTTACACTTTTGTTATTTTTTTTCTTTCTAAATATCTATTTATGACATGACATGAACATTTACTGTTTAAAGTCTTATATTATTTTAATTATTGTGAATGTGAGGACTATGTGGGTCATTGTTTCCGTTTTAATCATGGTCTGGCAGTTTGAGTGGTTTATGCGGTCTACACAAATGTTCTGTCCTTGGTATTGCTCGTCGAATCGTTGAGCTCCTTAAGTTCTGAGTTGAGCTGCACGGTTACTGACGAATGCGTGCACTGACTGCACAGGTCCACTCAATCTGTGTGGTTCTTCCCTCAAAATACCACTTCAGACACCAATCTACATGGTCCTCAAAGATCAAAGATGATGTCCGGATTTTTATATACACATTGACATTGATGAATTTTATATAAACAATGACATGGATATTTACTTTGTATAGTATCTTATTTTTTATTATTATTATTGTGAGTGTGAAGACTATGTGGGTCATTTCTTTTTTCTTTTTTCCTTCTTAGTTAGTTTTAATCATGGTCTGGCAGTTTGAGTAATTTATGCGGCCTACCCAAATGTCCTTTCATCGGTATTGTTCGTCGAATCGTAAGGCTCCTCAAATTCGAGTTGAGCTACACAATTTTTGACAAATGCGTGCACTGACTGGACAGGTCCGCTCAATCTGTGTGGTTCTTTACTCAAAAGACCATTTCAGACACCAATCTGCATGGTCTTCACATGATCTGACCAAGATTATGTCTGGACTTTAAAAGAGACTGTGACCTCTGAGTTTGTTTCGGCCTTTCTTCTCAGAGTAGTCAGATAGGAAACGCCGACCTCATCTAGTTTAAAAAATATGATTGACATGTAAAAGTGTTTGTACAAACCTACTTACAGAAAATAAATCATTTATCATTTATCATTTAAGGGCTGCCCAAACGTTTACTGTAAATTTCACTTGAAATGTCGATGGGCGTTTCAATTTTGGGTTTTCGCCTTTTGGGCACCACAGATTTCGGCAATTAGTGATGCCATCTCTTGTAAAACTTGCTTCGTCCATCCATAGTATCTTTGCTGGAAAATTTGGATTTTCTCGTATCTTCCTCTGGATCCAAGTCGACATTACGCACCTTGGCCTCCAATCTACATCTTCATGCAGATGCTACTGTACCCTCTGATAATGATAAGGATGCAACCCCTCTTTTCTTAAGATGCGCCACGCCGTTTTTTGTGAAATTCCGTGACGCATAGCCAAACGTCTAGTGCTGGTAGTTGAATTAGCATACAAATCATTTAGCACTGATTCTTCGACAGCGACGTCAATTATAACTCTCGGTTCGCGGTGATCTCTGTTGGCTCCGAGTCCGGTAATGGACAACCTTCGGTGGACTTCTTGGAAGTTGCGAGCAGATGGTACTGGCTGTCTGTTCGGGAATGCAGCTATGTAAGCTGCACGTGCAGCGCGGGCACTTCCTCTTGCCATTCCATAATAATAATGAATGTCAGCAATGTGTGCCGGCGTGAAATCACTTATGCGCGGCATTTCGTAAGAAATCAAACGCGTAGCACGAAAGAAACGAAAACAACTCGGTAAGCGATTGAAAGTACAAGTAGCAGCGGCGAACAGTTCGGAGCGACTGACTCTCTCTATCTTAATTTCCTTTGTTCTTTGGGCCCCGTATCCCCGTACCTCAACCCGCTCTCATCTACAACAATAACACACAAAAAAGGGTCTCTACCTGGCAATGAATGGAAGCAATTAAAAGCGCAGCTGTGCGAAGGTCTATGTTTAAATTACTGATAGTGGATGTTGTACTTGGCTTACAAGCGTGAAAAGAATAACATAAAATAAGAAAAAAGTAGGGTAAAGGGGACATTTTTTTGATAAATTTTACATTTATTGCAAAAATTGGTAGAAAAATGGTAAATTTTCTTCAAAAAATCATGAATAATTAATTTAAGAGGTTTATTTTTCAAAAAATTATGGCTTTATTAGCTCGGCCTATTATTAGAGATCATTATTAATTTTGTTTTGTTTTAATATCACATTTAGTTTAAAAGTAGTAACAGTTTGTTTGCATGGGGTACCAAGACGAGAATAAAAAAAATTAAAAGCCCATAAAAAATTCAATTTTTTTTTAGATTTTTTTTGACATTTTTTCCGTCGATAAAATTGTTTATATTTTCACCCTTTTTAATATGTGCACTTTATGAAGACTCACACTGTATAATATTTAAAGTTTATCGCACCACCAGTGAGACCTCTCAAACCTAACTCGTTTTTAGTTCCTAGCTCTATTCACTTCTCGCTTATTGGTAGTGGTGGAACACTTGGAACAGGTGCCTAACATTCGAGAAATACCCGTACAACTAAAATTAAATGGTCTAAGAATACTATGCACCTTACATTACCTTCCTCTTAAACTACAAAAGACAATGCCCATCTGTGCCCCAGAAATGCCCAGATAAAGTATATTACAAGATTGCTCTAATAAATAAAAACTAGAATTATGTTGTTAATTTTAAATCATATGAAGCATTGGATAAAAAATTAAAATAAATAAGACGTGATTTGAAGCGAAGCGTACGTCGACGCTACTCGATTAGGGATGGGACACATTCAACTAGCTCGGTATCGATAAAATGATAAAATGTGTGTTTTTAAACTAACTTTACTGTACTTAAATAAATAAAAGACTGTCACATATTTAAAAAATACCTTCTCACGTCTAAAATAATGCGCCAATTTATTGGGACGACCATATTCGAAAAAATATTTATCATCAGTTAGGGGAATTTCCTACATCGAATCACATTACAGATTAAATGAAAGCCATCGCGGAAAAATATGTCAATATATATGCATCACTTGTTAAAACTAAATATAAAACAGTCAAAACGACAATTATTAAACAAATATGTTTTATTTCAAGGACAATAAATATTTTTAATTTACTACTTATCTTTTCATTTAACCATTTTACCTTTTGTACTAATCGGACTTTGGTCCATTAAATAAATGTTTTTTTCAGTAGGTATTAAAATTGGTAAAATTATTACATACAGTCTTAGAAATTATTTATGAAGGTATAATAACGTTAGATACCTGTACTAGCATAAACCTGTATTACAGTACATAAGATAAAATATTTTAATTATTATACTGTACAAACATCGACAGTAAATTATCGATATCTTATCCTCATACCTAGCTGAGTAGAAAAATAGATAACAGGTGCATACGAATATGACATCTATTTCAATGAGATTAGCGTGCTAAATAGAGTAATTTGGTTACAGCACCATCTAGCGTTAAGTAGCTGAACTCGTTGTTGATTGCTCTACAGCACCCTCTAGCGTTAAGTAGCTGAACTCGTTGTTGATTGCTCGAATTTGATTGTTAGATGGAAAAATCGTTGTCATTGAATTTGACATGTAAAATAAAAACAACATTCAACAGTTGTAATAAGACCTAATTTTGAACAACAATAAATAAACTTTTCGCCAAAGTTGCATTTATAATTTGTAGCCAATTATATCATCGTTTTCTATGTTTTGCAATGATTTTAATTTGCAAATGTATGAGTTTGGCGACACTGGTGCCCGTATTAAGGAATTCTAAGGGCACTTCCACTGTTTTTTTCTATTCCGTGGTTTTCACATACATATTGACACTATACAATGGAGACAGACTAGATAATTCCAAATAACTGACATGTTTATCTGATAACATACATATAAGTATATAAAAGAACACTGATCTGGCTTAGCTTATGTGATGATCATGAAGTTCCTAGTGAAAAAGTAATAGCAATGCTGTCTGTAAACGATAAAATGTATAAAAAACCAGTAGGAAGTTATCATGTTTAATGTCCAATATCTTTTGAACCGGTGCTTTATATGACATTAAATCTAGATATCATTTAAATACTGTTAAAAAGTTATCATATGACATAGAGCTGCAATTTGGGCATTGCATGGCATTGCTGACTTTCAGCTCCATACTAATATGGGCATGGTCCTTTGTTTTAACACCCACCTAACCGTAAGGACTGAGTCAAGTTACATTGTGGTTTGTAAATATTATCATCTGCCTAGCCTTTTCCCAACTATGTTGGGGTCGGCTTCCAATCTAACCTAAGCTGAATACTAGTATTTTACATGGAGTGACTGCCTATCTGACCCCCACAACCCAGTAACTGGGTAATACGATACCCCTTGGTAAGACTGGTTGTCAGACTTTCGGGCTACTGACGACCCGTAACGACTGTCAAAGATCCACGAATGACAGCTGGGGCCAACGGCTTAACGTTCTTTCCGAGGCACGGAGGGGTCTTAGTATGTGAAGATGGTCACCCATCCACAGACCAATCGCGGCAAGCGTAGCTTAACCTGATCGATCGACCCGTGCGGCTGTTATTACTTAGCCACAAGGTTTGTAAATATACCAAAAGATATTGAATGACATTGACAGTGGGAGTTGTTGGTATTCGTTTTGATTTTGGCCATGTGCCAAAAAAACCTTGTCGCGTTGTAGCAGTGTAAGCTATCTGTGGTCTAAGCGGTCCATAGTTTCAAATAGTTACTCTGTTACTCTGCCTGCTCTGTGAAGCTCTATAAAAAATAGTGCGTCGCTAAGTCACCCAAAATTGGCAGAGAATATCTAGTTGTTTTATTTTTATTTTTATGTGTTTTTTGGTTCGTTCGATCCTGCAACAGACCCTGAGCTGCTGTCCAAGTTATTATAAAAGTGATTTTGTAAGCCAAAGTTACGGAAGAGGTTACCTACACAGCATCATGGTGCAGGTGATTGTTTTGAAGTTTAGCTATGCCATGTGATTAGTCATAATTAAAATAACATTTTGAGGGGATTTTGTATGGTATCGGCAAAGAATAATAACTGTAACTACCGTATTGGTAAAGTGACTGGAGACATTGGAGTGTATTAATGGAACTATTATTTTATTTACAGGCTTCAGAGGAAATGGAGCAGCCTGACCTGCCTCAAGCTGTTAAACTGCTCAAAGAAATGAACACTAATGTCCAGCAGGTGTCACAGCTTGTGGACAACATGCTGGTGCGTGTCAAAAGTGGAGAACTGTCAACAGATAAAGGTCTTAGTTTTCTGGAAATGAAATATCAAATGCTACTTAGTTATTTAATAAATTTAACTTATATTGTATTAAGAAAGTGTTCTGGTGAAAGAATAGAATCAGATCCATCAATTGAGAGGCTTATTGAGATAAGAACTGTTCTTGAAAAAATTCGTCCCATAGATTCAAAATTAAAATACCAAATTGATAAACTTG
Organism: Eremobia ochroleuca; assembly: GCA_949629135.1. Classification (NCBI taxonomy): domain Eukaryota; kingdom Metazoa; phylum Arthropoda; class Insecta; order Lepidoptera; family Noctuidae; genus Eremobia; species Eremobia ochroleuca. The sequence continues at coordinate 8,569,581 of OX451393.1, forward strand.
TTAAAAGTGCTGTTATTGGTGGCACATCTGAAGATGATCCTCAAGCATATCATGCTAATCCTGCAAATTTAGTGAGTAAGATAAATGAGTCTGCTGAGGAATCTAGTGAATCTTCAGATGAGGGAGAGAACAAGAAAGAGAAGAGCAGCAAAGCAAATATTTATGTGCCTCCTAAGTTAGCTGCAGTACACTTTGATGAAAACACTTCGAGAGTTGATAGTGACAAGAAGAACAAGGAGAAGTCAAAGAAGCAATTCCTCAACTCAAGTATAATGCGCGAACTGCGTGATGAATATTCTGAAGCACCACTGGAAGTGAGCACAGGAAATCATGTTAAGCAGTCAATATCTAAATATGAACTGGAAAAGACTGAATATGAAGAAAACTATTTAACACGTCTGCCAGTTACGAAAGCAGAGAAAAACCGCAGGAAAAAGTTATCAACAGTAGGAATGATTGCTGATGAAATCACAGGTACAAGCAGTAGTCGCCAGCCTCGGAAACACAAGATGAAGTCTAAGAAAGGTAAAGGTTTTAAAAGAAGGCGTACACAATGAAACTAGATTCTTGATTTTATATACTTTATATGGACTTGTTGAATTGTTGAATATACCACAACAATACTAGAAACACAACTCACTTCATTAAATTGGCAACTAGAGTTCCATATTATAATATTTTGGCAATCTTACTGTGATTGTGTTATGCTTTAGTGCAAACAATTTGTTAATTGTTTCTTGTAATGTTTTTTTCCAAATAACAATATTTCACCTAACTGAAATACTTTATAACACTATATGATAACTGTTACAAATTGCAACTATTTGTAAATACTCACACATTTAAATTCCAATAGGTATATTAAAGGGAGCATAGATAGCCAAGATAGGGCACAGGGTAATTCTCATTTAATCAATAAGGTACTCTCCCTATTTTAAATAAAAATACTATTCCAAGTTACATTATGCATAGACTAAAAGACATTGAATATTATCAGAAAAAAGTATCTGTTATGTACATTACATATCTCATCAAAATAAAATACTCTTATTTTATTACTACCTCAAAGGGCCTTTTTTCTATCATACGGATATGTGGCTGTGTGCGAGTCGGGTCCTACTCTTTAAGTCTGTCGATTAAGAAATGGACCTGTCCGAAAGTATGTCGAAACTGGATTACCCAGTAGACTGTTTTTAACCAGCTTCAAATAGGAGCTTCTCAAATTGTCCTTTAGACAATACTAATAATACTAATAATGGCGCCGATTCCCTTCTTCACAAACTAAAATAAATTTAAGTTCGGTTCATCTTTTTCTTTCTATTTCATTAACCCTTTGACCGCCACGGGTCGCGCAGCGAAAGTGCATGCTGTACGCAAAGCCATTTTTTATTACAGAAAGCCAGTGATGTGGTTAAACTCGGGTATTACTAATATCAATAAAATTATAATCTGTAATATAATATTTATTTTCCATACACAAAAGTGCTATTCATATGTTTTTATTAAATGAAACTTGCTATGGTTTTCAATTGTAATTTAATAAAGGAATCACTTAAAATAACACCACATATAAAATGTAAAATGTGCCCACAAGCACAATTAAAATTAAAACAAATAAATTCCTTTTCTTTTTTATTATGCAAATTGTTCAGAATAATAACTACTTTTAAGTATTTGTATTGATTGCAGTCATTTAATTACACTTAGCACCATGTAGCTTAATAAATAAATATCGACTTTTACCTCATCACTAGTGTCGCGTTATAGCGATTATGGCGTCTGGTGGAACTATATTTTTACGAGTTTACAGATGGTCTTATAAAAATTTAAATTTCAAGATTATACGTCAAAGAACAAGCTTTTATTTTATTCGCTTTAATTTGATGCAGTATGTGGATGATATTTAAAAAAAAAACTGTTAAAATAATCGTTAACTATATTTCCTGTAAATAGGGGTCAAAAGTGGTGTCGCCTAAAGGCGTCGTTGGCGGTCTGGACACTTTTTTTACGCCTGTAGGCGACGTTAGCGGTCAAAGGGTTAAGAATAGGACAGAAGATAAATATTAGTTTAGTCCTGTCAAATTAGTCAGCGCCTGACGTAAATTGACGTATTTTTAGTACCCGATTTTTTAATGACGTCTAAACTTGTCTATGGAGTATCTTAATTTCACAGGACTAAACTAATATTTATCTTCTGTCCTTTTCTTAATGAAATAGAAAGAAAAAGATGCACTGAACATAAATTTTGTTTAGTTTGTGAACAAGGGAATCTGCGCCAATAATAGCTTCCGCCCGCGACTTCGTCCTCGTGAAATTTCGGACCCCGACCCACCCGCGTCACTGCGCATTGCCCGCCCGCTCTATTACTTCGGTTTCACTTAGCGTTCTTTCACTTTTTTTTTGTCGGCTCCTGAGGATCGTAGCGTGATATTTAATACATTTGTTAGCATAAGGACAGATTCGCTTTACGCCAGCCTTCAACTTTCCTCAAATTGGGCTATCAAATCCGACTGGTAGTTTCAGCGTTTAAACTAACCTTTTTTTTTTTTTTTTTGTTTCGGGGTGGAAAATCCTCATGGATGTCCGCCGGGGTCTGTCAGACTCTTACTGACTAAAAACCACCCCGGTGTTCCCTCTCTCACCCACGCCGGGGGTCGCGGGAACGAACGATACTTCCGCAACCCCCGGCTGGTGCTGGCCCGCTCCTGCGGGCCTCCTCGTGTCAGGGGGGGGGAGTGAGGTGTTAAACTCCCCCCGCGACGTCTAAGAGGGGCGCGCGTGGAACACTACTTGACGCCGCCTCGGGTCCTGATGTGTGGGGGGTGACGGACGTCCCCAAGTCCGTCGCCTCTGGACCCATTTAGAGGGGCTGGAAGAGGGAGTTGTCCGCCCTCCGCCGACGCCCGGTGCGCCTGCTGCGGGCCGGGTGAGGGGACGAGATCTCCCTCTCCCTTTCCGCAGCAGGTCAGGCATAGTTTTTCGTAGAGCACATGTCTCAAGATGGATCATACGTAGCAAATTTTGCTTTATAGCCCAAGAAAATAGGATTTTATCTGCAGAAAAAATACATGTGAAGATGAGGCCAGGGTCAGGCGCAGCCCGCACAGGTTTGCAGTCGTTAGAACTGCATGTCTATCGCAACCGGACTACAACCCTGAATATCGGACGTCGAGTACTTAAGTCCTTCTAGCCGATTGGCTTGATATTATGGCTACCTGTGCTCTTTGTTAGGTTTCTCAAAGATCGTTGTTAAACATTCTACGCTATCTAGTAGAAAACATTGTATTCTTTTTTTTATGTAATGACAATTCACAAGGTATGTAAGATTGTGTCCCAATGTACCGAGATTATACCTTAACCTCTGGTCTGTCGTAGATATACGTTCCGACAGTTTACGGATACAAAATTTGGCGCGTAGATCTACGCTCCGACATACCAGATGTTTAGCCAGTAGAGATTCTGGCAGTGGCAACCATGAAGCAATCGTTTTTTAGGGGAGCAAGAATAAAAAACAAAATTAAGTTTTAAATCTCATTATATTGTAAATCATGTTGTTTATAAATTAAGTTACACGACAAAAAACAAGTCGATGATCAATTTGTTCATACACATAACAATAAATTTGTTTAATGTGCTGCAAATTCTTTGTGTTATTTTAATTCTGAAAAAGGATTTCACTTAAAAATATGACATGTAGGTATTACCATGTACAGACGCCAGCACATCAAGCTACTACATTCTGTCAGATTTCTTTAATAGGTTTTCAACTTTATCCCTGAACCATAAGGTTCAAAGTTGATTGGGAAAATCTGACAGTTTCGGGTAGCTTGATGTGCTGGCGTCTGTACATACCTACGATATTTTTCATTGGAAACAACAAATTAATTCTAAGTTCTGTTTAGGTGTTTATATTGTATTTTTTGTTGTTGTTTGTGTTTAATTTCATTTTCGTTTATTTTTTGTATGGAATAATTGTAATAAAAGGTTGCATACATTTATTTTTTGTTTCATCATTTAGCAACGACTTGGGTTAAAGTGGGGAAAGTCTTGGAGACATGATGAAGGATCGAAAGATTGATAGCGGAATAATCTCATGTGACGAATGTGTCCAATTGGTGTGTGTGTATCAAGGCACTGGTAGTCGCCACGCGGCGGTGCAGTTCCGTGGTTGTGTGTGAGGTCCGAGCGGATCACGCGGTTCAACAGCCAGGGTGGCGATGACATCGTCAACTGAAATTAATTATCAACATATAGTTTTAGTACAGCAGGCGGTACCTGCTTTTGAGATAGTGGTGAATATATTTGTTTTTTCATAAAATGCATTTTATACATAAGCTAAGTACGGCAATTTTGGATTAGACAAATATGATGGTCATCATAATCAGCTTACTTCCTACTGATAGTTTGCGGCTGAATATAGGCGGTTCTGAACTGAAAACTGAGCGACAGCTGGCCCATAGATCGCCGCAAATAGCCTACCGCTTTAAAGGCGCTAAAGGTTAGAGCCATCACCGGATATGACGTACTTAATACGTAAGTAGAAAAAGAAGGTGCTGCATATACCTACTACTAAAAAAAATCGTCTCTTACGACACTTGAGGAATCAATCAACTCAGCCTATCGCAGTCCATTGCTGGACATAGGCCTCTCCCAGGCTGTGCCACAGCACTGTCCTCCGCCTTCCGTATCCAGTCTATCCCAGCCACCTTTTCAAGGTCGTCGGTTCATGAGGACTGACCGGTTGATATAGCACAAATCATGTTAGGTCTACGAGGAATCCATAATAAAGTTGATTCAGCAGTAATTGAATAACATACCGGTTTTGTCACTGCTGGGAACGGGTTCCTGTAATCGTTCTGTTGAGTAGAAATGTAATCCATCACTCCGAAATCTGCAGGAAGTTGAGCCAAGTCTGCGTTCTTCATTAATTTATTTCGTCCTGGAGTGCTACAAAACGTAAAAGAAATTAAATAAATAATGGCGCCGATTCTCTTGTTCATAAACTAAACTTAAATTTAGTTTAAACTAACTTAAATTTAGTTTAGTAAATAGAGAGAAAAAGATGCACTCATCTTTTTCTTTCTATTTCATTAAGAAAAGGACAGAAGATAAATATTAGTTTATTCCTGTCGAATTAAGATACTCCATAGACAAGTTTAGACGTGATTAAGAAATTGGCTAAAAATTGTCTGAAAATAGGTACGTCAATTTACGTCAGGCGCTGACTAATTTGACGGGACTAAACTAATATTTACCTTGTGTCCTTTTCTTAATGAAACAGAAAGAAAAAGATGCACTGAATTTAAATTTAGTTCAGTTTGTGAACAACGGAATCGACGCCTATAGTTTATTACAAATTCATCGCAACTGCAACAAGCCTCGCTGACTGGCTGGGTAGTTAAAACTGCCGGAATTTAATGGCGACATTGGGCGGTACGTTGGCTCGAATCCACGTCATGCCGTGCTATTTCTTTTTTGAAACTAATGTTTATGATATTCGCAAAAATTCAATGCTTTAGCAGTATAATATTTAAAAACATGAGGGGTCCTCATATAGTGACGCTGTCTGTACAATCGAAATGGCGTCACAGAACTTGGGAGCCGAAGAGGTAGGTACCTACTACTTAGGTAGACGGTATTATCCTGTTTGCTGGATACTGCAAACCGGATGCTTGTGTGAATATGTATTAACCTTTTGACCGCCACGGACGGCTATAGCCGACAAATGAAAACGTGCCAAACACGCCACCGACGTCTACAGCCGTCAAGAAAACGACATTTTTTAAGTACGAAATAAATATTTTCTAATTTAGTATATTTATTTTGTACTTAAAAAAATGTCGTTTTCTTGACGGCTGTAGACGTCGGTGGCGTGTTTGGCACGTTTTCGTTTGTCGGCTATAGCCGTCCGTGGCGGTCAAAAGGTTAAAGACGTACACTACTAAACGGGATCCTGCAAAAAACGGGAACTTGCCGTGGGAAAGAGCCCTAAGGTGGATACGTAGAAACGCATGTCCGAGAATTTACCAATTCCTTCATACACCTTAGCCTAATGCCTCGGGGAGTACCTACAGGCGTGATTATAAGTTGGCACAAAAGTAATGAGACACTTGGTTTACGTTTTATATTTTTTACAAAAAGCTTAGTCAATGATGTAATCACCATTAGCATCTAAGGCCTCGTTTCTGGAGACGCGTGGCTTCGAGCGTCGCGTGCGGAGGCGCGACCCGCACTAAATTCAAACTAAGGCCTCATTTACGGAGACGCGGGGCGTCTCGCGTCGCGTGTGGCGTGGCGTCTCGCGGCGCGTCGGACGTTTTTTCTGTTTACAGTGGGGCGGCGCGTGAAGCGGCACGCATCATCGCACGCGTAAACACAAACTTATAGCAATATACGACCATGTTCATAGAGAAGCGAGACGGGAAGCGTGGCGGTGCCCGCCGCGGCGCCCGCGGCGAATCCTCTAGCGTGTAGCGAAGCACGCCTCGGACATAGCTTCATCGAGAATTGCCGCTGCGTGCGCCGCCGCGATAAACGCCGCGTGGGACGCGTCGGTGCCATCCGCGGGCTCGGCCGCAAAACACGCCCTAATTCAAACAAACGCGTCTAAAATCGCTTCTCCGTAAACGCACTCATACAACGCCATATATTTGAATTCAGTGCGGGCCGCGCCGCTCAACGCAACGCGCGACGCCCCGCGTCTCCGTAAATGGGGCCTTACGGCGTTGTATGAGAGCGTTTACGGAGAGGCGTTTTTACACGCGTTTGTTTGAAATGTAGCATTATTTGCGGATGACGACGCCGCGTCGCACGGGGCGTCGGTCGCAGCGCCGCACGCGGCGTCGGTCGCAGCGTCGTACGCGGCGTCGGTCGCAGCGTCGTACGCGGAGTCGATCACAGCGTCGTGCGCAGCGCCAGCTTTCTTGTGTCCTGGGCAGTCTTTTTTGAATAGTAACAACGAACAAACGTGTGTGTAAATATGGACGATTTAGACTTATTATTGCTCGAAGACAATAATTGCTTAAAAAGTTTGTTATTTACCGTTAGAGCAGCACCTAGATTTATATTAGGCGAACGGGAACAATTTGGAGAAATGCCCTTTCTACCCCCCGCAGGGTTAGCCGCGTCCGCCGCAGCGTAGCCCGCCGCGTCCGCAGCTACACTTCACGCGACGCGCCATGACCCTCGGCACCATGAACGAATTCGTACTTAATCATATGTTTGTTTTTGTGCGTGTGAAGACACGGACCGCTGCACGCGCCGTCTCTTTGTGAACGCAAAAATCGTCCAAGGCAACGCTAGACGCCACACTGCACGCGACGCGCGAAGCCACGCGTCTCCGTAAACGAGGCCTCAGACTTCTTGCCAACGATCCGGCAAATTTTGGATGCCTTTCGCCCAGAACTCTGATGGCTGTGCCTCGAAAAAGTTGTTCAACTCCGCTAATATGTATATCAGAGAAATCATTAAATTGTTTACCCCGCAAATGTTGTTTCAGGGCTCTAAACAAATGATAGTCTGATGGGGCGAGGTCTGGGGAATAAGGTGGGTGGGGTATCGTCTCCCAGACCAAGTTCTCCAACTTTCGGCGAACGGCAGATGCGACGTGAGGTCGAGCGTTATCGTGTAGTAAAACTACATTGACTCGTCTTCCTCGTTTTTTCTTGATAGCAGCAGATCTGACAGTTTGCTGAGCTTTTGTTGAATATTTGTCAGGGTTTATAGTTTCACTGTGTAATCTATATATTATATATAAATATAAATAGAGGTGTGTGTCTCTTTATTTCACTTTGCAGCTAAAACTGCACGTCGCAGACGCATTACATAGTGTTTGTATGTCGCAATAGGTGCAAAGTTGATACCTATAAGGGTGTAGAAGATACAGGGGTTGAAACATGTGATGTCTAAAAATGTGTGATTATCATTAATAAAAATGTTTAGTATACATATTATATGAAAAAATTATGAAGTAAGTAGTGATAGATTATTAACCCTTAGCTGGTATCGCTTTTTTTGGCAACACTACCGGTATCGTGGGTCATATTTTACCCATACCAAAAATCTGTTGTAGAACATTTTTTTATTATTTGTATAAAATATGGTTAGTTATGAAATAAAAAAACATTTTTTTACAAAATTATCTTGATTTAATTTTAGAATATAAAAAATATCATGTTTTACACGCATTTGTAACTAACCTAATTTTTTGGCACTTTTTGGTTAGTGTGAACTTAAAACATTAAAAAAAAATAGAAATGTAAGAAAAACTTTAATGTTCGCTATGTTCGCTTCTCTGTCAAATTTGACCCACGATGCCTACTAAGGGTTAACATTAACAAATAACTATACCTACAATTAAAAATGACCTAGCGAAGCGGGTGGTAGGTATTCACAGCTAGTAGTTCATAAAACAGCATGCCTTGCGCGTCCCAGAAATAGCAAAGCAGTATTTTTAAGCGATTCTTTTGACTCAGCTTCGTTTGAGCTGGTGGCGTTTCTTCTCGAGGCAGCCAAAAAGCACGAGATGTACCTATCGTTCTCGTAATGAATCCATGATTCATCTCCAGTAACCAGATCAGACAAAAATTTTATGTCGGTGTCGCAACAAAGTGATTGACAGATGATCGCGACGAGGTCGCAACAGAAGTGAGTGACGAACTGCACGACTGGCGTCTGTAATGTGTGGTACCCACCGAGCCAAAACTTTTCGATACCCAAGCTCATGCAGATGATATTCCACGGCGTGGTGACTGCAGTTAAGTGCTTCCGCTAATTCACGAGTGGTAGCATCGTGATTCGACGGCAGTTCACAGCGTAAATCGTCATCATTCATTGCGAGTGGTCGTCCTGAGCGTGGCTGACTTTCAACGCTCCTGTCTCTTGATTGAAAACGGTCAAACCATGGGGACACCGTCGCATGGCTTGTACTTGTTGTCAGCCGCAGCCCGCGAACTGTGGCCTAACAAGTACTCGTATAAGTACCTATAGTGTTCGAACTTGTCGCTCGTCCATTTTTCTTCAAATTGACTAAACCGATCGCGGCTTTATATACCCCCACATCACAAGTACCTAGAATGTTCTACAACATTCTAGAATAATTAACTTGAAAAAGGAAATGTATAGTTTTGTAGTGTCTCATTACTTTTGTGCCAACCCAATATGTTCCTTAAAATAATACATATAGCCGTTTTTTTTTAAATTCTACTTACTCTGTGCATGGATAAGATGTGAAATTTACAAGTGGTCTGAATGAATATATCGGTTCAGTCTTGGTGTATATCTGTGCTAGCATGTGGCGGGTTTCGGTCATACTAGTTCCCTGGTCCTCCGTCCCCCAGCGGTTGTAAGTACTGATGTGGTTACCCAACTTGTCGCGATATGCATAATTATCTTTTATTTCGGCATGTATAGCGAAGTCCCAATTTTCTACTTTTGTTTTTGGTCCATATATATTCCTGGAAAACAATATCTGTTGTGGCTTTTTCGCCATAGGATTCTTAAACCACATTTTGACGAACTAAGTAACAAACTTATAAGTAAAAAACTTGCAAATATTACTTTCGTTAAACGTTTTATAAAAACACATTATCTAGATAATGTCACTTAAGAAGTCACTAGTTTTTTTTTTTAATATGGAGGAAAATTAAAACTGCTTAGTTTATTTTTTTTAGTGTGTTCTGCGGCGGTAAAAAGTTTTTATCAAAAAATAATATAGAATGTTTTTTTTAATACCGTGAAACCCGATGAAAGCTTTTTTTATTACCGTTATTACTGTGAAACTACTACCGTGAATGTTTTCACATATTCAAAATCAACCATTTATCTGGCAGGGAAAGGACACTCGACTCTAACAAAAATTAGGTAGCAGCTTAAAGCTTAATATTTTACAAACAGATTCCTGAATCGAAAAATTGTTTTCGCAAACCCACAATATTTTTGAAAGACCTATCCAACAATATCTCACACCATGTCTTAGACAGGAAAAAAAAAATCATACCCACTTTAAGTGTAGGTACAGGCGGTACTTACCCTAAAATTTTTTTTTTTCATGATTTTATTTTACCACTTTGCCATCCATGCCAAATTATAGCTTTCTAGTAAGTACTAAGAGTATCTGAGATAAGCTGCGGACGGACGAACGGACATACGGACATGGCGAAGCTATAAGGGTCCCTTATTGCTAACTATAAGGGTTCCTATGGAACCCTAAAAAACAAAATATCGCTCATCCAATAGAACAACGACGTAATTACGAAAATGTTTTCTTGAGTTTTCTCATGAAATTATTACATATTATTATTGATATTAAAGTAACATACATAAAAATATTAAAATATTTTAACATAATCATTGGAAATATATCATATTTTCAATTTCAAACTTTTAAAACGTTCTCCTGAAAAATAGCTAAAATGTAATTACGTCATTGTTCTATTGGATGAGCGATATATACCTAATTATAGTTCGAGGTGGTTTAACCAGAGGGGCCCGTGGCTAAATAATAACAGCCGCACAGGTCAATCGATCAGGCTCTTTCAGTCATGGTGGTTAGTGTCACTAACCACCTCTTTCTGAATTTTTAAATTAAAATCCAGGTCATATAACAATCGCTTGAATTATCAAGAAAGTTCGAACCATGCTTGACAATATGGGACTGATTGACGGAATGTTGAATAAATGACAGTTCATTTGCGTCGAATTAAATATTGCTCTAACGTAGGTACTTTTATTCGCGTGCTTGTTAAAAAAACTGTGAAACGGGTAAGTATGCTTTTTTCTTTAATGTTTTTTACTCACTGTATTATCATATATAGCTATTTTATACGTTTTCACAAGAAAATAAAATACAGGATATTTTTTCACTTCCTTGATTGTTGTATTGTCAATGCATTTTTGATTTATAAAGAACTGCAATTCTCTTCACACCCGGACGGCCGGACACATTGACTGAAAGAATTCAGACGCAGTCGCCATCAACCTGTTAGGAGTACTTCGCGATGATACTGCAAATGTAGCACTAAAATATCTCCAGTGCGTAGTATATGACAGTGCAATACATGTAAAGTGCCCCTTTGTCTACGCTAAGGAAAAGCATGTTTTTAATAAGAAGTAATTTTTATGTTAGTTTTGCCTGTGGAAAGTTAATTAAATAAATTATATATATAATTCATCATAGTTTTGTTTGTATCAATAGTCATGGTGGTTAGTGTCACTAACCACCTCATTCCTCGAGAGCCTTTATACCTAGATTTTTTTTTTCCTACTTTCTGTGATTATTTTGTTGTAAATGATGCTAAAACTCTAATATAAATGCTCAAAATATTGTTAATGTTAAAGCGTCACTGAAAGAGTTAAGCTATGCTTGCCGCGGTTGGCCTGTGGATGGTTGACCATCTTTACATACCGAGACCCCTCCGTGCCTCGGAAAGCACGTTAAGCCGTTGGTCCCGGCTGTCATATGTGGATCTTTGACAGTCGTTACGGGTAGTCAGAAATCATTACGGGTCGTCGAGTCGGGGGCGCCGCGCGGTGTGAGCATATTTTTGTACGGACATCCAGCACCCTAATTTCGTAACACACTTGGTATTTCATTGCTAACGTTATCCATTCTCTTCACTGTATCATAATAATGATTCATATCTGTTGAAAAATTACTGCACTCCTGCCAGAGAGCATGCATCAATGGGATGGACCACTACGAGAAAACGGCTTATATTATTTTAACACTTTGCCGTCCGCACGTCTCGTAAAAATTTATTCGCTTGGCGTGCAGCCCTAAATCGGATTACTTGGCTTGACGCCGGCCGTTCTTGACATTATCGGGAAATTATAAATTGTTAAGTTTTACTAATCTCGTCGTTAGTTCTCATAAGTTCTCAGCCCTGTTACCCTACTTTCATGAAATTGCGAAGTTATACATACGTAAATAAATACTTTGTTTGTTTTATATATTTGTTTATTTACATTTTCTTTGGTACTTAGTATTTCTGTTTCATATGGTATGCAGCAAAACAGTCTCCAAGATGTAACGCAACTACACAAGACTTGCACATTAAAGAGATTTGAACAACCTATAAATATGGGCAAAGATTTTCTATTCAGCCATTACAAGGATTTTAATAATGGTAACGTCATCATCATACGGTATAATTAAAAAACCCAATTGTACGTACAATTGGGTTTTTTAATTGCTTCTGTTCCGTTTATCTACTCATGTGACTGTGGGCAGTTGGCCGCTACTTTGCGCACGACAACACTGTGGTGTCGCCGGCAGTTGGCCGCTACTTTGCGCACGACAACACTGTGGTGTCGCCGGCAGTTGGCCGCTACTTTGCGCACGACAACACTGTGGTGTCGCCGGCAGTTGGCCGCTACTTTGCGCACGACAACACTGTGGTGTCGCCGGCAGTTGGCCGCTACTTTGCGCAGGACAAAACTGTGGTGTCGCCGGCAGTTGGCCGCTACTTTGCGCACGACAACACTGTGGTGTCGCCGGCAGTTGGCCGCTACTTTGCGCACGACAACACTGTGTTGTCGCCGGCAGTTGGCCGCTACTTTGCGCACGATAACACTGTGGTGTCGCCGGCAGTTGGCCCCTACTTTGCGCACGACAACACTGTGGTGTCGCTGGCAGCTGGCCGCTACTTTGCGTACGACACCACTGTGGTGTCGCCGGACGGCATAGTGTTAATCATGAGTTTAAAAGTAGTACTTACCTTGGTATTTATTCGGTACTTACCTTACAATTTGTTAGAATAAGTACTGTCTAATCTTGTAGGTATAAAGTGTTGCGAGTGCTACGCTACCTTTAAAATAACTATTTCGATCTAGTCCCTTGTCCCGCTGGAGTACTTGGTGGCACTGTCATAACATCATTATTCATAGAGAATTTGTTCCTCCACTTTAATTCTTCGTCTCTCACACGAATACTTTCTATCGCGCACGTAACAAATGCTTCAAAAAATTCTAAAAATGATAGTTCGATATCAAGATCCATAATTTTATCGCCATCACATAGGTTCGGAAATATTCTTGAAAATATTTTTATAATGGTTTTGCTTGATAAATTGCCAAAGTTGAAAAGTTTCAAGTTTTCAACGTCTTCGTATATTTCAAAGGGTTCAGGGAGTTCATTACCATCTGCAATAAAAAGTAAGTAATAGAATTTGGTTTTGTTTAGCGCTTAGTGAAAGGATAAAAAAACATATTTTAAAAATATTATTTACCAACAACAAAGTTTAATTCATCTCCAAAAATATAAACATTATGGCCTAGTGGCTGGCATATGTCGGGCACGTCCACGAGGCCGGGTTGAGGACGTTCTGCACAGTGTTGCGGACGACGGACTGCGCAGAGAAAAGTGCGCACTGTGTGTGGCTCTCCCAGGCTACGGTACAACTCATAGGTTGCGCGTAAAGGTATACATTTACCATAACCATTTACCAAATGCCCTTAAAACGAAATAATATTCCAATAAATATACTTTTCCGATTTAGTTGTTTAAACTTTAAAAAGACTTCTCGGAACTACTTCCACCCTACCTCTTTGACGACTAGTTCCCCGTAATACATCCCAATCCATAAAATTTCTGAAAGCACTTGCTAGAATTGTATCAGGTTTTGTATCTGGCCAATCTCTCTTTGCATATAATTTACTGGCAACTGATATCATACTATGTAAGAACTGCCAAAAGTATACTTTCTCGAACGGGTTATGCGGGCTTTTTGCGAGCCATTCAGGATTCTGGTGATATATTTTGTCAATCTCGATGAGTGTCAAGCCTCTCTCGTGAACATTACAGTCGTAATACAATTGCCATAAAAACAAGCGAATCAGCACAGGCTTAAACGTTATTTCTTCGGTGTTGCATATGGTCGCATACTTGTAATAAATGTTCAACAGATCGGTCTTATAACATTTCAACGTCTGGCGTAACGAACTCTCCTCAAACATGATCAAGTCTTCAATGTTCCCTAGTCTATTCGCTTCTTCTAACGAGTGCTCCTCTTTTCCAGTTGGTTGTGGAAAATCTTTTTCTGTTATTTTATTATTTTCCAAGTAGTCATTTATCAAATTCGTTCTAATTTCAGCTTGTTTGTCTATATTTTTAAGCGCTTGATCAATATGGTAAATAAGTCCGACAGTACTGTCGCATATTTCAAATTGGTAGGGTTCAGTTACAGTTACCGATCTCTTATTGTCCTGAGGATATTTGGTTTCGGTAGCAGAATTTAAGTGCCCTAAATTATCATCAGTAAAAAGGTTTCTATCTTGGATGATTAATCCATTATTTGTGACAAGCTTCCCTACGCCGTGTTTTTTATTTTTTTTAAACTCTCCCTTATAATGCGATCCTAAGCCGAGTCCCAGATTGAGTATACCATATCCATTACGCTGACCTTTTTCCCACATACCACGAAATGCATTTATAGACGGCAGTGCCATGGTGTTATTATAAAAAGCTTCCCATATGTAAGTACCATAACCGGACATGACTCCATTGTGCCACCCTCCACGGTAAAACTAAAAGAATAGAAACATTCATGTAGGTATTGTTTCACAATAGCTTCATTATTAGGTATAATCCATACTTCCACACTAATATTTTAAATTCCAAAGTATGTTACCTTTTCACGCCTAGGTGAACCACTGAACGGATTTAGATAAAAATGGATATTTCAGAGTACCTAGGTAGGGGAATATGGCAATATAGGCAGTCCTCTCGGCGGTCATAACTCTCCTTGTGCATAGAAGCCCAAACTCACACACAACTTCTTATTGGATAGGTATTAGACCTACGGAGGGCGATACTTAATGTCAGGTATACATGACATGCTACCATATCATGGTAGCTGTTGATTTTTAAGTATATCGTGTGGCTGTGGTGTGAGTACGTGATAATGATTATTAAAAACATAATTTAAAAAAAACTTACGTCATGATTCGGCCATATCATTAATCCTTTACCTTCCCTCTCGTTTCTATACCAATCTCCTTTATATCCACTTAGTTCGCAGTATTCTCTAGATCCATACCCGTATCGTTCATTCTAAATTAATATTTAATTACTTAAGCATTATAATAAAAGAATTTGAAAAAAATCAACAAAGCCGGTCGATTGTGTAAAAATCTCACCGTGAAATCATAAGTGAAGTGAGCTTGAAGTGAGCAGTGTCAATAGTGTTAATCCCTAATGACAGCTCACTCCACGATCACTTCACCCAAGTTTTCACGGTGAGATGGTTACAGAATCGCACGGCAGATCAGTTTATTACGGTGCTCAATTGGACGAAGATACTAGCGCTGAGAGTCAGAGACCCACAAGAGGTCTATCCTCTTGTGGGTATCAGCGCTGGTATCTTCGTGTCGCGCTACTACAATTACACCAAATCCTCTGCCGGTTGATTGAAGAGCGCTTATGGGACAGAGACAAAACTTTCGTTTCGATCTGTCAAAATCATGCCGAAATGCACTGATTTTGGTACAGATCGGAACGTAAGCTTAGGTTAGTACGCTAAGTTTCTTCTCTGTTTCTTACAATCTTACCCATGTTCCCTGTTCCCTAACCCCCTTGTTAATAAACCCGGAGTAACGATACCTACTTGCTACACGGCATACACAAGTAGGTATTTTTTAGGTTTAACTGACAAATGTCTAGCTGTGCCCGCGAATTCGTCCGCGTGGAATAGTGACTTTTCGGGCAGCATACTATGTATTTTGAATTACATATACCTACCGTCGTTTGGGTAGCTAAAAATTTACTTTACAGTAATGCTTCTCTGTATACGATAAATGATAAATGATTTATTTTCTGTAAGTAGGTTTGTACAAACACTTTTACATGTCAATCATATTTTTTTTAAACTAGATGAGGTCGGCATTTCCTATCTGACTACTCTGAGAAGAAAGGCCGAAACAAACTCAGAGGTCACAGTCTCTTTTAAAGTCCAGACATAATCTTGTCAGATAATGTGAAGACCATGTAGATTGATGTCTGAAATGGTCTTTTGAGTAAAGAACCACACAGATTGAGCGGACCTGTCCAGTCAGTGCACGCATTTGTCAAAAATCGTGCAGCTCAACTCAGAACTTGAGGAGCCTTACGATTCGACGAACAATACCAATGAAAGGCCACCACTTTTCTACAGACAAATGACTACAGCCGTGCGATTCTGTAACCATCTCACCGTGAAAACGTGGGTGAAGTGAGGGTGGAGTGAGTCGCCAATAGTGTCAATTCCTAGCATCAGCATGACTCACGGCTCACTCTAAGCTCACTTCACCTTAGTTAGCACGGTGAGATTTTTCCAGAATCGACCGGCTGGTTTTAGGTTTATTACAGATTATAATAGATTAAATTTTATACATACGTAGATCCATTGTCCGTCATATGAATTCTTAAAGTCCTTAGAATAGTAGATAACTCCTTCTCCATGCTTAGTTCCACAATGCCAGCCTCCAGAGTAGGAGCGTTGACTGCGAGAGTCCACATACAGACCTTTACCGTGTCGTAGGTTCCCAACAAACTCGCCTTCGTACCACGTGTCATTTTTCCATTGAATTGTACCTTTTCCATACATTTCATTATTTTTAAAATGTCCCTAAAATTAGAATGAGACAATTCTCAGTCACTGAACTCAGTCTTCATAAACATCACACTAATAATTATTATAAAGGCGAAAGTTTGTGTGTATGTGTGTGTGTGTATGTTTGTTACTTCTTCACGCTCAAACGGCTGGACCAATTTTTATGAAATTTTATAACCAGGCGCACAGATAGTTTATAACCAGGATTAACACATAGAATACTTTTTATACCGATATTCCTACGGGGTCGAGACTTATGCGGGTGAAACCGCGGGCTGCAGCTACTAATATATAAAAAATTGAATTTTATTTTTAACTTACTACATAGACAGTTCCGTCGGCCCATTGGAAACGACCTTCGCCATGCATACATTTTGAAGAAATATTTCCTTCATACATATTGCCATTTCGGAATCGTATAATAGCCTTTTCATCAGGACTTGACCACCAAATAGTTTGAGACAAGTCGTTCTGTGAATAATGAAATCGACTAAGTAGATGAACTCCAACTTGTGCAAATAGGCAGTTTGATATTTTACAGAAGGTTGTAAGGTTTGTAAGGTTTGCCCGACTTATATTCCCTATCCCGTAGGAATTTCCAGTTCTATTATACATACATACTTGTATACTTAGGCTACATCATAGATTCCTCCGTAAAAAACCTCTGTGAAAATTTCAGCTTTCTGAAAGGGTTTGGGCTGAACGTTGATGAATCAGTCAGTGAGTGATTCAGGATTGATTATGTAGGTAAGTATAGAACCTTAGTTAGTTACCTACTTAATCACATATGGTCGATGATGGTGCACGCTTCATTGTTTTACATCAAGATACAAATCGTTTAGGCCTAAAATATTTATGAATACATTACCTCTCCCTGTTCATCAACTCTTGAACGGCTTCGTTTCGTCGCTTTTGAAGGTCGTCGTGCAGAAGCTAAAAATATAAAGTATATAGGTATCCTTCTTAAGTAGGTATGTACCAATGTTACCGTAAATAATTACGGTTTCATTTATGTCCTAAGGCGCCTCACTTAAGATCTGGGGCCAGGGTGTTATTGAGATAGGTCTTCAGAGAAATCCGGAACAAAACTATAGAAATACACCTACATACTTAGAGAAAAGTGGTCGACGGAGTTATGGGGTAGCTGGATTTTACAGAAAACTAAAACAGCATTTGACTTTTTGAGAGGTTAGGCAGCAATCCAAATCCTTTTACCCGACTAGGACTGCCCCAGACTATACAACCTTAGTTTTTGTTTTCCCTAACCCTCTTAACGGGTATCATTGTAGGTAATATTTCATGAACAACTTTTAATATGGGATCAACACAAGAAATCGCGACTTACGAGCAGATTTTTTCTTTTTACCCAAAATTGTAGTGTCGCTAGGTGACTTCCCCAAATCTAAGGAAGGAAGTTGAGAGCTATCTTCTGTCTTATGTGGCTGAATAGTTTCCCATGATTCTACGATACAATCTAACATTGAATCGAACATCATTATTATCAATTCCTTTCTCACGGAGCCCTTGGGACGCACTGCCACGGAGGCCACAGAGTCATTTGTTAACGCTGCATTAGACAGATGGCCTTGCGTTGTAGACCACGTTTCATAGTCCACATCTTGTACATGTCGTTTGTGCACAATCAGAGAACTGTCACGACGTGTAACTGTTCGCTGTGAATCCACATAAAACATGATGTCTATATAATTCAAAAACGTATTACTATGTACATATAATATGACAAAAAGAAAACAGACAAATTTTAAAACTGAATGTTACGTATACAAGCACTCTCCTCTAAACGCAGACAATCATCATAGAGTATAAATAGTAATAGAATCATGCAGTGAACAAAACAGTTGTCATTATGACAATATTAATGTTTTTTTTGTGTAATTAAAACCTATATCCACTTGTTTATTATAGGTCAGTGTTAAATAGATTTGTGTGGTTGTCTATGCAGTATGCATAATTTAATTTTTCGATTTGGTACGGAACCCTTAAAACCATTTAAGAGGTTTCATTCCTTTTTGTTCTGACAACGGAGCCGTAAATTGTACCGGTAAGTTGTAAGAGTAGGACTCCTCATCCCAGGGGATAACCCCTGGGATGAGGAGTCCTACTCTTACAACTTACCTGTTAGGTTTGGATAGATGCTCCATTTTAGTATCTTTAACTTTTTGTTTTTTTGTTCAGCAGAACACATTAGAAAGCAAGGGTCAGCGACTCGGCGAAGAAGATACTTGAGTAGATTTTGATGCGAACATAATCAACCTATAATTTATTTATTTATCACAAACACTGCTTACAGGATATTCCAATGCGGTAGCGTGGTTCTTAATATTTTTTTAACTAAGTATATTAAATAACAACCTTAAATAACGTAACACATATAACATTATTTTTGTGAATTCATCCAGAGAGCATGTCATGTTCTCGTGCTCGGACACAACTTCGATTAGATTCCACATGTCTTGGAATTTTTGGTTCTAAGACATGCCGGTTTCCTCATGATGGTTTCTATAACGTTTTGAGAGCTGCCGGTCGATTCTGTACCTAAAAATCTCACCGTGAAATCATAAGTGAAGTGAGCTCTTAATAGTGTTAATCCCTAGCGAATGACAACTCACTCCACGGACACTTCACCCAATCTTTCACGGTGAGATGGTTACAGAATCGCATGGCAGTGGTGATGACATAAATGACACAAAGTAAAGCGTCTGTTGTGTGGGTTCGAACCTACGACCTACAAACCGTAAGTCGCGGCCGTTACTACTGGACCACCACTGCTTTCGAATTTCTAACCATAAGGGGGTGAAAAGGGGGATTCCGAAGGAATTTGTTTGAAGAATCTTATTCCTTGGCTTTATAAAGTTGAAACTTGGTACAAATTATGTACTTAAATAAATAATAAGGTTTGACATTATTAATTCTTCAAATTAACAACACCAAGTCCCGTTTGGGGGCATAGATTACTTGGAGGTGTTAAATTTTGGTAGGGGAAGTCAGCTCAAAGCGGCCACCTTAACTTTGAGTTAAAAAAAAAACTATTAAACGAATGATTTTTGAAGAGAATTTTATACTAGCAAGTAGAGAATTAATAGAATTTTTGTAATGGCCAATTCAAATTTGCGCAAATTTAAAAATAGACATATGATTTGCAGATTACGAAAACTTGTCATAAAACCGCTTTGCCCGAGTGGCCGCCCAAAGCGGCCATGGGGGTAAGGGCAACGTGGCCACCCCAAAAGTTTTCAAGAAATGAATTGTTTTTTTGTTGGAATATATCGTGTTTGACAAAATAAAAATACAAAATCAAAAATCAACATATATAATTAACATGTAAAAATAAAAAACAACAACAGTTGTTATTAATCAACAATTATTTCTCTTACTTAGCCTTTCAAGTCTTAAAGTTTTCTATCCAAATTATTCCTCTAAATCTTAATTCTTCCTGCTGTGGTGTAAACACTGTGGTAAATCTGCCAAGTTTTTTATGGCAGATCCAGTGTTTAAGTGTCTTCTCAGGGTTGTGCGAGGGCTACCATATTTTATTGCGATGGATTTAATTGACTCGCGCTTTTCTTTTACCCCTTTAATTGATCGGGCCATCGTAGCTTCGTCCCACGGTGCCTGGGCTGTTTTTCTTTTGTAGTTATACAAAATAATTAAGCAAAATAATTAAGCATTATCTATGCAGCCACAATATGAAAGTAAGGGCAAAGCGGCCAACTGACCGCTTTGTCCGAACCGCTTTGCCCTTTTCGGCCATTTTGTTTAAAAAATTAATATCACTCACATTATTTACTATATTTCGAAGCAAATACCACACAAAAAAGGTCAAATAGATAAGTAACATTAAATGTGTAATGAAAGCATTTAAATATAAACAGTTTTGACCAAAACAGGTTGAACTTACCTTGTATTATTTTAACAAAACACACAAAAAAACATTTGTCGTCACTAGAGCCACGCATTCGTTCTCACCGCTAATGAATGACTCACTGGCGCGGGGCGGGAGGTTTAGTTATGCGTCCAGAATGGCAAAGTTACGCTATCATTTCAAATACCCGAAAAATGAAGCGTGGCCGCTTTGCCTCCTATGGCCGCTTTGAGCTGACTTCCCCTAAGTATGGAAGAATCTTAACGCGCGGTCTAATTAATTTGAAATTTGATTGCAGTGGCTTTTTCGTGCAAATATTTGTACTGTCTTATAATAAATCTAGCTGGAAACTATTATTTGAAAACAATGGAATGCGTAGGTATACATAAACGTAATTACTGCATTTTTAATGATTTTCATAGTTCTCATATGGCGATCTTTACCTCCAAGTACGAGTATATCGGGGACGTGAAACTTAGGGCTACCATATTACTTGACAGTTTTTGTTTCGTGCGCGGAAACTTAAAAAAAAATATCAAAATGGCGGCAAAATGAATCGAACCTTTGTGGCATATCCAATCAAAATGGCTGGATATGCCACAAAGGTTCGATCCCTCGTTCGGTCAACTTTGAACCTTATGCTTGAGCGCTAAAGTTGAAAATCTATTAAAGAAATCTGACAGATTGTAGTAGCTTGATGTGCTGGTGTCTGTACTTCGAAGGCTTATACTTGCCTACTTAATTTGCTTATCAATCAGGTTCCCTGACTGACTTTAAAAAGGATTGAAAAAAGAAAAAAAAATTACACATCAAACTGTTTTAATTTGAAAAGTAATTTTATTTTGTTTTTCAGTTTGCGTTTGGGTCTGTCACGATGATAATGTAATAGTCCACCATGTTCGCTCTCCTTCATCGCAGGGGAACGTGTAAACTTTTTATGAAACATTGAATGACCTGAAAGAACAAGCAATACAGTTATAATCACACCACAGCTCTGCTGATGTTACTTGCTAAAATAGTAGGTATTATAGTACCTAGGTAACCTACTGATTCTCAAGTTTGCTATCCCCATATACAGCGTGTCCCTGAATTAACGCACAGCCTCTTAAGGGGTCATTGTACTCATCATTATGAACAACCTTTACTATGGGACCAAACCTGAGATCGCGAAACAAAAATCAGCTGATCCCTACATTTACGTTCGCATACCTCGTCAAAAGGGAACAGCAGGGTAATTGCGTAACACTATCAGTAGCAATGGGTTTAATTTTGACATTTCAACAACATTCATTGCGTTATTTACGTTGTTGAGCAGACAAATTTTTCGAACATATCGACCAATGGATTAGCAATATATGCTTCAAAATGATTGAAATTGAGAGTAATAGTGTGTTACGCAATTAGAGTGCAGGTTATTATTTTTTTTTTTCGAGATTTCAGGTTTGTTCACATATTTAAAGTTGTTCGCAGTGATGAGTACAATTTGCTCTGATACTACTTAATACTTATACGATTTTATTGTTTTGGTCACCAATTTAATCGTAAAAGTTGCTAGGGAATTATAGTGTGATTGCACACATCATAAATAATACTGCCAGCCTGTTACTGTCCCACTGCAGAGCGAGGCCTATTCTCATACAGAAAAGGCACAATTATTAATCACTACGCTTGTTTTCTAGTAGGTACATATTTTATATCTAGAATCTAAACAAGTTCATATTGGCGAAGATACGAGTGTTAGGTAAGTAGTTTAAATTATAATGGAACGTAATGGTTGGTCCACACGATACAGACTTTCATACAGACTTCTATAGAATTTTGTCTGTGCGACTTTTTATCACACCGACATTTGTCTGTACTGCTTAGTTGCACAGACAAAATTCTATAGAAGTCTGTATGAAAGTCTGTAGTCTGTATAAAAGTCTGTATCGTGTAGACCCACTATAAACCGTAGGGATGTAATTGTTGGTAGGTACTAAAATTTACTGACCCCAGTCCCTGAACGGCCTCCATAATCGCCATATGCTCGCTTCTTGATCAAGGTCATTGTCATCTGATATCCACTCATTGGAATCCGAATCGAGCGTTTCGTTTGATGTACCTTCCTTCAACAGCTCTTGGGTCGAGTTCTCATGTGCGCAGCACAAACTGAGGATGCACAATACTGCACAGGAAACCGATATCTTAAATAGAAAAGAAAAGGTTTAATATCATGAAAGAAACATAAAAAAAAATGAAAAACTTCTGATATGAGTGCTGATCGCTCAAAAGTATTTTAGAGAGGAGGCGCCCTAAGTATGTAGGTATTACCTATTTGGAGGCAACCAAATCCGATTCCGGTGCATCTCGCCCTTATTCTAAATCTTCTTTGAGATCGGATCGGGTCGCCATCTCCTGCGAGGAGAAGTCGAAGAAGATGGCAGGTGATAAGAGGGAATCGGGGAAATATTGTTCACTTTGCCACTCGAAGGCCAGAGAGCGACAAGGATTTTCCATCCAGTCGTTGTAAGAAGAACAAGGCATGAAATGGCATCCCAGCGTGCCAAGCCGTCGCGCTCCCAAACTATGGTGACGACTACTAAGAAGCAGCGAGGGAAAATTCCTACTTCCTACTGTTCTAAGACACTTAAAATTGAAGAAAGGTACGTACTACTATTCACATTGGCAGAACCATTATACAATGTGTAACGTTAAATGCGCAAAACCTGAAAATAGTTTGATCAGAATAACGAGCAGATAATTAATTGAACCACTTTTTAATATAGGTCATATTTTTCAAAAAAATCTTCATTAAAAACGTTGCCGTGTCTATTTATTAATAGGTCAAGCGACCTAATGTCATGTCAGCGCGGCGCAGCGGCCCGGTGACGACTCCTCCCTCTATAAAGCGTCGTCGCAGACGCAAGAAATGATCAGAATGGCCAGCAAAACTATTTACAATTTTTTTAATTACTTATTTTCCTCTGAAGTAGGTCAATTGAATTAAAAATCAGTTGGGGTGTCTGAGGTTTTGCGCATTTAACGTTACACGTTGTATAGGCACAAAGCAAAATAAAAAGTATTGTCTTTAGATTTTCTTCGCGGGTGCACAAAGAAAAATCATATCCAAATCAGAAGTATCGCACACATGACATATAATATTCACTTTTTATTTTTTTGCGCACTCAGCACATTTTAGGGTTTCCTATTAACACAACATTTACCTACCTTAGCACTCATTTTAACTCGAAATACCTACAAGTGATCTACGTGATTGAGGTTCGAATACTATTTTATTTCTAAACGTGAATGAATAAAACATGTACTTATATTGGCTATTTCCATTTCAACAATGTGGACCGGACGAGGTTTCATGTTAGGACATACGATAATGTAAAAGCAATTTCAGTGATCCAAATAATCATTGTGTAAACCAGTTACGGAGTATTATTATTTTAATACAGGTAGGTATCGAACAGTGCACTTAGCTATTAATTGTTATACCTATATTATAAGGATATTATTAATTTTTGTAATTAGCGAAGGTTCTTCGAATTGCCAGCTGAAGTTGCATTTCTGTCATTGTGTGTTAGTATTGTGATAAGCGGTAGGGTAGAAAATACTAATGTGCTGTATATTTTTAATAATATGGGATTTCTCCAGTGCCAAACTTACTCGTAACCTTCGTACCCAGACCCGCAGGGTAATTGCGTTACACACCTATCAGTAGCATGGGTTTCATTTTGACAGTTCAACAACATTCATTGCGTTATTTACGTTGTTGAGCAGACACGTTTTTCGAACATATGGAGCAATGGATTAGCAATACCTATGCTGCCAAATTGAGTAATGTGTGTAACACAATTAGGGTGCCGATTGGAACAACTAGGTATCTGGTGGTATTCAAAATATTAGTTCCATCCGGGAATCGAACCTGCAAACTGAAGCGCAGAACCTCAGCCACTGGGTCAGCTACGGAATAGAATCATGCATCTACTAGTACTATGCCGTCCATGTTCTATGGCTAGGCGGCCTATGGGCTTATGGCGAAACTTAACAATAGTAAATATCTACATAATATTCAGCGTATAACGTTCCCACTGCTGGGACACAGGCCTCCTCTCTGTGAGAGGCTGGCTGTTATCTACCACGCGGGCCCAGTGCGGGTCGGTAGACGTCACATGTCTTCGAATTTTTGGTTCTAGACATGCTGGATTAAACGATGTTTTCCTTCACCGTTTTGAGAGGCAGCTGACATCACACTAATAATATTATAAAAGCGAAAATTTGTGTGTGTGTTTGTATGTTTGTTACTTCTTCACGCTCAAACGGCTGGACAAATTTTGATGAAATTTGGCACACAGATAGTTTATAACCAGGATTAACACATAGAATCTATCCCGATTTCCTACGGGATCGAGACTTATGTGGGTGAAACCGCGGAGCGCAGCTAGTAATTTACATAAAGTAAAGTGCCTGGGTTCGAACCCATGACCCTAGAACTCGTAATTCGCGGCCGTTACCACTGGGCCCATTACCACTGCCCTGCAGCAAGTACAGCATGCACTTCATAATAGGAACCGAACAGAGAACAGCTGTGACTAATTTTATTAGTCATCACTTTGAAGAAATGGAAACTGCGAAACTTTGTGTGGCCAGTGTTATAAAGTAAGGCACAGGGCGGGTCTACCCTTTATAGCAGAACTTTTTATGTCATAATATTATTTTGTACAACAACGGATAGCATAAACTTTAATTCACATAAAATCGTTTGGCAAACACTCATTTATCATACATTAAAAACTCATAATTTTGTAAGTCAGAATTATCTTATACTCGTATATTGAGATATTGACTGTAAGAAGCATGCAAACATGCAAACAAGCATAAACCATGCATGCAGCAAGCATGCAGCATGCAAGCAAGCATGCAACATGCAGCAGGCATGGTTCCTGTTACGGCTCCGACGCTGGGAGGCTCTGGCGGTCCCACGCGAGTTTATCGTCGCAGATGGTTTTAACGCTCATCACCGCAGCTTCGGCTTGCTGGCCGGCAAACAGCCTCAGCCGCGACGGCGCGGACCGACTCGCCCCTCCGCACCTCAGTAGGTTTAAACTACACTCTAGGGATAGGGCAGACAAGTCAACGTGGTTTTGCAGCGATTTTTTTTGTCACTAACTTTTGTAGCACAACATATTGACTTTATATGACATTTTAATTTATAGTTAAAAATGATATTTTATAGAAATGGCACTGTGCCTGATAAAATTATTCCAAATTAAATTCTGCCATCTTCATAGCATGCCATGTGAAATTGTACCAAATAATCGTCGCTCTAAATAAATGTTATGCTAAACGAAATTATGCGGAATTTTAACTATGCCAAAGGTAATTATGCCATCTTAAAAGTACGCCATTGTGAATTCGGACATATATTTAAAAATATTCTATTAAAGATTATGCAAAGTTTGTTAGGTAGGCATGCCAAATCAATTTCGGAGCATCAAGATTCTGCCAGATAGAGGGAACCCGCACAAGGCACCTCAAAGGCAGCCTTTAAGGACAGGTGTGAATGTACCAGGGTGTTTAATTACTGTGTTAATTAGTGTTTGGAACAGCGATCATGGCGTGCGCTCGAGCGTGTGGTTCAGTGACACGTCGCGGCATAGCATAGCACGCGTGCGGCGCTCACTAGGTTGCGGCATTGATTCTATAGAACAGGTTTTTTCTAAGCATTTAACAACTATACGGTCAGGGAAATTAATTGATAGCACTTTATTTTATTAAAAAAAACCAGACTTCCAAAAAATATACTATAAGTAGATACGGTGGTAGATTCCCACAAAAAATTGTATTTATCACTACTTGTTCGGTTAACAACAGTGACAAAAAGTTTTATTACATAATCAACATAAGTAATACCAAGTGGATTAAATGTGTATTATGGATGGTAGTCAAAAAAAAAAACCCAAGCAAAATAAAAATAAAAATATTGGAAGACCGCACAAGCTTCCTCTGCCAAATGAAAAAAGAATCACGTAAATCTACCGAGTAATTAAGGAAAACAAGAATAGTCCTACAGACCGAATTTCAGCCATGGCGCCTAATATCAACGGAGACCAGCCTTCGGCGCGGAAGATATTATGGTACACACACAATAAGTGTGTGGCCAGAATCAAAAATGAAAATCAAAAGTTATTTCTTCAAACTAGGCTGAGAATCAGCACTTTTCGAACGTCAAAATTACAAAAGACAGTCCCCCAAAACGCCCGCCCTCCACCACTTCCTAGTGCTTCAGAGTTCCTCTTCCTAGTTCTTCCTAGTGCTGCAGACACAGATGCACTCTCTATTCCCTCACTCTCATAGTCCGCTAGGACGGCTCGTAATCAGACACAACCGGAGATAGATCAGGCGCAGGACCAACGTCTTCACGTAGTTTCCGAGGCACGGGGATATCACATCGCCAACTTCAAGAAATTCCTAAAGGAAAAACCCAAATAACACTGCATGACCTGGGAATCGATCCCAGGACCTCAAGCTCAGCAATCGCGATTGCAACCACGAGACCAACTTCAACGAGAAGTTTTTAACTAATGTGTTTTTTCCTGCGAAAGCATGACCTCCTCCTTTTTTGAAGTCGGTTAAAACTATGCCAATATGGAACCTTACCATTTTGTCCCGCTAGAGGCCACTGTTGCAATAGAGATAGCAAAAAACTGAAAGTTTCTAATAATTTAAAATTTTTAATAAAAAACTGATTTTCTCAACTACTTCATGTAAGTAGGTAACTGCGCTGCCAGGGGTCGTTGACTCCAAAAAAAAAATTTTATTTTTTTTCGTTTCATCTAAGATATCGATACCCATCCGGGCTGCAGTTTCGCTAGCTAATTTAATTTGACCCTGTACCTATATGTATTTTTGATTTTTTAGATGAGGCAGTAGGGGCAGGTATCTACAGGAAAACGTTCTTAGGACACTAACCTTAACTTTTTGAGAAATTTTGATCTGCATCTACAAATTTTGAAAAATAAACTCGGTAAGTACAAAAAAATGTAGGTCAACAAGGAAATGGGCAATTTTCACAAAAACTGTATCTTGTTGCCAATCGATCCTGTTTCTTACAAGGATCTAAGAACTATCGGACCAACTGAGGCTTGAGTAGACTAGAAAAGTCAGAAATCGCAAACAAAACTTCCCATACATTTCGTAGGAAATGAGACTGAGATGAGAGAGAAGACAAGATACCAGTGCATGACAACAGTCGAATTATTCCATTACTTCACTGGGCTGAATAGGGAGCGAATATAGCAGATAGTTACAGATTCTTTTAAATTATTATCATCCCGCTGTACCTTTTTATTTATTTATTTATTTGATAGGTACACCAACGACCTATTCACTAGAATATTAACATAATAATAAGTATCAATGTATTGAGTAGTTGTGAATTAGTCACTTACAGGCGTACACAGCACTGTCATAAAAATAGCTTCTTAAATTTACGTTTTAACAAGATTTTTTACCCGTAGTGAGAATAGAAAAAAATAATGAGATACAAAGAACAAAACATTAAGATATTAGAATTAAAAATTAAATTTAAAATTATCATTAGAAACGCAATTAAAACATTGAGATAAAAATAAAAATATAAATAATAATAAGCAGTGAAATTGTTATTCAAAATTCAGAATGGTAGAACGCGACTTGAATGAGCTATGCAATCAATCATCATGATATAATATAAGAACGGCTATTTTAGTCAACTTTTAACAAAGCAAATAGCTTAGCGGTTCGACGACTGCTTTACAAACCTATGATATCTACATACCTATATAAATTGCGAAAAAAGCGTTTCAGCCACTCCACATTGCAAACTGTTTAGGTATATTGGTAAAACTCAACGCCTGGCTGAATTCTTGAGGGTTCATTAATACCCATCCTGTATAAACCAGACTATCGCCCATAAAAGCACCTGAACACGTTCTACTTATCTGTACCATATTTATTAATTTAGTAACGGGGACCCTATTAGGAGCTTCATTCGTATAAGTTCCTAAATATAGTTTTAAGCCCAGAAAAAACTACAGCTGTGCTTCACCCTTTATTTATTTATTTTTTGTTCTCGGGGTGGAAAATCCTCATGGATGTCCGCCGTCCTGGGGCAGGCGGCAGCGTCTGTCAGACAAAAAAAAAAAAAAAACAACTCACCCCCGTGTTCCCTCTCTCACCTACGCCGGGGGTCGCGGGACCGAACGATACTTCCGCAACCCCCGGAGCTTTGCTTCACCCAAAGCAACCTGCGAGTAGGTAGGAACGACATTTTGGTTGTGAAACGTGAAATTCGTCGGCGAGGCCTATATTAGTCAGAGAATTTTACCACTGCGGCTGCGGTGTAGAATATTGCAGTTTTAGGTCAGCGCTATCTCTTGACCGATAGTGGAACTAGTGTAATTATGTTGATGATTTCTGAAAGTGTCCTATTCAGAGACATCGTTTTATTTTTTCTGTAATCTTTACGTAAACGTCTATCACATAGAATAATTTCAGATTTTTGCCTATGCATACTTCGCAGATCATCAAAAGTCGAAAACTATGCGGCCTAAAAAAAATGTTTGAGAAGGTGCATGCAGCGCTTTTTCATATGATAGGTACCCCACAAGCCCTAGTAGCCCCACTTCTAACTTTTCAGTTCCTGTTGCAAAAAAAAGATGTATATCGATGCTGGAAATATGAAATAACTAAGGTTGCCAGGAGAGCAAAAATAGGGTATTTTTCTTACAAAACTGACTATATTTTTTAACTATTATGTTTTATGTAAAAAGTTTCTAGAACAAAGTTCCTCAGATTTCTTCATTTTTTTAAGCTAAAATAGCAAAAAATCAATAAAGCCTATAGTTTTAATATATAATTCATTTTCGACAAAATGTCCCTTACGTTATTTCATATTTCCAGTATGGATATTTTTATTTATTTCCTGTTTGCAAAATAGTCGGGCAAACGTCACCTACAACTATTCCAAATTTCAAGTTGATAGTATTTGCAGTTTTTGAGATATCCAGCTGTAACAGACGGACGGACAGACAGACTGAGTCGCACCATAAGGGTTCCTTTTTACCATTTTGGTACGGAACCCTAATAAAGAAGTATCCATGGTTAGGCGACTGTTGTTAATAAGGAATCCCGTGTTTACATTCTACTGTAATATTATTTGAGTGAATTACTACTGAAGGCAGCGGGTGTCGACTTCGACGAGCCGTTTCTCACACGGACTGTACGCCGCTTGCTGCCGCGTCACCAGCCCGGACTCTCATCAAATATTGGCTGCTGAGACCAAACGTAGCATACAAGAAAAAATTGTTTTATAAAAATGTGGCTTTTAATTTAGTAAATTGTGGTGTCTTACAACTTCCACGCGAACGGCAACACGGGCAGAAGCTAGTTTGAAATAAAAGTAGACAGTATTTTATTTTTAAGCTTTTATTAAAACAAACATTAGATTTCACACCCTAATTATTAAAATAAGATAACACTTATTTATAGGTTCTTAAATACAATGAATTGCGAAAGAAATGTAGGTCTTACCTACTTTTCTACTGTAATAAATATGGTACATTGTGATGTCACCACACTCTTTTACCCAAACATACCGAAAATAAATTACTTCCATAACACATTATAATTTACTTACATTTTAGCTTATTTACATAGATAAATACATGTATTGTGTTCATATCACAGTTGCATCATTTGGCTATAATTACATTACACTAATCTCACGTATATCTAACGATGTTGGAGAGGGCTATGCTTAGTTTCCCTGCGTGATCGAATCAGAAATTGAGATCCGCAGGAGAACCAAGGTAACCGACATAGCCCGAAGAACTGCCAAACTTACGTGGCAGTGGGCAGGGCACATTGCTCGCAAAACAGATGGCCGATGGGGCCGAAAGGTTCTGGAGTGGCGACCGCGTACCGGAAGCGCGGACCGATGACCTTGTGATGGCCGCAGGAACCCGTTGGATGCGAGAAGAACAGAACCGGTCCAAGTGGAGGTGCTTGGGGGAGGCCTATGTCCAGCAGTGGACGTCTTTCGGCTGAAATGATGATGTTGATGCGAAAGCTAGATAGGGCCGCGATATACAGTGCGCGTCATGCGTGGCATCGAACTGCGCAAGAGCTTATGTTCGAGTCACCAAACGAGACTGCCAAACTTCTTTAGATTGAGCAAGACTCTTGGTTGGCTGTCAAGCTATCATCATAAAAAATCCTCAACGTCTAGTGATGGGGGCTATTTATACTTACAGATCTGCTATAAGACAATTTCCTGAATGTGTACAAAGAGTCCAATTTAAATGGCGAAACTTCACAGACTCGTCGAGTATACGACATACACTTTAATGGCTTTCTGATAAGTTAGTTTTTTTAATACAAATGGATCATCCTCCATACAAATTAATATTTGCAACGCGTCTTACACTGTACATGAACTTACTGAGCTAGGAATTATTCTTAGACTGTTGTATAATATAGTGAGGCTTTTGTTATTCATATTATTAATGAATATATACATTTATGTTTGAGCATTTCAATTCTGGGATAGGTCAGATATGGGACAAATAGAGCCATTGATTGCCAGTCTATTAAGTTTTTGTAAATATATATTTTTTTTTACAATTTTTAATACTTACAAAAATCGTTTTACCAACAGATTTACATAACTTACAATTTATTCTGTAGTTACCTACTAACTATATTAATGTTCCTACTTATAACTATGACTGAAATACTTATAAGATTTTAGGTAGGCAAGTAATAATTAAATACTCTAGTATTTTAATCTACTTAAATATTTTTAAGGCCTAGTTATGATTTGTGCCTATGTTACATCGAGTGTAACCTTATTAACACCTATTTACCCAATAAACTACTAGGCAGGCTACATGATTAATTATCTATTATGGTTTAAGAATAAGATGTTTTACTAAGCTTTGCATACTGAACCGACGAAGCTACTTTCAGCTTGTTTAGCTGGTTCCAAACAACAGATGGAAGCCATATA
Source organism: Eremobia ochroleuca (assembly GCA_949629135.1). Taxonomy (NCBI): domain Eukaryota; kingdom Metazoa; phylum Arthropoda; class Insecta; order Lepidoptera; family Noctuidae; genus Eremobia; species Eremobia ochroleuca. The sequence continues at coordinate 8,601,088 of OX451393.1, forward strand.
ATAATTTAAGGAGTCATTTTCTGCCGCATGTCAGGTGACATAAACTCGGAAGCCATAATCCTAGCTTAAGTCAAATCTTTTTGCATACAAAATTATTTGACTTATGTGCTTATGGCTTGCATTTAAGTCAAATCTTTTTGCATGCAAAAATATTTGACTTAAGTGCTTATGGATTTCAAATCTTTTTGCATACAAAATTATTTGACTTATGTGCTTATGGCTTGCATTTAAGTCAAATCTTTTTGCATGCAAAAATATTTGACTTAAGTGCTTATGGATTTCGAGTCTGCTAAGAGAACCACCACAAGGGATCACAAGGATTCCACTAAACTCGCGACGACATCGGGGCAAGCAGAGATGAAGATGGCGGGACGAGTTTGACTACTACAGAAGGGACTGGCCGGCACTAGCAAAAGGCAGAATTGTGTGGAAAAGGGAGATGGAGGCTTTTGCCCTGCATTGGGATAATACAGACTAGTTAGATTATATACATAGATTTTACGGCAGAAATTGAAAAAAGCCCAGTAAATATTCGGCTTACCAGTTTGCCACTCGGTCGCAGTGTTTTCCCTGTTTCGCCGACGCGACTCGCTGACATTAAGATTACTTTATACTACGCAATGCAGTAATACTACAAAACCACTACTAATGTATGATTTTTAAGAAATCACTTTTTAACTACCAACAACGTCTAGAACGTTCGAAAATGTCATTCAACACTTTACATCCAGGCACTGGCTCTTAAATTGTCAACGATGGTGGCGCGTCGTCGGTGACACACGCGGATACATGGCTCGAAGGCCAGTCGGCGCCAAGGTCACGAGTCGTGGAGCAGGCGCTGGTAGTGCGGGAACACCTCGTACGGCGGCACGTGCAACCCAAACTCTAACGCCACAAGGACGGCGAATTCGAATCGCATCAAATCTTTTCTGTTCACTCTAAATGTGGTTTCAATGCGCTAAAAGAAAAAAAGAAAACTACCTAAGTATATGAGGTCATTATAAATATTAAACTATGTGTAAATCATTGCCTTACTTCTATGAGCGCCTTTAATGCTTCCCCTTTCACATCATTTAGTTTGGCAGAGAGCATTAAACAAGCGCCGGCACACAACTTCCTGTTATCCTTGTTGATCAGATTTGCCAAAATCAACTTCTCAAAGTAAACATAGGCTTGTGCAACTGACAGCAGATCGACTCCTCCATTGTCATGTTTGGCAATTTTCCGCATTTCTTTCTTGATGCTGCAAAATTAAAATTTCAGTTAAAACCCAAACCATCTTGCATTAAATATTGTCGTACAAGTATTACCTTCTTAATTTGCTGAGAGTTAACTTGATGTGTGGGAACTTCTCCCTAAACTTGTCATTTAGTTCTTTTTTGAGATCTTGCGGTCGGACATAGTCAATAATAGACGTCATGTAGGATGTGAATGTTAGAAGTGTTCTGTGTTTTCCAGCAATCAGCTCCGGATCGTCTAATAAGTTGGGACAGTATTGAACCTGTAAAAAAATAAATATTAATATCCTATCACATTCAGGTGTGGATGTTTTCCTGGCCCGTGGCTAAATAATAACTGCCGCACAGGTCGATCGATCAGGTTAAGCTGCGCTTGCCGCGGTTGGTCTGTGGATGGTTGACCATCTTTACATACCGAGACCCGTCCGTGCCTCGGAAAGCTCGTTAAGCCGTTGGTCCCGGCTGTCATTCGTGGATCAGTCGTTACGGGTCGTCAGAAGCCCGAAAGTGACAAACAGTCTTACCTAGGGGTATCGTATTACCCAGTAACTGGGTTGTGGAGGTCAGATAGGCAGTCGCTTCATGTAAAATACTGGTATTCAGCTGCATCCGGTTAGACTGGAAGCCGACCCCAACAAAGTTGGGAAAAGGTTAGGCAGATGATGAAAACCCAGTAACAAAATTTGCGGTTATGAATCTAACCCAGAAATGCTTGGCACTAGCGCTTGCTACTGAGAAAAAGTAAGTTAAAAATGTTTTATACAAAATCCAATGGATACATACATATTTTTGAGAGAGTAATGATCCTTCATCCCAGTCGAATGTTTTCATATCAACTGAGGAGTGTGGTGGTGAGGATGGAATCACTGTTCTCTGCGATGATTCATATGAGAAACACCTACAAAGATAACAACTGTTATTATTCTGCCAAACATATCTTATACTATGTGTGCAGGCTGTTATTACTTAGATGTTAGAACCATTTATAGCATGCAATAAAAGAGAGTCAGTAAGAAGTGGATTGGTAACATGCTCTAAAAATCTAAATACATAGGGTCTTACTTAATATCTATATTATTGTATTAAACCCCTCCATCTCATTCTATATTCCCATTGAAAATCATGCACACTTCTTAATGTTATATTATGTTCTAGCAGTGACTTCCAGATCACATAAAACCCAGGTTATAACATGGACATGTGATTAGTGGGTGAGGTGAGTTTTACTTATATAGTATGTGTAGCCTGGATTTACATAATATTAGGTATCAAGATGGTGATAAATAAACTGAAGTTTTTTCATTAGAAACCAATTACTCCCAAATATAAAGCTTCACTGCATAATGCCTAAAGTAACCTGATAAAGTGATTACTGACCAAAATGAAGCAGTATAAAACAGTACAAATTATACTAATGTATATTATATAAAATATACTGAATACACCATATTTTTAGCAGGGATATAGCAGCATTAGCCAAATCTAAGTGTTGCATAGCAGATTTTAATCTGTTCAGTGTTTACCATTTTTTATCCTTGTGCCTCGTCAATAACTTAGTCCTGAAAGTCAAATTTGTTAGTGATGAAATGATTGTGAAGACTGCATGTGTTCAAAATGCATTTAACAATAATGCATGTACGTACGAATTGGTAATAAATATGCAGAATCATGATCGAAACAAGTGTGTGAACATGTTGTAATGTACCTATTACATGTACAGACACCAGCACATCAAGCTACCCGAAACTGTCAAATTTTCCCAATCAACTTTGAACCTTATGCTTTAGCGATAAAGTTGAAAATCTATTGAAGAAATTTGACAGATTGTAGTAGCTTGATGTGACCTATTAATGGATAAGTATCTAAGATATGGATGAGTGCATTGCAATTATATTTGTCTACATTTTGACTTCATGGTAATCTAATATTTAATAATGAGGTATTCATAACTTAAATCATAGAAAAGTGAATATTGTTTTTGTAAGTCTAGTATAGAATGAATTAGCAACATTCAAATGTCTATTTTTAAGGTACCCTCATAATTTCACAATATTATTTTATAGTAATATACATAATCTCTACATTCCTACTCACTAGAAAAATATAGTAGATAGAGAAGATAGGACACAGATATTTATGTAGGGGAAGGGGGGACATGACGGGGTCGCGAGGTAAGACGGGGTACCGCAAACATACAAGAAACTAGACGTTTGTGAATAGAAAGCAATAAGCCAATAGGAAGCCTCATTCGACCAACGGTCAGTGAAAGAGAAACTGTGAGTGGGAGTGCACGCGTCTTTTGTATACAAACGCAAAACTGTTTTAATGTCTCGTCAATCTAATTTTATGTAAGGTTAAACATCATTATTTTAAGGTAATTATGATCCCCCATTTATGTATTTTTGATCTTTGTTTACTAGTGTTGTTTATTTCGATATGGTATGTTGTTTGTATGAATCCATTAAACATTTAATTAGTGAAAGTTTAATTTTGTTCAAAGTTACCTTTTGGGGCAAGATGGGGTATTGATAAAAAGGAACTGCAAAATTTGAAAAAAAAAAAAAGGAAACATCCTACCCTAATGATCCTCGCCTCAAGGAATGCTAAAAACAAACAAAATACCAAACACTCAGTCAAAACACAAAAGAGCAATGATGAAGATACCATTTGCTTATATTGTAATGATGTAAACCACAATTTTTTGACATCGTCAGAATCTTGGGTAGGTGACCAGCTCTGTGGACATTGGGCTCCCAATGCTTGTGCTGGCGTGGACAATGAAGGTCTGGAGGAAATGCACATTTGTTTGTTTTGTGAGAATAATTAGCCTTCCCCATCATGCCCCATAGTATGGGGCAAGATGGTTTTTCTTAGTGTTCCTATTAATAATTAATGATTAAAAAATGTGATAAGTTGATTTTGCAAAGACTGTACAAAATTATGGTTAGATTAATGACATAACGTGCCATAAATTAATAAGAGTAATAAACATAGTGATTATGCTGTATTTTTGTTATTTCCCTTAGCTACCCCATCATGCCCCCCTTCTCCTAATGATAGAAGTAAAACATTCAGTAACATGCACAGCATGGATCATGTTGAGATCTTTCAGATCTTTGTTACTTGACAAATCAAATGAATGTTAGACTTCAACAAAAAAAGTGGCCAGATGATTGATGGATGATAATGATTGATTTGATGGATCTAACCTGCATATAAATGCTAATACTTATATCAAAAGTTTCTATCTCCTAGACTTTAACAAAAAAGATATGCACAAACCAAAAGGCTTTGAAGGTCCATGGCATACCTACCTGACCACCATTTTTTTTTTCTTTCATAATGATGGCCTCTCATTAAACCTATATAAATCAATAGCTGACATCAATGCAAACACAAAACATAACTTACAGATTGTTTATGGTTACTTCAAACACTTAAGCAACAAGATGTATGAAAGTTCAAAAAAATATGGATGACATATGATCAACTTAGAATGTTAATCTCGGAAACATGACGCTTTAGGGGGTTTAGTCTTATTACTTTCTGTTTGCATTGATGTTAGCTATTGATTTATATAAGATTCATGCGTGGCCACCATTTTGAAAAAAATTAAACAAATTGCGGACAATATGTAGGTATGCCATGGACCTTCAAAGCCCTTTTACAAATAAAAAACAGAAGAAAAATATTACAATTACCTTGCTATGACATGTGGATGGCGATTAACTAGTTTCCAATTAGCCTTTTCAGTAATTTCCCCTTCATACATTTTTTTGTACTGTTCCCTTGTACAAACTTTTGAGGGCACCAATAATTTTGAATATGATATTTCTTGGCCATTTTCTTCTTTCTCTAGGCCAAGAAGGTCAAAGGGATCCATACCATTGTCAGTGATGGCAGAAAGAGGTCTGGGCCCTGATGTGTTCCTCCTTCTCACACCATCTTTTCGTAGATCAGACCTAAAGGAAATATGATGAGATTAAAGATAATTCTACTAAGGAATATAAATATAGCATCAACAAAAATGTTATAACATAAAATAAATTACCGTGCATTGCGAATAGTCTTAGAGTATGGAATGGTGCTAAATATTACACAAGGAGCACCCTGTCCTGGCACTATTGCAAGTCTTTCATCCCTGAATGATACTCCTTTATTTGGACGTATCATGCGCACTTCTTTCGTTAACGCATGATGTTCTGGGATGCATGTGTTACTTGTTCTGAATTTGCCTGTAACAGTAATTACATTTACATTTAATACAGTGCACAATTCGTTTTAATTAAATTTCAAGCCCATAAATAATATTGTTTATGTTTTTAAATATTATTTCATTTTAAATAATGTATTATTTACCAAAATTTAGGCTTTCTGAACTGCTTTTCTCATCTGCATTAGCACCAGTTAGGGTAACAAGATGAGTTTTTCTAGATCTAGATGAGCCATGCTTTTCTTTAAAAGATTCTGTAGTTCCAGAAGAACACCTATAAAATAAGTATCAAAATTAAATATTACAGGTTTCAGCCGAAGAAAACATAGCCCAATAAATAGCTTCTAACCACTACAATATTATATAAACACTTCTGAGGGAATTGTACAACATTAACATCAGCAAACATATTTAGATTAGTAACAATTGTTTATGAATTGTTAGCACTTTCTAGAAGAGCTGATGATTTTCAATTTCTTGAAAACCTCCTCAAAAACACTAGCCCTCAAGACATTGAAAATGAAGACCATGAGAACTCATAATTCTCCTTAAGTTAAGGGGAATAATGGGTTCTCTCTGCTGTTTTAGTAAACGCATAGCTTATAACGAAAACACAATGTCATAAAATTTATATTATTATGTACAGACGCCAGCACATCAAGCTACTACAATCTGTCAGATTTATTTAATAAATTTTCAACTTTATCGCTAAAGCATAAGGTTCAAAGTTGATTGGGAAAATCTGACAGTTTCGGGTAGCTTGATGTGCTGGCGTCTGTACATTTTCAAGACATGCTATTATATTAAAATCATGGATGCCTATGTAGTTAGACATAATGTCTATGAATTATTATAATAAATAATGTTGTTAAAAGTACCTTTCTCTGATAAAAGATGTATTAACACCCTTCACAGGTGTAATGATGGTGTTTGTGTGTTCAGAGTCTGAACTTAAAGAATGATTATCAGCACCAATACGCTGCACTGGACTCGAATTAAGTGCCTTATTTTTATTCCGAACACTGTTTCGTAGAGTCGTTTCTTTATCCTTGAGAATATCAACAGCTTTGGAACCCGAATCAGTTTTGTCTTTTTTCGGTGTTTTTTCCACTATCTGAACTAAATCAGGGTCTCTAATCTTGCCATCTAATGATATATTTGACAAAAATGTTACCGCAGCAAGACGTCTTCGAGCTTTTTCATATTTATTGCGATTGCTAGACATCGTAGCGAAAATGATGTAAGCTCTACTGAAAGAAACGTGAGCACAGTCGAATCCTTCACTATTGAAGCACCCAAAATAAAAATAAACCACCGCACGGTTCCAGACTTCAAGTAGTAACACAATATTTATCAAATAGACTGAAGCATTTTGAACATCAAATATCTAATTAGAATTATCCACCTGTTCCACGAAATTAAATAATTCATTGCTTTTGACAGTTTGGAAACTTCGTTGAGTGACAGTTACGCGGCAGTCTGCGTACTGCATGTCTAGTGTCTACGCTCAACGCTGTGCACACGCACAGCACACGTTTGTGAACTTTGTGCACAGAACATATATAGCTGACTTTGTGAGTGGCGGCTCGGTGTTGCTACTCCGTTCAAAGTTACATAATATTATGTTATTTTACCTGAGACGGCAGCAACCCAGCAGCAACTACTTTATTGTAAACAGAATCCCACCAAAAACATTCTGTAAAAAACTAGCCAAGTCTCGATGGAGCTGCTTGTTTATCTCTAAAAAGTAATGAAATCTAGACAAAGTCGTGCCAAGTGTAAGGTTCCTTACTGCGATTTCTTTATTATTATAGTTAATGTTGTGTGACTTGGCCGTTGAACATTCTTTATACGTTAGTGGGTACAAATCAATTTTTTTTACACGTAATGTTATATCTGTTGTAACTATAATACCTATGTTTGTTAAGCGAGGTAATAGCCCATACTGGTATTGGTAATTGGACGCTAATGTCTCATTTTAGGCTGTTGTTGATTGTGAAACATGCATTCAGCATTGACAATGCTGACTTCTGCTCTTTTCTTTTTGGAGCGTCAAATCGACCACCGATCTAATATAAAATAGATTTTATACTGTTTGTTTCAGGCTCACCTATACATAAGTATTATTGAAATACGCAGCTTTATCAAGCCTACAATTGACTGGTTATTGAATCAACGTTTTCCAAGGGGCAATTTTCCATCTTCAACGGGTAGCGGTTCTGACGACAGATTGGTGCAATGGTGTCATGGAGCACCTGGTTTTGTACCCTTGTGTACCCTTCAACGGCCAAGTCACACAACATTAACTATAATAATAAAGAAATCGCAGTAAGGAACCTTACACTTGGCACGACTTTGTCTAGATTTCATTACTTTTTAGAGATAAACAAGCAGCTCCATCGAGACTTGGCTAGTTTTTTACAGAATGTTTTTGGTGGGATTGCACTTCTTTTTGTAGAAACGTGGGCATATTGATTTATTTTATTAGATTTTCTTATTTGACACAGTTTTTTTGTTTTTAGGAGTAGTTTTTTTATTATTAAAAATCTTTCTTTTCTTTTTTCCGGTTCTGATTCTTGTACAGTAGCAACAGTTTTTCGTATTGCCCATTCGCATTCATTATTTATTCTTTTAGACGGTTTAGACGGTTTAATTTCTGAAAGATCGGCGCGGTATTTACGCCTAAGCCGGTTGTATTCGGTGATCACTGAAGCTTGAGCTTTTATACTCTTGAAGTCAACATTTATGAGGTGCATCCCATGAAGATTGGTTACTCGTGAAAGCGCCACGTAGGCTTGGCCATAAGAAAATATGGAGGTGCCAATGTCCATGAAGGTATTTTTTAGACTTAGACCTTTGCTCTTGTGAATTGTTAGGGCATACGCCACACAGATTGGGAATTGTTCTCTGTACACTGTCACTAATCATAAAATTCCTAACCTATTCAAATCTTCGAATTGTTATAATAACAACCTGCTAATTAACCTTAGCAAACCTCACGAAATAATAGGCGAAATCAATGAATTGCAAATAATCCCTCCTAATCCCTAGCAAACGTTTTCAAGCGCACTAGAAGAATGTCGTAAACGACTGTAACGCGGCCAGTTGCCACCATAGATAAGGATAAGTACTAACGTATGCCACTTCGCCATATGAGGTTATCGGAAAACAAACGTAAGCGCGTTTTAAAATACAGTCAGCGCCATCTAGCGACGTGTGCGGGTATCACCGCCACTCTTAGTCCAATGCATTATATTTTGACCAAATTTTGAGCGAAATTAATATTTTAGTGTAATTTGTTTATTTAATTTGTGTAATGTTCGAGTAGAATAAAGTTAATCGTTCGACTATTTCTTCTTGTAAACAAGTAAGTATAAGCATAAAAGCCAGTCTAGTCTTATCCAGAGTTTTTCTTTAATTTTATTTATATGCGTATTAAAAGCAGAAGGGGAGGCATTAGCCCAGCAGTGGGACGCTATAGGCTAGATTAAATTAGAAGATGTGTCCCACTATACGGCGCTGCATACGTTGGCGGAGTGTCCAGCTTGGGCCGAGCAGCGCCGTGACTTGGTCGCGGCCGGAGGTGCTGCGGGAAACCTCTCGCTTCCGGCTGTTGTGTCAACCATGGTCGGAAGCGAGTCAGGGTGGAGTGCCGTCGCCACCTTTTGCGAGGCCGTGATGCTCGCAAAGGAGGCGGCGGAAAGGGAGAGAGAGGCTGCCTCCTCTCTCCGCTCCCGCAGCAGACGCACTGGGCGTCGTAGGGTGGCCGACTTCCGGCCAGCGTAGGGCCCGGCCTGCGGACGGCAGACTTAGGGCGTCTTGTCGTCTGACCAGCAGCAGGCCTCGAGGCGGCGGCGTCATGTTCCGCGCGCGCCTCATAGTGGAGTCCTGCGGCCGGGTGACGGCCGCAGTGGGTGACGGGGCCCGCCTGATCATCTGGCGGGCCAATACCCGTCGGGGGGTAGCGACGAATGCTTCGGCGATACCCGCCCCTCCGACACACGGGTACATGAGGAACACGGGTTGGTTTTTAGTCAGTAAGAGTCTGACAGTCCCCTTCGCCCTTCCCCAAGGGCGGAGGGACTCCATGAGGATTTTCCAAACCGACACCAAAAAAAAAAAAATGTGTCCCACTACGCTGGATTTTTGCAATGACAGTCGATTTTTTTATGTACCAATAGTAAAAGGGGGCATTACCATATCTCTAATACAGCTGAGACCAGCTGAGGGTTCTTCATCAGATAGTTCAGACCTTCGATTTTTGACATCAAATGAAGCGGCCCACCAAGTTGAATATTTTTTGTAAAGGCGGTATGTCGATCTCTAATAGTTTGGTTGGGCTCTTGTGTTTTCTAATCAGGGTCATCAGGTACTCCAGATCTTCGATTATCCCAGTTTTTATAGTTTTCCCTTTATGTGGCCATTAAACCCTAACTCTGTATCAAATTTCAGCTCTCTTAGTTTATGGGAAGTACTAGTTCTGTTTTGATGATCATGAGTGAGTGAGTGTCATAAATGCGAAACTTTGCTTTCGCTTAATTTCGGAACTAAATGACCTACATACTTGAAATTTTGCATTTTAAGTATGTGATTATAGCTTACTCGATGACCAAAATTTCTGCGTTCTGGTCTTATCCAGAGGTTCTCAAATAGGGGCCTGAAAATGCGGCGAAATGGTTTCAGTAAAGGATGGTACGGCAGTGTTTGCTTCACGCTCGACTTAGCGGGGGCACTCCCGTGCCCTCCGATAATCACTGTGGTTTTGAGAGACTTGTCCGTGCCAGCAACTCAAAAGCAACCTTATTGTATGGTTAAACAAAGACCGCTTTGACTGTAAAAAATCGGATTTTATTCCTGAATCTCGCAGAAGCATTATAAATAATGCAATTCTATTTTCCAAAATTGATTTCGTGGTTCCTTTGGTGTGCGTCTATCTGGCAGGCCGAGGAGATTTATCAACAGTGATAGCTTTTCCTAAAGACATTATTTTGTACCTCAACTGCCTAGCCTTTTCCCAACTATGTTGGGGTCAGCTTCCTGTCTAACCGGATGCAGCTGAATATCAGTATTTTACATGGAGCGACCGCCTATCTGACCTCCACAACCCAGTTACTTGATAATACAATACCCCTTGGTAAGACTGCCAGGGGCGTAGCTACCGCCGTATCAGCCGTATCAATGATACGGGGCCCCCGGGCTACAGGGGCCCCTAACGCGTGTAAGCAAAAATTAGTAAAATGTTAGTCACTTAATCTCGTGCTTCCCGGGAAAAAACATAAAAAAAACTGTCATACGTGCCTATAGAGTTGTCACTTCAGAAATGACAAAATTCTAAATGACAATTTCTAGGAGGAAGCGATAACTTATAATCAATAAATATTTATTTTAATTTAATGCAAGCATTTTTGTTTCTTTTGTGAGAAATCTTTACCCTTCATTTGGGCCCCCCAACTAATTTTGATACAGGGCCCCTCCAAGGCACGCTACACCACTGAAGACTGGTTACGTCCTACTCACATTCCACTGTGAATCTAATAATCAATGACGATACGAAGACGATTTTAATGATAAATTACACGTTAACTGACAGCATTAACCCACAGAACTGTATTTTCATTGCAGTATTGAGACGGTTGATATCACATCAAATATACAACGTGTTGCTTTGCACTCTCGTCAAATTCAAGGAGGTAACTATGCTAATGATTCTCGACACGAATCAATAATAAAATGAGTAGGTATTTTTTAAAAATATATTTTTCTAATTTTCGGAAATGGGCTTGTGTGGGACACGCATGTTAAAACTCGGCCTGTGTGATACCGCACTCAACTGCCCTTTTACACACACATAAAAACACGGCCGTAGAAACAATACCATAATTTTCCTACCATAACCTCCCTATTAACCTACCCCTGCGCGCACGCACCCAAACTACCTCCCTAAGCCCCAACCGGCCACGTCCAGCAGACTTCAACTAGTGTGATTGATGTCGCCGTCGTGAGCGCGTCTTTCGCAATTTCCCGAGCCGCGCTCCTTGAATTAATTTCGTTTTGAATACGGCACGATGACGGAAAGCTACTCCAATGTTGAGTTGGTGGAGATGGTTCGCTTATACGCGATAAGTGGAGATAGCCTTCGTCGAGCTGTGCAGATGTTCGCGGAAATGTTTCCCAATCGGCCACCACCGTCCCAAAACGACATGCTCGTTGCTACTCAGATTATCGCCACTTTGACGTCCCTTGGCACGCTCAAGTTCGTGGCAGCGTTGGTCTGCCTGTCGCCTTGCAGGAAGATATCCTGAAGTACTTCCAGCGAGAACCACGGGCGAGCACGCGAGATGTTGGTCAGCAGTTTGGAGTGCACCACTCCACAGCATGTCGTCTATTGAAGAGGGAAGATCAACACCCATTCCTGGACCCGTGGCCTGGCCTCCCCGTTCTTTTATTTGTGGGGAGACAATAAAAGACTAGTGTACACAGACGAAATAACAAGTGTTAGAGAATTAAGGGAAAAAGTGGTTAGTACTTTCGACACTGTAAAAACGAATGTGTTTGTGTTGCGAAAGCTGAAAGAAAACCACCGTCATCGATGTCGCGCTAGACACAGTCTAGCGCGACGTCGATGACGGTGGTTTTCTAGAACGTGAAGGTGGACTTTTCGAACAATACCTCCGGCTAGCTTAGGTAATTTATTTATTACACAGACAATAATTTCTAAAGACGTAGATAAATAAATTGATGAAAATAAGTTGATTTCAAATTTTTAACTACGCCAAAAATACCAAAAATTCGTGCTCACACCAGTTCTCCTAAACAAAATTATCTTTTGAACCTCAAACCATGCTTAACTAGCGAAGCTTTCCATTTTTGAAAGAAAAAACCATTTTAGATTTACAGCTTGGCCAAAAAGTCGTGAAAATAATGGTGGCGCCACTATCGTGCATGTTGTAACCCTATATAGTACGACGAAAACGGTTTTGATACTTAGTGTTTTTTTTTTGACAATTAATGTGAATACATACTTATTAGCGGGTTTTATGGAAAAAAGAAACGCTATGAAACGCATGTTCAGCCACTGTCTAGAACGATAACATTTGCAGTTATTTATTTTAATGAATTAAAAATAAAATTATAAGGTATTTCAAAATACCTTGATGTCAACTAATCCCACATTATGTGAGATAATTTTAAGTTTTACAAGACCCCAGATCAATTCAATAGGGTTGGTTTAGATCACAGTAACAAGTTGGAAGGTGTGACTGTGTCCCACAAATCCAAGTTCTCCTCTAACCACAGGCAAAATGTTCCATAGTTGGTGTTCTAAACAAAAACTACAAAAGTAATCAGAATAAAATATTTTAATCAGAATCAAAAATGTTTTCCTCTAAGTATTCCACGCCCGAAAAGTCTTCATCCATGTTTTGGTGTGAGCTTTCACCAAAACTCTGCTGGCTATCTTCAGATGTGTCACTACTGCTGCTTTCATCTTGTGGGTTTATGATCATTTTTTCAATGTCACTATACAGAGTTTGACCCCTTCGAAAATAACCTTTTTCTATTTTCATGACATGTTGACATGAATTATTCCAGTCGTCAACTGAAATGCTCTGAAACGCTTGTTCAGCTACTGCCTAGAACAATAAAATAAAAACATCTAAAAATTTGCAATTACTTATTATAATGAATTAAAAATGAAATAATTATATCAAAATACCTTGATGTCAATTGATCCTACATTATGTGAGGCGATTTTATGTTTTACTAGACCCCAGATCAATTCAATGGGGTTTAGATCGCAGTGATAAGGTGGGAGCCTTACCACCGTGTGACCATGTTCACTTAGGAGTTCATCTATTTCATAGATGGGGATGGGTTTGTGTCGTTTAACAAGCATGAGCAGGTTCGGTTTCCTTGCCGATTCTTCAAACTGCACATTGTTCTTAGACAACCACAGCTTTATTTCGCCAACTTTTGATGCAGAGGTAGGTGCCTTATTGCGAATCACTGAATGATAGGGGGCGTTATCCATTACTATGATTGAAGGTTTAGACAAATTCGGTATTAGTTTCTCCTTGACCCATTTAGTAAAATTTGAGTTATTCATCTCCGAGTGGTAGTCTTCATTTTTATTTTTCCCACAAAATATTAACAACGCATTTGGTACAAAACCATTTTCATTCCCTGCATGTATGATAATGTACCTGAGAAAAAAAAAACATGCAGAACGTGCAACACATGCAACACACACAGCGCATTAAATAAAGCATGCTGAACAACAATTTACCTTTTGCCTTTGGACACACTTTCTTTTATTCCACTAACGTTAAGAGACTGCCAGCATTTTTTTAATTTATAGGAAGTATGAATATAGCTTTCGTCTAGATAAATAATGTCCTTTCTCAGATCATCCGGTAAATTCCTATTTTTAATAATCTTGTCCAAGTAGACTTCACGTTTTGCAGCAATATTCGGCTTTTCCATCAAAGCTTGCCTGTCTGATTGGCACTTTTTGTATCTAAAGCCCAGGGCTATTAGAACCTTTCGTAAGTGTTCACGACTTCCGTCAAACCCAAGTTCTTCTCTAACCACAGGCAAAAGGTTTCGTAGAGTTGGTGCCTAAAAATAAAAATGACAGTAAATATCTCTCAGTGTACTTGAAAAAAACTAAAAAAGATTGATATAAAAGAGATGTTTAAAGTTCTACTTACAATCTTTTTTACAGTGTAAAAGAATTGAACTTTTTGTCTGATTGCACACAAGTCAAAATTGTCCAATTCTTTTTTAGGTCGCCCTGCTCTATGTTTCCCTGGTGTGGAGAAAACACCTTTGTTTCTTTGTCCTTCTATTGCAATCCGCCTTATAGTACTGATGGATTTACCTAAAAAAATACTATAGTTATTTTTGTTCAGTGATTTATGCAATATTACCAAAAAGTATCAAAATTATACGAACGCGCTGTATTCCGAATGTGTTTTGTAAACATAACCTCAAATTCGTGAATGTACATTTCAATAATTGTATGAAAGCTTTATACTAGATATTGCATTTTGAAACACACACATTACATCTGATTACATATATAAAATATAATTTTACCTGTCATTTCAGCGGTTCTTTTATACACATCGTTGAAATCGGATAAAATTTGTCCGGCCTCGAGTTCCGCCAAACATCTCACGTACACTTTATAAATTATCGCTCTTGCGGAGCTGCGAATAATAGATCTGTTCATTATGAACACAATGGGTCACCATTATCATCACAATAGCGCTAATAAATAAAAATAAACACGAGATACAGTCACCGATTACAAGAAATGACAGTATATGTACCTTACACGACGAGGCAGAGCGAGTGTTGCCAATGATTAAATATTTTAGTTCCGTTTCAGGACTTTCTTGCCAAACTGTAGTAGATATGTACACTTACTGAAGTATTTTTGACGGTCCCAAGCCCGTTAAATAGGAAGGACATTTTCAAATCAACCAATTTCATGCACATATAATTAATGACTTTCAATTGACTAACTGCAGGCCCTCTGGTTTTTATTACTTTTTTTATTATGTATCAAAACACCGCGCGCCTAGGGCGCCATGCGTTCGTACTTGTAGGTATGTACAGACGCCAGCACATCAAGCTACTACAATCTGTCAAATTTCTTTAATAGATTTTCAACTTTATCGCTAAGACATAAGGTTGATTGAGAAAATTTAACAGTTTCGGGTAGCTTGATGTGCTGGCGTCTGTACCTACTCTTATAGGTTTTTATTATTACCTATTTATTTTGTAACCAGCCACTAAGGAACACATAAGTTGTCTAAAGTTGGACAGGAAGAAAACAATAAAAGTAAAACCAGTAAAACATCCAATTTCTAATCTTAACCGACAGTGCTAGCCCTCATTTGGCAACCATAAAAAGGCCCGGGGGAGTGCCCAAACGCATCCTTAAAACAATGGTATTACAAAGACAAGGGGCAAGCCCTGCCGGTCGTCGACACACACGCACACAGCGACACTAATAAGCAACGGGGTGATTCTGTTCTTTGAAAGTGGTTTATTCTGAAATACTGTCAAACTTAAATAACTAAAAAACAAGTATGTATTAATTATTGAGCAGGTGTCGTAATTTAATTTGACTATTTATGTCTTTCCTGACAGCCTCCTGAAGTTTGATGAGGCTGCAAAGTAACACCTTGTATAACTTCTATTCCTCCTATTATACCTACGTATTGAATTATAGAATTAAGTAAATGTCTGAAACCTTCTAGCTTTTTTATGAATAACACCACCGTTAGTATTCTAGTTGTAATATAGGACATACTAACTCCATGGTCGCAACGCACTCTTGACTTGTTTCAACAGTTTCGTTCAGCAGTTTAATAGTGACAACTCGGCAATACAAAGGTGACAGGGATTGGTTGGAACGTTCCTGGACGAAATTCGACTGTCAAACCCCTGTGTGTCAAACCAACCAAAAGTTTTGACAAATACCTTTATAGGTGGAGTGAATAAATAACTTTTTACAATCTTATACAACTGCTTATTATTGTTTCAATGGAACCTAATATACCTGGATCGTCAACATCCTCTAGGGCCACTAGATTTATGATGGAAGGGGTTGGGGCTCGTGTAATTCGGGGTCCAGATTGGAAATGGGGCAAACAGGTAGAATTAACACTGTTTATTTTTGTTACATACTATTTTCTATTAAATGTTTCCAGAAATTCGAAACAACATTTTGTTTTGTTGGAAACATAGAAGATGTTCCTATCGATTGGACAAAGAAATATCGCTTTAACCTATTGCTTTTCTATCTCTAATTTATTGATATTTTTACAGTGTAGTTGAATCTTCGGGTGTTACGTTCATAGTTTATTATTATAAGATAATTTATTTAGTTTTAATTATCACAAATAAAAGACGTCACTATTACAATACTGTTGGTTTCTAAGTCAATGTGCTGCAATGGCATAATATTCTGATAGGAATCAATAACAAATTAATGTAAACAAAAGTGGTATGAATGAACATAAATATTGCTTGATTGTTTTTTTATATTATATAAACTTCCAAGCAACTGTTGACTGAATCAAGCTATTAATGAATGAACGGGATTGTACTTAGCACTTGATGCCCATTATTGTTTGCAGGATGGTGGGGAGGGTCATGTGGGTACAGTGAGGAATTTTGAATCTCCTGAGGAGGTGGTTGTTGTTTGGGACAATGGGACAGCTGCTAATTACAGATGCTCTGGAGCTTATGACTTGCGAATACTTGATAGTGCCCCAACTGGTGTCAAGCATGAAGGCACTATGTGTGACACTTGTAGACAGCAACCTATATTTGGTAACTATATGTTTTTATTACAACAGGCAAATATTAGCTCAACTGTCACTAATGAGACAAAGTTACCTTTTCTATTGTTACCGATCTTTAGGACATTTCTTGGCATTAGAGTGGTTATGTAGAAACTTTAGCTCCACTGTTTGGACTTATCTGATATTTTGTAAATAAACTGTAATGGAAATTTGAAACAACAAGACAAAATAACCTAATAAAATATTATCTATGTATTCAAATTCGTGAAATGGAGGGGTCCGTGGCTAAATAATGACAGCCGCACAAGTCGATCAATCAGGTTAGGCTACGCTTGCCACGGTTGGTTCTGTGGATGGTTGACCATCTTTACATACCGAGACCCCTCCGTGCCTCAGAAAACACGTTAAGCCGTTGGTCCTGGCTGTCATTCGTAGATCTTTGACAGTCGTTACGGGTAGTCAGAAGCCTGAAAGTCTGACAACCAGTCTTACCTAGGGGTATCGTATTACCCAGTAACTGGGTTGTGGGTCAGATAGGCAGTCGCTCCATGTAAAATACTGGTATTCAGCTGCATCCGGTTAGACTGGAAGCCGACCCCAACATAGTTGGGAAAGGGCTAGGCAGATGATGATTCAAATTCGTGAAATGTAAGTATTCTAAACTTTCTAGGCATTCGTTGGAAGTGTGCTGAGTGCAGTAACTATGATCTGTGTTCAGTTTGCTATCATGGTGACAAACACAATCTCAGACACAGATTCTACCGCATAAGTGCACCAGGGGCCCAGAGGTGTCTTGTAGAACCTCGACGCAAGAGCAAAAAGCAAGCAGTTAAAGGCATCTTTCCAGGAGCCAGAGTTGTGAGAGGGGTATGTTATTTTATATTGTTTTAAAGTTTTTATAATTGAAACAGCTTTTTTAAAATGACTAAATAAAGGTTTTATTTAGTTATCTTAAAAAGCTCTTCTAAAACATAATTTTTAACCAATTATATGAAATTTTTCGATAATAGGCATTTTTTTTAGCTTGGATATACTGGAAAAGTGCACCTTTAAATTAATTCAAGAAAAACTGAAAAATAATCTGATTATGACCAAATGTTTTTGTGAATGGTTGACAACTCATATGGATATACATGCTTTATTTTATAGGTTGACTGGCAATGGGAAGATCAGGATGGTGGGAATGGAAGAAGAGGAAAGGTCAATGAGGTACAAGACTGGTCTGCTGCAAGTCCTAGATCTGCTGCTTATGTTGTATGGGACAATGGAGCCAAGAATCTCTACAGAGTTGGGTTTGAGGGCATGGCAGATTTAAAGGTAATTTAATCAATTTTACTCATAATTGTTGTAGACCAATATAATGGTTATTATGTCAGAATTATTTATTTATTTCAGTACATCCCTTTAAAAATAAAACATAGTCCCTTAGAACCCTGTTAATTTATTTGAAGAGTATTTATTGTATGCTTTTAATGGTTACTAAATATGATAAAATACATATAAATCTCCATGTGTACAGTACACATGGGCATTTATATATATTTAAATGATGTAATACATTAAAAACATTGATCACTTGAAAAAAAAAAAATGTTTTGTTATTTCAGGTTGTAAATGATGTGAAAGGTCAAAATGTGTACAAGGAACATTTACCACTTTTGGGGGAGTTAGGCCCCGGGCGCACTGGGCCGCATGGCCTACAAGTGGGTGATCAGGTGGGTGTATGTACATACTAATGGATATTTTGTTAAGGAAACCGTTTAAGTTGGTGGCTCACACATCTCGCTCATTAATGGAAGCATCCTAGATTTTATTATCATATTTTTTTGCTTCTCTTCTTTGCTTCTTTAGAAAAAGCTGCCACAAATGAATGCCAGGAAAGGCAATATTGTATGCTATTGTACAATGTTATGTAAGTTCCTCGGCAACTATAATTGATAGAAGATTCCTGCATAAATTGGTTCCTTACCTATTTGCTAAAGTAATTGCATTTTCTAATTCCTTCAGGGCTGCTAGTAACTTAAGAATGTTTTGTTATTTTCAGGTAAATGTGGACCTGGACCTTGAAATAGTACAGTCATTGCAACACGGTCATGGCGGCTGGACAGATGGCATGTTCGAGTGCCTCGGCACCACTGGCACGGTGGTCGGCATTGACGAGGACCACGACATCGTGGTCACGTACCCCAGTGGAAACAGATGGACATTCAACCCTGCTGTGCTGACCAAGGTATGAAAGTACTTGTAACTGCTGGGAAAAGTAAAAAATACATATAATTTATCAAATAAAAATATTGTGATGATATTATTATAAGAATGTACATGAGTGCCTACCAGGGCCTACCCCTTCTGGGAATAAAGGGGATATACTATTATAAGAATATAAAACCACCATATTGTTGTACACTACACACACAATATTGAAATCAGAAATCCTTGTTAAAAACTGCAGAGTCAAAACAAGCAAGTATGTCATCACTGAAGATAAATGTAATAAATGAATCACAGAAAGGAATGTGAATAACCTATTGTTTGTTGTAATCAAACATACAGTAACTGTAGCATATTGCTTGAGGTAATATTGACATTATTTACTGACTCTCATTATTAGTTAATATTAAAGTTGTTATTGATGGTAATGATTAGGTGGTTGTTCCCAATATTTATAAAAAGGTTGACAAGCTAGTACCTAGTCTAGTACCTTGAAAACTCTTTCGTTTGTCAGGACCTGAGTGGGCTATCACAACATGCTCATGTCATCATCTGCCTAGCCCTTTCCCAACTATGTTGGGGTCGGCTTCCAGTCTAACAGGATGCAGCTGAATACCAGTACTTTACATGGAGCGACTGCATATCTGACCTCCACAACCCAGTTACTGGGTAATACGATACCCCTTGGTAAGACTGGTTGTCAGAATTTCGGGCTACTGATGACCCGTAACGAAAGAACAAACAAAGATCACCGAATGACAGCAGTTGCTTAACGTGCTTTCCGAGGCACGGAGGGGTCCCCATCCACGGACCAACCGCGGCAAGCGTAGCTTAACCTGATCGATCGACCCGTGC
The DNA here is from genome assembly GCA_949629135.1 of Eremobia ochroleuca. Taxonomy (NCBI): domain Eukaryota; kingdom Metazoa; phylum Arthropoda; class Insecta; order Lepidoptera; family Noctuidae; genus Eremobia; species Eremobia ochroleuca. The sequence continues at coordinate 8,620,923 of OX451393.1, forward strand.
GGCTGTTATTACTTATAAATGTTGTTGCAATAACGCAGGACTTGTTTTTCAATACAACGTACGGCCTAAATTCCTCAGACGCCGATTTTGGGCGCGTATTTATCTATTTTTAAAAATTGGTTCTCGTAAAAAATAAGAATTACTTTGACCTTCAATATCTCCGTAACCAGAAGGTTCCAAGGTATAGCCCAGTAGAAAAAAAGTCACAATGACGGGGAATACAAGTGACTTTCGGTCTTTTTACACCCGTTATGTTTGTATCGCAGGTTTGCAGCGGCAACCTGAGCGCGTCGGCGTCTTCGTCGGGCGCGAGTGGCGGCGGGTTCGCGGTCGGCGACCTCGTGCAGGTGTGCGCCGACCAGGAGCGCGTCAAGACGCTGCAGTGCGGCCACGGCGAGTGGGCAGAGGCCATGGCGCCCGTTAGTACTCTTTATTTAAACTTTATGTACAGACGCCAGCACATCAAGCTACTGCAATCTGTCAGATTTCTTTAATAGATTTTCAACTTTAGCGCTAAAGCATAAGGTTCAAAGTTGATTTGGAAAATCTGACAGTTTCGGGTAGCTTGATGTGCTGGCGTCTGTACCTACAAGCCTAGTGCTCAAACTTTCATTCCCTATTTAACTACATTAGGGAATGAATTTTCAAAGATCCTTACTTTCTTTATCACACTTAATATTATAAAGGCGAACGTTTGTGTGTGTGTGTGTGTGTGTTTGTTACTTCTTCACGCTCAAACGGCTGGACCAATTTTGATGAAATTTGGTACACATATAGTTTATAACCAGGATTAACACATAGAATACTTTTTATCCCGATATTCACCGAAACCGAAACCGCGGAGCGTAGCTAGTCTTATACAGGGTTACTGGTAACTCGACGTATTCCTTGCAGGACATCATAGTAGGGTTAAAATGCAACAAATTAAGCCACCAAATGTTCTACCGAAGTTCAGTAGTTTTGAGTTAGGTTAGGTTAGGTTAGGTTAGGTTAAGGGTTTTAGATTTTTTTTTTTTTTTAACCCAATTTGAAAATTATTCACGGGGCGGCTGTACTGAAATTGGAGTTATTATCATAAAGTTCAAAATGACTAAAACTTTGGTGAAGATCACTAATCAAACATTTTTTTTTTGTAATTTTTGCTATTACTTCATACAAAATGTTGTCTTAGCACAAAAAAAAAATACTACACCAGGTTCACAAATTATTAGTAAAATATCCTTGTCTTATCAGCTATCCAAAAAGGTATGAAAGTTAATACAAAGTCTTGGACTGCATTATGAAAATCGTTTTTGATTTAGTACAAGAAGGTGTTTATTCGGAAAATCAAATTAAACAATTTCGTGAAAATTATTATTATTTTTAATCAATATCAATTTGTGGTCTTTAATAACATGTATTTCACACGTCTTGTTCGAAGTGCTGCCCTCGGTTTCGAATACATGCTCTTATTCGCTTCCTCACTTCGGTTTTTGTGATTCTTGATGTGATTGTGGTCCTCATCTGGTCCACCGCATCTGTTATTCTCTCCCTTAGTTCTTCAATTGAATTTACGGGGGTCACATAAACTAGGTCTTTCATATGACCCCAGACGTAAAAGTCTAGCGGCGTCAGATCAGGGCTTCGTGCAGGCCACGGAATCGGCCCACCGCGCCCAATCCATCGGTTTGGATAGTTTTCATCCAGCAATTGTCGAATTGTGATGCGGAAGTGGGCTGGACATCCGTCATGTTGGTATATCATGTTTGCCCTTCTTTCTTCGGGTACATCCGTGAGCAGTGCTGCTAAATGATTTCTTAGGAAATCTTCATAAAGTTCCCCATTTAATGTTCGGGGTAAAATATGTGGGCCTATTAACTTATCGTCGATACTACCCATCCAAACATTAAGCGAGAACTTACGCTGCGATGCGTTCAGTTTCTTAGGGTTTCCTTCTCCCTTCGGTGCCCAGTAATGTAAATTGTGGTAATTTGTGATACCATCACGGTCAAAACATGACTCATCGGTCCACAGAATGTTTTTCAAAAAGTTTTCACTTTCGGCATCGGCATTTATCATGAAAC
>OX451393.1:8623185-8741999 GCA_949629135.1 Eremobia ochroleuca
TAACACAATTTAAAATAAATGTAAAAATAAATGTAACAAAAAATAATATACTCGCGCAAGCTCCACTTAGGCATAGACACAGACATATTACACCGCAACTGGCTGTATTATATGCCCCGAAACTGTATGACTATAGCGGGATTTTGAACGACTAAGATGGAAGAAGAATGGTCTGCAAAAAAAACTCGAATAATATGGTTCACGCGTCTTTCATGAAGATTTTTAAAATTTTATTTTTTTATTGCTCTTCATCTCGATCATGCCTGATGGAAAGCGATGAATGAGGCCTATGATGGAAAAAAATATAAACCTAAATAGTTTTCCGTCCATTTATGAAAATAAAGCTTGGTGTCTAGCTTGTAAACATTAAACTACAGAGCACGAATAACCGAGTAAAGTAACCTTTTCTACGAAAATAATATTCCTTTTAGAATAATAAGTAGTTTAACAGCAGCTTCGTTCGCGTAAAGTTAGCACTCAAACTTTCCTCGTTGGTCTTTACTCAGAAGTGTGTGCCTGACTATCAGAAAGTGTTTGTGTTACGAACTGAATATGAATAAGACTTGTAATTTATTTATTCATTCATTTCATAATTCCCGTGGAAAATGGTGCTGTGATAGTGGAACCGGAAATCTTTTTATTTTTATATCATTTTATTTCTGTTAATAGGTTTGTACAAACCCTTTTACACGTCAGTCATATTTTTAAAACCAGATTAGGTCGGCGTTTCAAACTCAAGAGGTCACAGTCTCTTAAAGTCCAGACATAATTTTGGTCAGATCATGTGAAGACCATTTGGATTGGTGTCTGAAATGGTCTTTTGAAGAAAGAACCACATAGATTGAGTGGACCTGTTTAATCATTGCACGCATTTGTCAGTAATCGTGATCTTATATGCCATTACCATGCTATGCCTCATAAAAATTGTTTTTAGTTCAATTGAATTTGATTCAATTACACTGGACTACAATGGAAAAGTATCCGAAATAATTTTAACTAATTTCTACTTATCTAGCCATGCTAAATACAAGTTGATAAGTAAAAGTAATTTATTAGTTTAAGCTTTTGCGATACTTGACATTTACTGAATTTGCTGATTCTACCACTATTCTATTCTACTACTATTCTACAACTATGCTGAACTTCTCGAAAATATGTTATCATCATTCCAAAAACTGGGTTGCGACATGTCCTTGAAAATCCACTTTTTACATTCTCTCTTGGAATTCTTTCTGGATAATTGTGGAGCTTTTAGTTTCCGCTTCCATCAGGACATCGCAAACGTGGAAAAACGGTATCAAGGACATTGGAACGTTTCAATGTTGGCGGATTATTGCTGGACTGTTTTTCGAGATGTTACAGAAGCAGAATACAAGAGGGTCGCGAAAAAACCAAGTCTCAATTCTACGATGATTGCAAAAACATAATTTCTGTTAATTTTTGCAATAATAGTTTTTTTTTTCTAAAATGGAAAACTAATTTTAATATATACATTAATTATTTTTGTATTCAGTACGTAAAAATAAAAAAAAAAGCTACTTTGAGACTACTTTTTAAAAGTCTAATAATCGGAATACTTTTTAAAGTCAAAATTTGTAGACCAATGTAATCAATTATTATTCTTTATTAGTGCAAAACCCACATGATCACGGCAAAGTTATTAGCTCGACTATCAACTAGATGTGTGTATTTACCAGGATTCGGGCGCTTCGACAACTTCTTTCAACTTCGGCGAACCATTGCAAAGGCACACAACGTGGTAACTTATACACGACTAAACTTAATCTACGTGTTATTCGTCTTTTCGACACGGATAATCCGACCTAAATAAACGAAAAAACTAGTAGCTACGTGCGATGAAGATGTTGTTCATTTTCTTTCTTGTAAAAAAAAAATTCTTTGATTTACTCTGGTACTCATGTCCGAAATCCATTTTTAGGGTTCCGTACCTCAAAACGAAAAACGGCACCCTTATAAGGTCACTTCGTTGTCCGCCTGTCTGTCCGTCTGTCATTACCCTTTTTCTCAGGAACCCGTGGAGTTATCAAGTTCAAGTTATTATCAAATACTTAGGGCTGCAATCCCTTGAAGCAGTGAAAAAAATAATCTTCTAACTCATCGCAATCGATAGATACGGCCGTTTATGTTCCGTTCATGCCGCATATTTTGACACCGTTGACCTAGAATCATGAAATTTGGCAAGAAGCAATGCCATGTAACACAAGTAAAGGGAAAAGTCTGACAACCGTAAATTTGTAGTTACATGAAAAAAAAAAGTCTTTTGGTGATTATTTTGTAATGTAATTTACGGTTTTCGGTTTCCTTTAAAACATTCGAGACACGATTCCCGTGATGAACTATTTACATACCTATTTTGTACGGAACCCTCGGTGCGCGAGTCCGACTCGCGGGTCGAGAAACTTTGAGTTCTTTCATTATTTAAACCACTCTTTCTGAAAAGCTTATCCTTCTAAAGTAAATTGATCTTCGATGTTACGTATTTACTAACATTACGTAATACAGTCCGGTCAGAATCCCGTAAAGAGCAACACGGGGTTACTATAGTTGGGTAGGAACTTGTATATTCTGTGATAAGTTTCCCTGTATTTTCGCATTCGAACTAAGAGTACTCGAGAAGAGGAGGAAATCTAACTACGCTATTTGTTTAGATGTTCTCGAACACGGAGCGAAGCAGTTGGCGTGGCACAGTTAGCTTGTTACTTATTAAACTTACCCGTTTGTTTTCAGACTTCGTGATTTAATTATCCTACGACTTTTTTACTCGCTTTCGTTGAATTTATTCAACGTCTCTGTTGGGTAAATGATGAACACTGTATATCGTTCCGTTTGAACCGAATAATTGATTACGTTGTTTAACCAAAGGGTACTTCAACTATCGGAGAAGTCTTACCTACGCTATTTGTTTAGACGCTGCCTCGAACATTAATCCCCATCTTATTCAGCGCTTGGCGTGGTATTTCCCGGGACCCGTGTCCCTTGGACTTTTAATCTAGACGAGTCGAGTTTCAGTCGGTAATGAGTGTAGCGACGCTCTCAGACATGCGGTCGCCATAATTGCCAAACTTTGTCCCGCCCTAGACCCCGCGCCCCTCTGCTTGTCGCGCCATTGTTCGCATGGTAACGCGTGCGGTAGATGCCTTTACTCAACGTCACTTGTAAGTTCACATTAAATTAAGGATGATTATGTTCGATACAGTTATAAATTATCCCTTGCTACGCAGTAAGTGACACAGGCGTACACACACTGACACACGTATGCGACGCCTGTTCGTGTTCATAGCTATCTAATAATGTTACTTCTGTGTCGTCACCACGCTGACCGTTTAGTTCCCTATTCCAGCACCATTCTTTTCATTATTTATTCGCGAGTCATTTGAACTTTCATCTATGTATTTAGGGTCCTCACAATGTGGTGTACTTTCTTATCGACCTGTCTTTGCCACTAGCTCGTATTTTATTAATGTTCCGTATCCTGCTTTTCATGTACCGATACAAAAAAAAATGATGAACATTTGCTTGCCATCTGGATTTGTGAACGTAGTATAATGTCTATCCGTGTTAAGGTGGATATTGCTGCCCATCAACGTGTAATAATCCCCCAACCGCCTCTTACGATCCCCATGGGAATGGAGGGAGCGGCTTATGCTCATCCAAGTACCTGGCAACGTAAATACATTGTAAAAGGCTAAAAGCCGACTCTTGGTGGGAAAAATTAGAAAATCAAGACTTCGTGAATAAAATCTACTTAATTAAGTACTTATACTTAATAAATAATTATTGTCACAGCTCATTTGTATGACGCCATGCTTAAAGTGAATAGGCTCTGGCTCAGAACTTAAAGTATTTCTTCAGAATAAAGACTTTTCCAAACTTTGTTGAAAAACTGACATCATTTAATTTATTTATTTAAGCCAGACACAGTGACATATCTATATCATATCTACATTTATGTAGTACTTAAAAAACATATACCTTATTTTTAGTATATTGCGAACCTGAATATAGTTTGTTCAGAATAAGTAACTGAATCGATTCCAATAATTTTAACACCATGTTATATTTTGTCCTAAAAATATTTAGAAAAGGTTACAAGTTGCACATCGAGCGACACTAAGTACATATCCGCAATCATGTGCGCACAACACAGGTCACGGCCGGTCGGCCGGCGGCGCGTGATAAGTGGTAACCATCTTTTTGTACGGACAAGCAGGCAACATAACAAGCCTATAGCTTTGTGATTTTTAGTGATACAGTTTTGAAATTTTGTACATAGATTCTTTACATAAAAATAGTAGACACGTGTTTCGGGTTTCGCATATACTAAAGCTAATGTTGTATATGGGTCGCAGTTTTATGAAAGTGGCAATCACATATTTAAAGGCCTTTGGTGGAAACGAATTCCACTAGTTAGCAATTTGTGGTTGAGCTCGCTTGTATCACAAATCACTAAATGCGTTTAGCGCTAAACGAATTTAAAACATCTTTCTCTTTCTGTCATTGGAAGATAACAGTGATAAACATGTAAGTGATTTATAGTGCAAGTTGGCCCATTGCGATTATTAAATCAAAATCAAAAATCAAATAATTTATCACTTTACAAACATGGGTATAAGGGTGCGTTTCCTTTCCACAGAAGCGGAGCTGCGCGGAGCGGAGCGGAGACGTGTAGGAATCGTCCAATCACAGACGAGACGAGTGACGCGATGAGGATTTCAACCATTGTGATTAGTCGATTCCTGCACGTCTCTGTTCCGCTTCGCCCAGATCCGCTTCTGTGGAAACACACCCTTATGGGTAATTACTTAATTAGTAAGTATATAGATAGATACATAGACATAGAGATATTTATTTGCTCAAACATGTACCATGTAACATGAATATGTAACAATGTCATAAGTAAACATGTAACATGTTACCAAGGGGTATCGTATTTACCCAGTAACTGGGTTGTGGAGTTCAGATAGGCAGTCGCTCCATGTAAAATACTGGTATTCAGTTGCATCCGGTTAGAGTGGAAGCCGACCCCAACATAGTTGGGAAAAGGCTATGCAGATGATGATGAGCTATTATCTATTAGATAATGAGTTTAAAAACAGACTTCTGCCGTACGAGCGAATCCTTTTTCTAAATAACTAGAACACTCACAGATTTATAAAGAAAACTCTTTGGATAAAAGTTTTGAGTAGGTAGGTACTTTATATCTTTGAGCTCTTGAATTTCTTAAATAGCTAATTAACGTTTATGAATTAGCAAAATTTTCTTTCTCGCTTACACATTATCTCTATTTTATAAGGTATTTTTTTTATTTTTTAGAATTAATTAGAATTCTTTTCGTTTTCTGCCATGAAGTATAATAAAAACTGCCCAAGAGCGAGTCGGGCTCACAATGATGGTTCCCAACCAAACTACACTCTGTGGGACGGTTTTTGAAAATTTTGTGCTATATCTTCAAGGCTGCTAAGAGCTTTGGTAAGAAAAGAGCTTTGGTAAAAAAAATTGTCTAGTCATTATATGTATTTTTTTTTTTTACCAAAGCGCTTTTAAACGATACCAATAACTTTTTTCTAAGATCGATCTGAAATAAATAATAATAAAAAAAAATGTTCTTGGACTGGCGATCTGAGTGCGCGTCACCGAAACTAAAACATTATGCTAAAATGTAAATTCCTAGGTTGCATAGATCTCGAAAAAAACCTGTGATTCAGACCAACAAAAAACCGTTCAAGAGAGAGTCGGACTTACGCACTGAGGGTTCCGTACCATTATACATTAAATTTTCAGTTTTTTTTTATTCTGAAATAGTGTGCTGTATAGACATCGTTTTATTTTTCCTGTAATCTTGACATAAACTTCTATCACATAGAATCATTTCAGATAGCATTATTAGTTCTTGAGATATTTAGCTGTGACAGACGGACAGACAAACAGACAGACTGAGTCGCACTATAAGGGTTCCTTTTTACTATTTTGCTACGGAACCCTATTAAGAGCGATGTTACATAGGTACTTAGGTCTATTTTTTTTTATTCGAAACCTTAATAAATTATGAGAAGATTATATTTTATACAGCTCAAAAATATTTTTGGAACGTGAAACTTGTGAAGTTCGTTAAATTGTTTCGTGAAGTATGCCGTAACCGATGCGAACTTATCTCGGAAATCTTTGTTTAATTATATAACTATTCTCTCGAGCTACAGCCATATTGAAGCGCAATTGGGCGTAAAGCTATTTAAATCTGAATAGGGCATTGTGAAGGCGCGTCACCTTGATTTAGCGAGGAGTCTCGTCCTTAATAAAGTTAGAGTGCCGTCGCTCGCGGACACCCATTCTGTCGGCCGCCCACCGCTGCCTCGGGCGACTCTCGAAATCATCTTGTACGGGCTAAATGCCTTTCTAAAACCTCTTTACACTCCGCTACCTAGATTATGTGCAATGGTCCATGCGTATTTGTATTAGACAAACAAAGGGACAGTAATTACTTTGATTGTCTAACCATAGATCGTTGAGGCCAATCGGTTTATTACATTGTAACTGTTTTCTTCTACGATTACGAATACACGGTTTTGTAGGTTGTGAAGTTCGGGCGTTTTGGGGGACTGTCTTTTGTAATTTTGACGTTCGAAAAGTGCTGATTCTCAGCCTAGTTTGAATAAATGACTCTTGTTTTCATTTGATTTGTAGTTTATTTTTCATACAAATCATAATAAAATATTTTTGGCGATGGCCAAGCAATTCAATTGATTCTGAAACAAACAATATTAGTCTTGTAGTTAGTTATGTAAAAAATAACAAAAAAAAAAATACTTTTACCATCTCTTCGCACAACAAATAGATTGTAATTGGGTTTCTGCCAGTCGAAGATGTATACGGTGCAGATTTGTTATGTGTACTCAATATTACATTGCTTTGTTACGCTTAGAAGACGGTGTCAGAAGTCAGCAGAGGCGTCTGTTACGTAAATATCGGCTGGGCGTGTTGCGAATAGGACAGAATACACGATGAGGGGAGGACGAAAGTATGTCCCGTTTATTTTGTATAAGTAAATGTATTCAACAACGAGTTAAAATAAGTTTATGTTCACTTCTATACGTGACAGAAAACTCAATAGTTCGCCCGAAAGTTTTTACTACGTTACGACTATTTAATGTTTTATTTATAGTCGATAAAAAATAGGTCCTCATTATAAATCCGGCAGTTGCAGATCTAACTACGGCGTGAATATTGCTGACGTCCCATTAAAATCGAATCTGCTAAACTTAAATAGAGACTCCTTCTAAAGGCTTTCCTTTTACATTGCCACTGCTCCAAAGACTTCACTTTTATGTCGATCGCGTAAAGCAGGTACTCGGCGATTGCAAATTGAAGATTAAATCGATGGGATGTCTAACGTAGAGCTAGTTTTTATTGAGCAAACTTCAGGTTTTAATTAACAATAACTCAAATAATTTTCTATTCGCTTAAGGGTAAAAGTTGGGCTCGACCGTTCACCGCGAAACGGAAATTCACAGCCCTTCCATTTCTGGTTATGCGTCGATTTATATTCTGCGCCCACTCGCCGCCTGAGAAATCTCATGTTGGAGGTGCTCTTTCAATTTGAATCGGAACACTCGGATCGGGGAATAATGTATTTCGGTATCGACCCTCCGTTCGGTACGGATCCTCCTGTTTATCGCAGCTCTCATTTATTCGGGCGTCGTCGCGCCTTTATTTTTTCAACACAAACACTGTGTCGCGCAGTTTATCCGTCGCGCGATACTATTAGCAGGGTTTTTGTTTTGAAAGGCAGTCAGATTGCTTCGCCCCGACTATAGAATAATTGAATTGTCATACTACAGCATGTGTCCCATAACGGCATTTCTGAGGTTCTATTATAACAGTTATATTATTGAACGGCGGTTCCATTTGTGTAAATGTTTTTGTATCCCAATTTGGAGGTTGCCGAATCTGACGGTGGAAGTTTTAGGTAAATCATTGAGCAACCGTGCCTACTGATCAACCGCTTTCCAAATTATAGAATAAGAAAAAACAAGTTATATCAAACTAAACCTAAATAACAAACTATTTAGTTTAAAAGAATAGGAAAAACTGCTATCAGTTATATACTACAGGTAAGAGGCCACTTTACTTAAGTCGACATTTACGGAGAGTCTCCAGGGCTTAAGTTTCTCTATGCGATCGTCTAAACGCGAAGAAAAACTACGATGCCTGTTAGTCGTATTTATCGAACGATGCACTAAACTGCATATGCAATGTTCTACGCTAGACATCTGTTTGACTACTTTGTGTGCATTGGAGACGAAAAAGGTTAGTTTTTGGATAATGTAAGAAGAACAAGAGCAGTTTGGCGATTGCCTCATCTAGCATTCGAGTCGCGCTGCGGATACCCCGCGGACCCTTAACCCGCGCCCTATTTCTCCTATTCCGAGGACTATTTACGTCGTTTTGTTTGATAATCTGCTATTGTTTCGTTGGGCAACGCGGCGTCCCTGTGAGAATTATGCTAGCTATCTATACAGAACGTGGACGGCGTGCGAATATGTAATGAACTAGGAACCCATCCGCTCTCCGCCTGCGTGCTTACGTTTTTTATGGCTACTTGTGTTTGTACATTGATGTCGGTAGCTGTTGGAGAATGCGTTTGTACCTGTAGGGTCTCCTAATTACAAGTAGATACGATGGCACCTAATAAAGACAGAATGCGTAATGCCAATCTAAATCTCAATTTTAATCTAAACTTCTATTTTGATAAATACTTTAGCAAAAAGCAAAAAGGATCATTTTTGGAATCTATTCGATGTCCGCCCATCTCTCTGTCATTATACGCGATTATCTCTAAAACTATTCAAAGTTCAATAAGAATTCTGAAATTTAGCACAAGAAAGGTTGACTATTATGTTTGACGTAAAGAGTAAATGGAAGCTTTTTTCTACTGAGGGGCAATTCAGCAGGTAAATTAGGATCTTGAAGAAATGTGTTGTAGTGCCATCGAGTGGGCCGCGATTCTTTTGAATAATGCCCACACAAATATAGTGAACCTACGTCAATTTTGAAGATGAAGCATGTCGTTGTCGGTGTGTGTACTTACATAAAATAAAGATCGAGCTCGACTAGAATTCACGCTCAATTTTGCTTACAATAAATTCTTTGTAATCTTCTCCCTTGACAAACTGTCCTCCGATGTGACTCGTCCATACGATTCATGAAGCCATTTCATTTCCGTTTATATGCCTATTTGTATTCTCTTTTCCTGCGCGGTTAGAGAAATCTCTATACTGAGATGCTCTTTCAATTTGAATCGAAACGGCCGAATTGGGGGAATAATTTATTTGGAAAGCTACTTTTTTATTCAGAACAGCTCTCTATGCTTAACGTCCCCGGGTGTTTTCCTTGTTGTTAGTTATTTGGTCACTCTTTGAAGTCAACATTGATATAAGCGAACCTATTTAAGTTTCGAGTACCCTAAAATAATTTCACATTCTAACTAAGGTATACCCACCCAAAGATGTTAACTAAAGTTGAAATACATACCTGTGTGTATATTGTTCCAATTTATTTCGGTCGTTTCGGACTCGAGAGCCTAAATTAAATTGCGACCCCAAAGCTGTTGTTTATTTATATTACGCTACTTCTATGTATTAACTTCTGCCTTTTATATTTAGTATAGATATATTCAAATGTAATTTAATCTGGTACAAAACGTTTAACAGTTTCAGTTGAGGGTTCAAAGTTGTTTCAGTAAATACTACATGCATATACGGTAGCTATAATTTGTACACGTATCAGCTTAACATAGGATTAAGTGTTTAATGTGTGCGTATGTAGTGGGAGGCGCAGATCTCATAGCGCTCGCTCAGTGCTGGGTTGCTGACATTGCATTAAAAGGTGGAGCGTGACCGTCTGCGCATTACCCGGCTTCGACTTAGGTTTGTACCATGCCTCGACTCAAGCGTCTTATTGAAATCTAATTTTCGTTAATCCTCGGAACGAGCCCGCCCGGCGAAGCGAAGCCATTGCCAATAATATTGTCGTTGTTATTACTCTGTGGAATGCATTTCATTCCCTCTACTACATCGAAATGCTATGATAATGTTTGTAGTACACCACACGTTTATTTAAACTGATGACACGTACGGAGTGGTTGTGTTAGGTCCGGACTTTCGGAGGCAATATGAAGTACTGATTGCTTTTTTGTAAATCACTCATTTATCACAATGTCTAGTCGTTACAAATTCTATCGCTATAACGAGACTGACGTTGCTATTTTGGGTAGGTACTTCCAATATTCAAATAGGTAGGTATCCTGCCAACAGATCTACATATTATTTTTTTAGTCATTAAGAATATGGCCTCTTTTTAATAAATTGTTATAATTTTTTGGACATTTATTCATGTTGTTTATTGTGGGCTTTTTATTTATACTTAAAGCCGATTGGTTTAATTTGTACCGCTGGTGTACCGCCTTGTCTGCAATAGGACGTATGACAGGCGCTTAATTCAGCCGCGGCTCCTCTGCGTGCTGCTCCGAGCGGTCTTGCGGCGCGAGACGCTACAGTCTGATTTATGTTATTTGCACGTAAAGCGGAATTAATGGCTTTATTACTCTTCTCTGTTTGCTGATCTCGGATGCCGAGCTCCGTCCGCGTCCACAACTCCGTTTGAACAGCCGAAAAGCCCTTTTGAATCAGCGGTTTGGCAAATACGTTATGTATTCGTATGTAACGTTCCAGCAAATTTCAACATTTGCGATTAGCGAAAGTCTTAAGATTATAAATCCTTGTGCCAAGTTTTATGTCATACAAGCAAGGAAATACGTACCTACTGAAATAAAATATAACGCACATAAACTTAAATTCAGCCAAGGTGTTATAGTGGGTCTGGTAAGTTAGCCGGAGTTTCATTACAGAACGTCATAATTCATGTGTGAATAATATCTCGTGTGGCACACATTCTCTGGCGGCGCCGGTGCGCAGCCCCAGGTGAAAAATTTGAGCGTGGCCTCGTTGTGCCGCGAGCTTAGTGTTTTATCTCGGCTTAGCGTTACGAGGATTTGTGGCTCGCTAAGTAACGTTTTATGTCCCTGGAACGACTGCAAGTTAGCTCCCTTGATAAATATACATCTTTGATACTCTTCACATCAACTTTACGTACCAAAAATGTTCTCTTTGTTAAATGCACAATAAACTAGTAAAACAAACAATAAAAATTAAGTCTGTGAAAACGCTCGGCGAACAACATCAAGCTGCAGGTGAATTTCCTGCACAATCCTAGTTGCGCCGGAATCATGCTCGTAAATAACACGTCGCATTCGTGCTTCCTTTCTTCAGCTTGTAGGAGAGAACCTTCGAATTTGCTAGCTAAAGTAATAAATCATTTAACATTATCTGTGCACTGTTTATGCACATATTTTAAAGATCATCTTTCTTATATTTTTGAAGAACCATGTTTTAACTTTATTCGACACAGTCTGCTGTTGTCAGATACAATCACCGCTATTCGGAAATCATAATAAATAAATAATAAATAAATAAGTCTGTGAAAACGCTCGGCGAACAACATCAAGCTGCAGGTGAATTTCCTGCACAATCCTAGTTGCGCCGGAATCATGCTCGTAAATAACACGTCGCATTCGTGCTTCCTTTCTTCAGCTTGTAGGAGAGAACCTTCGAATTTGCTAGCTAAAGTAATAAATCATTTAACATTATCTGTGCACTGTTTATGCACATATTTTAAAGATCATCTTTCTTATATTTTTGAAGAACCATGTTTTAACTTTATTCGACACAGTCTGCTGTTGTCAGATACAATCACCGCTATTCGGAAATCATGGATCGTCAATAACCAAGTTTCCCCCCCCCCCCCCCTCCCTAAAAATGAACATTTCTAACACCACGAAGAAAAGTGTAACCCACTTAAAGTAAAAAAAAAAGTAATGCGGTCGGGGGACTCCCGTCAGAAACGAAGTTCCTTACGCGATACTCGCACGCACACACACACGTATGTAACAGAAAGAAAAAGAGAGAGAAAGAGAAAGTGTGAATTTAATACGCGTCTTTAATACAGAGCCTAAAATAAGTTTTAGAAGCTCTTATAAAGTAGTCGCCATCTAGGATTTTCATTTTGATCTCACTATGGGCTTCAGCACCCTCAAAAACCATGAAAACGACAACCATGACGAAAAATTTAAAATTTTCGCAGCCCAAAAGAAACAGCGAGAGAAAGAGAGTCGCATGGAGGAGGCATAACGCTTTTTCGTTACGTGACGATTTCTACCAGTTTATTCCCAATACAAGCCGCGTCAAAGAACTTCGTTCCAAAACTAATATACATTCCTGAAAACCTCTCAAAACTTTGTCGTCAATGCGATTTTTGATACCTAGAATGGACCCATCACAGCCTTGAACTAAGACTGTTTCGTATACCATCATTTTTATTCTTGTACTCTTGTTTTTCAGCATCAGTTAGGTTTCGTAACTTACTTTAAATTCTTGTCTGCATACGGAAAAGGTACTCTGCAAAAGTATTCTGTAGTTTATTTGCGTTAGGAATCGAATTGGTAATACAACCCGGTATATCCACGTAAAATTGGACTGGAAGTGTTGTATCGAAGCAGCGGAGTGGAATGCAGGCGACGTGCCACTCAGTGTTGTGTCGGCGTTGTCGGTTATAGAGCGCGCAGGCGGCAAACCATGCTCGCAGCTGCAAGCGTACGTACGGAATGCGGAATAGTCTACGGTTACACCTCGAATCGTCCAAATAATTTATACCCAAGCCATTGTCGAGTAGGCACACACGTGAAATTGATGTCAACCGGTGGTTTATTGTTACACTGCCATGCCGTTACTACCTGGGCTTGTGGAGTTATCATGAAACGAGGATTAACATTTTCTAATAACTCTGCTCAGCTTTCTCATATGTTTTCAGCTGAACCCAAAGCTTAAAAGGAGGAAAATTTTATAGGTACGAATAAAGTGTAATAAAGCAGAAGTTCAATAGAACATAGCTTGACCAATTTCATTTTCTAGAACTGTACAAATTTTCTCTATCCAGCTTGCATTGTTAAGACAAACAGTCATTCTTAAGGACACGTAATGAAGGAAGGATGCACGTTTGTTTAGATTTCATGGAGGGTAAAGACAGTAGAACAAAATAATCAAATTCATCAGCCCTTTGTCTTGGAGCCGCTCTGTGAGCCCGCTCGTCGGACGCGAGTCTGTGTCGATTGTTTACTTCGTTAGCCGAGTCTCTATCTCCACCCGCACACACGTTGCTTCAACGAACTTTGATCGTGTTATATTCGCGAAAGTAAATATTTTTTCCGAGAAGTGAGAGCATCGTGTAGAAATGTTGGCTCAAATCGATTCAAGTTTTCTCCATAAAAGTGTGATGTGCTAACACAGATATACAACGTGTCCCAGAAATCAACGTCAAGCCGAAAACGGGCAATAGGCCAAGTCGTGACAGCTATTAGAAAAATATAAAAAAAAATCTTGGTCATGTACTTTTCGAATTATAAGCATTCAAAAATAAATCTCAAAAAGTGACACCCTGTGATGGTTTTTCAAGTCCTGTGACTACATTATTAACATTTCGGTAGTTTTTTTCTCTGTGATGTAACCATGAATAACCCTTCTGTAAATTACAGTTAAAAGTAAAACGTAACTGCCTCAGTTCTAAATTAAATGTTAGATTTTTGCCCAATATTGAATTCAAAATAATGACATCACCCAACTTTAACCGACTGTACTGAAAAAAAAATCTACTACACTATTTTGGCAAGTAACTTTAAAAGATGGCGCGTTTAGTCAGGATTCCAAAATGGTATAACACATACTAATTGCTACTTCTTAATTGAGAAAAAACATTTTTTTTTTATGAAGCCGTATTTCATAAAAGTTCGATTGAGACGAAGAGTGACGTTATTTTGACTAGTGTGAGCGAGAAAGATTCATTTTAGCTAATGTGAGGTGACGCTACTTTGACAAGTGGGAGCGAGATAGATAGTGACGCTACTTTTATCTAACTAAGAGGGAGACGGATTGACACATCATTTCATATGTGTGAGTGAAACAGATAGAGACGCTACTCTGGCTAAACAGGGATGCGTCGGCAAATTGTGCAATACTGCAGTACGTTACGCTCTTTCGTTGACTGCACATCTTTTTGTATTCGTATTGACTTCGTACTTACAACTGTGGCTTTGTTTATTGGACTTGATTTGCATTGTAATTTGGATTTATCTGCACCGTTTCTGACAACCCCGGACTTGTTTTAATCGCAACCCCGTGTTTGTGTAGTGTTTTATCATGCCATCTCGATACACCGCACAGGAATACGCCAACATGCATCTCATTTATGGAGAATGCTTATGCAACGCCAATGCCGCAGCAAGAGTGTATCGTGAGAGATACCCGAATGCTGAGCGTCATCCCGATCATCGAGTATTTATTAATGTGCATCGGTCATTATCGAAGTCTTGCAAGCAGTTGAAGAAGACAGAAGTATCTCAGTACGTGGAATTGAACAGAGCATATGAGTCCCCAAAAGTACTGCACATCGTATTTTAAAAAAGAACGAGTTTCACCCATACCATGTACGACGAGTACAAAGTCTGCTACCCCGAGACTACCCAGAGAGAGTACGATTTTGTCGAACGATGTTGCAGAGGCACCGAGAGGACCCGCGATTCTTTGAAAAAATTCTATGGTCCGATGAATCAACATTTAAAAAGGACGGTTACATGAACCTCCACAATTTGCACGAATGGCACGTGGAAAATCCAAATTTGATGCGGGAAGATAGATCTCAGTACCAGTTTAAAGTAAATATGTGGACGGGAATTTTGAATGGTAAAGTTATTGGTCCAATCGAGCTGCCGGAGAATTTAAATGCCCAGGGTTATTTGAACTTCTTACAGAACCAATTACCAGAATTATTGGAAGAAGTGCCACTGAACATTTACGGCAGCATGTGGTATCAACAAGATGGCTGCCCAGCGCATTATGCTCTCACTGTACGAGAGTTTCTCAATCGAGAATACCCCGATAGGTGGATTGGGCGGGGTGGTACAATTTCGTGGCCTGCCCGTTCACCCGATTTAAACCCCATAGATTTTTTTTACTGGGGTACGATAAAGGATAAAGTGTACTCTAAACCAATTCAAGATTTAGACGAGCTGCGCCAAAGAATTGCAGAAGCCGCTGAATACATCAACTCAAGAAGATACGCCCGTCTTATTACGCGATCATTTTTAAAGAGATGTAGAACTTGCATTGCAGCTGAAGGAAAACAGTTTGAACATTTGTTATAAAACTTCGTAAATCTGATTTAATAAAAATTATAATAAAAGAAATCCAACGACTGAATTTTATTTCAAATGCACCTAAAACCAACAATGTACTTTTTTTCCTCAATTAAGAAGTAGCAATTAGTATGTGTTATACCATTTTGGAATCCTGACTAAACGCGCCATCTTTTAAAGTTACTTGCCAAAATAGTGTAGTAGATTTTTTTTTCAGTACAGTCGGTTAAAGTTGGGTGATGTCATTATTTTGAATTCAATATTGGGCAAAAATCTAACATTTAATTTAAAACTGAGGCAGTTACGTTTTAACTTTTAACTGTAATTTACAGAAGGGTTATTCATGGTTAGATCACAGAGAAAAAAACTACCGAAATGTTAATAATGTAGTCACAGGACTTGAAAAATCATCACAGGGTGTCACTTTTTGAGATTTATTTTTGAATGCTTATAATTCGAAAAGTACATGACCAAGATTTTTTTTTATATTTTTCTAATAGCTGTCACGACTTGGCCTATTGCCCGTTTTCGGCTTGACGTTGATTTCTGGGACACGTTGTATATAGCGATATTTACACCAAATTTATTATTAACGTACCGCTTCCTAGTCGTGGATGTAGGCTTTCTCTCAAAGCTCGTATATGGCACCACCTGCGCTTCACAAGCTCGTCTCGCGTAAATTTATGAACGCTTTCAACGTATGCCACCTGACCTGGCGAACGACATTTTGCCGGACAAATGGCTCTTTGCCTCCATTTCTATTGGATACTTATTCTAACTCGGTTACGATTCGTAAACTAATAACTGAAATCTACGACATCAATAGGAACCCATCGTTATGTTTTTAGGGTTCCGTAGCTAACTGAAAAAAAAGCAATAGTTCGTTTGATTAATGTTTTTGTGCCTGGTAGCACCGCAAATCCTAAACAAGTTCTTGTTGAATCTAGTCAGAGTATCGGCCAAAAGTTACTTTAGTGGATTTTAAACTCTTTCTTTGTTGACGATTTGTGTGAAAATACAAAAAACCCCTGATATTCTAGTTTCCTAAAGTTAAAATAAAAACATTGAGACGGGAAGTTTTTCAGTACTATACAGGATGATTGTTAATTTGACTTATTACTTCCAGGACGTGAAAGTGTGCCACATTTGTAACAATTAAGCACACCATAGCCTAGGCGATATTTCGTGGGATTCGTGAAAACCCAATTTACGAGTACCTATACGTATTTTTGTATTTTTGAAAATTTCCCAGAATTCGTGACTAAATACTATTTTTCTCGAAACTGTCAAATTGGATAGCCTTCATTCGTATTCCATTGGGTACCTAATACTCTAACAAACCTTTCCATTTAACCAAATCCTCTAAAACATCAAATAGTTAAAAGTTACAGGAAGAAGTTTATTAACCATTTTCACAAATCGTCAAAATTTTACTATGACATTAAGCTTTTAAGTTTATTAAATATTTAGAGGTGCCAATGAAACAGTCAAAATGCTGGCAAAAGTCGAATTTGCAAATCTTTTAAATATTTAAAAATTCTGTGATAATGAGTTAGAAGGTAGTGTAATGGCATAAACCAGTTAATTAATTCGATTATCACAGAAATTTATATTTCAAGAATTTGCAAATTCGACCTTCGCCAGCATTCTCGACTGTTTCATCGGCACCTCTAAATATTTTTATATTTACTAAACTTTTGTACATCGTTACATAGCTGATTAAATGAAGATATCTTCCCCGTATTTTGTTCGCTTAATGTAATAGTAATGTTGAGATAACTTAAGTCAAAATTTATGAATGTAGATGATTTATGAAAATTTTTAGTAAACTTCTTCCTGTACCTTTTAACGGTTTGATGTTTTAGAGGATTCGGTTACATCGAAAGGTTTGTTAGAGTATTAGGTATCCAATGGAATACGAATGAAGGCTATTCAATTTGAGAGTTTAGAGAAAAGTAATATTTAGTGAAGAATTCTGGAAAATTTTCAAAAACATGTAAAAATTGCGTTTTCTCGAAACTCACGAATTTTCGCGTTGGCATTATGAGGTGCTTAATTGTTGCAAATTGGTCACACTTTCAGATCTTGGAAGGATCATGTCAAATTACAAGTCACCCTGTATTCTGTAATTAGTGTTAAATCCAAATTGCCAAGTTTTTTGCACGGAACACTGATTGCGCGCACCAGTCGCGTTCTTGGCTGTGTTTTTCCTATTTATAAATATTCTTATATAAGTGTTAATTTTCCGCTCAAAGCAAAATTTAATAAAAACTGTGTGGTATTCACAAACAATACGTAATAATTGGAACAATATTTATAACAAAGAAATAGGAGTACACAAGAATTGTATTTCTATTTTGCTCACAACTTCTTTGATACTTTCGTTGCCCATTTTATCTTCTTAAAATATTGTTTGAAGAAATGCTGAAATTCAATAAAAACCGTTAGCTTTCTTTGGAGTTTTACTTTACGGTTGCGTTTAATTGCAATGGAATCCTCGCTCTCTTCTTAGACGAAGTCCTTATAGGAAAACTTTTTTAATATCAAGCGTTACAAGCTGTCCTTTCGATCGGAAACACCTATCTGAGACAGTGAAAACAAAAGGCTATTTGTATGAAAGAATCGCAAGTAGAATTGTGTTCCCGGCCGAACTGCGGATAAATTTATAGCGAAATGTAATGCCGTCCTGGGGGACACTCTGCTTGTGAGGTTCGGCCCTCCCTTTGCACGACACTATCTCGCATCTTATGGTCCAGCGTTGCTTTTCTATTTAATAAATTAACTTTAAATCCATTAAAGCTAATGTACCTACCTACATTTATTTCAAGATAGCTTTATTTCTAATTTTATCTTTTATCGGACTTAAGTTTAGAAAGGTCCGCAAAGGGTGTGCGTTTCTCGAAGGTGAAGAATTTTCCCATTTCCATTTGATTTCCTCATGAAAGACTAGGCAGATATTAGCTTTTGTTTATGTTTCTTATTTTGAAGGTTGAAGGAGTTTCATGTAAGAGGCTGTTCGATCATAAATCGTGAAATGCTTTTTGTTACTTGACGCCTACGACTATTGCGGAAAAATAAACCGAAATACTTTCTGCTTCATTTTCATTCACACTCTACTCGTAGGTAGGCATAAATATCTTAAAGTATAAGGTTTATTGTATTCATTTCTAGAAACCGACAAACATTTATGAGACCAAAATAGGACATCTAAATTGTTTGGATCAGAAACCTTCACTGTTTAGTTTCTTTATTGGTCTCATATTTATTTTAGTATTGTGTTACGGTTTCGGTGTCCCATATAAGATAGAAAGACTTGAGTTAGGAAAGTCATAAAAACAGTGTTATAACATTGATATTAAAAGTATTTGAAGCTATCTACAAACAAAATAAAACTACAACCTAAGTATAAAAGTACTTTCGAAAATTGGATATACATATAGCGTGTCTGCGGGTAGATAGTGATACCGCAAAATGTGCCAAGAGAGGAGTATTATTGTAGCGCTACAGTCGCAGCCGGTGCGTGAAACAAGAGGTAGTAGGAAAGCGATTGTGGAGCTATCGTGCCCGTGCCCGGCTAGATTTAGTTTACAGAGATACGCTCCACTTTAATGTCCAACCTCTTGGTACGGAACGTTGGTTCGTCGCTATCTAGCTACACTACAGCTTTATGTACACATCTGCTTTGTACACGTTTTGTTTTTATTGTATTATCTATCGTCCGAGCTGAATTACTTCAAAATTTGTTTATAATATAATAATGTTCTATGTCTGAATATTTATTAAGATAAGTTATTGCTTACTAGTTTAGGCTGTTCATATCAATTTGCATGCGGTGAACATTATATGGTGATATTCACAGTGAATTTGTAATGATGTTCCTGTCATTCTTTAGAATTGTTGCTGCTGGAGGTACCTAAACAACTTAGAGCAGAATAACCCCCTAACCAGTAAAATGCAGGATAATATCCGTCGCTAGGCACTTATAAAGAATGCTGTGACGGGCAATATATTTAATGAATGCAGTGTTGACAGTGCAAAACAGGCAGACATTAACTCAATACTCCCGGCGAATAGAATAGAAAATAGGCATATTCATATTCAAATATATTCTATTTAGTTTCGCATAGGTTGAGCAATATATTCTTAGTGGCACGGTCCTCCCTTCTACATAATAGAATACATGTATAACTTTATCTATAAAACGCTACTTTCGCCTACAAAAATGTTGAGCACTTGTTACAGAAGGTTTGGTGGATAAAATGTGTTTAGTGTCGATATACATATACAAATTCAGCTAAGACAGTATGGAATATAATATAGATTTTTAATAATAATAAAATATTTATTTGATATATTAGCTATGTATTTTTGCTCTGTACACATCGTGTGTCGCGTGCGCTGTTCCATTTACGTGAGCGAACTTTCAGTGTTTATAATTTCCATTAGAGTTTTAGCGAGCCTAACTTTACAAGTTTAGGAAACGAGAAGTTGTTTTAAGTATTCCCTTACCGAGGAGTTGTCGGAGGCTGGTGTGTTTGTGCGGCGCGGTGGCGCGGCGCGGCGGCGGCCAGGCGGCTCCGACACCACGCCTCGGGAAACATAGCCCGAGATGC
The DNA here is from genome assembly GCA_949629135.1 of Eremobia ochroleuca. NCBI lineage: Eukaryota > Metazoa > Arthropoda > Insecta > Lepidoptera > Noctuidae > Eremobia > Eremobia ochroleuca. The sequence continues at coordinate 8,643,118 of OX451393.1, forward strand.
CACAAAAACTTCACCCCCGTTTTATTATTACTACGATGCTAATTAAAATAGCTCCGAATAGATTACGGGCAGCTTCTGGCAGCGGCGCTTAATGCGCTGGCTTTACGACGTCACGCTTTATGCTCTCTCATTAGCGCCGTCTCCTAACTCACCGTTTTTATGGATACACATTTTCCCTCATCCTATATTTCCTTTTTTGTTTGATTAGTTTCTCCTTGTGAGCTGAACACAAAACACAGTTATTAGGAACCCAGGTTAATCCACAAATAAAAGCACCTCCATTTCAACGTTGTGTCTAAGCTGTTCATGACCCTCACATTATAAAGACAAGAGAAAATGCAACGGCGAGCGTAGAGTTGAAGTAGGTAAAAAAACTCATCCGAGTAGTATCATGAGCGCGCTGAAATGACAGACTTTTTCACTTTATCTCTAAGATATGCAATCCCCTGGTTGGTGCAGATGTCCACCCACAGACTTCGGTAACAGATGTTTATGAGGGGGTAGTCAGCCTGTTTGCTCTCCTTTGACAAAAAAAAAATCATCTAGAAAATTTATACATACATAATGCTCATGATAAACTTGTTAAGAAAATAAATAAGTGATAAACACGACAAACATAGGTCCAATCCATTACACAAAACGTACATATAAGACCATATAATTATTTTCCTGATAATAATACGGTCTGATATTTACGCAAGCAATTAATGGACACTACGATGATTAATAAAATAATCCAGTTTCAGAGGCGTGTGATAATGACGTGGCCAGCTCGTTAGCCACGTGGGGATTACCTATTGTTAATGTTTTAATTTGTTTCTGTCCCTGTATACAGTCCTTCGTTATTTGTCGTTTTAACATTAACGCTTTTGTATTTGCTGTATGAAGCTAACATGTTCAAATCTAAATGTATGTTTAATTATCAGTTTATGATTGCGATGTAAAAAAATCTGCTCGAAACTTTTGTAATTTAATTTTACTAGCTATTTTTGTATTGTGATTTCGTATGGCGACGCGGTACAATATAAAAGGTTTTTTTTTAATCGCGGGCGTCAAAACTAATATTTTAATACACGGAACATATTTATTTGTTTAGTGGTATTGACGAAGCCCGACCTCGTTTCCACATGTGTTGCTAGGAGTTTTCGGGCGCACGTAACTTTGCCTTTTCGTAGCGATTCTCAGTGAGAGCTGGTGCCGGCCGCTGCCGCAGCCCCCTCGCCGCAAACTCACACCCTATTGTGTCCATTACAACCCTTTACAACTTCTAGTTTTTACTCACCTCAGTATACGTAGCACAAAACGAGCGTAAAGACCTTACATTGTTAAATATAGTTGTTACCTCGGGTTGTATTTTTTAGTGTTATGTTTAGTAAGGTTTAGTTACATTGAAAGCTATCCAGCTCCAATGTAAATAGAATATCCACCTATTTTGTTGGAGGACCTATTAATTGAATAAAAAAGCAAATACTTCTATAGGAATAACAGTGTTGGTTATAAACAAAAATCACTTTTTTCCAGTTTTATGTGGTCAATAATCTTCATGAACTTCCTTACAAATATGTTTCATGTAGGTACCTACTCGGCATCGTTTGTTCGTCTTCATTGATGGAATACAGAATGGGTGCCCATTTCCCAGAAGCCTTTGTGCTTTACTGCCGGTTTGTTTATTTTAGGGGCCTGGCTCGTAAACACTCACAGACCGATACACTAAATTTAAGTTGCCCTTCTTTATATTCTCTCCAGAAATTCTTCTTGGACGGAAGATGGTCTTCCTTTCCTAAAAATATCGGTCCGTTTTTGGTCAAAACTTTTTATTAGGTAGTCCATTCGTTTTAATTAATGTTTCCACTGTCTAAACAGTTATTTATTATGCAGAAGGAGCTAAATATAAATAAACAACAAACTGCATAATACACGTACGTACGTATGTAGCTCTGCAAACTGGAAACTGATATAAGTGCACTTGCAACATTAAAAGGTTTCCTGGTTGGTTGCGGTGTTAGATAGTGTACGATGCTCGTGTAAGATAGCTGGCTCGAGCCGCGTCCCTCGCCCGTGCCCGTACTTAATTTACTGCCACGGTAACGCCACAAGCACGCTCCATATCCACCGCGTTATTGCCAACTTGAAAGCAAGAATAGCATACACATTTCCTTCATATCTCCTGAATTTAAGCGTCTGCCCACTCCAACATTACATTATATTCTTTTTATATAACTCGTTCCAGACGCGAGTTTTATACAGAATTTTCCATGGTCTATATTTTTATTGAGGCAGTTTCGCTGGTTGATGGTTATTATATTAATAAATTAATAAAAAAATTCTGGGCGTATGAAAGTACCGATTGTAGGTACTATTTTACTATTGACGTAACTTACCTATATGTAGTGGAAAACTAGTTGTCACTTGATGTCATTTTCATAATCTTTTACATAATTTTCATAGCGGTTTGGTAGATCTGTCTCTACAAATATGTGATAACACGAGGGATATTGTTATTATTCCGTGCGAGCATCGCTAGTCGGCATGCAGGTAGCGATTCGTGAGGCGTGGCGGGCGCATGCCACGTGTGCGACACTTTTATTACACCGCAGCCGGAGGCCGCGAGCGAACGTTTTGTCACCTCTTCGAGAGGCTTACACCGTAAAAAGGAGAGGGTATTTTTCATGACTTTTCCACTCGGATGCATTTCACCGCTTTGCTTCAATGGGTTTGCGAGGTACCTCACCTTTGCCGCTGAGTTATATCAAAGTGCTTTCGTTACCACGTTCACACTGGCAAGCTTTAATTTATGACTGCTAGAAAATATTCTTTCGCTGTAGTTGGAGAGAGGAAAAATCTGTTAAGTTCTGAAAATACGTGAATGTGGTTTTAACTTAGTGACTTAATTACTTCCAAGAGCGAATATAACTTGGTAATATAAGCAATTAGAAACTTATTTGACGCTGCCGGTCCGCCTGTTCCGCCTCGGGCGCAGGAATCGTGAGCGGGATGAGCCATTACGTGCTTTCGCAGAACTTTTCCTTTTAAAAGTCGTCTCTTACTCTTTTGAAACTTATTATATTGGATAATTCGGCCGAAAATATGAATATGATGGCCACAACTTTAGTAATTTTAGCGAAAGGCAGAAAAATTCAGTCGATTACGCCATGAGAAACGGTCTCCTACGGCGTTTAGCCCAGATTAAGGCTTTATGAGAATCCTCTTTATTATAACGTTAGCATGAGGTGGCGCCGACTGCTTTACGGATAAAGTTTGAACAGTAAAAGCATTATAACAAAACTTGTCACATACAACATTTACACAGCTGATTCCCCTAAATTGTAAAACATAATCGTAACTGTGGTGATAATATAAAATGTAAATTTTGATTAATTAAAGAACAAACCCTACACGGTGCTGTTTATGCAAACAGTTACAGCATATCTGACATAATCGGTCTCAAATTCAAATAAATATAAATAGGTACGCGAACTCTCCCTTCGACTGTTTTTGGGAACTTTCAAAATACACTAAGACCAGTCGTGGAAGCTATAACACTATAAGTAATCCCATACCTCGTCGATTAATGACACTTCGCTCGGGATCGCATACTAATCACCTCAATTTGTGACTGGGTTCTATTGGAAACATGAAAAAACGGATGTCGATTTTTCACATTCAGCCGCCTACCTAATATATCAGGTTGGCACAAAAGCAATGAGACGCTTGGTTTAGGTTTTATATTTATTATTATTATTATTACAACACAAAAAGCTTGGCCAATGATGTAATCACCATTAGCATCTAAGACTTCATGCCAACGATCCGACAAAGTTTGGATGCCTTTCACCCAGAACTGATGGCTGTGCCTCGAAAAAGTTGTTCAACTCCGCCTCTACATCAGAGAAATTATTAAATTGTTTACCCCGCAAATGTTGTTTCATGGTTCTAAATAAATGATAGTCTGATGGGGCGAAGTCTGGGGAATAAGGTGGGTGGGGTATGGTCTCCCAACCCAAGTTCTCCAACTGTTGGCGAACGGCAGATGGGACATGAGGCCGAGCGCTATCGTGTAGTAAAACTATGTACATTGACTCGTCTTCGTCATTGTTTTCTTGATAGCAGCAGATAGTTTAGTGAGCTGGGTTGAATTTTTGTCAGCGTTTATAGTTTCCTTAGTTCATAAAACAGCATGCCATGCGCGTCCCAGAAATAGCAAAGCAGAACTTTTAAGCGGTTCTTTTGACTCAGCTTCGGTTGAGGCAGCCTAAAAGCATCGTTCTCGTAATTAATCCATGATTCATTTCCAGTAACCAGTCCAGACAAAAATTCTTTACGTCGGGGTCGCAGCAAAAGTTATTGACGGATAGCGACACGGACTGCACGACTGGCGTCTGTAAGGATGTGCGATACCAACCGAGCCAAAACTTTTCGATACCTAAGCTCATGCAGATGGTATGCCACGGCGCGGTGACTACACTTAAGTGCTTCCGCTAATTCACGAGTGGTAGCATCCGGATTCGACTGCAGTTCGCGGCGTAAATCGTCATCATTCACTGCGGGTGATCGTCCTGAGCGTGGCTGACTTTCAAAGCTCCTCTCCTGATTTAAGACGGTCAAACCATCGGGACGCCGTCGTATGGCTTGTACTTCCAGCTCTCAATGCAGTGTTGATATTGTCAGCCGCAGCCCGCGCACTGTGGCTTAACAAGTATTCGTATAAGTATAGTGTACGAACTTGTCGCTCGTCCATTTTTCTTCCAACTGACTAAACCGATCGCGAGGGCGGCTTTATACGAGTATACCCCCACATTACAAGTGTCTAGAATGTTCTACAACATTCTAGAATTATCGAAAAAAAATATCTTGAAAAAGGAGATGAATAGAGTTTTGTAGAGTGTCATTACTTTTGTGCCAACCCAAATTAAATAATAAAAAACAGACAAAATGCTAAAATTAACATTGTGTCTAAAAGAAGTATTGTTGTATTTGTCTCATTTTACTTATACGAGTATATCCTATTTTAATCAACTTAATTCGATTATACTTTTATACGTAGGTAGATAGAAGGTCTCATCCTGCGAACAAATCTGGGTTTATTGACAGTTAAAAAAAAAAAAAAACTAAAAACCGAAATAGGGATTAGGTGTGTCGGTCTGGACACAGCCACAAGTTGTGAGGCCGCGCCCCAATGCTTTGTGTGCGGTAGCAGGGAAACCAGTAGGACATCGAGCAGGCAGTAAGTCTTGTGCTGCACCAGCCCAAGGGTAATCATGTTGTAAGAGTTGCCCGTATCGGTGTTGAATCGACGATAAAGTATCTGGGACTGGTCCCCGATAGCCGGTGTGACTTCGTCCCGAACATTCAGCAGCTGGTGCCCAGGACCTCTTGCGCGACTGCTACCCAATTTGGGAGGTCCAAGTGAGCATCGTGTGGTCCATAGCCCCATGTAGGGCGCCCTGACGGCCAGCAACATAGCAATGTTACGAAGGCCGCAGAGAGTGATGGCTGTTAGGATGATAAAGGGATACCGTACGATCTCCTACGAGGCAGCAACTCTCCTGACCGGGTCAACGCCCTTGGGTCTGGACGCGAAAATCCCTGCGTCCCTATATCGCTAGCGGAATGTGTAGCCAGCGCGTGGACAGCGTCCGATTCCCCGGATATTCTAGTCACGAAGGACCAAGCTCCGTCAGATGCTAGTGGATGAATGGAGGGAGCGACATGCACAACTCAGGCGATGGGTCGCCACAATAGTGGCGGTAAGGCCTGTTATGTCCGGAGAAGCAGCATGGTGCCCATTTGTCAATCGCCAGACCTCAACCCAATTGACCACGCATGGGATATGCTCCAAAGAAGAGCTCTGCCAAGTATGGATGCCGTGCATACCCCACAACAACATTTACACTTTTTTTTTAACGTGTGCGGCCATTCCTCAATGTGATTTTGATGAACTGATTTTAAGCATTAGAAATCGCTGTGATTGTGTGATTCGTGCACATGGCGGAAACACAGATTATTCATTTTTTCATCGTTACAATAAAACATTTAAAACATCCTCAGTTTTGCCTTTTTTGCCATTTAATTGAGGACATTAACTTAGGTTAACATCCCACAATTTGCAAAAATTGAAATTTTTCTTAATTTTTACAAAACATAGGGATATGTTGTTAACTTAAAAATAGGAATAGTGAGAAGCCAGTCTGCAAGACTAGATTTGGTAAATATTAATTGAATATTTTTTTTATAGTTAAAAATGTACTTGATCCCTAGACAGTTTTGATGTGTGTAGATAGATAACGATCATTAAAACTCGAGCAAGTCTGCAGTTGCCGGACCGTACTCTCGAAGTGGTCAAAGATCAAGTAATATAATAGTAAAAAGTAAACAGTTATTCCTGGAAGGTTTTGTTGAGATAAGACGATTTCTTTCTTATTTTACTGGGTAGCCACAGGTACAAGTTACTACAAACGAAATATTAATATTTTGCTGTCAGAGTAATCTTTGAGCATTAAAAGCGATACACACAGTTGTACTTGCTGTGCTTCTGTTTGTACGTACTTGTATTACCAATTATGCAAAGCGTCTTCCGCGTTGCGGTGCGCGGGCGGGGCGTCGCGGGGTGCAGGCAGGGCGGCCGCTGTCGCGCTCTTTCCTCACTCGTAGCGAAATAACGACCTCAATTTGCATAACAATGCTCGTCACCCCTTATTCCCCACCAGCGACTTTCACAGGCTACACGGCTGTGTCCCACCGGACCCGACACCTTTTTTTACTCAAAATCTGTCCAGCGACAAGTTTCATTGACATTAACACAAAGCTAATAAATTTTCCGTAACTACGAATGCGCAGTTAAGTTAGTTTTCCATAAATCCGTAGTATATACAATAAACGTTCAGGAACTAGCGGAACTCAGTTTAAGTTTTGATTTAGTGGTGGTAGTGCGCCGACAGCGTCTCGCTGCAGCCGCCTCCGCCGGGCCGCGCGCCGGCCGCGCTGCGCCTGCCGCCGAGCGCGATACCCGACCGAACACTTTCGGCCGCGCTCGTAACTTCTTCGTCCAACTTTCTGTTTTAATTGAATCAAAGTTTTCGGCTTTTTGCGGCGAGCGTGCCAGCCACGCACGCTTCCTAAACTTTCTTTATTAAATTATTGGAAGTTCAGAAACGTTCGCCTTTGAACGTGAATTCTGAAACAAAATTGGGGATAGTCGTGAGTTACAGAAAAGTATATATCCTCTACGGACTCATGGCAGAAGTAGAGTTTAAAGCTATAAATAAGTAATGACTGGGCGTCTGCTGAACCAAGCGTACCGTTGAAATTATAGACAAAAGAACAGTAACGACAATTACGAAAGACAATTCAAAATCCGACGAGTAAACAGTTCATAAAGATGTACGATTCTCTTTGCTAACGACTAAAGCATTCGTCCGGGGCATTGTTTTGCGGCGTAGCTTTATCTGGCGCGGAACGAGTTGTCGTTCCAGTAATTTATAGATATTTCCCCGCCCCGGGCTCAGAGTAACGATTCGGCCAGAGGAACTAGTCTACTAGCTGCGACTCTGCCCGGTCCCCGCTTGAGCGCTATTAAAGGTCACGTAATAGACTGACTCCTCACGTCCCGGATTCAAATTTGAGTAAATATGTCGCCGCCGACCTCTTATTGTACTACGCCTTTGTATTTACATTTACTTTGGGGCTATTTAGAATTTGAACGTGAACGTCCGCTTGTTATCTCGTATTGTTTGTGTGCATTGTAAAGGTCGTTTAAATTGTGTGCTCTGGATTCAACATATATTTAGGTTCTTTGTAGGTACAATGTATATATAGCTACACATATATTTATATTAAGTCTTCCTAAAGAACATTATTGGAGAGAAAAACAATTTTGTTTAGACACTTAATTCTCATATTACTTTAAATTACGTAATTAGTAACGTAATATGGCTATAATGTTTATGACGGAAAACAATTCCATGAATGTTAAATACGTGTTCTCATATTATTCTGTAAGAGTTTCCTGAAAGAAAAATAATCTGATATTTCTTATTCATACGTAACATTGGAACTATATTCATGCATGTGGCTTTTCTGAAGCCGATAGCGACGGATATTGGAGATTTACCTAAGTGTGACGAGATCCGGCGAAGACTTTGTGCCGGAGCTTTAGTATCGGATCCCGGCGTCACACACAATGGCTGTTAGAACATCTAGTAATAGTTCGCTTCCCCTATTCATCTTTTACTTACTTGTATTATTTTGCTCTGACAGTTTCGCAAGACTTGCGCTATCTAATTTTCGAAAATATTATAATTTGGTTCATCATTTGTGTTTTAGACATAATGCGTTAAGATAATATCTAGCCTATAATTGAAATTTCCAAAGCAACAAATCTTGTCTGTACCTATCAATTTTTAAAACAAGGTTAACATAATCATGTTCCCCAAAAAAGGATAAACACTACAAAGATATAGATAACGGCGGGGTAAGTGCAAGCGGCAGGTACGTGCGCGATGACAGTGCTATGGCTCCCAGTGGAACCCTTCTGCGATCCTCGTAAATTGCGAATATTAGATTATAAGTACGGAGTGCGGGCCGGCGCCCGGCAGCACGGGGGCCATCACCCGAATATCGAACTCGTGCGCTGGTTAACGTAGCGCCGTGATCTGAATCTGCTTATTAGTTAATCCCAGTTGTGTCGTTATACTCTTGCTTTACTTTTTGCTAGTTAACACTTGGAAAAAATAAATATTAAGAAAATCCAAAAGTGCACGACTCATAACTGTTTTTTTTTATTAATTATAATTAAACTACTTTGAATAAAAGAGCCATTTTCAATAGGGTTCCTCCTATAAACGAATCTATTAAAAAAAATGACTCAATTAATTGATTATTTCGCAAGCTAGTTTTCAGGTTTCACACTTGATTGACGGGATTTTGTTAAAGAAACATGATGTTTTTTCGTGTCTACTGCTTTAAATCAATTTTTGAAAAGTACAGAATTAATCTCCATTAAATTGTCTATACAAATTAAATAGGTTCTGTGTACTAGCCGGAGTATAACAATAGAAACAGTTGCAGAAAGGAGACAAAAAAAAAGATCGTAAAGCCTTCTCTAATGCTTCGCATTATGAGTCGTGCATTAAATGCAGAGTAGTATAAGTCTATGAAATCTTGTTGATTTTCTCTTTATCTCGTATTGCCACAAGCTAATGTGCTGTGGTAAAATTATATTAGCCAGTCTGCAAGGTCAGTTTATTCACGAAGTTGTTATTATAGGTATATGAATTCTGATTAAAACATTCTCTAATTTAAATCCCTAATCTGTAATACGAAAAGTTCTCTCGTTAAAGAAGCTTTGAATCTCAAGTAGGTAATTTTCTAAGAAGCGTATTGTTTTGAAATGCTCTCTATATAGTGATGATAACAATAACAACAGCTGTGCCGGTGTGAGCCGGTGTTGGTTTTCCCATTGCTCGCTTCGTTACGGCTTCATTAGGACAGCGGGTGCGGGGCTCCGGGGCTCCGCGGCGCACGCCACGATCGTCCTCGTGCCACTAAGACAGCGTGATTGCACACAGCGCCTCGTAATGTTTCTATTCATACAATACACTCACAAACATATTCTATAGAATTAATTTAAGATTCTTCAGAAGACGATTTGAATGAAGTGTCTGTTTGAAACTGAATAAAGTATTTAATATAACAGCGCGCAAAAACGTCTTACAAATTAAAATTACTCTTCACTTTGATACCGGCTTTGCCGTTTATTATGAATTGCGCCTCAGACAAAATTCAAGTCTCTACCATGCGTCTACAGTCATTATGGCTCCCGAAATCCCTAACTGAACGAAGAACTCGTTCAATTAAAGTAACTTAAGGTTTATAGCTTTTATCTACCCTCTATTACTTTTATTTTTCGTTAACGGGCAATTTATATATGAACGAAATATTTGAAGAACAAACGATGGCTTAACTCCAATTTAATGAGAAGCACGTACGAGGTGAAAGAATAAAAATATCGATTTATTGAAAGTTAGGAAAGACCCTCTTTGAAGTGCTTAGACTATTTAGGTAGGTATATGATTTAGATAAAAAAATGTCAAATAAGAGCACGCTTATAATGCAAGCGCATATACGTAATATACAGAGACGAGGCCTGTAGAGTACATATTGGCAATGCATTAGTCTCTGCAACTGTTCCTACTGCGCGCCTGCTCTTCGGCCTCGCGGCCTTTGTGAGCCGCGCCGTATAATTACTCAGGGACTATGGGAAATAGCTCACCGGGCGCGAAAGCACTTTTGTGTTATTACAGTAAATTAAACCAGATAAAAAATAACGAGTCTTTCGTATCCCTAGATATAACGATTGCGCACGGAAAAATATCCGATATTAAAAAAATCCTGACATATTTCATTAAGAAGATGTTTATAAAACAATGGTGCCAAGTTTTCCCTTGCTATTCAATACAAATAAACCTGAGAAAATATATCTAACACTTGTCTGCCTACGGGTAGATTGGGTTGGACGTTTCTTATACGTAACAAGTGAAAGTTATCGTCATATCTGAGTTGGGAACTTTCGCAAAGACAAATTGGAGTGGAGGCGGTAAATAAAGTTTTACGATATGCGCGGTTATCAGAAGTGTGCGTCGAAGCGGGGCGTGGGAGGGAGATGTATTTATCTACGGCGCGGGCTCCATCTCGCTGTGATATTACTTCCCGTACACCTGTACGTATTAAATACCTCTCGTTGCTACTCGTTATCTTTCGCCCCCCTCTCCAAATTTTGAGCTTTGTATGCCGCTCCGCGTAGCGAATAAAATAGTAAGTTAATTTATCATCTCACATCAAGTTATATTCGTCAGAGCTGATTGATATAATTTCTCGGTTGGAGGTGGGAATCGAAGAGAACGAAAACCGAGAATGCATTTTCACCATAAATCTAGTTCAGATATTACTCCATCATCTTTTGTTTTATTTAGGGCTGATTTTTCAATCGACAGATAGTTTTTATTCGTGGAATAAAATTGACGTCAGACAGTTTTTGTATGGAAGAACTGTCAAAAATTCTAAATTGTTCCTCGAATAAAATTATGTGGCCTTAGAAAAATCAGCCCAGCAATCAGCGTTAGATGCACATGCAATTTTTATAACATGTACTTTTAAAGCAGTAGAGCAGTAAGCACTGCAAATATTTAAATTATTTAGTGCCTATGACGTTGGTATGTTTATACATGGAGTTTAAGATCAAAGTCTGTCTGCAGGGTACGATGTGAAGGATGTTTTAAAAATTCTTTTTATATGCGCCAACCTGGGAAAAGTTCCACTTAGTTTCGTCCGTCGTCGTACCGTATCTAAGTAAGAACTACGCGAGTGGTTGGAAAGTCCAGAGACGCTTTTAAGACGTTTCATAATAAATGTAAGATGGGAATTTGTAGGCGATATCATTTGCCCCTAATTCATATGATAATTCAGGTACCTTGAAAGCGGTCCCTTTGTTTATAAGCTTTCGTTATACGTAAAGTGTAGTGAGCCAATTAGTTGGTCGTGGTGTTATATACAAAGAGCATTACCATACAGTTGTTCCATTGTTTCTTCTAAGTAATAGTTATTGCTATCCTCAGATATTAATCTCATTCGGTTAAAAAAAAAACACTAAATTAAAGGCTGTATTTGTTTTACAAAGTAGGTAGATTTTTCAGAGAATTTCATAAATTATCTCCTTCCGCGATGCGTGTACTTACTTAACGCATATCAGGTGACGCTTTGTCGGATGTTTATCTCAACTGTACGTGGATTCTTATGAAACAAGTCGCTCCCAAGCTCGGTACAGAGGAAGGTCCACATCTCGTGCCCGCGCCCCTCGCTCGCGCCGCTCGCCCCGCCGCCGCCCGCGCTCTCCCTACACCGCCACGAGCTCGAAAACCGACTCCGTGAGCGTAGAGATAAAACGTATGTTCATTTTATTTCCACATTTGTCAGCGTTCGTTTTGTGCCCACTAACATAAATTGGACGTGGAGGGAAACCTCGCAGGTGAATGTAAAATAGCCGGGTTTTCCCAAGATAATACCGCCGAAATTTTACGACACCATTATGCGATTTATTGGCCGTGTCACATTCAGAAAGAATGATATTTCCTAAAATATTTTCATAAAATATGTCGTTTAAAAATCGTGTCACATTCATACATATCCATTAAAATACAGACGATCTACTGTATTTTTATTTTAGATACGTACACATGTAAGTGATAATACCTACCTATTGCCGATTTATGTAAATAAAAACAAATGAAACATAAAACCGCATAAACAAAACTCGATATGTCAGTGGAAGGAGCGTAATCTAATGTTTCGTAGCTGCGCTACGGAACGCTATGTGTCACAAAGTGCTACGCCAGTAGATGGCAACATTTCGATAAGCGGTACGTAGCGCGACATGCGTCCCGATCTGTGTGTCCGGACGTCGAGCGACTGCCAATAAACTGTTGTCCTGTACGCTAATTACTGAAACAGGCGTTCAATTAAACGTACCAATTAACCTGAAGGGAGCTCTGTTGAAGCTGGTGTGATGCACCGGGAAATAAGTCTAAAGTTAAAGTAATTAAAAAAATCTTTTCTTTTCTTTGTGGAAAATCTTTTGCTTTACTTTCGTTAAACCTACATCTTCTACAAAGAAACAGAAGATCCTTATTAAACAGCCCAACGGTGTCCTAGCTAGAACGGTAGGCTAATAATTAGCTAATGAAAATCGCGCCCGGCGCTGTTCTACTTCATAAATATTTTCCTTATTGCCTGTTACCACGAGCTGTCGATAAATTTATGGAAGGGCCGACGTCACCTGAAATTTTATGGTTTCTTTCTTCGGCACTCACCTTTTATATTTGGAACTTGGGTAGTTTATATCTTATGATATACATATAGATGCATACAAAATGCAATATTATATTTATATAATCAGACCTATTTTAAATGCTTTTATTTAGTTTCGTCAGTCCCGGTGTCTATAGTGAAATCTTGCAAGTAAAATTTTACACTCTGATATTTCTGTCGTCCTTCGTCCCAGTTTTAGCGCCAAACGTTTCTGAATAAGAAGCTCATCCAGTTATTATCATTCAAAAATAAGAGTTAAGGTAACGTCGCCAAGTCTAGGGAATGCAATCTCGAGTCAAGATTGGCAGGTCGAGATCTCGCGTGCCAAGTCTAGAATCGAGATTGGCCATTAGTGACCTAGCCTTGGCGATCTCAATCTGGCATGAGCTCGATTTCGAGACCGAGATTAAAAAAAAAAACTTATTAATTTTTTTATAATCTTAATAGTAAGTAAACTACAGAAGTTGGGTTTATTGACAAAACATGAAATAATTTATTTATTTTATTTCAATTGAATCTCAAAACTATGTTTTTTTAAGTAATAGGTACATATTTGCACTACGCCTACATAAAGCAACAAATCAGCACAAACGCATCACGCACTCAAGAAGCATAGTGTGCCAAGTCGCGCGCGCTCAATCTCGAAATCTCGAGATATCGAACGAGATTTTCTTTCGACGAGATTGAATCTTAAAAAAAAAATCGAAGATTACTTTCCATAATCACGCCTGTGATCCCCGAAGGGATAAGCATATGCATATGTGTAGCGAAGGTAACCCCATTAGCTGGGCTTTTATCCCAAACCCATGGCTGCTACCGAAAAACTCTTTTTAATAAGAAATGCTTAAATAAATAACAACATTAAAACCTGACGAACATTTACACAGTCATGTCCCGTTTAGTTACGTACTGAAATAGCTTAAAATAACATGCTGAGTTGGTGTTTTTGTCCCGAAGCGCGATTTGTGCCTCATTACCGACACCTGTGCGTGGCCCGCAGCGTTAGGACGGAAAAACTATCCTCGCACCGTAATGTCGCACACTCGCACCGGGCCAATATTCACCTAATAAATACTTTCCTTCTCCAATATTCACAGCGCTACTATCGATAGTTCCACAACTATTATTGAAACCGTCGAACCGAATATTTTACGTATCTACTACCTACCTCATTCTTTTATTGCGAATGTTTCCGGTTTCAAGCTTAAATAAAAGCATTATTAAATTTTGTATTTTAATTTATTTTTTCCTCGGCCACATAATAACAAAGTAACCGAAGTGTATACCTAAGCTTAATTACAAGAATATGATAATTTATGAAATATTATTTTCCGCTAGGGAACACTGGTCCGTTTGTATATTCTATCCAGCGTATATATAATCACAGCGGTGGGTCATGTTACAATAGCACGGGGTTGCGCATAGCGGCAGAGCACTGCTCAGCGCTAAATCTCACCAAGTATGAGTACATTAGCGTTTTCCGATATCTAAAGCATAGCGCTCGCTGCGGCTGCGGTCCAGTTGAATAACAAAGAATTGCGTGGTTGAGATATCGGAACACTAATGGACTGCGGAATTTATGAAGCTTTCCAGAAGCTTGTCGTCGTTATGAACACTGTATGTATAAGTAATGAGCTGTGCGTGGCAGAACTAGTGTTTCATACATTTCGTAATATAATATCCATGAGTGAATGAACGTGGATGCGGACCGAAAGCTGGGTTTATTTCCGCACAATCAATCAAGGCGACTTATGAGGGTGCAGTGTGTTAGTGTAAAATCCGTACTATGTAATTCAGTGAGTCTATTGATTGATATATTTTTGTTATCGATATGGACCGGCAAATTAATTCAGTTATTTTGCCACGTTGAACGTTGACGTTCAACAAACACTTTTTATCTTGTTAAAAATTTACATAAAGAGAATCAAATATTCCATGTTGGGGATTTAACACGATATGCCGATTGCTATTATGTATATTTCAATATGACTGCGGAGTTTTTGTTCCTGTTATTTTCATTATAATGCATAGGTGTATGAACATATTACAATTTGAATAACATATCAGTTAATTGTTTTATTTATGTATATAATACTTAGTTATAGTAAAGCAACGATAATGCAACAATATTTTTGAGAAAATTTGAAATAATCGGCATCCACATTGATTGTTTCACCGACCATTAACTATGGCGGTCGTTATTCACTTTTGTACAATCAATAATGGATGTTTCAGTGGCATCCAGCCTGTCACAGAAATATTTGGTGATAAATAGAGCGGGCATTTCGCGTCCAGAAATGAGGCTTTATGTGTGTAATGTATCGTATTTAAACGATAGTTAGAAGTGAATGCGGAGTATAGTGTCAAAAGTAGGTATTACCGGTCGGAGGCGGCAGCGGTGGCGCGGTGGTGGTGTGGCGGTGAGCCGGGACGCGCCGCGCCCTGCGATGATGCTGCGGTATATGGCCCGTGAATAATCCACCGTAATACTCGACTTAATGGCTTGGAATTAAACAATTAGTTGTTTTCTTTCTGCCTCGTCAATGATGAAGTTTCGCCTGAATAAGAACTGAATATGTATCGTTGTTTGAGAAGATTTCCATTCGCAGTATAAAGATTTTCATCATGTTTTTATGTTTTCAAAAATTGAAACGTTCATGTATACAAAATAATTGACAACATTTCATATTTTTAACCTGCATGTATTATTACGTTATATAAAAGTAAATAGAAATTAAATATTTTTCCGTTTTTCGAAATTGTGTACTTTTCATTCATAATTTCAACTTTGAAATTCGGTGTATTCTAAAATGTTGTAAGTGCCAAATGACGTCATGCTTACGGTGGAATGGCGATAAAACCCGTCAAAAAAACTGTTGAATGTCACTGTCATAATATCACTTGTCTCAGAAGTTGTCAGAAAAAGCGCTAAAAAGTGTGCGGTTTGTGGTACGTAGTTTGTAAAAATCATTGTTATTTAGTTACTTACATTGAGATCATCTTCGCATACATATATAACGCGTTTAGGACATGATACCACCCACAGCATTGCACCACTCTTTTTTTGCTGAGCTGGGCACCGCAAAAAATACTTTTTGAGTATTTTTAGAATTGTTTTTGCAGACTGGTACAAAACAATATTTTGGTTCCTTCATTGGCGTATATTTTTCATTTGGATCCATTTCATTGACGAAATATCAACAAAAACTGATAATATTATAGCGTGTCGAGTTGATAAGAAAAATAAATTGTTCAATTCAATATTTTCAATTTTGTTTTTGTTTTATGGTGACATTGACATATTTGACATGTCTTGTTTGACATGTAATGTTTTCATCGAAGACATTGGAATGCGCAATGGTAACTACCCCATTCCACCATTTATGTGACGTCATCACATGTTTTTTGATTATCATTTTTTTTCTCAGAAATGAAGAAATAAAAAAATAAAAAATAAATATATTTGAACTCAGGAGACGAAAATAAAGAAATGGTATTTTTGTTTTAAGGTCGTGTCAGGTTTGAAATGTTGTCAATTCCGCAAGAATTACAGTGCAATGAAATAAGTTAATGTTACAAGTTAATGTAATGTTATAAGTTGTTATTTGCAGCCGTTGCTTTTTAATGTCTGTTTTAGGATAAAGCTTATTCTTACTGCTTCGTGTATTAATTCGTCTGATAAGCCAGCTCTTTGTTCATCCATAGTAAGGCGACGAGCAGACGTTTTAATCAAGGCTAACGAATTTTTAACCTTAGTAAGAGGCTGCGCGGTATCAGCCGCCGCCCGCCTCCACGAGCACGCCTCGCCACTTCTCGTGCTCGACGCGTTGTTCTTATCTTTGAGTAATTACCTTGTTGTTTTGTTTTTATTGTTCGGGCTTCCAAGTCGCTTTCTGTTTTATTACATGATCACTGTAGTACAGTGGTAATGGTTTCCTTTTCTACAATATTTCAATAGGTATGAAAAACTAAGTGTTTTTAAAGAGACGTTTCATAGAATGGATAATAAAATGATAAATAATGAACACTTCATTTAATATTCAATCGAAAACTGGGTTTCGTAGAATAGTCAGAAAACAGCCCAACATTAACCTAGTATTTTTAAGAAACTTACCATAAAAGTGTTGATTGGGGTGTCAGTCCCCACGTGTATGAGCTTTAAATTAAAATATATGAACGGCGAGTGTTATGAGACCGTCAACTAGGCGGCTATAATATTCGCAAGGATATTTATATCGCGGCGCGGCTTGCAGGTGCATCTCACGTGCACCTGCGGATATTGCCGCGTAAATCAAATTTCTTATTTCGCCTCAACACTTATTTCTGCCAGGGCGTGTTTACCTGATGTTTCCTCGCACATCAACGTGTTATATTAAAATTTGTTATTAATTCTTGTGTGGCGAATAATGATGTGTCAGGATAAACTGTACGATATAGATTATGATACTAACTGTACGATAAAGATTATGATCAGAATCATAATGTTTATCGTACAGTTAGAGAGATTTTAGAGACATACTGCATGTTTTTTTTTACTGTGTCTAAATTTTTACAGAGTGTTCTACCCATGAATATGAGCAACTTCCACTATGGGACAAACTGATATCATGAAAAAAAATATCTGCTGTTTCATACATTTTGGTCAAGTAGGTATTGAAACAGGTTTGTATGAAACAGGTGGTTTTTTTCGTGATTTCAGAGTTGGTCCCATACTAAAAGTTGTTCATATTAATGTGTAGAACACCCTGTAAATATTTGGAGACTGTAAAAAAAATCATCCAGTATTTAAATTATTTACTAAAATTGCATTGCACGGCTAATTTGAAACAAAGTAGACAATGACCAAATACAATTGAGACCACATAGTTAAGTATGTTATCAAAAAGTATCTAATGGCTACATTTATTTTCTTCGTTTTGTCATAATTATACAAACTAAGTACTCCGTTCATAATAGTACTAATCCTGTGGTAGACAGTAACGTTACATACGCATAATAATGTGCAATCATATAATTAGCGCTGCACGTAATGCATACACCGCAACACGATGTCATGAATTACATGCCGTAATGACCATCTATATGCCAATACGATTAATATTTAATGCTGCTATTCTGCGCGGAATTACCCCGTGTCTGTGGTTGAGCTTGCACTGAATTACTGCATCTGAATGGGTGTCGGATGCTTTGTCATCCCCCTGATATACCTGTGAATGCGGCTTGATATTTATCTCGCTGTATTAAATCTAAGCTTGGTGCTTCTATTGTGAGTAGTAAGTTAGGTTATATAAATAAACGTAGTAATACATACAATTCATTTAGTCACTATTTTAATACAATTTCTAGAAGGTAAATATTGAAAATACTGAAAAATACTGAATTCGAACAATTTTTTACGTGGGCTTTGCGTGAGCACATTGCTTCCGCCTTATGGTTTTATGTATGTTTCTTTCGCCTATAAACGTAATATGATCGGTTTTGAAACTGTGTTGTCGATATAAACAAAAATGAATGTTTTTGTGTCTAAATGGCACTAAGAAGGCCTATACCCGAATTAATGATATTACATCAAAGTGAAAACACTCATCTTACGGACCCTTGCAAATTAATTGCAGGAATGACAGAGCACAACGCTCGGCTCTCTTAATGCACACTCACAAAGCAAAACGGCTTGGGCGGCACCGCAGCGGCACGCAGCAGTGGTGATTATGATAATGACGCGGTAGCCGCGCTTTTTGCGACGCTCGTCCTATATTACTGAACTCGACACCATTCTCTGATATCTGTCGCGCGCCCAGCAGCTCGCCGGCACCCGCTCGGCTTTGCCTTTCGCTGCTCGCCTCAACCACTCCGAGACGCTTATAAATTATGCAAGTCGCCATAATCCACGCCCTAAACGCCTTCTCCGCCGCCTCAATTATTCATTCGAGCGGTTTGATGTTTTAGAAAATTGTCGCTGTACTCAAGACGGGCTGTGCTTTATAATTCAGTAGCGAATATCATCACAGCAGGCGCCGGCTCGCCTTTGTCTACTGATTAAAGTGCATCTGACCTAATTCGTCCATAGGTGTGCAACTACTTCCCCTCGCAGTGAATCTTATGTGTGTAAGCCAAAATTAATATTCTATTGTATTTTCCTGTTACAGGATTCCGAAGGCGACACCCCCTTACATGATGCCATTTCGAAGAAACGTGACGACATGTTGACTTTATTGTTGGAGCATGGAGCCGACATGACTCTCACGAATAACAATGGTTTCAACGCGTTACACCATGCGGCTCTGCGAGGCAATCCAAGGTAACATATACCGTTGAAATCTAGGTGCTAAATAGAATATTCTTTACAGCTTCAAAACAAATAGAAACCGTATTACAAATCAAATCAAAATATTTTATTTCACATAAACCTACATGGGCACTTATGAAACTTCAGAAGCTAGGTGTATGGTTCCAATTGGTCGTTTTCAATGGAGAAGAGCCGGCAAGAAACTCCACGGTTACTTTTTAAAAAAAACAATGTTTTCAAATTACAGTAGGTATGGGAGGACAGCGCAAGGCTGTCAACAAGTACCAGGTACTTAATAAAATAAAATAAAAAATGGTCTACAGATCTAAAGTCCACAAGGCCTACAAAGTCCTCACATTTACAAAATATAAAAGAATCTTTCAAAAGGATAAATAAAAAATAAAATATAAAAACTTATTAAAACCAAGTGATATGATTGCTATTAAAACCACTTATAAAGAGTTCAGATTAGAATTGTCTGTAAACTGAATGTAATAACATTTTCTACAAATACTTTTTACTCGATACAACTGAAGGCATTGCTTTACCAACAATACTTCCAAATAAAAACAACAACTCTAGGATCGTTGATTAATATAAGATGTTCGGGTAAAGATAATATTCGGCCACTTGTGTACGAGACCTTTATAATGCGGACTTAGTCTGAAATAAACATAACGTCGCTTGTCCGACATTATCCCGGGGAGAATGGGTAGTTATGAGCGAGCCTGCCTCACAATAAACTGCTTACACGTCTAATACCGCGCGCCGCGAGGATGTGTGGCCTAGCCTTGTGTGATGTCTTTATTGCTGCCGACATGCGGGCAGGTTTTACAAAAAAAAAACGATATGTACTACAATTTTGACATTGATAACTTGATACTATATAAATTAAATAGGTAGATATCATAAAACTATTCTAAAACTTTTTGAAATATAAGATTTTACACACCATCTACGGACTAAGTAATTTCGTAGAACGAAGCTAAGAATATCGTGGTGGAAGAAGTAAGTGTTGCCTTATAATGGTTTCCTCCAAGAGAAAAATAGTCTTGTGTTTTATTTAAAGCAAGTAAAAAAGTTTTGTAGATGCACTTGGAAATTTTACGAGCTTACGTTAGTAAACAAAAGCTGGGTTCTTTATGCGATTAATGATTAGTGTGTTATTATATCGAGAATCGAGCTTAATAGCATGCAATGGGGAAGGTTTTGTCCAAGAGTGGATTGTTGTTAGGTTTTTTTTTCCAGCAGGGGACTAGTTAGAATAGTTAATATTATTTATCTGTATTAAGATTAAGGCTGACACTTCACCAAGGTGGAGCAGAGGAAAATTAACCAATACCTTTTATTTGAAACAGTTCTTCTCCGTTTGACATTCTGAAGGTACAGACTGCTGTACAGACGTGAGGCCCGTAGCCTACGACGTAGCAGTCGCGTAGCCTACGGCGTAGCAGATAGTTAGGGGCGTAGCAATGTAGCAAGTGGCGTAGCAATGTAGCGCTTGGCGTAGCATTGTAGCGCGTATCCTAGAAACGTACCACGCGGCTTAGCGTACTACTGCGTAGCAGTGTAGCAAACGGCGTAGCTCAGAAAGAATTGCAATGTAATTTCTTGCGTTAGCAGTAGTAACACATTGAAATACTTACTCTAGGTTGCATGCATCATGGTCATGAATGAAAAATTAGTTTTTGTTAGTTTAGAGAAATGTTACTATTTTAAATCGTTGTCCATCTCAGATAAAATCTACTTCTACGGGGTAGGTAGATATCAGATAATAGCCATCATATATCGTATAGCGATTGTTATTAGCAACCATCACTCGCAAATAAAAATCGTCATTGCAAAATACGGACCACTTTGTTATACAAAAGAATTTAAAACCTTCCGGTCATGCCATATATTTGGATCGAAAAACCCAGGGACCCGTAAGGGTGGTCAGATAAAACTGATCCATGAAAAAGAAAACTTTGGTAATGTATTATGAATCGGTAAGAGTTAGAATAATGAATCTCCGCTGGCGAATCGTGCGTAAAGCGGTTTATTTGTGGAGGGTCCGAGGAGACGCTGGATCGCGGAGGCCCACATTTATTCAAGTCACGTGACGCGTCCCACGGAAATAATACGAAATGTGGCTACGTGACCAGTTCATTATGCGGCGGCACAGAGCCCCGGCAGCACCTCGCCACCAAGCGACACTTTTCGAATGTCTGTCGGCGCCGCGTATTACAAACAACCGAACGTGTTGCCACGCAGAGACCCTCTGGGATTTCTTTTAAATCACTGTTCGGCTTCGATTTTTTTGAGCATGGGTTATTCTTAAAGCTCCAAAAACAATAAATTCCTTTATTGGGACACTGAAGTACGAAATTAGCCTGTCAAATAAAATACATATTATTTTTTTAAACAGGTATATTTTTATAGATCTATTTAAACTACGATTTGGTAATTGGCATACAAAAAACGCCGAGCAAGATTTTTTCTTAAGATTGTTGTTTAACGGAAGGTAATCGAATAGAAGATTGTCGTAAAACGTTCCTGATTTTATCGCGGAATGAGAAGTCGCTCGCGACTTTTCCCATTCGACAAAAACGTTCGTTTCCCCCTGGAGATGTAAAATCGTTTTATTTTATTACTTCCGCCAGTATATCGTTATATCAGAAGCACCCGTCCTCCTAGGTTCGGGGAGATATTTACTGCATTAAACGGGTTGAATACCATTCAGCGTCTTAATTACAACTTGTTTATCTTTGATCGTATTTAGCTACTTCTAACTATAATCATTAAAAGCGACCGCATAGGAATGTTATTAGGGTTAATTTCAATTGTTAGTTTTGTGTGTAAAGAATAAACCTCGCTTATTTAAACAAGGTTATAGCGGCGACGGTGATAGAGGCCACGCCGTGTTATTACGCCTGATTAGAAACAGTTATCAGTTGCGGCCATCGTTACAACCCCACTAACGGGCCCCTGTAAAACTTCTGTAGCATTATCATGATATATTACTGTGACTCGATAAACTGATGGTAAATTCACGACGTAATTTTATTTACAGCTGAACCGGACTCTGACTCACATGAAAAGTTGATGTCATTTATTAAGTTACGCATATTTTGATGTAACTCGTGTTATGAAAACACTGTAATATTTAGCATGTGGTTTCATTGGTCCTGTATTCATTTTAATCTCGTATAACGTTTACTCGTATTATATAGGTTTGTCATTCAAAAGAAATTAAACAAATCTGTACTCAACTTTAGTCGTAGAACATAAGATAAGAATCGATCGTTGTTGGGATCGACCGATTGTCGGCATGGTGAACATCTGCGTTTGTGACGCGGCACGCCGCTACTCACTCGATAAGACGCGTATCCGCGCCTGGCATTAATCGTGAGCTTAGATATTTTAACGCGTCGGAACATTGATTTATTCGGAGCGTAATCTCAGCTCGCGGCTTGTTTGTTCTTAGGCTTAAGACGTATAGGTAAGATTAAGCTACGCGCCCTCAATCCATACCCACGGACCCCCCGATCTCCGGACTCTTTCCTTTTCTTAAATTGCTATTTATCATTTCTAATACGCTTAATCAATGTTATCTCTGTTATCAATCTTGTGTTAGCAGTAACGAATAATGTACATTGCCAGTGTATAAGCTGGACTGCGTCGACAAGCACTACGTGGAATATAGAACGAACAGAGCATTCGCAGAAGATTTATATGGTCATTGTGTAGCGTTAATTGCAGTGAGTGGAGCGAAGTACGATGGTATCGTACCATCCGAACGAGAAATGTTATGCCTCGTCGACTGCTTCAGTGTACAGTTCACGAGAATAACGTGTGCGATGTAAACACGTGAACCGCGCAATACACAACGTCCTATTTCAGATATTAACATTCATGTTTGTGCTGTGCGGTATTTAAATTGATAAATTGTTGCTTTGATGGCATACACTCTTCCAAGCAAAAAATTAAGGCGCGTTATAAAGGGGGCTGCCTATACAAGGGGAGATAGAAAAAGGGCGCGTCTGACGGACCACTGGGCTTAACTGAATCGAAAGAGCGGGTACACTGACATTGAAAACCTATTGGCACAGATACCGACGGCGTCCGTCACACGACTGGCCGGCAGCGGAGCACATTTCAGTGTGGCAGATTTATGAGAACCGACCGACGGCTATAGAGGCACGGGGAGGCTTATAACTAGGAGGGACTGTGGAGAAGGGTCGGGCGGTCGCGGGAGGCTCTGTTATTGTGCGACGTTTGATTTACGCACGTACCGCTATCACCCTTTTGTAAGGCCGGATACCGACTGCTGTGCCAGTTCCGCCAGCCCGAATGCAGGCTCTCTTTACTGATGTTCACCTCCCTCGCCCCCTTGTGTGCTTACTATCATTTCAGGCTTCACCTTTTTAATTAAATTATTTACATTTTTATGCTCGTATTGCTTAACATTCATAAGCCCAAAGCTTAATATTTTAGAAGCTTCATGCAGTTTTTATTCCATTCTGTAAATTATACGGTAGTAAAGTAATTTTCTTGCGGTAAACATGAGTGATATTGGAAAGGACTGTTTATAAATCGGTATAGGTATGCATAGCACTCACGTTTAGTGACGGAATACCAAGTGCATAGTTTATTTTAAATTCATGAAAGCGTGCGACATATACCGGTTGGATGGCGCGCGGTGATTTGGTGGTAGGTGCATCGCGCGCGAGCGTGCGGCGCGGTGGCGGTGCGGCGGCGGCGCGCGGCGTTTGGCTCGTCGTTACCCGCAATTAGCGGCTCTACACACGCGGATAATCCGCGCGTCTCGCCGCCCGCGCCACCCGGGCCCGCACACGATTGCACTACGGATTCAGAGAATAAATTCATTTGTACGCAAATTGTATCGGCGCTTGCAATTAAAACTTTGTTGGCGCTTCGAGCTAAGATAAATAACACTAATACATTCTGCTTATTGCGGGAAGTTGTCGGATACAGAGGATATATTAATGTTGTTCATAATTTGTTTGGGCGGATTAACCTTGTTGGTCTGTAAACTTATATTTAACAATAGTCCCGCGCTGTCCCTTATTACACATTCAAAGTTACAGTATCAAAAATGTTATGTAACAAGTGTACAATGGGAATATGTTTGCATAATTTTATGATATTTACATAATACAGCGACAGTGTAGTCGTATACTAGCTCCGTTGTAATTAGGCTTCGAAATTAATGTTATTTCATTGGATGACAGAAATATAACTGAGATGAAAAAACATAAACATGAAAATGAGTTCTTCATGGTGATGCCAGCGGAAAGGTATGGATAGCTGTCAATGTCACGTTTGTCTGGTGGTAGATATACTAAGTTTAAATCCACTGCTAATACGAAAATCTTAGTCCTATTTGTGATTTTTAATTCACCAAAATTTAAATACTACATTCAAGTCTCAAAAAAGTAACAATAATTCTAAATCGAATGCCGATTTTAACTTGATTAAGGAGCGACGAGCCCTAATTGACGAGACTCCAAGCTCGCTACAGATATTATGTTGCACATTACGATTTGCGTCACAGTCGACTTAGCTATTACAACGAGTTCGACGGAAACTTGCTTGTGATCGATCGTAAAGTCCTCAACAAATCCTAGCCCCTTAGGTAGTTTCATATAGAGTAACAGGCATAAACGTACGACTGGACGTAGCCACATATGTGGACCGGCAATGATTACCTAACACAAATACGTGGATCTGCAATGTTTCATTGCTGCAAGTTTTGATCAAGAATGCGGGTGTCGGTCCATGTGTGTGTACAATCAACAAAAGTTTCAGCTCCTACCACAAGTTGAAACCTCCAGCGGATCGCGGGCTGCTCTGTAACATATCTGGTAGCGCAGAATTATTCCTCTCAACGGTTTGACGAAGCGGAACTTTGTTCGATGATATATAAGGTAGCCGAATTTGTTCGCGGCACCAGCACGGCGCCCGCCCTCGCATACAAGGTTTTGTCAGCGCGTTCCGTCTCTTTGTGTGCCCTGCCATTGTTCCATTCGCTAATGTTGTTAGTGCACTTTTTCAGCGACTACGCTAATTTAAATACCTCTCCTTCCTTTTGTAAAGAGACTCGTCTTCCGTTTTCCGCGAGTGGCGGGCTCCCTTTGCGTTTGAGAAGTCCGCGTTGGGAGACTGCATTTAAATGAGACACTTAATCACCCGAGTTGGCCCCGCATTTCTTAGTCGTTTGTTCTCTTCATTCATTACATCCTTTCTACAGATTTATCAAGAGCTAGAAAGATTTTATTGCTTGACCATAAAGTTAACTTTCTTAAATTAATCTTTGACATACCTCTGTGATCTACCTATAACATACATATCTATTTTAACACTAGCTGACCCGGCGAACTTTGTTCCGCCTTAATTGCAATAAATAAGCAGTTTTTTTTGTTTTGTTAATTGGAAAAAATACAACCATTACCGATAGTCAGCAATTGCTCCGAGAAATCTTCAGCAGATGTATCATTAAGCAATGTAACTCTCATGTTTGTTGTCAGTTGCAGTTTCTTCACATAGCGCCATAGATTTGACGATTTGAGGCAAGCGTTTATTTCGTCGGCAGCCGTAGATCTTGGAATTACTGGCAGTATTTGGCGGAAATCGCCAGACAGTAAAATCATTGCTCCTCCGAAACATCTCGAGTCATTGCGTAAATCTTTTAATGTTCGGTTAAGTGCTTCTAATCCACGTTTATGCGCCATTGTGCATTCGTCCCAGATGATTTCGATACCGCTAAAACTTTGGCCATTGCTGAGTGTTTTGCAATATTACACGTTGGTTCTTCAATAGTTTGAAGATTTAACGGTAATTTGAATGCTGAATGAGCCGTACGGCATCCTTCTAACAATGTGGCTGCTATTCCAGAAGAAGCAACTGCAACCGCTATGTTAGATCTCGCCCGAACAGTTGCTAAAACTAATGACATGAGGAATGTCTTGCCAGTTCCACCATTGGCATCTAGGAAATATAAACCACCATTTTCATCATCGATTGCCTTCATTAAAGTATCATAAACTTCCTTTTGTTGGTAATTCAACAGGGGTACATTCGTTTGAACTACTAAATCTAATTCCTGGTGATCATATTCACGTTCCCGTTCCAATTCTCGATTAAATGCGTCATTCATTTCACGATATGGTGCTGGCATACCTAACCTGATTAATAAATTACCGCACATGAGGTAACACATATCTTCGATCAAGAGTAAAGCACGATTATGTATCTCCTCATTCATCTCAATATCGTGATTTCTGGAACTGACACGAATTTGATGTAAAATATCTTCTGACATATTATCCTTGTATTTGTACCACAGGTTACATGGGTTTGATGGAAAACATGTCGAAATTATGATAGCGAATAATGTGCGTATCTGACTTGGAGATGCAGAGATAATGGCTTCAGCGATTGTCGTATCCCAATGACTATCGTTTTCTAATAACTTCAATTCTTCACATGCAGCACGATATGTTGGGAATATTACACCATTAACAGTTCGTAGTGACTCAAATGACGTTGGCCCACGCACATTTACCAGCAACAACCGCAAATAGAAACATTCATTATTCTTTGGATGAACTCTATACATACGACCAAGAGCATCAGTAGAACGCACATCTGGATACCCAGGAACCGCATCGCCTTGCTTCCGTCTTTGAAAATTCTTCGATGAAGCATTCCAAGTATAATAACGTGGCATCTCCGAGTAAAGCAAAGTTCGTACAAACTGATCTCTTTGGTAGATTGCAAAAAAACTGGTCAATGTAGTTGCTGGAGGTGTTTCAGCACGTTGCGTAGCATTCGAAGCCGTGAAATATACTCTTTGACCATTTGCACCGCCAAATGCATAACAGTAGGATGACGTTCGTGAATGGGAAATGCGAATATACGCCAAATCGCTTCATTACAGTTCACATAACGACCAACTTGATAGCGTGAAATTTCATCGTTGGTATTCGAGGATTGCAATCCAAAAACCGAAAAAAAAAAAAAAAAAGAAAAGAAGAAAAAAAAAAAGAAAAGCATCCTATGTCCTTCTCCTGGCTCTCAACTACCTCCCTGCCAATTTTCAGCTAAATCGGTTCAGCCGTTATTGAGTTATAAGTGGAGTAACTAACACGACTTTCTTTTATATATATAGATTTTCAATTACTACCAGTCAGAAATATCTTAGTCTCTGTTTGGATGTATAAAAGGGTTTGGCATACAATTTTTCAAAGAAGTTTGCATGTCTGCGATGTCGGGTGACAAGACCACTAACACCCACTCAAATTGTGTAAATATGAGGAAGGTAATAAACTCTTGGCGAGTGGCGTGCTCGGATTTGCCTGGAGTTCGGTACGTGTCGCCCCCGCCCCCCTCAGGCGCAGCGCAGCCACGTCTCTTCGCGCTACTGCGCTACTTACATTGCCTTTTGCCTCGTTCACATATCAAAGTTTTAGTCGCAGATAGTGTTAGCGATCCTTTGAGACGTTTGTTATTTTAGTTTAGCAAGTTTCATGCAAAGTCTTTAAAATACCTTATAATTTTTAAAAGAGCCTGTACCACTGAGCCCTCTGGTTTTGAATCATTAACACGATTTTGTTGTCTATAAAGGTGAATTAAACCATAAATGGTCTTAAACCAGGTAGACTGATGTATGAACCAGTTTTATTTCGAGACTACAAAGTTAGATTGTGGCATCATCGATGAAAATGGCGTATATTAGTGCGGTGTCGTTTTTGACCCGCCGCAATATAGCACGTGAGGCCACGTATTAATATCTTTACTAAGCTGAGTGGATCACGGCGTCAGCGTGGCTTGGCCGAACGTAGCCTATGATGCATGGCGTGGCCTGACGGAGCTCGCTTAGTGAAATATTCACACGGAAAGTGAAACAGACACGGTCATCATTCACAGGTGAAGTCACTGTAACAAACATTCGCTAATTTATTTTTTGATGGTGAACAAATAATTTCACTTCTTAAATAATTTCATAGTAAACATAGGCAGACTCAGTTGAGTTATTCAGTTGAGTTATGTAGTATCAAAAATCACGTTGAAAATTTTTATTGACTTTCATAATATTATGTTAAACCTAAAAACTATGATGGAAGTAAATCGGTTATTGAACAAAAATGGCGGGATACGACGTGAATTCCAATAACCTATAAGTTTTTTTTTAAATTACGGCGCTTTGGTAGTGAAACGCGCGTGCATGACAATGTTCTTTTTTTTTTTTTCATAAAGATACCACGAATCGAGTAGTGAGAATGTGGCTGTTTGATGAGTAAGGAAGGGATCGCAAAGCAAAGGAGTTGCATAATGAAATCTAGTACAACATTATAATACTCATTTGGATGATATTATGGTTACTATGACACTGGTTGTTTTAATGTTGGCAATAAGCTAACTGTTTCACAAACTTTTATAGAGGATTTATAGCATGGGTGTAGATAAAATATTTTATAATTTAGTTAAGTAGTAACTTAATTACAATAAACTTAACCTTGTTAGCAAGTATATGCAAGAAGATTATAATAACATAAATACTTAGGCGGAACGATATTGACAAGTTGATTGATTTTAATGTATGATCTACTCACAAGTGAATTTTGGAGGAGATGCGATAGAGTAAAGAATGGCACCTTTTAACGGGTCACGTATGTAACATAACTTTGTTGCTAACGTTATTACGTCAGACGTGAAAACAGTAACTGAAAGACGTGACCGCAATAGCAATAATCAATTGGCTCGTGTTTTATTACTCACAATACACCTACCAGTATATTCTCGCGGAACAGTGATTTTTTTCTATTATATTGAAGGTCTGTGACATAGAGTTTCCTTCCACCTCCTTCTAACATTATTCTATGTGTATTCATCTATGTTCGTTTTGGTATACACTCGGCGTCACAAAATTCGCGCCTCTTAAAAAAATCTCCTTCAAATTAAATACTTTTAAACATCTTTATACAATGGGAAGAGTACTATGTTACACCGTTTTAAAGGCAATTTATTCAGCTTTCAAAAAAAGTAGAGGGTTTTTGTTTTTATTTACCAAGGCATAAAATAAAACGGGTTACCTAATTGTAACTAAAGAAAAAATATATATACGTAATATAAATACGTTTTATTGCAACATCAAACAATTACAATTACAGCAAAACAAAAATACAATACAATTCTTAAAAGTAACTTAAAACTTAGTGTTACTCCCGCCCCCAGGTTCCACAAGGTTCGTTTTGCCGTCTATTGACATGCCGTCCCAGATCATGCACGAGCCACCTCCGTATTCCACTGTCTCTTCTATACAGACTTGAACGAAACGTTTTGCCTCCTGTACACTCTTGTACGCCTATCGTTGCAGAAGAGACACCCTCGTCTCATCTGAGAAGAGCACACTCCTCCATTGCTCAAGTGTCCAATCTATATGGTCGCGGGCAAATTGCATCCGGTCTCTCCTATGCTGTGCAGTCAATTTTGGGCCCGTAGCAGCTCAGTGGGCAGCAATTTTCTTCACCCGTAACCTCCTCTTAAACGTGGAGATGCTTACAGTAGTTCTGCGTACTGATCGGAGCCGGTGTTGCACTTCAACAGCATTGGAGAACCGATTGCGTAAAGATGCCGACACAATGAAACGATCGTCTCTTTCAGATCTGCAGCGTTTTCTGCCAGATCCACGTCTTCGGATATAGTCTTCAGACTCTTAGAACCGTTGGAACACGCGGCGAACGGAAAAAGGGCTTAAATTCAGTTGCCGAGCAACATCAGATTGCCGCATCCCTGATTGCAGTAGAGCAAACACTTGAGCGGCTTTATCTGCAGTGGTATCCATTTCACAGGTTATTTTTCATGCTGGAGCTGTTCACGTGTGTTCACTTCAAAGTTCTTATGGCGAATGAACCATATTTGACCTTTATCAGGCGTTTTATGCCCTTTTAGGGTGGCGCAATTAGTGGCTCCTATAATGCGTATTTAGCAACAGCTCTTTTAACGACTCATGCTCTGAAGAATTGTGTTATTTATAAAATCTAACTAACAACAGTTAGAGCAATTTAAGGTAATTAAATATACTTTCAGTAGATACCAATATTAACTGGGGTTAATGTATCTATGTGAACTGGCTGGACATTCTTGAATGTTATGTTCGGAGAGGTGCGATTTTTGTGACGCCGAGTGTATTACCATCTCAGTCATGAATTTACAATGCAAATACTGGTACTAAACAAAATATCGTTACTATTCTATTACCGATAAAATAAGCTATACGAGTATACACAGGAGCAATATGCACAGATAATAACCGAATTTTAATATTTATGGTTACTCACCTTGCTTGGCACGCCTCGATGTAATCCTTGTCATAAGGAAGAAGGTCTACAAAGAGGAGCACAATAGCTGTTGGCATGCAGAGCGGAGCATGACGTAGGCGTTATTTTACCATCACTCAAGATGACAGTTGTATTTTTCGCGGCCAGCGGCCGACGCTCAGGCGCCGGCTCCGTGTCGTTTATCATCGCTTCGCGATCGTGTCCAAGCCTTAGTTATCTATGGATACGTAGATAAAATAGTCAAGAAGTCATTTGTATTAAAATTTAGAAATATATCTACCTACCTATGTAATAAAACTAGTATCTGCTTGGTAACTTGGTGCGTGTCAAAAGACAATCTATTATTCACCGTAGCTCACTCATTCGAGTGATGTTTCTAAAATCAGCGAAATGTTTCATGTTAAGATTTATTGTGGTGTCGGTCGTTGAGGTATATTGTGGATGGAAGTCGGAGGCGCTGGCGATGCATCCGGAGACGGCGTCAGCAGTACGTGCGGCCGTAGTGCGGCGCACTCGACTCGCTCCACGTTTATTATCGAGTGATTGCCTCCCTGCGTGATCCGACTTGCCAACTATCTTTTGAACCGATCTGAACGTTCTTTTCCTGAGATTAGCTGCTTTTATTTCTATTTTACAATCCTCGTGATTACTGCTCGATCGCTGGGTAATTTATCGAAGACTCGCAATATCGATCGTGTTTTTCAATTTATTCTATACCTACATATTGTATAGCTTAAGGTTATCCAGATAGGCATATATTTAGCCGTCATAACTTTGTCTTGTGAACAAACAACTAAAAGGTTTGTTTACGCTTCTTTCTGAAGATACAAAATTATGATAAACTGCTTAGAGCATAGTCGGTATCCTGCCGTACATGTTTGAGTACAACGCATACAGAGCTTGCCGACACTTTGACAGTTAGTAGAGGCAAGTCTGAAATATCGGCGTGCGCGGCTTAATCGCTCAGCGTGCGATATTGGCGTTACATC
Source organism: Eremobia ochroleuca (assembly GCA_949629135.1). Classification (NCBI taxonomy): domain Eukaryota; kingdom Metazoa; phylum Arthropoda; class Insecta; order Lepidoptera; family Noctuidae; genus Eremobia; species Eremobia ochroleuca. Next base: position 8,674,599 of record OX451393.1, read on the forward strand.
ATGTTGTCAGCGGAGAGAAAAATTGCCGCACTCCGTCCCCTCCGCGTCCCCCGCACCGCGCCGCGCCGAGCCGCGCGTTCCACACGCCTCGCTCGCCGATGTCGACAGCGCGTTTATATTACTTGGGGATTTATTGTAGTTTTACGAACGCACATTTATCTGTTTCCATAGGAAAAATAACATGTCACATATTATGCTACTTTAATTATTCATATAAATATCGATTAAGTAATTAGACTCTTGAGTCGAATTTTCTTCAGGACATTGTGACGCAGACATAGAGGACATTTTCTCTCAGAATGAGGCGGTTTTACAAGCCAATTAGGCAACTAATTATTACATACGTGAACGTTTACCTACTTACATGAGTGGTAAATATTCTACGAATGCGATATAATTTCCTATATTATTGAATAGAAGAGCAAGCTGAAGCGCACTTATGACCAACCATCCATTGTATGAAATTAATGGATCCATCTGGAGTGAGGTTAAATTCTTGTATTTCCTTACGCACGCGAGTAAGGCACCCAGTGCCTAAAAATACATATACCTAAAGTTACCAGCAATCTCCTGTTACGATCGAGTACACCTTCGGGACTGCAACTTTAAAAGCATCTTTTTGCAACAATTCAAAAGTTTTCCCTTCGTCCATCGCAGTCTGCACTATACAAAGAAAACCTTCATTCAAAATGTTATTTGCTGGTCTAGCAAATCTATGGGAAATATATTTCTTTATTCTGAATAGTACGTATATTGATATAATCAGACGCAAAAGCGTAAAATAACACATAAGGAAAAGCCTCAAACCAAGCTCTTCAAAACACATGGCTGAACCCTAGTTGGCAGTATTGGTGAAGAAAATTCAAATATGACATTTCTGGTTTGCGGTGACGCATGATATCGGCGTAAAATTTTACTGGCTTATTGGAAATATTCTGGCTCCGTTGACATACATACTTCTTTCTATATTCAAATCACCCGATTCGTAGCCACGTACTGCAATTATTTTAATAAGATTTTATTTGATTAACTTTGCTTTACGACTTTAGACGATTTTAATTAAATGTGTCTTCCAAAACAACGTTATCGTCAAACATATAACGCTAAAATAATTAAAGGCTCTCAAGATCCAAGACAATTACGTAGACCAAACTGGCTTTCAGGTTGGTTGTCACAGATTACTTTTAAGACCATTGTAAAATTGTGGCGGGCATGCGTTTGTGCTTCATTATTGAAAATTGGATGATGAAGAGCTGACAAGTCTACATTCTTTTTTACATGAAATCGTCGGACTCTTTTCGAAACCATAGGTGTCTAAGTTACAAATGGTACTAGATTATAGATAAAAAATAATAATAATATGTGCAAAAACTTAATCTTACTCAAACCTAATGCGCATAGACATCGGAGTCAGTACAATCGCAGTTTCCAATTACACAGTTCGTTACTTTCTGAAAGATAGAAGATGACAGGAAAATAGTACCTACACTAGGTTTTCGCATAGATGACTCAAATATAAATGAATAGGTATAAATGGTTCATTACATTTCATTACAATAACTTTCGGTATTTTAAGATTATCTTATCTACAACTGAACTAAGTATATCTTAACGAACACCGTACTGGTCTTGATTAAAGATCTGTCTAAAGACAGATTTATGTTTCCCATATAGCTATTATTGTAGTCTCGCGTTGTCTGAGTCTATTCAATAACAGGCGCACACCTGCTTGATTTATGAGCTGCGCAAATTCATTGTTATTCTCAACCAACGTTTGGCTCAGAACTATTATATTCAAAATTATTCTATCTGATGAAATAATTATAACCATACAAAAGATCACACAAGGAACTTCGTGGACAGTATATCACTGAACTCGATTCATAAGTTGCACAACACATGTGCTGTGCACCATTCTGTTCCTAGCTAGAGGGGTGTGGGTAATTGTACTAGTAGATTGTCGTGGTCGAGTGTTCGGCATGGTCCACGTGGCACAAGATTGCGGAGGCGGTGTTTGCTCTTTGGCGGAGCCCGCAACGGCCTTACGGTTCAGCGAGCCGTGCGGCGAGCGCGCGGCCTCTGGGGTCGCGTCTCCGGCCAAATTGAAATATCCCCGCTGCCACGATGTCCACCACTCGCATAGAGAACCATGCCAGTCGCTCGCCTGTGGCCACCCGCTTCACACATACATATCTTCAAAATGAACTGATGAAGCTCACATTAACATTATGTAGGTACTTCTTTATTGCCTCTAAGGATTACCTACCTACATCTTCAAACTCACGTTTTATGCGACATGGCAAAAAATCGAAATACTAAATGGCTAAGTGCTTTATTCGCTCTTGTGCCGCTCGGTAGTAATAATTTCATAATTCAAGTAGATAGGTAGACCCGAAATGGGTCGGGTCATATTTCGCTAAAAATTATATATTGGCATGGTTCTCGAACGATTCAATTTCCGTGCGCAGACAGCAACGGAATTTACGTGCGCAGATTTACATGCCAACGAAATTATTTGCAAATGGTACCTCGAGCGATTCATCTATATTTTATGATTCGTACCGAGCACACTAAGGTTTCTCTCTTCGAAATGAAATTATCACTTTATATTTCAAAAGAAAAGATATTTTTCGTGTAAAATATGGAAATATAAACAGATGTTTGGCGGATTGTTAAGAACAAGACTTTGAAATTGGACAAAGTTTATTTATAAGTAAGGATAACGACATATTTTGAATGTTTGTTATGTATTCCGTAATACAATTTAATTTCACAATGTCCTGAATCTGGTGTGTATTTCCCAACATGCATGAAATTATCGGTGGTATGTTTCTCGTTTAAGCGTATTTGTTTATGTATATTACTGTGCTTTTCGTTTATATCTAGCCAATTCTCTATATTTGTGTCTGTGACCCGTGTGAAAAAGAGAAAATAAATAAGTGAAGTAAGTGACGCGTGCACACATTGTTTAAATCGATAACCTTTGTAGAGGTGGTTCCTTACGAAGCCCCTTTGCAGGTAATCCTGCCCACTTGGAGTTATTGCCGCCGAGGGAAGGAAAGATTACCTCGGCGGGAGATAAGGAGGTCGACGGGGCTTCGAGTGCGATTGTCCCCAAGTCAGGCGTCGAATTGTGTCAAGTGAAGCGGCAAATTAAACGGCCAGGCCTTCTGCGCGCCCTGCTCACTAATCGTCACATAAACTGCTGCCGCCCGAACGTTTAATTACGCAAAACGCTTTCTTCTACATGTTCTTTAACAACCGTACCTAGCCGCTAACTTAAACCTTTTGTATCACTTTTATCATTGGCCAGTGCCATACTACAGCGGCCATGATAATTAACGGTAATTGTTGCCGTATAAACATAAATGTTATTACTAATAACAATACTCGTAATACATCTTTAAAAATATTAAAACAGTACAAAGAATAAACTAACACAATCCGCTGCAAAATATAACCGTGCCTACCCGAATAGGATAAGTCATGAAGATATTGCCCGTATGTAAGGCTACATTTTTGACTGACAGATAAGATTTCAGCTGTCGGTAGTCATACGGCATCCGACCTACTTTCTAATAAAACGAAATACATGTTCATGCTACGCATTCGTAATAAAATAATAATAATGATACTTAACATCAACCACAGTCCCAAGACGCCGACAGTAAAAAACAGTGTACAATACGACAATATGTCAGCCAGTAAACAAAATCCCTTACATCAAAAAGGTTTATTGTTGTGAAAACCAGATCCTATAACCTAATTGTATTTTATCATATTGCGAACAATACGTGAACACCCAAATTAATTATTATTTTATAATATTTAAGTCGGTTTTAGGCTCCAATCAATATGTAGTTAAAATCTAAGTGAATAATAATATTTTCAATTAAATTTCGCTAATTAGATAATAACACTTTGTAAGCTTAAACAAATTTGTTACAAATGGCTACGCGTAAACCTTTTAGCACTTGTGTAGCATTAAATAATGGTTTTGGAATATTCTGCATTTCGGCAAAAACTAACTACCATGTTCTTTATATATATGTATATTATACAGGATCATAGCAAAAACGCGTCATGTTTAATTTGATAACTTTATTTAACGTAAAAAAGACTACGGTAACTATGTACACATACACTGTCTCAAAGACATTAGGTTTCTATATTAATTAAATAGACATAGTAAATGATAGCGACAATGCGAATCGGTGGCAGGAAGCAAATTGTGAGTGACGCTAATGATAGGGCGCTCAGCAGTCGTAGTACCACGTAGCGTCTTTCCAATTACGCTACGGCGGCGTAGCGGGGCCGGAGTCACGCTGCGCTCCATTCGTTACCGGGACGTGCCACCAACATCTGGACCATCCGTGTTATAACTCCGATAACTTGTTGCTACACAAAATTGGTTTTAGTTTTTCTCAGTATATTGTAAGTTGTGTGGGTGTACCTTATTTATTAAATGAAAACGGTTAAACGATACTGCTATGATTCTCTGGAGCTGCTACTAGTTAAGATAGAAAAGTCAGTTACGTTTCACTTAAGAAATATTATATAGTATACTTATAACATGTAAATCCGCTAATTAGATATTGTTTTGTTATAAAACCTTGGCTACCTGTGAACTAAACCAAACCGTTTGCTAAGGGTGGACAGTTAAGAAACTCGACAAAATTAGTTGATTGGGATAGTTTTTGAAGGGCCTCTTTTCGCAGTGGAAGTTTACGGAATTAGACTTTTAACGTTTTATACAACGTGTAACGTTAAATGCGCAAAACCTCAGACACCCCAACTGATTTTTAATTCAGTTGACCTATTTCAGATGAAAATAAGTCATCAAAAATATTGTAAAGGTTTTATGTGCTGTTTTAGTTTTACTGGCCATTCTGATCGTTTCTTGCGTCTGCGACGACGCTTTACCGAGGGAGGAGTCGTCACCGGGCCGCTGCGCCGCGCTGACATTGGCTTGTTTGACCTATTAATAAATAGACACGGCAACGTTTTTAATGAAGATTTTTTTTAAAATATGACCTATATTAAAACGTGGTTCAATTAATTCTACTCGTTATTCTGATCAAACTATTTTCAGGTTTTGCGCATTTAACGTTACACGTTGTATAAGGTGATTGGTAATTAAAAAAAAATCAGCTGTTCCCTACATTTATGTTCGTACGAGTCGTCAAAATGTTGGGAACAGTTGGTTTTTTTTTCGCGATTTCGGATTTGGTCCGATAGTAAAAGTTGTTTGTTGTCATGAGTAGAATCATGTGTTTAAGTATCGGTCACTAATTACCAATCACCCTATATACCTGTCTCGCTAAAATTATGTCATGCAAAACCATTTCAAATATTAAAGTAATCTCGGATTTCTAAATGGTAGTCTCGTGCGGGTACTAAATTTTTAAACTTATATAAAAATGTTCTTGCTCTGTTTATAAAGTTCATACAAATATTATCGTTTGAAGGCTTGAAATTGTTGCGACGTGATACATACATAATGCCAAAAGTTTGTTGGTCACAGAATAAAGTAGAGTATTCCGACAAAACACTCCACGTGGAATACTGTGATAAGGCGAAACTTTGTCTTGCTAACAAATTACACTTTGAATTTCAGTTGATAGAGAAACTTGTTCAAATGAAATGATTTGAACGATCGCCACGTATCTGTAGTATTTACTCGCTTCTTATACATTGTTTGTGGCATTCATATTGTTGTTGGGTGTGTGAGTAATTATTATTACCCCTTGAATGTCCGTCAGACATTCAAGGGGCAGACAGAGAATAAAGCCGATGTCAGACGCTTCACTCAGGTGAACGTTTGACTCGAGTGAAGGTTCATATTTGTTTAATTCCATGTTCACACGACACCGATAAAATTATAAAGGAATGAACGTTCATCTGCTTCTTGCATTTAATTTTTCGATCATTTGGCAAGCGAGTGAAAGGTTCGAAACCCCAAATCGTTGGATCGATTTACTCATGAATTAATTCTTCTTTTTTCAATAGTTTTAGTTCGAGTGAATGCCGAATGAAAGGCGAAAAAGAGCAAAAAGTGAACATATCGGTTTAAGTTATTCAGGTTCCGGCTTATGTTATTTCATCAACATAACATAAGTCAGTGGAGCCAAAGTAAAGTGAGTGAGAGTGAGTGACTAAGTGGAGAAATACTGTGAATTTTTTTAAAAGGTGCAATAATGTAATAGGTTTATGTTTAAATCATAGGTTCACTGAAAGACATGCACAGTAATGAACAGTTTAAAAAGGAAAAATATAAATAAATATAAGTAATATAATATATGTCTGGTAAACCTGTCTGTTTTTGGATTGTCCGACTAGAATCAGAGTCAAACGGAGCTTTTATCATGCGACGACGGCGTGGGTCAAACTTAGAACAATCGTAAAAAAAAATGTAAATCTTGTTTCCATCACAACTTATACTGACATTTACGACATTGGACATTTTAAAGTACTAAACTTGACTCGCTGCTCTAAGATTCGTCTTAAAATAGTCACAAAATAAAACTGAAATCCTATTCGAGTAAACATAAACTATGAGATTTCTCCAATCGACACACCACCCTTGAAAAAGATTATGGATCTGACACATGATTACTTTGTCAAATTCTGCACGAAATTCTATGCGTCAGGTCATGGCGCACCTTTGATCTGTATCTGTACTGCGGTGGGCATCTCTTATCAGAGTATCAGACTACCGCATCGTGTCTCCTTGCTTAAACCTTCTGTTACTTAGTAATAATTAAAAGTATTAAACGTTTCTACATAAGTAATATGTGTTATTTTGTTAACTTACTAGCGGCCCGCCCCAGCTTCGCACGGGTTCAATGTTTTTTATCGAATTTCTGAAATTTTCTTTAATAAAAACCTTGTCCGGGCAATACCGAACACAACAAAAAAAGAATTATCCAATTTGGTGCAGTCATTCGGAAGTTATGCGCGTACAGACATTTCGCGACTTTGTTTTATACAATACTATGTCTATTTATGACAGCGATGTCCTTTTGTTTTTGTATTTATTTGTATCGTTAGTTAGTTAGTAATTTAATTTAGTACCTAGAGTAAATAGTTTAGCAACTGTGTTTAAATAAAACACATTTTATTAACCGTTATTCGTAGCATTCCGTTTTCAGTATGGAGATTCACGTCATTTATCGTTAGTCAATATACTAACAGCTTGTTGAATGTTGCATTCATCTACTCACATAATAACCGCGGTGCTCCATTATGATATTGCCCTCTGAGTGAATTCGGTTTCATATCTTCCTACATAAAAGTGGCTTTTTGAGCTTTACGAACCGCGAACATCATTCAACGCAACTCCTACTTAATTTTCCCTCAATATCCAATCATATTTATGCAAAGTAACCATATTGTATTTGTTTTATTCGAAAAACGTTGATATAATTGTTTCGGGAATGAAAATATTTACATACCTGTCTACCTACATAATTATGTACCTATTCTCTGTGTCGCTCTTTTTTATTAATGTTTATTTTACCAGCAAGTATTTCGTGGCTCAAGAAACTAACTCGAACTGAAAAAAAAAAATTAAGAAAATACTTTGGCCGCGTGCAAAATCGATTCCAATACCTACGTAGATTCTTCAGACGTGCAGCTTTTGTAGTTTAATTATGCTTTAGATTTTTTGAAACACTTGATCGCTCTACTGATCGTCGTAGGTACTTTACTTCATATTTACCTACCTTTAACACAGCCAGTACCATAGAGCATTATAGCCGTAGCCATTTAAGTTGTCAATCAGGTACATAATTGACGGTGTGGCACTTACCGCGCCGCAGCGTTTTCGCGCCCCATCCAGTCGGGGCTCGCTGACACAGCCGCCGCACTTGACGCGCCGCACGTGCCGATCACCGCCACTCTTCGCGATACTATCGCACACGCGCCGCTGATCATATACCACTACTTACATACACTATTCGCACTAGGTATCCATGACCTTAGAGAATATAAGGCATTACAATCTGTCGTTGTATCCGCCAAAAGAGATACTAGTGTCATATCATAAGACAACAAATTCACATAAAAGTATACTCAAAGAACCGTAAATACACAATTTCACGCAAATAATAATTTACGCTTGGTGAACTCCGGATGGTATGGAGAGTGTCATTCCAATGTATACCCCCGTTACGGAATCCCCATACTAAAATTAATCAAATTAAGAAAGTTTGTTGCAACAAAACAACACATCGACCCTTATTTAGCGAAGGTAATTTCGCTGGCGGTCCGTTAACTGACGCGTCGCGACAATTATCATATAACATAATCCTGGGGCGTCGCGAGGTGTGCTCTCTTGGGACGCGTGATTTGGAGGTACCGGTCGTCCGGGCATCCGAGCGTCCGGGCGCGGCGGGCCGGACCCGACGCCTGCTGAACATCGCTCGTTGACACGCCGCCGCGCTGCCTCGTCACTGTCTGTCTCCGGAAAACTCGTATTAATGTAAATTAGAGTAACCTGTCCTTGCTCTCCCTCGTCAGCAGAGGCCACCCTCGTCATTATATTTTTACTAACTTATTTTTATAAAGAGCAGCACGATTCTTTCCAATTACATTTTCTCGGGTTTTTTTATGATTTGTAAGATTATCTTGGCAGTTTTCTTTTGTGCTTTTCTAATGTGGACATTTTACGGATGTTTAAATACCTGAAGAGAAAAACGAAGTTATTTGCCTTTCCTCGATCATAATGCAGACTATAAATAATCACTGTAAATATATGTTTTAGATTTTATACTTTTAGTTATTTGGCATGAGAACTATATCATGAACATGTCAACCTGGTTGGTTAGAAGTATTAATGTAAACCTGCCGTTGCTGTGGAACTCTTAAGTTCGTCACATGAGCAATTTCATTATTTGTGTGATAAATATTTTAATGAAAAAATATAGAATAAATAATAATTATTTATAAATTGTTCCTATTTCGTTTTTTTTATTTAATATCATTCTTTTTATTTTCAGGTAAGCGAATTATAAACGGTGAGTCTATTGCAAATATTCACGGCCACCTTATTCATAAACATCTTGGATTGGTGAAATCCGGTGGTCTCCTGCCCGCTGAGCAAGGAAAGGTATGAATGGGGCCTTAGGATAATGGGCATTTGTACTATTTTTTAAAAATATATATTTATTTTTGGTATTGTTGATCAGTATTTATAATATTAGTTAATAGTACCAAATACACTTGGACATTTGTATATATGTATATCTCAAAGCTCAATTTAAAATCGGCATTATTTTCTGTCAGAAATTTCTGCAGATACCTCGGCGTGCTCGCTTGAAACTCTGGAGAACGGAGACATTTGATTTTAAGCCTCGCGGACTATAAGTGTTATTTCTTCGAGAGAAGTATTATTCTGCGACAGGAGCGCAGCTCCGCCGTCTCGAATGCTCCATTTAGTTCCAAAGTTTTTCTCGTTTATCACCGTTGGGCTCTCAGAGGCGGAGATTTTTCCTTTAGATTTGTTGTCACGCCAGACCTTTTTAATGTACCTTTCTTATCGTAGCTCGATTAAGAAGGAACTTATTTTAGATCTAACTCTTCTTGGCTGCTTTATTACTTCCTTGTAATTAACAACAAGGAGGGAAAAAAGAAATGAAACCTATAAAGTAAGGTAAGGTAAAAAACGGAAAAGTATAAGCCGTCTCTCTCAAATCTATACAAATATTTGTGTAGATTTGGGAACCTTCATTTACATTGGCGCACCCGGTCAATCCCGGGCAGAAATACCTTTTATAATTTTAGCTATATTTGATGTGGGTATTCACTACTTATTCCACGTGTTACTAAATCTGTGACTAAGTCTTAATTGGACTAGGACTTGCAATAAACTAGGACTTGTTTATTGGTTCGGCTTTTTGGAGGTTTATTTAGTTTTATTGCATGTAGATACGCCTTTATGATTACATGAGAACATGTTAATGGGGATAGAATTTAATGGTCTGCTCATGCCATTGGAATGAAAATGTTATATTTTTTAAGAGAGAGCCACCTCCTGTACCTGTACAAGACGATTTAAAATGCTATCTGCAAAAGAGAAACGTACAAACGTAAGTAAACTTAATACGTCTGTTTGGTAAGGTTGGTGAAGCGAGCGGTTCGTTAATTAAGCGACTGAAACGCGGCCATAATAAAAAGAGGGCAGATTAAGCTCGGCTCGGCTCAAGTGTGGCCGAACAGGTGCGAGAGGCGGTAAACTACAGGCACATTCTCCCAACTCCACCGCGTGCTGCGCTTAGATAAAAGGATTAGCAGACTTTCTACTCCCCTCTACAAAGTACTCACAATTACATTACGTCTACCACTCAGCAAATTCGTGCGTATTTTACAGTATCGAATATCAAAACAAAATATTTCATGCCAATATTCCCGTTCCCCAGCGCATATAACCTAACAGTATGTAAAGTAGCAAAATGTTTTTCATAATTTTACGAAAAGATGATGTTTGTTTTTGTATGATTATGTACCCTGGAACGGAGTGAAGGTGAGATTGTGTCCCGTGACGGTTCAGCGCCGCGCCATAATGACTCGACGCGAGCCGTCGACGTCGGCCCTCGCTCAGAGATTGGAAAATGCCTCCACAACTTTTCTACTTATACAAAAAGTTAACGTGAAAACTTTGTTAATGTTTCGATGGCTTAAGGGCTATTTTTATTGTTAGGAACAGAGTTTGTCACATAAATTTTATGGTGCTTAGTATTTTTAAACCTTTTTCATTGCTACATTAAAAATATCATCTAATAGACCATAGAAAGACCATAGAAACTATCATCAAAAACAATGTTTAGTTGTAGGTAATTAAAAACTTATTTTTTGTAAGAAATGCCTAAACACCGCGTTGGTTAGTTACGTAAGTACTTTTGCAGTATGGATGACTTTATTCAAATAATAAACATTATCTTCCGATATAGGAATGAGATCCAAACAGTATTTTAGAACCATCGAGTCTCTTCTCTCAGTTGGTGGCGTAAAATTTGCATAAAAATGTAGTTAAAATGATTTGTGTTGTAGAAAATGTCTGACTTTCGGGCAAATGGTGCTGTAAAAATGTTGGTAGATCGGGATAGGCAGGCTCGCGTAAACAGTTCGGTAAATCACGAGAATTGCGCGCCGCAGCTCGACTTGGACAATATTTGTGCCAATAAAATCCTCCCTAACAAAGCTGTTGTTGTCAACGAAAAGCCGCCTGACCTGTTTTTAGTCTGTCATGGATTTCGTTGTCATCGTTTCCGAAGCTTAGTATAGATGTTGAGTGTTTTTAGATCCACGTAATTACGACACCCCCAGTCCTGCGATGATGAACAAAATAGAAGCTCAGTTTAACACGCTTAATTTTTAAGGTTTCGTAACTAGAAAAGGTATCGAAGATCCCATAACCAAACAAGTCTGTTTGTATATCTGTCCTACCTTCACAAGGGTCTATTACAGTACCTATCGGTAAGAGGTAGCTGACATTTTCAGTGTGTGTTGTGGTGAAAATGAATAAAACATCAGCAATTCAGTGTCGAGTTTATAAAGATCCTTCATTTAGGTTCTCCTAAATGAAGGATCTTTATAAACTCGTTTATGTGCATATACATGAACTAACCTTCTGGTTAGTTCATATATATGCACATACTGGACGTCTTCTTGACTTCTCAATAACTTGAAAACTATCACCGGCAGCTTTCGCGGACGGGTAACTAATAAAGCAAGTTGGAGAGGAAAAGTAAACTAATATCGGGTTGTTCTGGCGACGGCGACGAGCGCTGGCCGGTGCTGAAGCCCGACCGAGACGTCATCTTCGCTATAGATTTATTACTTTTAATATGTGCACTCCATTTACGAATGTCAACTACTAAGTATATTGTACCCCATATTGGAGGAAATAAGAAGTTTCTTAGATTTATATTTTCACAACCTTGCAATATGTCTTGGTGCTAATATCCTACTTCCTTCTTTAAATAAATTATCTTCAAATGAACTGATGATCCCGCAAACCGTAATGAATTGCCATAAATAAGAAACGCAACTGTAATCATTAGCACTGTTCCCATCTTTCTCAGTTCAAAAGTCGTTTTGAAGTTTCTTAAAATTGGCGAAAAAGTTTCGGTACAAATTAAGAGCAAATTTTACTCCGTCCGTTTAGCCATCAGTAATTTCAAAGTTCTAATGAATTTTCTTCTCTGACATTGAAAAATGAATTTCTCCCCTTATTTCAGCTGCCTTGGGACATCTGTAATCACCGATCGGGAGCAAACTCACCCATATGATTTTAATATGTACAGACGCCAGCACATCAAGCTACCCGAAACTGGCAGATTTTTCCAATTAACTTTGATCTTAATGCTTTGGCAATAAAGTTGAAAATCTATTGAAGAAATTTGACAGATTTTAGTAGCTTGATGTCCTGGCGTCTGTACATAAATAAAAATGTTATGATTTTAAATTCAGCTAGTCGACGATGCAAGTGTGTTTTAATCAATAATTCACAGAGTAGTAGCATATTTGTTCGATTTGAAATAGAAATAAATTCAGCTGTCTAAGCTTAGGCATAGTAAGGCAAAAGGCGAGGTCCGCCCGATCCCCGCGCCTCTCATTACCCCCTAACGGTGCCCCATTAAGCGCACGGGCCGAAGTGCCCCGGACCGTAGTTAATCCACGTCCTCATTCACTGTTATTTCGAAGGTCTGATCTAATCTAAACAGGGCTTAGGATCCTACAATGCCAGTATTTCGCGCGACTCATCCCTTTTATGTATTTGACTATCCTCATACCGGTCCCGCCGCCGGTCGGTTGACGTTTGCCTTTGCTATAAAAGGAAATAACACTTCCGAAACTTCCGATGTGATTTCGCGTTAATGCCTTTGTATGAAAATTAATTTACTTGTAGGCGTTTGGGACGCAACAGTCACAAATTGTTTATTAAACAAAAATAAAGCGCGTTATTACAACATCGGCGTCTTAAAACATACTATACTAAAAACATACTGAAGAAAAATACTATAAATGTCCATGAAATGTAGTGATAATGCTGACGCGAGTGGAGGCTAAGGCAGAAGTGGAAGGGTCAATTTGGAAGCTATTATACGGCGGCGGTTAGAGGCCTACTTCCGGCGGCTGCACTAAGCTGGCGTGTTCAAATCCCCCCGCTCAATTTCGGCCTTTCTGCAACACTATTCAGCCTTCCCCTATTTGGTGTAAGTACATTTTCAAGATGAACTGGTTCTCCGTTATTTTATTTTAGTACACAAATATAACTAACGAACTCGTAATTATTTTTCCGTCAGTCTTTAAAAACCGGAACGAGACTCAGTTTTGATGAACCAGCTTAATAAATTGCTTTAGAGGTGGAAATGTTTTAACTGTACCGCACCCGTAAGCCGATTTCGGATTACCTCTTCATTTTTTACGATCCTCGGAGAAAATTTACGAATTTAGATTGAGTATTTATGGATTCCATATCCGATATTCATTTATAGCGGGGTCGGATCCGCGCCCGACCCCTATGCGAGCGTTTCTGAAAGTTCAAATGACTCCTTGATTCACCGATTTCAATTTTCGGATATTTGTGTACACTGTGTTCAGAACACGTTAGGAGTCGTAGTAAAGTAAGAAATTACTAAACGTTTCTTTGTGTATCTGAAGATGGGTAGGTACCTACTATTAAAAAAAGCGCATTGATTATTTCATGATTTTTCGTAATGCTATGTAAGTATATGTCGCAGCCAACTGGTTAAATTAGCCGTTTAGTTAACCGCCTGGCCTTTGGAAGTAGTGCTCGCCTCGCACGCGGTTGATCACAGTTCCAACCTAACCTAACCCATTTGGTCGGGGTGCCCTGGCTTAGTTACTGCGACCAATTCGGCTCGCGCGTGATTGGTTACAGTTCCAACCTAAACTATAATTGAATATCATTCAGGCCGTTAGTTGAACGGCCGCCGTTTAGTTCAAAAGCTAGGTGGTTAACTAAACGGCTAATTAAACAAGTTGGTTGCGACATATGCATTTTATATAGGAACCGATAGTTTGTTCGTTTGAGAAGCAGAGATTTTTAAAAACTAAAATCGATTTTTCTAAAAGAAGAATGGCAGATTTGGCGTTGCTGAATTTCAGAATCAGTTACAGGGCCTTACTTTGAATGTAGTACCTATGCAGTATTTTTTTATTTTATTAAACAACACAAAGAAAAAATCCATTATTGGAACTATTAATTTCCGCCATCTTTGTAGATCATATACTTTTTAATATACTCTTTAGTTTACTGTCATGGGTTCGGTATAAACGGAGCCACGTGCTCTTTAAACGACGTTTTTCTAGTGCAACCCAATAATAATATATAAATAAAAAAATATGCTGTTTTTGATTACCTTTCGTCTTAATTTAACCGAGATCTATCTTTTGAGAGTATTTGTAAGAATGTACGCGAAGTGCGACACCCACATTACATGGTAGTCCTGCCATTCTTCTTTTCGTAAAACTCTCGCCCGCGTCTCCACTGAAACGCCTAACACCTGTCTTATGATTTTATTTTTAAACTCGTTTTTGGATAAGTAGTTATGTAGCATTTACAGAGAGATTACGTTTTATAATATGCAAGCAAAATATTTTTTAGTAAAAACCTTATTTTCTAGGCATTTATTTAATGCTCTTTATCCGTATGTTTATCCCATTTAAATGACCGTTCTGCCGCCAAATAATTTAATAAATGACCATTTATTAAATTATTTATGAAAATATCCTATTAGTTGCAATAGGACATAACATTTATGAAAATATCCTATTAGTTGCAATAGCCGCTGGACGATGCACCGCCCGTGTTTCGCTAGTGGAAAAGCGGTGTAGTACATTGTAGCGGGCCAGCAAACGAGGAGTTATGACGTCGGCGGAGGATTACGTGAGTGGATGTCGTAATAAAGCTTGCGATGAAGCCGTTACCCGAAGATAAACGTAAATATCTCCGGCCGTCGGTGTCGGCAACTCGGCAGTATTCGCCCCCAGTCTGTCCGTGTGCTCTGCCCGTTTCTCACATTTGTGTTTGTCTTCTCCCTTCATAATTACGCTACTGATAACATCTACAGCTATTGTGTACACAGCGTTGGTGGAAATAATTTTCACAAAAATAAAACGACATGATACCCGTAAAAATGATACAATTTGTTTTGCTATTCCTAAACAGTGTTTCAGTAGATACGTAAGCATCACAATGATAACATCACTTTTAGGAATCTAGGCCGCCGAACAGGGCGACTGTGTTGTAGGAGCCTTTGTGCTCTATAACGTATGTATTCTCGCGCCTGCTCTTATCTCCTAAATTAATTACATAAATCTTATTTGTACTCGTCTTAAGCTTATATGACATGCCGCTATAATTCAACCGGAATGGAGGTTTACACTGCTAATGAAGGACGGTTACTATGCGATACGTCCGAGATGAATCCGCTTATATTTACAAAAACTGTATGCATTCACGGCTCCGTACCTAATTCTTAAGACCTGGACATAAACATACTTATTTATGTAAATATCAACATTCTAAATGCGATTCAGTAGATTCAAATTAGATATTTTTGCTGGGACATAAAGCCAGTCGCTACGATGTCAGGATTCATCGTTGCCCGTAAGGTTGGAGAGGCGTCGGTCATGATTTCCCAGGGCGTTCGCTGTCGGGCGTACAGTCGGCAACGCAGAGACCCACTGCAGTTGCAACCCCAGGTTACTTGGAGGCGCTGCCTTATTGCAATCACGTCAACCACTGCCTTCGTGCGATACACGACGATAAAGGGAGCTGTAGACGGTAGCTCTTTCAATATTTGCCTTTAACATTTCAGTTAAAGGTAGTTTAATAACTTATCCAAGGCAATTTTATGGCTCGTGCGCTCTTCTGTAGGTACATTGTTTATTCAGACATCTGAAAGGTGCCACTTTATAAAAAAAAACCGGTCAAGTGCGAGCCGGACTCGCGCAGGGTTCCGTACAAATTTGTAGGTATGTAACTACAAATTTACGGTTTTCGATTTTTTTCCTTTACTTGTGCTACATGACATTGCTTCTAGGTTAACGGGAAGTACCCTACAGGTTTTGATTCTCTTGCGAGTGTCAAAATATGTGGCATAAACGGAATATAAACGCCCGTATCTTTTGATTGCGTTGACTTAGAAGTTTCACTGCTTCAAGGGATTGTATTTGATATCAATTTCAGGGTCTTGACAGACGGACAGACAGACGGACAACGAAGTGATCTTATAAGGGTTCCGTTTTTCCTTTTGAGGTACGGAACCCTAAAAAGGGTGACAATAATAATAATAATTGTATACACTCAACAAGAACAAAGTATCGCTGTGATTATGCTACCTCGCAATTTAAAGCTGTCATGTGAATTTTGGATTACTTGCAAATTGGTGTGGAATGACAACTTGCTGCAAAACTCAGCAGAAATTAGTTTAATAAAAACCCGACCAAGAGCGAATTGTGCTCGCAAAATTGGGGTTTTGAACCAAACTACACTGAGCAGTATATAAAACAGTTGTTGGTCTCTCCTCTCGGCATTACTGTTTTGTACGTAATTAATAAACGTGCGCTAGCTCCTACACTATGCGTCTAAATTATGTCATTTATACCGGAAAAATGATATCTGCTCTATGTGTGATTGGAGCTCATGGTTCAGCTAACTACTATATTTTTATTTGAACTGGATAAATCCTACATAGGTCAAAAAACTTGTGTGAAACGCAGCTTTGCGGTAGGAATAAACTGGTAGAAATCGTCACGTCATCAACATCATCTGCCTAGCCTTTTCCTAACTATGTTGGGGTCGGCTTCCAGTCTAACCGGATGCAGCTGAATACCAGTATTTTATATGGAGCGACTGCCTATCTGACCTCCACAACTCAGTTACTGGGTAATACGATACCCCTTGGTAAGACTGGTTGTCAGACTTTCGGGCTACTGACTACCCGTAACGACTGTCAAAGACCCACAAATAACAGCCGGGACCAACGGCTTAACGTGCTTTACGAAGCACGGAGGGGTCTCGGTATGCAAAGATGGTCACCCATCCACAGACCAACCGCGGCAAGCGTAGCTTAACCTGTGCGACAGTTATTACGCGGTTTTTAAATGCTTTTACCTAACGAAAAGCATTTTAAGCCTCTATGCGACAATTTTCAAGGTTTTCGAGAGTGCTTAAACCGATAGTGAGGTCAAAATGAAAAGCCGTAATGTTGCTTGCCAAAATTTTCATGGGTATCGTTTTCGTGGTTTTCGATGGCGCTAAAGCCCATAATGAGGCCAACATGAACATCAAAGATGGTGGCTGCGAAAATTCGGTTTGCGTCATGTTTTCATGGTTTTCGAGGGTGCTAAAGCTGATAGTGAGGTTTTTATCAAAATAAAAATATAAGATAGCGGCTGCGAAAATTGTAAAAGTTTTCGTCATGGGTGACGTAAGAAGGTTCATGCTGTTCGAGGGTGCTGAAGCCAAAAGCGAGGTTAGTATGAAAATCCAAGATGGAGACAACTTGATACTACGAGTATATGGCTCTATATTAAAAACTCGTATTAAGTTTACTCTTTCTTTCTCTGTTTCTATTAAATACGAGTGTGTGTGCGTGCGAATATTGCGTAAGGAACTTCGTTCCTGACGGGGGTCCCCCGACCGCACGATTTTTTTTTTTTCGTGAACTGTGTCTAAGTAATAAAAGCCGCACAGGTCGATCGATCAGGTAAAGCTACGCTTATCAAAGTTGGTCCGTGGATGGATGGCCATCTTTACATATCAAGACCCCTCCGTGCCTCGGAAAGCACGTTAAGCCGTTGATCCCGGCTGTCATTCGTGGATCTTTGACAGTCGTTACGGGTTGTCAGTAGCCCGAAAGTCTGACAACCAGTCTTTACCAAGGGGTATCGTATTACCCAGTGGCAGGGTTGTGGAGGTCAGATAGCTAGTAAAACATAGTTGGCAAAAGGCGAGGCAGATGCTGGCTCAATACGTAGTAGCCCTAATAAAATCAACATTTTGGATTTAAAAACCTAAGACATACGTGCATCTTAAGGCCACTGAACTTGACTGAAACAAAATAATAAAATATTACAACCCTTAAAAAAGGTTCTTTGAAATCTAATTGAATCCCAAAATAACTAAAACATACATTTTTTTTTTAATTCTTGACTGGCGATCTGTGTTCGCGTCATTGAGAATTAACATTATGCCAAAATTCAAATACTTAACTAAGAGCTTATTTTTCCAATGCCAGTTAATTTTATCCGAGGAATAATTTTTGACAATTCTTCCACACAAAAACTATCAGACGTCAATTTTATTCCACGAATAAAAAGTATCTGCTGATTGAAAAATCAGCCCTAAGTTGCACATATCTCGAGAAAAAGCTCTGTAACAGACAGACATAAAAGTGATCTTATAAAGGTCCCGTTTTCCCTTTCAGGTCGGAACCCTATAAAAAACACTATAAGTTCTGTAAGAATATTGTAAACAAACGGTCACGGATACCCGATTTTAGTCTCTCAAAAGCGATTTTATTTAATACTACACACATCAAAAGTGTCTAGGGATCAAGTACGTTTTAGAGTATCTCCGCAATTGAGGATTATTATTTTAACTTTTTTGGATCGTTATTGATTATTATGAGTTAGTTTCACTATTTGAATAAAGAATTTTCTTTAAATTTTGATTAAAAATAGAAAATCAACTGTCAATCAAGATTCCTATAAAAGTATGTAATAGCATTTCTACAAAACCATTACAATTTCTGCATCGGAACTGAATAAAATTTCATCGATATGGAGCGACGCATCATGAAAGCCGTCAGAATGTTGCAAGCTGGTTCCAGGCAATGTATTGTGGCTATCGCTCTTGCATTACACAGAGCGTCATAAGCCGCCTGTGGACACGCTATTCTATCACGGGCAGCGTGGCCGAGTGACATGGAAGACGATCCTGCATCACCACTCGCAGACAGGACCGGTACGTCTAAAATACTGCTCGAAGGAATCCTACCATGACCGCCATGATGTTGGCCACGAGGCGCCACAGCTATTCACTCTTGCTGATACGCGACCAGACCATCCGAAATCGTCTACGTGAAGTGGGTCTGCGTTCCCGAAGGCCGCTGAGAGTTCCACCTCTAGCACCCCGCAATCATAGGACCCGTTTACAATGGGCTCGCGGACACAGAAATTGGGAAGAAGAATACTGGCGTTGTTTGCTATTCCTATGAATCTCGTTTCGAAATGAGGCCGGATACAAGACGTAGGTACTCGAGTTTTGAGGATCTCTGGACGTCAAGAACGTTTGAAATGTCAGGAAGTTCATTCATATGGAACAATAATGGTTTGGGCCGGTATTTGGATCGGTGGAAGAACCGATCTCATTTGGGTCAGGGGCAACCTCAATGTTCAGATTTATGCGGAGAGGATTGTTTCAGACGTGATCATCCCTTTGCCAAGCGGGTTGGGTGATTCGTTTCGACTAATGCTCGACAATGCACGTCCACACACAGCTAGAGTCGTAACACGCACTCCTGTCGATGCTCGCATCAACGTTCTGCCGTGACCAACTCAATCGCCAGACCTCAACCCAATTGACTACGCATGGGATATGCTGCAAAGAGCTCTGCCGAATATGGATGCCGTGCATACCGCACAACAACTTTTTGACTTGAAGAAAGAACTTGGGCGGTCATTCTCCGAATTGATTTTGATGAACTGATTTCAAGCATGCATTGTTAACTTAAACATAGGAATTAAAGTAAGAAGCCAATCTGGAAGACTAGATTAAGTAAATATTCATTGGACAATGTTTTATAGTTAAAAATGTACTTGATCCCTTTTCATTTTTGTAGTTTATGCCCGCAGGTTCGTTCGGGTGTAAAAAATGTGTTGTGTTGCGGATTACGGGTGCGATTTAAGTAAGGTACTCATCGCGAGCGTTTTAGAAACATTCGTTGCGCGAGCTTTTGTTACGCGACGAGCATTCATTCGCAAAATGAACAGATTGGTGATTACGTGAATCGAAACACGAAAAGCAAATTCTAATAGCAGTGCTCGCGAACGAATGTTTGTTTAGCGAATGAATGAATGTTCGCCGTTATCAAAGCTCGTACAACGAATGTTTTAAAATAAATTCGTGATTTATGCACGCGGTGAGTAAGTACCGTTCTTTAGGATGCATGCCAACACATTTTTGACGTGAGAAATTAAAATAACCCAAATTATATTGCAATTGCCCATAAATCATTGGCAGATTTAATTCATAATATTACCAAAACTCATAATTGATTTAGTTTGCAATTTATAATAAAAAGACCAAAATAAATTATGTTTAGTCATGTTTTTGAAGTTTAGTGACGTCGATTTCAATCAGAGGGAACCGTTTTACTGTGCTATCTACTTGTGTAAAGAGAGTAAATGAAGAGTTCCTCACAAGTCGTTCAAATATTCCGTGAGCGCACCGCTGCTGCAGCCGCGCCGAGCCGATGACGCGACGACGACGCGCCGCTCCGCCAGCCGCCCGCACCCGCGCGGTAATCAGCTTTTGTGCGCGGTAATTGGGTGTCTGAGCTGCCAACCGAAGCATTTATTCCCGATAAATTGAAAACTGCTTTGTGCTTGGAATCAGATGAATCTGCGGGTAGTGTTTTTTAACTTAGAAGATAGGACAAAGTTTATGCTTAGCTTGAAACAAAACGATCCAGAATATTAAGAATTTGAAATAAAATACACTTTATGCGTAAAAATAGGTAAAGAACAATATTTTTTTAAATTAGGTTTTATTTTTATGTGAATCGTATTATCTAATAATTATTTTGAAAACGTTTAAGTAATGGAAAGTAAGTTACATAATAAACATTCTTAATCCCAAGCCATGTGACGTAATGATTGTGAAGCTGTATAAAATTGTGATAACGCTCGTAGGTAATAGTCTTACTAATGAAAATATTGCGTCGTTAGAGATATCCTCCCCCGCAATTGTAAGGTCCTTACCGTAGTATCTACGCGGTGGAACGGCGTCATTTACATATTTTAATAAAATAATATCGCAACTGAATCGTAACTGAGAACTTGATTTAAGTTCTTACCGCGATGAATGTAAATTCGCCACCGCCGCCGCCGCAATTCCAGATTTCAATTCTGGAATTAATGGCAGCCGTCGTGGGCCCAGCCTCGTCTAATATTTGCGTTACTTCCGGAGACTTCTCTTAAGAACGGAATAAATTAGTGCCAATAAGTGAAGATTGCGTTTACACTCACCAAAAATAAAATGTATGGTAGCTCACGATTGTTTTCTATTGCTGAAGACGCATGACTGCTTTCAGATTCGGCACTTTTTTTGGAGTGTTCTGTAGGCGATGCACGGCGACGCTTGGCCCTGCTAAGCGTGCATTAATATTGTCAATAGTTGGAGTTAGTGGAAGTGAAGTACGTGTCCCGCCTGCCGCTATCTACGGCGCAGCTCGCGCGGTGAATTCGAATGGCCTCTCACACCGCCGCACCTCCTCGGGCCCACCTTGTGCCCTCCACCCCAGTAACGCCCCATAAACTCGCGTCTTAATTTTAACTTTATTTCTTACCGCCGCTGTGTTCAAAGAAAATTAAGTGTGAAAATACTACTGAAGGATTCGCACGGGCTTTAGTATGTTTACGTGTCAATCACCCTAATCCGATAAAATGATTGAAAAAAGGAATCTCTTAAAAATTAATATTATTTGCTGATAAAAGAAAACACATGCCCACGTTTTTATATTCGTTCGCGGTTGCTACTCTGATGTCAACAAAAGACATGTTAGTGTATCTTTCTGGCAAACGATTTATGAAAAGTTGATCACAACATTACTTATTTATGAGACAACTTCAGTGGTCACTTGGTTAGTCAAGTCCGGGCTTAAGTACGGGTAGACTGTTTTGTAAAAAAATATATTCATTAAAACAAAAACCACAAAGAAATATATTAAAACAAAAGTAACACAAAACCTTGAATATATATCTTTATTTGGAGAATATAGTATCTTTATTTGGTCCCCTTGAAATACAAAGTAAAAAATTATAAAGCCAAATATAATTTTTTACTTTGTATTTCAAGGGGCTAGTTACGATTAAAAAGATACACCCCTTTGATAGATAGACGGATAAACGACTTAGTCTTTTAGAATAAATCGTAAGAGTCCCTTTGGCACTCTTTGGGTCCGGCATGTGAGTCTTATGTTGTAGTTGTTTCGCTTTGTCGAATGAGTAATGGTACTTAGACTGCACTGAGTAACAATTGTATGCTTGACAAACAATCGAAAACCTACATGTTTCATACAATACATAATATTAAATATTGTTGTATACGTACGACGACAGTAGAAATATCTTTGAAATAGATTGCCAATTGTAGTGGTTATATATCTGGTTATTGCAAGTTTACATCGAAAGCACGTCGAAGCGTTTGGAATTTCTCAAAGGTAAAAGTTTTCTTGAGCGCATGCAATTCCGGAGTTGCACGACAGCCAACGGGCGCACGGGGCTGGCACGGCGGGCTAGCCGCGCGCGGGCGGCAGCGAGCGCGCCATGTTCACTAGCACGGCTGCCCGCTCGCTCGCGCTGCAAACGTCGCGATCCACACAATAGCGATTATTGGGGCAATCGAGGCGAGCGAGGCCGAACCCGAGACGCGCCCCGCGATGCAAATAAAATTCGGAGGAGGCCACGGCTGGACAACGCTGCCCCTCGTTATTATTCGACTCTCGCGGAATTGCTTTTATGTCCTTAATGGAAAAGCGAGATATTTATTTCGGGTTTGTGAAAAGACCTTCCTTTAACATTTTCCTTGTTATGGCTACGAACCGTGCCTGAAAATTATACGATCCCGGTGTTGTTTGATTTTACATTAATGTTAGCTTAGCTCACCCTCGTTCCTTTAGATTTTTATGATCATTATCCTATTTTCTCTGTATATTAAATATTCTTCCAACACGACAACATAATATGAGATTGTTTTATTAAATACAAAGTCACGCTGGCGCCATATGTCATATTTAAAACCATGTCCCGTATACCGCTGTCGCCACTGGACTTGGCTTTCGAGATGAGAATATCTAATAAGCAACCCCTCGTGTACACCCTGCGCCAAATTTTCACGAGTTCATTAGGTAACTCCAGTCTTCGTTGTTTATTCTAGTTCACCCTTTCTGTTTTTGTTTCTTTTTGTTTGTGTTCTTGCTCATTAGATATACTTATATTTTTATTCCATGATTGTGTTTTCTAAATAATTGTGAAAGTCCTTATTTTTATTTTATATCTTAATGTTGACGAAACTTTGGAGACTTGTAGGTGAGTTTGAATTTTTGGCATAATAGAGATTATCTACTTCTTATCTAAATTTTAGTAGCCCAAGAAAATAAGTTAAATTAAAGGAAAATCTGCGAAATGAATTCTAAGTGAATTTGAAACCAAGATAATCAGGAATAAGAAATCCTGTGTAAAAAGTCTATTACGAAATCAAGAATCGACTGTCAGTCTCTTCTTTCTAAATACATATAAGAAAATTCTCTATATCGATTGGTCACGGATCCAATACCAATCAAGAATGTATTTTGGCCCAGGTAAATCTCTACCCAATGACCAAACCACTTGGGAGAATCTCATGATGAATATACAGTGTGTCCGGACATGGACTAGCGATATTCTAAATACTTAAATATAAGCTATTTTAAAGTACAATTACACTATAGGCTTAGGTCCAATATACTTCCCCGCTATGTGGCAGCCATTTTGTTTTTTTTGTTGAAGTATGCTCTATGCGAGTACAAAAAAAATCATATATCTCAAAGTTTTAGTCATACTGAGATAAAAATAGGCTTATTCGAAAGGCAATAATATTGTCTACCGTCTGCACTACAAAGCAATATGTTCACAATTCCATAACTTTTGAAAAAAAATGTGAAAGTCGAAAAAAAAAACAAAAAATTATGCAATTCAACCAATAATTGTTAATTACTACAAAAACAACCCCGAGAGCTTTTTTATTTTTTATACTAGATCGACAGTTTTTGAGCTAAGCTACAATACAACATAAAATTCACAACTGTATGTCTAATACTTTAAGAGTTATTGTTGTATGAACATAGCGTATGCGCAAGCACAAAAGGCCTTTGTCGGAACCCTAAACAGGAAATCATTAAAAAAACATAACATTCATATTGAATTTTATTTAATGTTTTTTCCAATATTAAATGAAGATTAAAATATCTAAAGCAGTTGCTCAAAGTGGCCACCTCCAGCTTGTAGACACACTACGGCTCTCTGTGCCACCTGGGTTGATGAGCGCCTAATTAAATCCAAATCGGATCTAATTTCTTCGGCGGCTGCCATAATTTTTGCGACGAGTTCTTCCCTGGTATTTGGAACTGTAGCGTATACTTTTTGTTTCATATGACCCCACAAAAAATAATCCAAGGGTGTCAAATCGGGTGAGCGAGGCGGCCACGCTACTACACCACCACGACCGATCCACGGCTGTAGATTATTATTTAAATATTCTCTCACTGCTCGAGAAAAATGCGCGGGTGCACCATCGAGCTGGAACCACATACGCCGACGGTATGATAGAGGTAGGTCCATGAGGCTGTCCGCAAACTGTGTCTGTAAGAATTCTAAAAATCTAGCGCCGTTTAATGTAGGTGGCAATTCCAATGGCCCTATCAGCCTATCGTTGATTATGCCGGCCCACACATTTACTGAGAATTCATGTTGAAATGAGCTTGGGCGCACCGCCCTTGGATTTGCGGAGCACCAGAGATGGTCGTTTCTGTGGTTTGTAATCCCAGCTCTTGTAAATTTGGCTTCATCAGTCCACAGTATTCTTTGTAAAAAATTACGGTTCTGTCTCAAATTTCTATTTATCCACGAACAAAACACAGATCTCGCAGCAAAATCTGGTTCGATCACGTCTTGAACCCGTCGAAAATGATAAGGGTGTAACCCTTCTCTTTTCAAAATTCTCCATACATGCCACTTAGACATTCGAAGTTGCACTGAAATCCGTCTAACGCTTAGTCTAGGATCATTGGTTATTAGTCTAAGCACTTCTTCTTCATCTTCGGGCGATACCAAGCGATTGCGTTCATTAACAGCTCTTTGAATACCTCTTTCCGCTAATCTTGAATGCACGTCGATAAAAGTTTGGCGACTCGGTGTAGGCCTGTTAGGGTACCTTCGTCGATATTCTTGTACAGCCAAATTTGCACTTCCATTGCAAAAGCCATACACAAAGTGTATGTCAGCAATATGTTGCGATGAATATTGACGCTGTGCCATACTTTATCACACTTTTAAATACAAAACACTAACGCAGCACGTAAACAGCACGGACGGTAAGTGAAAGTAGCGATAGCGATCACAACGCAGGGCGAGGGACAACTAAACTAACCCAACTAATAATTTGTCCTTAAAACTTATTTTGTTTCAGGTAGTGGACTAATACGTTCTATCTCGCTTACTCACGGTAGTAACGAACAGTATTTCTCGCCTGCTCTCAGACGGAATACAGTGAATGCCATAAATGACACTCTGGCGGTTAACAAAGACGTTTTGTGCTTGCGCATACGCTATGTTCAAACAACAATAACTCTTAAAGTATTAAACATACAGTTGTGAATTTTATGTTGCATTGTAGCGTAGCTCAAAAACTGTCGATCTAGTATAAAAAATAAAAAAGTTCTCGGGGTTGTTTTTGTAGTAATTAACCATTATTGGTTGAATTGCATAATTTTTTGATTTTTTTTTCGACTTTCACATTTTTTTTCAAAAGTTATGGAATTGTGAACACATTGCTTTGTAATGCAGACGGTAGACAATATTATTGCCTTCCGAATAAGCCTATTTTTATCTCAGTATGACTAAAACTTTGAGATATATGATTTTTTTTGTACTCGCATAGAGCATATTTCAACAAAAAAAACAAAATGGCTGCCACATAGCGGGGAAGTGTATTGGACCCAAGCCTATAGTGTAATAGTACTTTAAAATAGCTTATATTTAAGTATTTAGAATATCGCTAGTCCATGTCCGGACACACTGTATAATGATAATAAACGTACACTTAATTAACAATGAAGTAAGTTAAAAGTACACAATCACGTCTGCACCAAGTCCTTAACATAAAGTAAAATGTGTCGACACAATGCATGTTAATAATTAATATAATTTGTGTCACAATGTAGCACACGATGAGTTGGTAATTAATGTACAACAAGACAAACTAGTATTATTGAGATAAGTGGCTATAAATAAGTTTCGCCAGTTGGTGCGAACTGCCCCTTTAATTATGAAAATGTATGCGAAGCACATGAAAGTTTGTGCAATTATGCCGTAGCCGCTGCGCCGTCGTGCGGTGGCCGGCCACGTCCTTAACTACCGAGCACTGGCTTCTGCTGCTATTCAATTACCTACCTACACCATTCTGAGAGGAATTTACAAGAAGCTTTTGTCGGAAATTCACGTGAATAGAATATTATCGTGATAGATGTTGGATATAGCTATCTCGTCGCGTTCCGTACTTTCTTAATAAGGTACAGGGTAAGGTTTCTACAGGTATAGTAAGTTGTCTGTAAGTAACTAATGGATAGTAGCCATTACTTTAATACTTATTTAAGTGAGAAATCTAAGCTGCCAGCTTAACCAAAAGCAGCAAGATATCAGTTGGTAAATGAGGCAACGCTTCTTTGATGTTAAAAATTCCAGGAGCAATAGCTGTCATTAATCATCACAGTATTGTCCATCGAATCCTGTCTCAAAAATTCACCCTATAAAAGCCTAATGCCATCGAATGGTATCTCTAAAAATTTTATCACCTAACTAGTACAAAATAAGCCAGCAATAAAATGTCGCGGTCGAGGGTTATTTACAACCGGGGTCAATTATGTCGCAATAAAGTTTTTAGTGTTGCACAAATTGTCGATTTGGACTCGCTGACGGATGGCCGCGAGACTGGCGCCGGCAAATGAGCACACGATAAAATTATCGTTAGCGGTAACGACATGAATAAATGCAAGAGGGTGGTCCGCGGCCGCGGCCGACGACGAGCGAGACGAGTCCGCCTCGACAGCGGCACTCGTTAGGGCTCTTGTGACGACTGCAACGAGCATGCACCCGTTCGCTGCGCCGCCCGCCCGCCTACCGCACATGCCTAATACATAGACTGCATTCATTTTCATTTAGCCGGCACATGTCTACGACCTTTACCGATAGCCAAATTAATCTGAACACAGTTGTCATTATCTGTTTGTTTATCTCTTCATAGTCGAAATAATCATTATAAAACCAGCATTACGTTTCTGTAAAAATATCACCGTAAAAAATTGCGTGGAGTGAGCTGTCAGTGTCATCCCACTGATGCTAGGGATTGCCTAAGCAAACATTGGCAATCATAATCGAGATTTTAATCATATTTTTATGCTAATTCTATTGATAATTTTATATAATTTCAAAACTAGTGTTTTAGTTGTCAAAACTACTATTTTGTGGGTTTTAAAATAAAATAGCAAAACAGAAACTTAGTCAGAATATCAATTTTGTTTTCATTTTAGTTTTTTTTTTTTTTTAAAAGACTAGTCCTTATATAAGGACTAGTCTTTGTTCTTTGATTTAAACCCCACAAAATAGTAATGTTTTGACCACTAAAATACTAGCTTTGAAATTGTATAAAATTATCAATAGAATTAACATAAAAAATATTATTAAAATGTCGATTATGATTGTAAATGTATGCTTAGTCAATCCCTAGTAGCAGGTGGGATGACACTGACAGCTCACTCCACGCTCACTTCACCTAAGTTTTCACGGCGAGATGATTACAGAATCGCACTGCAGTACTGAGTCACTATACAATCACACACAAATAATTTCAAATCGGAACAATATATCTATAGATCTCATCATAGTATCTAGAGGAGGTAAATTAAACAACCAAAATGCACATTATACGCACTCGGTCGTATAAAACCAGTACCACGTGAACCATGCTATAAATATCAGCAAACCAGAGCGCCTAAATTATTGCACACAGGAGAATTTCCAGTAAAAGTAGAATATTTTCAAACAAGAATTTCGCTGTCAGAATTTATAATAGCGATTGTATTTTGTTGATATTGAAGTTTGTTTAACAATAATGTAAATAAGGAGCTAATAATAGAAATCCACTCGCCGAAACTAGTGTTTGCGTTGATTTATAGTGGCTTGTGGAGCGCTCCGGCGGGCGGTAATTTTAAATGTCACGCATTATGATGAATACTAGCAATTTTCTCACGGGATCATGGGGACGATAGCCTTGTAACTCGGGAAACTTTTTACCGGCATGATAAATGATATTAGTTATATTTTAATCAATTCTCCTGTGGTGCGGAAGAATTGGATATTTTTAGGATTGTGTACATTTCATAAAACTGCGTTTAGTTGTGAAAATCATATAAGTAGGTACATAGATTTGCCATCAGAACCGTCAAGTAAAGAGTGCATTTCATAACATGGCATCAATCTATCTATATAAATAAAAATTACATTCTGTTCGTTTGTAAGCGCATCACTTGAGAACACCTGGAACTATTTGGTTAGTTTATTTTTTGAAATTTTCCTCATAGTCCGAATAAGATTTTTAGATAAAGAAAATTTGGAAAATACGAAAAGTACTATAGAATTTTTGTATGAATCATTGAAATTTGGACAGGACAACGTCTGACGGAATTATTTTATTTTTTTTCATGTTCCTTTGGATTTTTTTTTCAGGGTAAGTAAACTAAAAACCCGAAAAATGATTATGATTCTATCACGCTGCAAATTCTAATGACACTGCAATTAAAGTAGGCTCCAAAGAAAATTGCTAGTGCTCGTAGCTTGTGAATTGTAAATTAAAGACAGTTACAAACAAAAATTCCAATCATTAATTCCACTGCATACTAGAAAAGACAGAAGAATCGTCATTAAACGTACAAAAAATAGGTAGAGTTATCGATAAGTACAATATGAATGATTAAACAGATTAATCCATTTTATTTAAACTGTACACAACAACTATCATCACCTACGAATGCATTCCATGTAAAACAAATAACTAATAAACATCGCACGAAGACGTAAACGTGAAAAATGACTCTCAGGAACTTTGCAATAATAGTATGACGTAAGCTATCGACTCGGGAAAAATAAGAGTGAGTGAGACGCGTGTCACGAGATCATCACGTAGCTTCTCGTAGGTAGTAGCGCTCCCCGGGCCCGACTGCCGTCTTAATCGCGTCGTCATCGCGCGTAGGCAATACTTGTGTCGCTGCCACGACCTCCTGCCATAAATCAGTCTACACCATGTGATAGATGACTTTTCCTTGAAAGGAAAACAGTGGGCATAACCTCTCTATCTAACATAGTTTTCTTCTAATCAACGCTTCCAATTGTTCGTTCAGAGTACCTAAACACGGTTATGTTTCCAAATTATTACCAAATTGGCTATAAGAAAACCAAATAGGCTTCAATATCATAAAGATGTTATTATGGAAACAAACAACAGTAAAGCAATAAATGCACTAATTAAAATACAATTATGCATGGTTTATTATTATGGATTGTATTGCTAACGCAACGAGAGATAATTAGCTTAATCACCGCGCTAGCTCCACCCTGATCATCACACAGGGACTCGAGTGTGAGGTACTACTATTATACATTATTACTGCGTGAAGGCAAAACAATACACAAATCATTTGTTAAAATAAATTTATGCTTATGCACTAATACGAGCGCGCAAAAGCGTTCACCGAATAATTAATGTTAAATGAATTATAGACGAAACATTTAATATTTGTAGATGCACTGCGTAATTGTAGCAATTTTGTCACCAAAATAAATTTAATTTTATATAATGAACTAAAAATAAATACACTGCGTTGGACGCGATTGTAATGAGTTTGTTAATATTCGGAAACAACTGTAACAATCAACCATGTTTTGTGTTTATTTGTTAATTTATTGTCTTTATGTAGGTACGCTAACTTTGAATGAATCTATTTGTTTACGTTTGCTGAATTTTCGTTTTATTTAAACGGAAACCTTAGATATTTTATGAGATCATCACAATCGTAAAGTGCAGCAACGACTTGAATTGAATTGACAAATTACTCTTCGCATAATTTCAGAGAAATCGAAAAAACTTACTTAAGTATAGGGACAAACTCTTAGTTTTAGAAAACTTAATATTGTAGACCACTTAAATATACTTTTGTCTCCGCACGTTTACACATCGATGGAAACCTGCTTAATGATAGAAAATCGTCAATACATAATATTACATGATTTAATTAACAGACACATGATTGTTATGTACGTACACAATAGGCGGTGTGAATGGCTCTTATTACGGCGTTAAAAAGTAAAAGAAATCAAAAAACAAAAAAGAAATAAGCATCCCGGGGGAGTGATAGTAAACAGGGCCCGTGACGAGGCCAGCTCGAGCCGAGCCGGGCCACCGTGCCCTCCCGCCGGCGCCTCGCGGGCGCACGGCGCTAACTTTTATTATTTTTGTAGCGCTCGCGCTGTTTTTATTATAGCGAATGGCTTTGCCTGGTTCATCTCCTGTAATATCCTATCTAGTTGTAGGCGGGTTTACATAGATACCACTGCCACAATGTTACAATCTGCTACAATAAAGCCACTAGTAAAATAAAAACGCTGAAATGTAAATAAACGCAAGTGCTCTTTTCATGAATGAACGCTGCCTTTGAAATAGTTAAGTATGGGAACAGTGGTTCGAGTATTGAAAATGCACACCCGCTCGTTAGGCACCGCCCGCCGCCGGCCAGCAGCGGCAGCGGCTGCGGTCCGACGCGTGACGTCACGTCCCGCCCAGCCCACGCCCTCATTACCATACATTATATTCCCCATTACGTTCAGCTCTGCTTGCTACTTTTTGTGAGGTTTTTAATGATACACCCAAGCGGGGACACCATTATACTCTAGGCTTCTTATTTGCTCCATATGGTGGCACAGCAGGTCCATTTCTGGTTTCATTTTAATTAGCTACGGAAGAACTTGCAAGAGCAGAAGTGCTAATGATGATCACAAAATTGTTATGGCTTATTGCTTACTTACCGAATAAAATGATAAAAATAAATACTTCTAAAAGTAATACGAATAAACAATAATAAGCAATGATATTGAGCTAGTTGGTAGTTGGTGTCGCGCGCATTGGGCGCCCCGCGGCGCTGCGCGCTGATTTACGTGGCCGCCCACCAGCGCACTATTGTACCGTGCATGCAGGTGCGCTGATCAAAACATATCTTCCAATGAACGTACAATCATAATTTCATAACAAACAATCTAACTAAAATCGCAAAATTTGGTTACGGTATGCTGGTTAATTTTTAATATGCGATGTAATTGCATAACGTAGCGTCGGGACACGCGTAAATCACTAGCCTCCCGGTCAGCGAGCGAAGCTAATATTTGCATATCGCGATTGATGCGAACCAATCAATACTGCAAATAATGAAAATGTTATATGAAATCTACAAATAGATTTCACGTGACGTTTGTTATTTTAAATAATTACTTAATGACATTTCGATTTATGCTTTAAAATAATTGCTTGCAGTTTGAGTAAACTGACGTAGTTTAATTAATTGCAAATAGTTATAAATACACGATTATGACATTATCGCATTTCGTATTGTGGTTATTCTTAAGAGAAGGGCTGGACTTACTTTTGAGAAGCTGGGCCAATTGGATTTGGGATCTGGTACTTACGGCCTTGTAAGTAAAGTAAAAATAATCGATTGTTGCTTCTTTAAATACACATTAAACTATTATTATCCTGTCTACTAATAATACTCGTCGGTGCAATTTTACAAGGAAAGAGTAAATAAAACGCCCAATTACTGGCAATATCTATTAAAACCATAACTGTGACATATCAAAGTGATCCGTTTGAAATAGTTGCAGCTTATCTCACGCGAAAAGTATGTATAGGTAATAATATCAGCTTAACTAGCAAACTTTGAGTGTCAGAATGGTTACTAGTTATTTACTGTGTATGAAGTACCCATATGGTGTGTAGGGAAAGGGTTTTATGAAGAAAGAAATAAGAAAAAAAAAGCACAGAAAGACAAGACTAGGCATTTATTTCAATCAGGCTTGTCAGTTAAATACGTTAATGAGAAAACTAGTTGTCCGTTCCAAAACTAGGTCTTCATGGAGAAGGAAAGACAAGGAAACTCCATGGCAGCTTGTTTTAGCAAACATACATTCCAACATTTAAGTATAATTTATAACCACTTTTACCTACATCAAAAATAGCACGTAAAATTAAGAAAATATTTCAAAAACAGTGTAAAATTCTACTGCCCATCAAATTTTAGGTGAAAGTAAAATAAGTTTTCGTTTTTATTTAGACCGGCTCACAAAACACCGGTTTCGTTCGGAATTCGTTGATTATTCGTCTAGAAATACTCTTGACAGTTTGGCAAAAATATAGTACAGACGCCAGCACATCAAGCTACTACAATCTGTCCGATTTCTTTAATAGATTTTCAACTTTAGCGCTAAAGCGTAAGGTTCAAAGTTGAAATGGAAAATCAGACAGTTTCGGGTAGCTTGATGTGCTGGCGTCTGTACATACTAATTCCATGAAATTTAGGAAACGAAACCAAGATTATATTCTATATAATTCTACATATTCCGACACGTGCATGGTTCAATTTTCGGAGAGGGTCTATTTCCTACTAGGTCTTTGTGGCTCATCTGCGAATTCTACGTGATGGTTTTGTATTGGAAACCACTTTTTTATAGACATAAACAAACATGTCAATTATCGAAACGGGAAAACACGATCTTATGAGTGTTTTGTCTAAAAGCATGTAAGTATATAATAATCCTTCAGACAATCCTACAGTAGAAATAACAAGCATGTTAAAATAAATTGTATCAAACTCAACAATACCCAGTTTACCCAAATCTGAACAAATTCACCTGATGAAAAATGTATATAGCTACTCATACGTACGCATGAATGTTATTATCCTGCATTTGTTTTCGCCGGAGGAGGGTAGAAAGTGTTAGTTTTTGTGCGAATATTTTGCAGGCAATTGTTACGACATAATACCTTCTCAGGAGACAGTCGCTCTCTGTTACCAACAAGGTTATTAAGGCGGTAGGAGGCAATATTCGTGTCTCATAGGAGCCATAAATATTTTTTATAAGCACGAAGGAAGCGGACGCACAAACAACACCGCACAAAAGCGGCGCAATCAAAATAACACATCGGAGGCGCGCCGTCCAAATTGCTGTGTCAAAGTGTTCTCGTCCTGATTGCTCCATTCTGCTCCCAGAGCAACCTGCCATACTTTATTTGCTTTTTGCTTTCTTATCGACACAACGTGCTAGTAGGTAGGATACTACTGGTCGTGGTAGATCTTTATTTCGATAATTTTGGTTGTAAGCTCTGAAAGCTACATAGTGCTCAGATATAGATCTATGTATGCTGGTATGTACCGACAAAACACATTATATATACTAAGGATATCTAGAATTGTTACAATATGGGACACGGCATACGGCAGTAACAAAATGTTAGTACATGTCGGTAGGTAAATTATTGTACATTCAGCAGCAGAAGCAAATAACATTGGTTTAAGTAATTACTTGCCTCGGAGATCAATAATCGAAACATATAAAAAAACTCATTATTAATGCAATTTCTCGTTACCTCGTTTTTAGGGTTCCGCACCAAAATAGTAAAAAGGAACCCTTATGGTGCGACTCAGGCTGTCTGCCTGTCCGTCTGTCAGTTCTGTAACTGCTGGATATCTCAAGAACTACTAATGCTATCAACTTGAAATTTGGAATTGTTTTAGATGACGTTTGCCCAACGATTTTGCAAATAAGAAAGAATTAGAAATAAATACATTTTTTTTTCAACAGGGACTGAAATGGGGTTTTAAAAATTAGAAGTGGGGCTACTAGAGCATGTAGGGTATCATATGAAAGAACGCTGTTTGCCCATTCTCAAACATTTTTTTTTAGGCCGCTTGGTTTTCGACTTTTGATGAAAAATGTAAAAAAAAATACCGTACCCTCTTGTCTCCGAAGTTTTGCATAGAGAAAAATCTGAAATTATTCTATGTGATACAAGTTTATGTAAAGATTACTTACAGGAAAAATAAAACGATGTCTCTAAATAGCACACTTTAAAAAAAAAATATGAAAAATTAATATATGATGGTACGGAACCCTCGATGCGCGATTCCGACTCGCTCTTGACCGGTTTTTTTTTTTTCATTCGTAAACCTCATTCTATATTTTTTTCAAACATCATCTGCTTTTGATACTAACTGTACCTGGTATAATTTGATTTACATAACATAACATTCGATTTGTACAATTGGAACTGCAAACATAAACTGAATACATCATGGCGTGCTGCGTTGCTTTACTACATGAGCACGTAGGAAGAAGGGCGCGGGGCGACCATGACGGGCGGCCGGTCTCCGCTCGCTCTGACAACGTCGCCCGCTCAGCCTAATTCAATTTCTCCTACTCGCTTAACAATTCCTCCAGCTAAAACGTCTAAGTAGATGGGTCACGGCACCGGATTTAGTTTATTACGAGCAGCATTAAGTGAGCAATTAATCTGAATCCGTAATGGGTGGAACTAGAAACGTAAGCATTCAGAGTGCGGCTAACTTCCAATAATAGCTGCCTATTCAAATTTGTGAATTAGCATAGTTAACGAAAGCGGTATCATTGATTGCAACAGATAAATCACATTCATGGATATTGTTTTTCAGTGATGCAGTAGGTATTGGTAATAAATCGCGAGCAATATTTTAATAATTTTGTTTTTCCTTTTAAGAGAATGGACAGATACTCGTAATTTTTATTCATGGAATAAAATTGGCGTCTAACAGTTTTTGTATGGAAGAACAAGTACCTATGTACCTACTTGGTTATAGTTTGTTTTACATATATTTCATTTTTTATATTTCTGGAAAATTATTATATTAATAAATCTGGTTTGTTGTTATGGAATGACTTGCACGCGTCGGTAAGGCGTGCTCAATCTTAGTCCACTTTTAAAATTATGATAAAAAAGCAATTCCTCTATCCTTAAACAGCATCATTATATTTTCTTTACTAATGTTTGGTGTCCATTATTATATGTATATATTTATCTAGATTAGTATAATATACTTTATGTATGTATTCATTGTATTGTGTAAATGGTACACCACAAATTATCTACAGTATATGTCTCTACCTTTTCAATCCATCCAAAGGTTGTCTTGATAAGATCGCTCTTAGCGATTTGACCGCCCATTGTGTCACCCTTTGTAAAATTTCTATATTTATGTCTGTAATTTATATGGTGTACATAATAAAGAGTATTCTATTCTATTTCACGTGAGCCTCCCTAGGTGGTAGGAGCAACCTGTTCGATCTCAGTATCACACTACACTAAGTTTCACATTAGGTTTATACGACAAATCATATAACAACTGACTATTAATGTATTGTTTTATAACGAGATTGTAGCGGAATATTATCCTCACAGATAAAATTATAATTAAAATTAAATTAATAAAATTATAATTGCATTACCTCCAAGCGCTGTCAATTCAGAATATGTCCTGCGATTAGGCGTGTATTACACTAAATTTCTGAAGCGATACGCGATGTTGGGGTATATTCTGCCATTCCTCCATCAACACCATTTTTAGCTCACGAAGCGCAATTTGAGCGAGATTTCATCGCCTCACACACCGCCCGAGCTCGTCTCAGGCATGCTGGATAGGATTTTGATCGGGGCTGGATGTTGGCCACTCCACGCCACTAATACTTACCTCTTGAAGGTAGTTATTTACTATTTCAGCAGTATAGGAACGAGCAATGTCATGCATAAAAACAGCAATCTCAGTAATGGGCACCATAAATGGACCGTTATGCTAATAAGGATATTCTCTGCATGTGTTTCGCTATCCTACCTAAGTGGCATTTTTTGTCAGCACTAGTTCTGTGTGATTTTCCGAAAAAAATCCTACCAACACGAGTACGAAGCCGTCACTGTATGCAACTTTCTCTTCAATACAGACTAGCTCTATCATTCTTCCCGTTTTCTGTAGGTACACTAATTAGCTTTCCAAAATACAATGTGAGTAACATGAAATGTAACACAATAACCAGGCGAATTTGTTTCAACATGTGTTACATTTTATATTACTTTTCACCAACCTTTACCCGGCATTAGCGTTTTATTTTATATAGAAAGTCTATATAAAGCATAAATTGTGATTCGACTGTCAACATTACCTTTGACCAACCCTGAAAGTCCTAATCAATGCTTTCACGCATATATTTATTTATTTATTAAAACTTTATGCACAAGTAAAAAAAAAGTACTGTACAAGGCAGACTTAATGCCTGAGGCATTTTCTACCAGTCAACCAGAGATGCAGAGAAATACGATGCCCATTGTCCAGTTTAGGCGGTGTACTTGGATTGTTTGGAGGGACCAAAGCATAGAAACTAATCATATCCTCCCGACCGAATTATAGTGCACAAGTGCACAAACACAGATGCGCTCTCTGTTTTTCATTTACTCTTATAGTCCATGGGGCATTAATCCGAATAAGGAGAAATCAGGCACAGGCCCAACGGTTTAAAGTACTTTCCGAAGCATGGGGGGTGTCACACCACTATCTTTCAAACTCTGGGCTGTTACTGGGAAATTCCTAATGGAAAAACCCAATAATACTATGTGCGACCTGGGTATTAAACCAAGCGCGCCTACTGAGCGTGGGGTCCTGACCCTACGCTTAGCAGTCGCGCTTGCAACCTCGACACCAACGGGGCAATGATATGTCAGTTAGCAACCTGAATTTATTGCTCTCGAGTGCATTAAGAAAGTATGTGTTACAAAAAAAAACATAGAACGTTAAATATGCATTAAATTGCTTCATGCACTCGTTTTAAAGCGTATAGTGTAACAACAGGTCTTCCTTTAGCAGCCGAAAAGATTGTCTTTTATTTTCTTTTCCTATGAATGCTGAAAGGAATGAGTTTCCGTTCTCCCCATCGAAATGCGGTGTCCGCAATATTCTCTTCGGTTTCGTTAGAAACAATTTCATTTCGCTCATGGTCCTTTCAGCTCGTATGTAACAATGAGTTTAATCCTATTAAAATGGACACATTGTGCCAGAATTGTAGCTCGGTGGCTTTGGTCTGTCGCCGGTCGCATCGACTCCCTACATCTACTAACCGGAACCAGACCTTAAACAGAATTAAACATGGTTTAATTTCCCTACTGAAGCTACGCTGAAAAAGCTCCGCCTAGTCGAAACACAACTATGCCGGGAGGAAATAAAATAGCAAGGGAAGCGATGCGGGCGTCGGACGAAGCGATTATGCAGTCGAGAATAATGGGCGCCGGTCCACATGCACGTTTTTGTTTGTGGTCTGTGACGCGATTTATACGCGAATTTCTACCGTCGCTGAAGTGAGCACTATTCACAATAATTGCTTTGAACAAAATTCCCTCGCACGTGTCTTTAGTTCTAGTCCACACAACTCGTTTTATGATATAGAAAACATGCAATAAAATTCTGGTATTTTTGTGGGAAACTTCCATAGCTCTTCCATAGAGCATAATATAAGAGATTAATTAATTTGTATAAGCTTTTAGTTACCTTTACCTGTATGTTTAGGTGGAAGTTTCATGTTTTGGACAACTTCCTTTTGACCTTATAGTAGAAACTTATTAATTATACTCGTACTGTATTCGTTCCGATGATATAAGTAATGACCTAAAACTGCAGCCAGTGTCCTTATAAGGAAAGTGGTGAGCGTTGAGGTTGCATAGCAAAACCAAGTCACCGTCGCGCGTCGGTTTCAACAACAGTTATGAACAGTAGTAAGTATACTACTGAATTTTTCGCTCATTTACTAACAAGAGCAATTCTTTTTTCCTGAAAAGAAAAAAGATCGATCCTCTTAAACTTAAATCACTGAAACGCTTTCTGAAACAAACAACAGCTGGAAGGTACTTATTTCTTTTGCAACATTACCGTGGCGGTTACCATTTTAGAGTAGCTACTGTTATTGCAATCTCTTCGCTTTACTTTGTTTATTTTCTTCTAAAAGGTTTTCTTTGATATTGGTAGGTATAGTATCTGTTTAATCCAGACGCTGGTCTGGGAGCGTAACTTTTAATAGCCTTATCAGTACTTGAGCAGACCGCGTTCTCTATCTCCGCGCCCCTACTACAGATTCCGGCGCTACCGAGCCTTCATCAAGCTTTATTAACCGCTGCAAACACGGAACACCGCCTCGTCTGATCTCTTTTTCTGCTGAATGTGATAAAATCTAAACTCAAACACACCATTTATCGCTATACTGTTTGACCTGATTACAGAGAAATGTCTGCTTTTCTAGATGCTGTATGCAAAAGTCTGATAAACTATTATTTGATTTCTAGCTATGGTACTGGTTTTGCATTTATGATAGTATAAAAAAGTAATGATGAGGCTGTCAGGGATACCCAGTTATAACTATGTAAAAAGAAGGTAACACAAAGGTGATAGTTCCGTTTTGTTACCTTATTTTTCTAATTTACAGCTTTCTAAGCCATTGTATGCCAGTTAATAGGTAGTACCCATTTATTACCCACTGAACATTATTACTTAATATTTTTACATATTCTTGAAATTAGACTAGAGCTTCACAGCTCAACGGCATTCCTGCTCTGTCACATCTACCACATCCTTTACAGAGCGTGCATTGTGAACAAATTTGTCCGTCTGGATGTGCTCGGACCACTTTAGAGTTTACGGTATTGGTAAAAGAGTTCACTGCCGTTAAATCTGCCATAAATAATAAAATTTGCATTTATTGGTCGTCGTCAGTGCCATAAATTTACAGCGAGCGAGCTGCCAACGACATTTTGAGTGAATATCTGGTGCCATTATACCCAGGAATAGTGGCGTTTCGTGAACTCACCGATGTGCATTAATTGAAATCACCAGTCAATTAAAGTCGGTGCCGCTAGCGAGCGCCGCCATGTCGTTGCTCTCTGCACGCCAATTATTGTCATTTGTTCAGCCATCCACTCGTGTACACCCTTCGGTCACGCGGCACGATACTCCCGTGTAACATCACACAACACATGTACGCGTCTAACTGCCTGTGTCAACCGTCCCCGCTGATCAATTTGTCACCATGGAAAATCAACGCGTTTGTTTGTTGTTAGCGTGTAAAAATATTTTTATTAACACCCATTGCCATGCTAAGCTCCAACTAAAATGACAACGGCGAAATTTCATGCAAACAAGAAACAAAACTTTGCACTCTCAGCGCCATGTAAGTAGGTGTGTAAGTCCAATAATTCAAGGGGAGCGGGTGGTCGTAATGTTGGAAATTTCCAGGGTACTCCAAAAAGTTAGGATCTTCCGGGTCCAGTGAACTAGTGACGCTCACTGAATCCTTTATCTTTATGTTCGTAAGTGCTTTAAATTTTACCTTGCTTAGTTGTTACCTTAATTAAGACATATTATAACAAAAACTTATAAAAACGGGTAGGTATAGAGTTTGGAAGTTCAGAAATATTTCACAGTTCTCTAGTTATCACTTAAACTATCTATAACTAATATGAGATGGCTATCACTCTTTAACGTCCCTTGCGACTTTACAGCACTCATTTCTTGCAAGTATAGTTACCAAAATATTATTTTAATGTTATTTTAGCGCGAGGATACTTGCTATCACATTAACGCTGGTTGTCGCATGTTTTCTCCCAACATGTTATTTTTTTTGTGTTATTGTTTTTTTGATACGTCACGTTTGCCGCAAATAAACGTATTTTCTTTCATTCTTTCTTTCTTGGTACCCTATAGTTGTATTGTCAAAGAAATTCAAACCAAAACCAACAATATCTTCACTACTTGAACTGCTGTAAACAATTTATGTAGAAAGAATTTTTTTTTTTTCTATTTATTTAAAGGGGCTTGTTCAATTTGAAGATGTCGCCCCTAATATGTAGAAAGAATTGATTGAATGAATGTAAAGCAAGTCAGTTTTCCCACAGTTTGTGAAACAATACGATGATTGTGCAACTTATGTAAGTGACAGTTACAATGATTATTCATACTCGAATGTCAGCCGTATTCGACAGTTTCGGGAGATTAATAAACGTACCCACACGTGTACTGTACATCAATACTGTGTACATAAATTGATTTACTACATATCATAGGTGTCGTGGAAGGTCGTGAATATATTTATTATGTTCGCCATAATATGACCATCGTAAATACGTAATGACACAAGATATTCACTTTATGTAATTTGTCATGGATAAAAAAGATGACGAATAGTACATTATATTCTTTACAGTATAAAAGTGTAAGTGTAGAGGAGCTTGTGGCTAAGTAATAACAGCCGCACAGGTCGATCGATCAGGTTAAGCTATGCTTGCCGCGGTAGGTCCGTTGATGGGTGACTATCTTCACATACCAAGACCCCTCCGTGCCTCGGAAAGCACGTTAAGCCGGTGGTCCCGGCTTTCATTCGTGGATCTTTGACAGTCGTTACGGGTAGTCAGAAGCCCGAAAGTCTGACAACCAGCCTTACCAAGGGGTATCGTATTACCCAGTAACTAGGTTGTGGAGGCATAGGCAGGCGCTCCATGTATAATACTGGTATTCAGCTGCATCCGGTTAGACTAGAAGCCCACCCCAACATAGTTGGGAAAAGGCCAGGCAGATGAGACAGTATAAAAGTGTAACCTTTTTTAAATGAAAAGATAAATACCTATTTATTCACAATTTTACAGTAAAACCTAAATTTTGACTTAAAAAAGATTCAGTTGACTTGAACAACAAATGTTGATTTCCGAATTGCGATGCATGATGCGCCAAGGATTATTGGAGGTTTGAGAACAAACCGGACTGGTTCGGTTGGTTAGAGGTTTGGGGATTCAATCGTCAGTGTTATTTTTTGTCAATTTGTTATGTGTGTGATATCTACACAAAACCTGGATCATGAGAGTATTCCCAAGTGTTGTAAATAATCTAATAATAGTATGTTTATTTTCTCATTAACGTTTACATAAAATTGATCAAGACAGACAGAGCACTTAAAATAAAAACATTTAACAAAAAATCTGGTAAATATGTACATACATGGTGCGCTGGTCGGTATTAAATCAAGTATCGGTTAAACGGATAATGCAATAAGTTTAGGTGGTCGGGCGCTAGGTAGCTCACAGTGGAGCGGCGCAGATACAATGGGAGCGATGGCGCGACGACGACGGAACCGGATAGCGCCTATTGCCGGCGCACTCGGTGCCGATAAGAGCCGCCGTGGCGGTCGCGCCCGCGCCGCGCCGTGCCGCTGCCGACGCCTGCCCCTGATTTATGTACGACGTGTCTCCTTTTTAATGAGTCCGTAAGAAGATATCTCCCTGAACACCACAATAAATTTCCGAGCTGTGACTTGCCAAAATGTTTCAACGTCGATATCTGCAAACAAACCCAGTCCCATTCCGTTAATCTGCCGAAGCGAAGAACGTATCGCGTATATAAGTCGTGCTTATCTCGGGTAATGGCCGCCTATCTAGTTGATCTGCCAGTTTTATTTATAGCCATGTTTTCCTTTACGCGCTCGTTCCAATTTGTGGAGAGTGAAAGGGATTGTTATGAGGCTGCCATGTTTCATAGCAATAAACATGTGTATCCAAAATAACGACATTAACTATTTTTCTTTTAGGTGCTTTTGTTACAAAATTCTTGTGACGATTGTTTCCCTTCCCTATTGTTTGGTTATTTTCACATCTCGTAAAGCGATTTGTAACAGAGAACAGGAACCAAGGAACAGAGCGCAGAAAACGGCTACCGTAAATAAATTGTAGGCGTCTAAAAAGCGTTTATTTTGCTGCCTAAAATTTTGCTGCTGCTAATTCAAAGTCATTTCAGTTCTTACAATCTACATAAAGGGCAATCTAGTGTTCTCATAAAAGTGAAGAAATGTCTGCAGGTGTCGGCAGGTGCAAATCGAGTGTATAGCGTTATGTTTAGTTTAAAAATACACTTACTTTGACGAATTGATTTATAATTAAATATAAAAAAGTAGAAATAATTGTCTATGTTTCGATTTAAACAATTTTATATTGTGCCTCATTTTCTCCTATTTTTTATACGAATAACAGATACCTATTATAATATTTTAATTCAACTGTTGTTTTGTATTTAGCTCGTAAACCCATATTTAAAAATAATTGGACCATTTCAACTACGTGTCATTTTTTCAAGATTATGTTGATACGTAGGATCTTACATAACAATATACAAACACACAAAAACCTAGATACTTTTGATAATATTAGGTCATCCCACTTCCAGTGTCATATTTTTTATTTCCAATATTTATGTATTGCGCAATGGTATGCAATAGTTAATACATGTGTTGTCTTGTACAATCATGTTAGTTTAATTTGGTGTGTTGTATTGTCAAGACGTGCATTGATTTAAAATGGAAGATTAAAAAAAATCTATTAATGTAGTGGAGCAACGTATATTTCTAAAGTGTTGTGCTTTACTCAACTACTCTGGAGGAGTTGCGCACGACTTACTGGTAAAGTGTGTTGGTCGTAACGCCTTAAATAAAAGAACCGTACAGCGATGGCTTGAAATGTACAAACAAGGAAGAACCACAGCTGAAGATGAGCCGCGAGCACCTCGATCATTATCTTCGACTAGATTAGAAGCAAGGGACAAAATCAAGGAAGCACTTCGTCAGTCACGTAGGGTCAGTGTCAGTGATCTCTCCACTCAACTTAACATTCCTCATTCCTCTATACATAGAGTACTCACGGAGGATTTATGTCTGGTCAATAAAAGTGCAGTGTGGGTGTCCCACACTCTGAACACGAATCAGAAGGAGTTTCGTTATGAAACTGCGCGTAGCCATTTATCGTGGTATCGCCGTAAGAAAAATATACTTAATAGATTCATATGCCTTGATGAAACTTGGGTCGAATTTTATACTCCTCGTCAAAGACATCAGTCACGATGTTGGGTGGAACCGGGCACTTCAGCTGAACATTTACCACGTGCAGAGCTACATGAACGAAAAATACTACTAATAGTAGCTATGGATGTCAAAGGCATTGCTTTTTGGAGAACTTATGATGAAAATACAACTATGACTGGAGAGCGATATAAGTCATTTTTAGAAGAAAATATTCCTATTTGGGCAGACGAACATCATATAACGAGTCCTATAATTTTACATGATAACGCCAGACCGCACAAATCAAAAATAGTTCAGAATTTAATTGAAGATAAAGGATGGATTGAAATTATTCAGCCGCCATATTCCCCGGATATAAATCCTTGTGATTTCAATTGTTTTGGGTATGTGAAGAGGAAATTGTCGGGTACTCGATACAATAGCAAAAAGGAGTTAGATATTAAACTAAAGAGCATTATTGATGAATTAAATGAAAGTGGTACTTTAAATGGTGTTCAAGATTTGCCAGCAGTCTGAGAGCGAGTGATTAATAGTGGTGGAGATTATTGATTAGTGTCACAAGGTTATATAGTATAGTAGTCAGTTTTTGTAAAATAATAATAATAAAAAAATATGAAACTGGAAGTGGGATGACCTAATACAAGACGTATGGGTTTTTCCATCGGCAACTTCTCAGGAGCCTCGAAGGATGAGTCTCCAAAAGCAAATAGAAGTCAAAGTAACAACTTCCACGTTTTTAACTTCAAAAATGACAAACTCACATTATAACTTGCATCCCTATTCAACACCGTTAGGGGATGAGTATCCAAAAAAATATATAAGACTAACTTTTACTTATAAATTTACTTACTTATTTATTTACTTTCTTTTAC
This sequence comes from Eremobia ochroleuca, assembly GCA_949629135.1. Lineage (NCBI taxonomy): Eukaryota > Metazoa > Arthropoda > Insecta > Lepidoptera > Noctuidae > Eremobia > Eremobia ochroleuca. The sequence goes on from OX451393.1 coordinate 8,718,545, forward strand.
TTATAGTTAGTTTTACTTGTAAATTGTATAAGTAGTTGGTACTTCCATCTTGTTCACCAGAGCACCTTTTGGAATAACCCACAAGGTGATAAATTATGTATTTCTGTAAGTACCTTGGTGAACATGGTACTTACAGAAACACTTTTACATATCGTCATAGGTTTCAGTAATTTGATCTCAACAATTGAACACAAACTGGTGCTGTTTGTCTACCGCATATGATTGTTTCTGGCATTTTAGAAACGTTCAATTGCATAAAGTGGTCTCTTAAAGTTCCTCACGACTTTGAAAAAAATATGTTGTAACTGCTAGTGAAGCGCGAATACCACTCACACAAATAGCTTAAATCTGAAAGGTGTGTTCAAAATTAAAGGTCTGCCGTGCGATTCTGTAACCATCTCACCGTGAAAGCTTGGGTGAAGTGAGCGTGGAGTGAACTGTCATTCGCTAGGGATTAACACTATTAACTGCTCACTTCACTTATGATTTCACGGTGAGATTTTTACAGAATCGACCGGCTGTTGTACAGTCCATCAAACTGAACAACTTTCTCAAAGGGAGCAACATCATAATAGAGAAAAAATAATAATCAGTCGTGTTTGACATGTGATTTCACCCATCAATATTTAACGCAGTAACAATGGTATTCATAGGAAAATTGTACATAGCAGAATACCGTAGGTCATTAATAAAACGTTTTAAAATAAAAATGTCCTGGGAAGCCTGAAAAACCAAGCGCGGGGGGGGGGGGTTAAAACACAGAGTGGTGGTTGCGTGCCCCCTCGTTACGGGCACCGGCGGCGCGGCGTCCGCGCTCGTTCTGTGTAAGTAGTGCGTTCATCCTGTTAAATTTATTGCCGCTTTTATATCAGCCGTTACAGAGAGGTCCCCTTTCGTCCGTATCGGGCCGCGCGGAGCCCAGCTTAGTGAAGTCGCAATTACGTTTTACCGGCTTTGAGTCCAACGGAGGCGACTTTTGCCGTCCATCGAATCGTAATGGAATTAGCGTTTCAGTGCTCTTTTAATTTGTCTTCTATCTCTCTACTAAACGAATCTTCTACCTGAACTGTTTGCTCTCGTCGTAACACATTTCTGATGAACAAGGTATTTATCTAATTCCTAATCTATTTGTGTTTATTTATACTAGATGTGCTTGTATGCGTGTAGAGTACCAATTGTATCTCATTGGCATTCATGTCATTCTCATTCGTCTGCTGATAATGCGTGTGATGTTATTTTGAAACAACCCTTATCCTCTCTCAGCTAACGATCTAACGTAATATAACAATCGTATATTGCTACTGTTCTAACAAAGACGTCGCATTTAAGTATAACAATTAAATTTATTTATTTATTTAATCCGTTCATCGCATTTTGTGTTAAACTACTTTGCGTAGCAAGCGCGTAGCAATGGTGCTACGAGCGTAGCAATGAGCAATGGTGCTTTTGGTAATTGTATGACTATAATAGTTTTCTTTTTCTTTTCCCATTGGAATTTAAAGTAGTAATAATAACATTGTTGTTAATATTATTGTTGTACAGATGCCAGCACATCAAGCTACCCGAAACTGTCAAATTTTTCAACTTTGAACCTTATTGTAAAGAATTTAACCTTTTAACGTGTTCGTTATCCCTAAATAAATAAATAAACCTCATGCTTTAGCGATAAAGTTGAAAATCTATTAAAGGACAGATTTTAGTAGCTTGATGTGCTGGCGTCTTTACTGTATTTACTCGCACAAATTGCGTACACAACTTTTGAAAATCATTTATATGACGATTTGCGGTTCGTACCTACAAGATGAAACGACAGACAGCGCTTCGTAAGTTCCTTCTTTATAAACGAGTTCTTGAGTCTCCAACAAATTGCAATAGATGTTGTTCATTAAAAATAAGTCGGACGTCACCTGTAGAGAGAGCACGGCGCGCGGCTCATCTAACTTGCATGTGCCGGCACCCGGCGCCGCCCGCGTCACGCCGTGCATCTCATTACCGCTTCACACCTAGGTACATCGCAATATGCCACACGTACTGGTTCACTACACTTGTTTTGAAATAGGTAAATTAATATGGATTACACTATTACACTCGATCATCTTTTCTGTATGTCGTCGTCTGTCATTACAAAACCAAGTCCACCATTCAGTCTGCAGTCATTATAAAATAATTACGATAACTATTTTCAAAGTGATTTAATTACATAATATTTCGTACCAAGCAATATTACGATGGCCTTTGTAGCATACATTTTAGAGGACGAGTCTCAAAGTAAAAGATTATCTCGGGGCGAACGTCTAAACCTCGAATAAGGATAGGATAGGATATTACCCTTAAAATTTGAACGCCGATATATTGTTACCTCGCCTAAAATGTAATATTGACGTGTGCATTGTTAACAACAAGCAGCCGGGACGGCAGGCGAGGTCGGAACTCGCTTTGGATGAGGCAATTTTATGGGTTTATTGAAAGATAGTCGTCTTCAGCGCACAACCCTAAGTGATGAGATCCGGCCGAACCCCGGCCTTCATAACGTTTGTAATACCATTTTACGACCAGCTTAGGACGTAACTTATACATATTTTGAATAACTTTACGCGCTGCTTAGAAAAGAATTACTACAACCCGCCCCACCGAGATAGGCTCATATATTATACAACATGTACTTTACGACGGAGGTGTTTGCTGACTATGATGATGTTCATTTGCATTCGAATACAAATATTGGCTATATAAAGAAAAAAAAATACAGTACGAAAAAGACTGCCTCAGTAATTTAATGACTATTTAACATTTTTAAAAACTTAGTGTCGCAAACAAAACTCTATAATAATAAGGCCTATAATAAAATAAATTAAATATCAAAAGCACTGATATTCACTGAGCACACCCAGTTGCCTCGCTTTCAGATTATATCTTAACAAAATAACCCCAAGGTGGGAGACCGCTACGCACAAACGTCGCACTTACCAGTAAAACGAGCTCAACTCTAATACACGTTTCGCGTGTTCCCCTCCCGGTGTGTATAATAAAAGTAACATTTTTGTTACAGTTCCATTTTAGCCAAACTATGTTTGTACGTATTGAGTAGAAATCGCACGGGTCAGCACACGTGTTCCGCACATACAATCAGCCGTTAGGGCACGCCCTGACACCCCTAAAACGATTTGATTAAACTCATAAAACTCGAGGTAGCTTCCTACCGCCGCCGCCGCCGCCGCCGGTGGACGCGCCGCGGCCCGCGATAGAAAAGTTGAAGTTATATTGAGCCCTTCCCCGAGACCCGCTTGCCTGAACCTCCGCTCCACCAACCACCTTTTAATAACACAGTCGAGTGCTTTCACCACCACGATTAAGATGACTGTGAATAATTACATTTGCAACTCTTTTTGTTTTTTACCTGAAGCAAGCAAACCATGCTAAGGTATAAGATGATGGTATAGCAATCTGCAAGCTTCTACTATGTGAGAGAAAAACAGTGAGTCAAAAGATTAGGTGCTGTTCTTTGTTATTCCATTACACGATGCTACACCGACATTATACCTGGCCAGTAGATAGACTTGCAAAATTACTTTGTAGTATACAGCGTGTTTTTTTTTTACCGGCTCCAAATTCTTACAGGATGTTCCACCCATGAATATGAATAACTTTCACTATGGAACCAACTCTGAGATCACGAAAAAAAAATCAGCAGTTTCATACATTTTGGACAAGTAGGTAGGTATTGAACTTTTGTATTAAACAGCTGATTTTGTTTTCGTGATTTCAGAGTTGGTCCCATAGTGAAAGTTGTTAATATTCATGACTAGAACACCCTGTAAAAATTTGAAGCCTGAAAAAAAAATCGTCTAGTATCTCGTTGTAGGTAAAAAACGTTCCGGCCCGAAGTCAAGTCAATTTACCAACTTTTCATACAACTAGGTTTATGCCTTATGTGCTGTCATAGTAAAAGCAGTCAATTATGTTATGTTAACTAAACAGAATAGTAAAGTCTTTTATTTATAAGCAACTAATAATGACGCCAGTTTATTGCTGGCCCTACTGACAGCATACCCTTCATAATCTTTCATTGGTGTCACCAAAACTATGCTAACTCCTTCATCACGTTCACATATGGAAGGACTTCGATCTGATAATGGTCCCGAAACCTTAAGAACTAAAGTGCTGGTTGGTTTTGCTGCAACGTTTTACGTAAACACATGCGTGCCCTGCCTCTTTATTGGATGTTGTTACCAAGTATCGAATCCCAGAGCTTACGGTGCTGGCGCGTGCACGTCAAACTTCGCTAACCGCCCTTAAGAAAGTTGGTAAAGTTGCCTCCCGTCGGAGATGTGCTATGCCGTGCCGCCCTCGCGACGTTGCCGACCTCATGTAAACTGTAATCCCTCAGATGATGCTAGGATTTAGCAGCTTCATATTACCTCCGCTGGAAGCTGTTTGATAAATGTTGTCTCTAACAACCAAAGATACAGATCACACATTTATCCCTTCTTTATATCTTCGAATAAAAAATAATCTTCCTTACCTCACTCCTCTGTTATATTCGGCCAATGTGCTCAAAAACATTGGGATTACCTACCTATTTCCATTTTGTATCGTATGAGTTGAGTTCGTCGAAGTAAAAGCCGCGGATAGCTCAAGGATTCGCGTCCTCGCACACCACTGCGCGTGAATGGCGCTCGCGTCGTATTATCAACCGTCACTTCGCTCGACAGGTGTCGCCTTCAGCCAACTCGAGAGTAAATTACTAGCTTCGAAGTCGCTGAATCAACCCGGCTCCTTAATCGATTTTCAAACCTCTCGCCTAAGAGCTTGAGACACAAATGAGTATAAATGACTACAGCAAAATTGAAGACCGCATCGATGCAATTCTATATTTATTATTCTTGGCTTAACTCAAATTCAATGTAATGAACAAGACTAGCAAACATATACATACGAAGACCTCGTATAGAATTAACTGAATGTATTTAAATATCTCTATGTATGTTCGTGTAGCAGTTGAATAGCAACATCTTGCATGCTAAGCGCGAGCTACGAGCTCGTTTTCGTATTTAAATAGGGAAATGGGAAACAGACGCGGTGAGTCGACGAAGCACTGGTGCCGTGGTATTGTTTTAATTAAAGTAATTGGAGGAGGCACGTTGAGAGCCGCCGCTCGGTTGGCATGATCTGTGCCTTGAGGATTTACACCAATTTAAGACCGAACCCAGCCAGGCGTCAATTAACGGTACGAGTCCTACTCAATCGTATAACTGTGTACGATTAAGATTCGTATGTACGTATTATGATAAAATCATAAGCAAATATGTATTTCATTGTAAATATCATATATAAGTTTTTAATTAACTGCTACAAAAATATAGATACAAATGTTACGAAGAAGCTCTCAGTGTCTTATAGACATATTGTACATCTATACTTATTTCGACAACAGTAGTTTTCTTTAGTTTCTTTCTGTACGACAAATGTAGCGGTGGAATATGAGAAACGAAACGAAAGAAACTGACACTAACAAAAAAGCGACCAAAGATAAACGGAAACGGACTCGCTCATAGAGAAAAGTAGACGCTCTGTGCAACAGAAAACTTTGTGGGGAGTCATTCCTTAGCTATCTGTGAAGTAAATAAACCTTTGTTAACAAATAACGTTCATTTTATATGGGTAAATATCAACTTTGTTTCATAACGCGTTTTTATAACCTAAAAGAGCTTAATCAACAACGCAATGATTTTCTAACATCAAATCTATGTTTTTCTTAGAGGGACCTTTCGACAACGTCGCCACCTTTTGTCTGTAATCAGGCAAATGTTCTATTTTCGTAGCAAAGCTGGGATTAACCCTTCGCTGAGAGCGCGTTTGTACAAGTTTCCTTAAAGTAATTAAAGGTTCAAGCAATTTGAACTCTGAAATGAAAATTCATAATCTATTTATCTGCAAGGATATCTTTAAAAGAATTTTGTATTCAACGTCCTACAAATAAAAAAAAAGATGAATCACATTCCAAAAATGTTTGATTAGTTTAACAAGTGCAATGAGCGCTACAAACGTGCAGACAGACACATGAATCTTTGTAAAGCTAACATGTGTTTTCCCAACCGCACCGGTGGGAGAGCGCGCATCGCCGAAAACAGTGAATAATGCAAAGGCCTTACGAATCGGATCATATTTTTTCAGAGAAATGTGGAATCGCGAAGTGGCAAAACAGAATTTAATATTCGTAAAAGGGTTGACGTCGGGATAGGGGCAGCGCGGCAGTTGACGCGTGCCTGCTCTAGGAGTTTTTTTGGCTACTTTCCAAAATCAATATCTTCGGATACACAGACCGTCGCGCATTTTGCACTAATCTTACCGAAAAGACGGCGTGCAGACTTTGTAGATGAGTAGATGTCAATGATTTTTTTATAGACCGACATTATTTAATTGGATCTTATAGTAGTGTGTCTATACTGATTTTTCAATGTAACACCCCTGTCAAACACCCCGCTTACCTCCGAATTTACCACAGAAATAGATATACAGGGTTATTTGTAAAACACCAACAACCTCTTAAAAGGTCATTGTACTCATCATTATGAACAACTTTTACTATTGGACCAAACCTGAAATCGCGAAACAAAATCTCACATCTCTATCTCTTATATCTCTTTGTTCCCTACATTTATGTTCGTACGAGTCGTCAAAATGTAGGAAACAGCTGATTTTTTTTCGCGATTTCAAGTTTGGTCCCATAGTAAAAGTTGTTCATAATGATGAGTACAATGACCTCTTAAGAGGTTGTTGGTGTTTTACAAATAACCCTGTATAATTAGAGTAAAAATGTATACAAAAGATTACATCTATGTATTATTCTAAATAAATACTAAGAAAATATCGAACATTTACTGTATTTCTAACTTTAAAGTATATCACAGGTTTATGGCAAATATCATTATCGTATGACCAAAATATCACAGCAAAATGAAAACGGTCGGGGACACGTGAATGAATAATACATGAAAAATAAATCCTTCCGAAGACATTTATTTTTCTGAGTGGAATTTACAATTCGTAAATATTATCTGCCATAAGATCAACACGATAGGAACAGCCTTACTGCCGCAGATCAAAATCTGTCTTTACTTGGGACATTCCATACATTGGATCTTGGAACCAGCTTAGGTCAGCCTACGGAGATCCATAACTGTAGAAAGACCAACCATCAACAATCAACAATCAATTAATTATACATTACGTCGAACGTCCATTTTGTTATACAGCAGGATAAGTAAAGAGTCTGTAAATTAACTGATAAATTATTGACATGCAATCATAAGCACGGGTAATAAGTGAAGATACTCTTTTTAAATGAAATTAACACAGTTAGTGTGGAAATGGGTAGGCGGCGGAGTGGGCGCAGTCGGGTGCAAAGCGATGCGCCGTGCTCGAGAGCTCGGTTCATTTAAAGGCACTTGTCTGTAATTGCAGAGCGACTAAGACTTTACCCTGACTGAACGGCAGGCATTATCGAATAAAAAGTTTTAATGGTATACCTTTGTCGAACCTTTATGGGCTTCGCAAAACTTATCTCGACCTACTTCCATCTTCACAGTTTTATAACGCTCAAGTCCTAACACGCAATGTGTCTCTGCTATGAATTTGTTTTCGACGTCTTACTTCACTATCAATTAAGTGCTCGCACTTGAATTGGAAACTTAATAATCACATCAAGTCTTTTTAGCATTTGTCTTGAAGAAATGCACTTAGGAAGGATACTTTAAATAAAAAATACCAGATAGCGGTTGCAATTTCGTCGGAAACGCAATAAATAGCTCGGGCGGCGCCGCTTGACCCACTTCCTGTTACATGCCGAAACGCCTGCGATTTAATCGCACCCTGCCTCACTCCATCCTTCCGTCGAGACCCCACACGCTTCGCTTCTTTGCCCCATAATTATTAAATCCATTCCGAGCTCGCCAAGAAAGGGGCACACCCAAATAAAAAGCTCTGCCGGACCTAGTGAACCATCCACATTAACATCAATAGCTTGTTGGGAATGTATTTTAGGGCAAGATTTTACATGCAAAACTCACCCACACCTGTCGCATAACTCTCGTAGATGCCGAATGGCATAAATAATTCTATGAATTAAAAGTTCTTTCGTTCATCATAGGGCGCTATGACATTGTTTTATCTACTGCCATAAACTGAAAGCTACGTTTGAAAGCACATGGCATCTTAAACATATAAACATTGTAACATGTCTTTCAGATTCACAGTATCAATGCTTTTTTATTCAGTGGAGAATTCAACATCGTGTAGCCACCACCCTGTTTCACGTTCTCGGTTCAGTTCACATGGTGGCAAGTGCGGGTGGCGCGGGCCGGCGCTAGCGTCGCATCTGATAGCGAAGCGGAAATTGCGCGGCGCGTCGCGTGCGCCGCCCGCCGCGTGTCCGTGACGTGCACTCTATTCACTTGCTATTTTATTTCGCTTTGCTACTCTCCTCGTACGCCTCCAAAATCTTTTACACTGCTGGAATCCGAGCACTCCTTTTGATACATTTTATTTTGAGTTTCTATCGAAATAATTTGTGTCACACACAGAAATTACTTACAAGTCACCGGCAAAATGTTTAAATCTTTTGTAAGTTTCGAATCGATCATTTACGAAAAATTCTTTTCATATCTGTTTGAGTATTATGAATATTAGAGCATACTTTGCCTTACTCAGCCGTGATGGTTTAACAATACGAATACAATTTATATGGATTTATACCTGAAATAATTATTTTGAATTTGAATACAGGCCAAGTGCGTGTCGGATCACTCACAATGAAAGGTTCCGTAGTCGGTATGAATTTATTCCAAGAACAAACGCTTCATCGATGTACGTCACGGTCAATTCTCCAACTGCAAAAATAAAATACGTGATAAAAGTACAAATTATCGATTTTCGGACTTTTGAAATACATATATCATATAATTTTTGAAGTGAAAACTTCTTTAGCGGCGTTGTGCACTTTTTTTGTAATGGGTAAAAAATGTTAAACTCGCGTCAGGACACGTGACCTGATCAAAAATTCGTAAGACGGATGGAGAGTAGACAGTCGGCGCGGCGTAGGAGAGGAAGTATCCCCCTCTCTTTCTATGGCGCGGTTGTCATGTTTGTGTACGATAGCGCAATAAATAAATATTGTATTCTGCTACATACATGATAGTACTTTTATACTGATAATTAAAGCAATTCGTGCAAAATAATTCCCTAACAATTCCAAAATATCAAAAATGCACAACGTTAATATTCAAGTTTTCACTTCTGCCGGCACTCCCGGAGTGCAACCCGTCGTTTTTTTTTTTTTTTTTTTTATGGCGTTTACTTAGAAGTTTGTTTTTGTTAGAGCACCAAGGGACCGTAGACCTATGTATTTGATATTACTTACAAGTTGGTACATTCACGCGTGAAAACAAAGTGAACATGAGATTCCGTATTTTCTATTTGAGGTACGAAACCCTAAAAATCTACAAAGATGTGTAGGTAGGTACCTGCTTGAACCTAATACGACTGAGGACAACGAGAAGCGTCTTATAAGTCACTTTTCTTGAGAATATTCCTACACAAAGACATCATAAGTAGGAAGCGAGCTTGTCTCAATATGAAGTTGATACGGGCTCGTGTGTGTTTTGTATGTCGCGCTCATAACAAAGCAGACGGGAGAACGCTCAAATATTTTTGTGAAACTTTCATGAATATATTAGCCATAAATGTGACTAAAGGAATCTATTTCCTCTACTGAACCGTGCGCAATGCCGCCCGCAATGTACACTTTCGAACACATAAACACTTTGAGGGTTCTATAAAGCTAAAACTAAATCCGTATCAAAAACACAATCACTCCCTTCTCATATAACATACTTTCAAATGATCACAAGAATAATTGCTGTATTTTGCTGAAGGTCACAAAAGAACAGAAATAAATGTTAAAGAGCCGAAAACCTAATTATTATTCAAGTATACTAAGCAACACGCTCGCACGCTAACTCCCATTTTCGTCATCGGGACTTCTAGCGCTCCGCTCGTAAAACACAAGTTACACCATTATATTTTTACGACGGCAACGAATGTCAAGTTTTCAAAAACACGCCTGTCGCCTACCCCGTCGCATTTGTTCGTTATCTCAGCTGGAAAACAAGTGATACTCCACTGGGTGCTGGTGAAAAACCGGCTAGTACAATTCGTTCAATTTCGTTTCATTAATATTACTGTCAGAAGAGCAGTGGTGGCTCAGTGGCGACTTACGAGTTGTATGTAGGTCGTAGTTTCGAATCCAGACAGGCGTTTTACTTTGTGTAAATTATTCCATCACCACTGCTCTCAAAACGGTGAAGAAAAACATCGTGAGGAAACCAACATGTCCTAGAATCAAAAATTCGAAGACCTGTGACATCTACCAACCCACACTGGGCTCGCGTGGCGGATTACGGCCCACTCCCTCTCACTGAGAGGAGGCCTGTGATCATTTAATAACTCAATCATTTAATTCCTGTCATGCAAAACTATGTCTATCGATTTTTATTTACATAGTTATGCTTACGCACTGAAAAACAAAGGTAAAGGTAGATAAGAAGTGTTTTAAGTGTGAAGTAAAGAGACAAATAAACTGCTGTTCTATTCTGTAAAAAATCTCACCGTTAAAACTTAGATGAGGTGATCTGTCATTCCACCTAATGCTTTTAGGTTTTTTATTAAACCTCGTCTTCGGCTCGGCTTATAAATTCACACACTTGTTTTAATAACCCTTTATATGTAACAGCTTCATAAACTACCATAACCTCGCACAAAAAATGAGTTCCGTTGACTTTCTCAGTGTGATTTTTTGACATTTTAAAAATATTTAGGTAAGTATACTTAAATTTACAAAATGAGAAACAACGCACAGCCCAAACTATAGGAAATAGTAATGTAAAATTTTTGCAAGGCTTTCCTCGATCACACCCAGTGTCGGGGGTGAAGGCGCTTATATAGGGTGACTGGTAATTAGTGATCGATACTTAAACACATGATTCTACTCATCATTACAAACAACTTTTACTATCGGACCAAATCCGAAATCGCGAAAAAAAAATCAGCTGTTCCCTACATTTTGACTGTAGGGAACAGCTGATTTTTTTTTCGCGAATTACCAGTCACCCTATATATGAGTTCGTTTGTATGGCAGCGGCCTATCCGCACACGTTTTAGGTATACGTAATCATTGTCTGGACTAAGCTATGTAAGCCAATCGCGGCGCACCACTACTGCCAGGCCTAATGCTGCGGATGTGAGTGTCGCTTCTTGGCGTAGTAAAAGTCATTAATCTTTACTGTTATACTTTAGGCGAACCCTAAGGGGGGGTTTTATCATTCCACCCGAAAGGATAATATGGGATGAACATTTGTACGAAAATCCGTAATTTTATGTGAAACCAATGTGTATTTAGGGTTTCGGTAAAAAAGCGAAACAACTATTTCATGATTTTTCGAAAATTGTACCCCAAAAGGCGGAAGTAGTAGGCAAACTGCTAGTCGGCTATCCCAAGTTCCCAACCTTATAATGAAAACTAAGTTCGTACTTCTAAGTTTTAACTAGATGGGGCCAGTATATTTAATATTCATAATATACATACACCCACTTGCAGTTAAATACGATCTTCCAGCAACTGTATCTCAGTGTTTCTGTATCAACAGAACCCTTCGAGGAAAACAGGCGTGATGTTGTTTTTTATTCAATTTTCTACTGGAAACAAGTTTGAATATCTAGTTCTACTCGTAATAAGCAGACGACAACCTCATACATAGGTTAAACTGCGAGAAGCCAATAAACAAAAAAAAAAAGATGCGTTCAGTACCGAAATGTAAGAGGACTCTTAAGAGTTATTTACTGGACTTATCTAATGCCTAGTTCAACAAACGCGCTGTTGGATTTTCATATCTCGGTACTGAGCCGAGCGTAGACCGTAGAATGTCTAATAACGCGCTTGTATAGTTACATTTATGTATATTTTTAATAACCGACGACAAATTTCAACGCCCCCTGCGTTGAAATTTTTCGGAATCATGAACTGAATCAATGGTAACAGGTTGCGCGTCGGTGACCTGCCACCCTGTTTAAGCATTCATTTAGTTGTCGCCTAGTGTTAATGGAAAAGGGCATAATTCAATTTATAATTCACTAGCTGCGCCCCGCGGTTTCACCCGCATAAGTCTCGATCCCGTAGCAATATCGGGATAAAAAGTATTCTGTGTTAATCCTGGTTATAAACTATCTGTGTGCCAAATTTCATCAAAATTGGTCCAGCCGTTTGAGTGTGAAGAAGAACATACACACACACACACAAACTTTCGCCTTTATAACATTAGTGTGATTTATGATAATATATACCTCAATTTTAGAAGATAAATAAATAATAACAGCCGCACAGGTCGATCGGTCAGGTTAAGCTACGTTTGCCGCGGTTGGTCTGTGGATGGGTGACCATCTTTATATACCGGGACTCCTGCGTGCCTCGGAAAGCACGTTAAGCCGTTGGTCCCGGCTGTCATTCGTGGATCTTTCACAGTCGTTACGGGTAGTCAGGAGCCCGAGAAAGTCTGACAACCAGTCTTACCAAGGGGTATCGTATTACCCAGTAACTGGGTTGTGGAGGTCAGATAGGCAGTCGCGCCATGTAAAATACTGGTATTCAGCTGCATCGGGTTAGACTGGAAGCCGAGCCCAACATAGTTGGGAAAAGACTAGGCAGATGACGAATTTTAGAAGATAACTTTTCTCCTTTCATCGTAAAAAAATTAGCATGGTCTGTAGACACAATAATACTTTCGCCGCATTGCATTGTAAGAATGAGAACATCGAGACCTATTTAAGACGAGCCAACACACAGTTTATTATCTCGTAAATATTTTTAAGCGATATTAAACATAACTATTTATCTCTGCATAATTCTAGTCTCTTGAACGTAGCACACGCTAGGGTAAATAAAAGTGACAATTTACAAGTTAACTGACCTTAAATAATTTGGTTAGGTTATGTTTTTTTTTTTTGTAAGCTATCTTTACGGTCGTGCAATGTGTAAATTTCTGGTAAGCGTTTAAACAGCAGCCGTAAATAAACACCTTCGGTTCGAAAGAGCAGTGAGAATGAACAGCTGGCAAGTTTGCTTCAGACGATCTTTAACCTGATCGGGCGGCGTACTTGTTTTACCTATGTTGTCCAAGTCTCGTCTCTGTTCCGTATAAATGTACATATAATAATACTACTTTCTTGTATGAGCTTAGAAAAAAATCTACACACAAACAAAAAACGCCGAAAATAAACACTAAAACTTCTTGAATGGAACTTAATGTTTGACTACTTATTTTACTTTTAATATTTTTTTATAGCTGCAATAGAAATACACACTCTGTGAATTTCAATTGTCTACCTATTACGGTTCGTGGCGTGTGGAGCCCGCTGCAAAAATCGCTGAAAAAACATATTTCTTGTATGGAGACCCTCTTTAATTTGGAGCTTTTTTAAAATTATTATTTGTTGTTATAGCGGCAATAGAATTACGCACTTTGTGAAAATTTCAACTGTCTACCTATTACGGTTCATGAGATACAGAAGATGAAGATTCAGATGCCCGCTGACAGTCAGCGTTGGCACTCTTTGGGTACGAAATCCTAAAAATGTTGGACCATATCACTTTTCATTTGGTTTCGTTAGTTTCTCTTTCAGAAAACCACAGTAATAAGGTAAAACGCTCAAAATGGCAATGCCGTGCCTTGCCTTTCATGTAATTTCATTTTGAAAGCGGAATGAAAAAAGAAACAAATGAAAAGTGGTCTGTCATTATTTGCGCTATTTACGTTGTTGAACAAACGATTTTTTTAAACTTATAAAGCAATAGCTTAGCAATTTCCTTCGGATTGTAATTGAAAATGTGTTACGCAATTGGGGTGTCCGACAAATAAGTCTGTGGGACATGTGTTACCTCGTAGTTAGCTACCTATGTTACTAGTATTGTGATATTTAGGTACCACCACTAAATGATCAATGTAATTAACTGCACAAATAGGTTTGAAGTAAAAAGTTTGTCACAAGGAGTACATAAATATCAAGTAACATATTTTAAAAATCTTCGTTCCACCAACAAGCGTCTTCTATATGTCCTTCTCACCGTTCGGGCTTCATTCATTCTTCCTTCTTTGTCCAGGCGGTCTTTCTTTGGAATGCGCTCCCTCTGAACATCAGGACGGCAACCAGTCGGTTACCTTTTAAAGTGAAGGCACGTGAACATATCCGTCAGAAGTTGGTCGTAACATCCCAGCGCTGATTTGCTGGATTCGTTTTCTCCCCTACCGATCATTTTTCTCCTGACAGTTAATTTTGTTTATATGTATCTATCTATATATTGTTATTAATTCTTGTATTTTATAGTCATTTCCTAGCTATCTATCCCGTATGTTGCGACAAAATGATGAGAGACAAAATATAGTAGGTACTATATTTTGTCTCTGCATCACCCTAACCTTGGTAGAAAAAGCCTCAGGCATTAAGTCCGCCTTTGTACAGTACTTTTTTTACTTGTGCATAAACTTTTAATAAAAAAAAAATATATTTTGTCTATTTAAACGCGCGTTATAACTTATAACTTACCTCTATAAATTACCACATTCCTAACTTAATTGAAAAAATCGGCGCCCGACTGTTGTAGGTACCTAAATATTCTGACTAATTTATTTCCAACACAATCCTTTACAGCTTTATATTAAATTCATCTTAAACGGATAACAATAGACTTGATTGAAATAAAACCTGTCTAGCGAATAATTCATAATATTTCATCGTTTATATATATTAGAGACAAGTATATTAGAGTATATTATGTATATTAGAGACAAGTATTAATAATAATTAGAAATTAACTGCTCAACGTTTAGTTTTATTATTTAGAATCAGAAGCCACCTTAGTCGTAGAAATCATGAAAATCGAATAAGTGATTCTGAACCACATATTATCGGTTTAAGCGCACTAGCGGATAGCCAGACAAAGAGACGTTACTTAATATGATACCTATGTAAGGATACGTTAATTATGTATATCCAAAATGCGGTTCCCTACTAGTTAATATTGATATCGAGTCATATTTCAAGTGGTGCCAAACTTAGATAAGTAGTTATGGTTCCATACTGAACTGCTTTAGACACAGATGAAAAGATTTTGATTTTAAGTTTTACTGTAATTAATAATAGGTATTTTTATTTATTAATATATTTATTTAGTGCATAGTTAAGTTGCAAAGCAAAGGATCGATTAGTTAGTATGGGGGCGCGGTCGCGTGCACGAGGGCCATAGCGGCCGGGCGGCGGGCGGCTCGGCGCGGCGTTGCCTTCCGGCGAAACGCGAGGAATGTTGCCGATAGATTAACTTCTGATCTCTTTTCCGATATTATAGCGGAGGGCTTATGTAAGGAATTCTAAGCGCTTCAATCTGGTTTAAGGCCAACTAAGGCTTTCCGAGAAATCTGCTCGGTATCTCCCGACATAGATATATTATTCAACGTCTTACTAATACCCAAAGCTATGCGACTCGAGTAGCGCCGCACGTACTACATCCCTCGTGTTTATATATAATATTTAGAAGTACATGTGACATTCTAAATCGAGACTCGCACTCGCTACTCTACGCTTTACATTTAGGTTTTTCGTTGAATTTTTAAACAAACATTATTTAAGTTAGAATGGGACGTGTGCATAATAAATTAAAATGTATGTATTCTTTCCTGCTAGCTAACTTTATTCCAGCCTCGTGTCTTTCGCTTTAACATTTTATGACACTATATCACTCTCTATATAGTGGACACTTATATTAGTTTGAAATATTACACACACAGGCTCTCTTTCGTCTTTGCGACACCACATAATATAACGACATTATAGTGAAATATGAAAGGACATCAGCGGTTGCCGAATATTTTCTCTTACGAGCTTTTCCTCTATTTTTCTTTTTCATATGACTACTTGTACGTAACTTAATAATATATATTTTGTTTCAGGTACGAATTTTATATACCCACAGTATCATGAAAATAGCATAAAGACAGTAGGTACCTATACCTTCTCATCGGTGAGTAAATAGACCACATAATATCTCATACTTTAACTTGTAATATCGGTTCCGTTTTAGAATTGAAGCTTTGTGTCAACTTATGTGTAGTCAGTCTATGGCGACTATCGTACACAGACCTGCTAGCTGCATTCATATAGAGCTAGCTAAAACTAAGAATTTCATTGGTTTCATAAAACTTTAAAGCAACACAAGGATAAATGGATTCCCTCGTTATTTGTGTGTAATCACACATTAAAGGTGACGCATTTTATTACATTACAATAAAACGTCGGGGTGATGCAGCCCGTGAGCCCGTCGAATACTTACGTCTGCTCCGCTCAGGTGGGGCGAGGGCGTTCTGCGGCTTGTTTGCGTACAAGTGAATTCCATTAGATCCAGCGTGTGTACCGCCGCCGCAACTTCCACGCCCGCTTCATTCATATGCCATTAGCTGATCGATTTACAAGTACAATATGTGCTCATTTACCTATCTATTAGCATATTATAAGTTCGTGATAGATATTTTAGAACTTGGTATCTAGGTATTTAACGTTAGTCAATGCGGACAAGCAACAGGGTCCGTATTGTGTTACAACAAAACTGCAGATTACAAAAATAAAGTATATTATCAGTATGTTAGCTACGTAAAAAACATTTCGGCAGCATCATAGCGGACTGTTACTCTTTATGTAATTATAATAACTCAACATAAAAACTCATTTAATGTCACAGAAATGTGCTTCACCATTTAAAAGTGTGTTCAACTGTGGCGCTGTAGTCGTGGAACAATAATTAAATTTTCCCTCGGCGCTGAGTGCGGAGTATGTCGTTTCATCAACCTCGGCACTAACTCGCGAGAACGGCGCACCACCTGAAATATTTAATTCAGACCAGCCATTGTGCTTTAATTCACCGGAAATGAAAATTCATGGCACTTTCTATACCATTCAAATTTCATCATATAACTCACCACCGTCATACAACTACTACACACTACAACTGCTAAGTAAAGTATAATCTGCAAATAATTATAACTTACCAATAAGTGAATTTGTGTTGATTTAAATTGCAACGCAATTTTTTTTTAAAGCTTTGTAACTGTGACGTTCTTATTTTTACCCCTACAGTCTACCGGTCCCCTAGTGATTTGGGAAAGTTTTATACGGTCCTTTCGAGGGCAAGAGTCCGTACGCGCATACCTGTTGTAACTATTTCTATTTGCTAATCCGGCCCTGATCAAATGAATAAAATATGCACGTAGCGTTAGTGTGGCCGTACAAATAGCATAGACGTCGTATTAAAAACTCTTACGATTAGACAAACATGCTTCCTGTATGAGCATTGTGACATGAAATGTATTGTTTTAGTTTTGACCTTAACAAGCATTTGCTTATTCGCCGATTACTTGTTTACATTCGCTGAATAAGCTATCGCGCCCACCACAAGTAACCTACTTTACGTTTGTAAATTTTAATACTTTTCCTAATAAATCGGTCAATCAGTATCGGACACAAAACAGTGATTTTATTTCCTGTATACATCCCGTGTTATTCGTACTCATCAACAGTCTACATACGACATCTCCATGTACGGACAAGCTTCCCGTACACTTGCCATTATGAATATGTTTTTCTGGTTTGGTTAAAGCTGAGCTTAACAGGCTGCATTCTGAAAAATATGAATGTCGCCCTAAAGAGCACTAAAATGTTAATTATGAATTTCAATAATTAACATCGTTACACTGAAAAATAGTAGAGTGCAGACGCCAGAACATCAAGCTACCCGAAACTATCAAATTTTCCCAATCAACTTTGAACCTAATACTTTAGCGATAAAGTTGAAAATCTATTAAAGAAATTTGACAGACTGTAGTAGCTTGATGTGCTGGCGTCTGTACCTAAATGACAGACTTTACCCAAATTGAAATAAAAAGTTATATTATAACACACTTTTCCTAACAAAATACTTAATACCTTAATAGCAGTTTATGAAACTGTTACATAATAGGGGTTCTTATTATATCCTAAAAAAAAAAGTTATTATGAAGTCTGTCATAATGGTGCCATTTTTGGTTTCAAAATAAGAAGTTTTGACATGAGTGTAAATAAAATAAATTAATTTCTATTAAACTATAATCTTTAATGATTTTAGTATTAGCTGTGGTGCAGGCTGCTGGGGAGTGTCCGATAGAAACTTGGGTTTAGGCGCCATTTTTACAATATTATTTATGGTTTTTGATAAAATTGCATGAGTTTCGATAAAACACTGATGTTATAAACCTAAAGAAAACAAAACCTGCGGTTCGGTTAATAAACTCACACTCGTGTTTTAATAACCTCTGCCATGTTTTAAAAATTACTAATTGTTGATAATATTTACTGCCACAATGTGTACTTAGGTAACAAAATACGATAGTACGAGAATAGTAGATCGATATAGAATGGTTGAAAGGAATCAATTCCCATACGAGGTATTCAGACGGCCGAGCGCAGCGAGGGCGGCTATAGTCCGAGCAGGAATTGACGACTTTCACCTGAGTCAAACACTGTAATTTTCATTACAAATATAAGGAAAGTAAAAAATAGTAGTTTTTCTAAAATATTTATTGATAATAATAACATGAATAGCACCTATTTAATAGTATAATAGTACCTATTTAATAGTCTTTTTTAAATTTTAAATATGGAACACACCGCGTCACCGCCGCGGGCCGTCCCGCTTAATAGGTATTTTTTAATTCACAGTTTCACACTGGCTGTTTATACAGTCACAAGACCGCAGCGTTTTTCTTAATTATGTAAAAAAATTCGTAGCTGACTATCTAACTAAATTTAGTTCTATTTTTAAAATTCATTCCCGCCCAAAGGTGGGAAGCGGCGTCTTCCATCCGCTATTCGGATCAAACAAACACTACTTTCCGAGTATGAGAAATGAAAATACATATTCCATACGAATATATAACGTAATTAACTACTGTACATCATTCAAAATAATTATACTTTTCAACACACTTGCTCGTTAAGTGGCTCTTATTACAGTACTTTTAGGTTCATAATGCAGTGTATTAATCACATGCGTTTTTTTTACATTATATTCCCTCACAAGTGTTGTAATGTCCATCACAGCTAACTATTTCCTAATGCGGAGTTTCAGCTATAAAATAGTACTCTGTGATGCGGAGATATGCGCTTTTTTAACCTATTCAAAGAGACTTACTGCCTTTTTATACCTAAACATTTTTAATAAAATATGATAATTTGACATCATATTGTATCAAATTATTTATCTTTGTCTAAAAATTAACATTCTTTCGTGTTCTACAAAAATATTCAGTTTTTATATTTTTAGTACCAATTAGGCTGTTCGGTCGGCGGCTTCGTGCCTTTGCCTCTACTTTATCCTACAGAGACACGGCGTGTGATAAATGGAATCGGCGGGCCATATTTCACGGCCACATTGCATAATTATTATATTAACCTCTTTTTATTTCGCGCAATTTTGTTGAATGAAAATCATCGTATACACCGCCTGAACATTTTGCAGTCAGCCACTTTACTCACTTGCATCTTAATTTACCTACTAGGTGCTATTATGACAATAAATCATACTAAATTAGAAGAGGCCTTACCTGCAGTGGGAAAATAACAGGCCAGTTTTACTATACAATTAAGATAAAACTTTTCATTTTGTTCTCGTAAAAGATTTACAGATATTAATTACCTGTCTGTTGAACGTTTTATTAAGAAAGAAAAAAAAAAGTTACTACATGCTTGATTAAATATGAATAAATAATCAGAATCATTGAAAAATCACACAGCTTTTTCATAGACTAAATAAACAAGTTCAAATATGATATAATCTGTGGAAAATTTAAACAACTAGATGCACAACCCGAAGAAAACGGAGGAAAAAAGCAAAACTTCTTATAGTGTAGCTTCTCGCGGAGGACACTCGACGCGGGGGCAGTAGGGCGCGCTGCCTTTTCTGCCGTACCATTATAATTTTATTTGCCATGACAAACGTCAAACCATGCGCCGAGTATTCCATGAATTTTAAATGAACTGGTAATGCAGCTACTTTAAAATTAGTCTTCAGTACTTATCTTTTACCGACTGAAATAAAGCTTTATACTCTGAGTGCTTTTAAACTCTTTTAAGTCCCAGAAACTTTAGTCTTGTTTAGGAGTTTAAAGAAAACAATTATAGCATGATAATATATTCTAAATGGCACGTGACTGAAGACTGAGTAAAATTATAACTGTAGCAATATCTTGACATGGCACAGCCTGAATTTTAAAGAATCTTTAATGTACCGATGATGACAGCACTTCTCGAACCAAATGATGTTAGAAGTAGCCCGTAAATATTTAGTTAAGATATTGATTACAATTCTTGGGATATATGTACCTACCGATTGACTTTTTTAAACGACCTGAAAGCCAAAGTGAATTTACTTTATACTTATCGAAGTATGTACATTGCCGGTGTCAAGTTGCGAACGGCAATGATTGGCCCGGTTTCTTGCCACCGCCTTATTTCCATCTTATTACCGGCAGCGCGGCGATATTAAAGCGGGCGCTACGCCACCACCCGCGTCTCCGCCCTGTCTTTGCGTCCGTGAATTAGGTTAATGGCCTGCCAGGTGATTTCCTTCTAAGCCGTATTTCGAGTAAAGCGCCACCACCTTAACACGCCAATGTCGCTGGAACAACTCTAAATGTTTAACTTTTTCCTATACCTACAATCATTTTACACACACACATAGGTGCTTACGCTTAATTTTGCGATAACCAACGTAAATAATTGTTTCCGTAGATTCTACTACAACCAACCCAACCTTACCCTTACCGTACCCACTTAGGTCGAGCGAGAAGTGTCAAAACTATATTATGTGAGGTCACACATCCGAATCATTCGCTCATAGAAAGAAGCAGTGCGTCAGTGCGCCGAACATACGCCAGAGAAACTTCATTGCTTTCGCTAAATCGAACACAAGCAGCTGTTAAAGTGCCCTCTTGTGCCTTCAAGATAAGTCTTCAAACAAGTCAAGAAATTCTAAAAGAGTGACTTTTCATGGGTAAATTAGGCGTTTCCATGAAAATCGAGTCATTTGTTTCAAAACGAAACAAAAATGTGATGATCTTTTGACGCGGTAGGGCAAATCTATCGATTTAAATCTTTTCTAGTGCCAAAGACCGAGTGCGGAGTTTGAAAATTAGTGGATTTATGTATATTGTTATGTTTATCAAGGTACCTGTTTCACAAGATTTAAACAAACGAAATTCTTTTTGATCCCTATTAACCCGGCTACTTAAAATTCCTTTGTGTTTTCATCAGTGATAGAGTGTTTTATACATACTTACATTATACGACGGGAGGGTTCCCGCGGGTGCTTTTGATTTATGGCACAAAGTCGCACCGCAGAGCGGCATGACGCCCGCCGGCGCGGCTGCAGCCACTGCCTCCGGGTTTTTGCGACCCCACCACCCTCTCACCAGTCACACTTTCCTGCCCAACAAAAACTAATCATGTAGAGCAGTTAGGAATGTTATTGAAAATTCAAGAAGTTCAGCTTTGTTTAAAAAATTTAGTTAAACGAAGCTTAACCTTGGTTTAAATTGCAGTGTTGATACATGTAGTATAGCAAATATATGCATACCTAAATAAACGTAATAAATAACTCGCTAATTTACATAAACTCAAAGAGAAATACATCAAAGTATAAATTAAAAGTATAATAGGCAGTGTTATCGCAATCGGCGATCTTTGCGAGCCAGACACCCAACAGATGATTACGTTTGAAAGGAAAAAAGATACACCGCGGTTTTACAAAATATCAATGGTAGCTAATGTAAACAATTAGCGTTGGAATACACCTAAAGCTGTTTTTCACGGCTATCTCGTGCGTTACAAATACCTTTTTTTTTAATATTTTTAAAACATATTATAAGTGACTATGCGAACTAACCATGCAGTAGGATTTCTCAAAATGTATTCAACACAGAGTTGTAGTTAAATTTTTTCAAGTTAATAAAGCACACAACATGTGATACTACTGCTTTTAAAACACCTGCACGGTTTCTTAAACCCTTAACAATATTACGTTTTAAAACACCCTAGTAAAATGATTGAACTCTGGCACTCGGCACTGACGGTTTTAGAAAGAATAACAATCATGTTTGATTCAGTAATTACTAAAGTTCAGTTGACTGGTTTTCAAAAGACTCCGTAATCTAAATTTTAGAATTGAAATTCCTTATATCAATACAAGCATTGAAGTTGAAAAATATTTGCCAACAGAGTATTCGATTATATTTATAACGTTATATATGTATATTAAATTAAATTGTAGAATTGTAAGTGTATTATAATTTTAATTAGTAAAATTAATTCATGCACTCAATTCGGATTACAATTTACAAAATGTGAAATTTTCTATAAAACTGTAGTCAAATGAAAAATCTTGCTGACTGATTAAAATATTTATCTAGACTCACACTCACGGATTTGTAATCAAATAAATGTAATTAACTCATGCTGCAAAATAAATTCAATGAGTGTGTAAGTAATGAAATGAAAGTATGTTATGTTAACAAAAGATCGAACCATTGCCTGTTGGATACAGCATGTCGGATTTAATTTCAACACCGAAACGTTGTCGATTTTAATTACTTATTCAACTTTACATTTCAATTCAATTTATTTGCATCAAACACTGCACGTATTCTCTGCATGTAAGCATTATAGAGTCAGTCTGGATTAAATAAACTCTTCTTCTGAATTATAATACAACACCGAAACTCTACACAATACAGTTATACTATTATTGCTGTAGTTTCGAAGTTAATGTGTAAATAGGTACATGTTATTTATGCGGTATGTGCTCAAAGTGGCAACCCGTTAGCGGTTCTTCGAATAATCTCGTTATAATATCAAAATGCGTTTCGCGTTATGATTCTCCCTCGCGTGCGAACTCCGAAAACCTTACTGCCTTCAATCAATATCATGACCGCACAGGCACAAACGACTTTATACACTACCTTCTGAAAGCCTGTTTTCCCAAAGGTACCCCTTGATAAAAAAATTCTGTAAAGCCATCAAACCGTCCGCACTAAATTCAGGTACGGCTCACGACTCACGAGACGCATAGTTACATTACCTTTTAAAAGCCATCTTTTTATTCTTTTTTCGCTGCTCCGATATTATTTTTAGATCCCTTGCCTTTTATGTTAGAATCTTTTTATTATTGTATTGTTTGGCAATACTTTTACATGTAACAGTATAAAATAAGGATGAGATAAAAGCCACATGTAACAGCTTTGTAGTGAAATGATACTTCTTTAGGTTCTAT
>OX451393.1:8742199-8782902 GCA_949629135.1 Eremobia ochroleuca
ATCAACTGTAGCCTCATACAACTGCAAAAGAGAGCTCGTAGCCGCGTCGGTTACAACAAGCTAGCGCATCTAATGACAAAGCAATAAAACTAACACCTATTCAATATGTTACAAAGACTTATTCAGACCAATCGATAAATACCTTCATCTGTCTATATAGACCCATAAATTATTAGTAATAATAAAGCTGAAGAGTTTCTTTCTTTGTTTGAACGCGCTAATCTCTGGAACTACCAGTCAGATTAATAAAAAATATTTTTGCGTTTCACAGCCCAATTCTTGAGGAAGGTTTAAGGCTGTACTAACGTCATGTTAAATACACACTACGACCCTTAAGAGCCGAGCAAAATAAAAAAAAAAAAAACAGAAAGAACGCTAAACGAAAACAAAGTAGCAGCGGGGGCGGGCGATGTGGTGCGACGCGATGTGTCGGGGCCGAAATTTCACGAGGACAAAATCGCGGGCAGAAGCTAGTCAGATAATGACATTGATTTTTTTATTCTTGCGTGATGCTTCCTGCATAAAGTTAGCGCGATATATCACGCAGGCAACTACACACTACAATGTCCGTAATGTATGAACAGAAGAACTCGTACGTGTTGGTTAACTTCTCGTCTCGCAAACTTGACACTGCAAAACATTTTGTGTTACCCGGCCTTGTCAGTTTCATTTTAATGAAGTGGGATTGGTAAACTGTTAGCAGCCATTTTTACTAAAATAACTTTTATGTATAAAGAACTCTTACTACGTCGAGGTAGATACGCAAAATCCGTATTTACCTTATAGAAAAAATGCCTTCCTAATTTTTAATCGATGATCCTACTTCCTAGTAATATTATAAATATTAAAGTTGGTGAAGATGTTTGGATGTTTGTTACTCAATCACGTGTAAGCCGTTGAACTGATTTGGATGAAAATTGGCACACAGGTAGAGCATTTCCTAGATTAACACACAGGATACTTTTATCCCGGTAATGTGTTCCCTTGGGATAGTAGTTGAATGTTAATTTTTACGCAGGCGAAGCCGCGGGCAGAAGCTAGTATAAAATAAAATTAAAAAAGGTTTTCCATTTTCATTTTTCTTTTTTATTAGTTTTTCAGGAGCAGCGTATGATTTCAACACGCTGCTCCTGGAAAACTAATTTATTGTTTTGTTTAAAACTCAAAATAATCACAAGTCAAATCATTTATTTCAAGTAGATCATTAAAAGGCACTTTTGAACGTCAAAAGGACAATGGGTAATCTTGTATGGTCCCCATACCGAAAAAAAATGTCTGTATTTTATGCCCTCAGGGAGTAATTCAATTAATCCTAGAAAAGCATGTCTGAATTCACTTGAAGAAAAAAATTATGTGATGAAGTAAGATTGATTTAATAAAAGGAAATATTTAACTTAAACTTGACCTGCTGATGATGGAACTTTTTTGAATTAAATGAACCTCCAACAACTTTTTGCGCTTCTAATAATGCACTATTTTGAAATAGTAGAGCCTCTTTTTAACTTTCTAGCCTTTTGTCATAGTTGGTGGTAGTAACTAAGCTAAGATACGTAAACGTTTTTTCTTTTTCTTTCTTTTTTTTTTATACCCGGACCAAACGGGTTAGCTTAGGTTGGAACGGTGACCAACCGCGTAAGGGCTCTTTCCCACGGCAAAATACCGTTTTTTGCCGGTACGGTTTATTGCAGGATCCCGTTTAGTAGTATACGTGTTTAAATATACATATTCACACAAGCATCCTGTATGCCGGATACTGCAAACGGGATACTTGTGGAATGTGTATATTTAAACACGTACACTACTAAACGGGATCCTGCAAAAAACTGGATCTTGCCGTGGGAAAGGGCCCTAAGTCAAGCGAGCGAAGCGAGCGGTGCCGTGCCAGCGACCGGCGAGCTCTGCAACCAGACTGGTTGCAGTTACATGGCCATTTAGTATTTTTAGGAAAATAAGTTTGAGGTTCACAAAAAGGCGCAATCATTATATTAAGAGTGTTCAGTAATAGTTTTAGCAGCACATAATGAGAATTATTAAAGGTTCGATTAAATGCAATACATGGTTTCTGTTGTGCACCTCAGAAGTTACAGAAAGTTGAAAACAGGCTCAATTATTTAAAAAAAGTGCATCATTACAAACGCAAAAAGTTTTTAGAGGTTCATTTATTTCAAAAGGTGTCCATCATTAGTATTAACGGATATACACGGATCGGGCCACCTATACACGCAGTCTTGAGTCAATGCTGGCGACTTCAAACGAGCCGACAACATATGCGGATACGACACAGATTGAAGTACAAGTAAGTCACCTTACTAAATCGTTGATAGACAGCTACCTAACTGCCTGCCCAGAGACCACCCCGCGCAGCACACCGGGCAAACAACCCTGGTGGGGCGCTGATCTGGAGCGCAAACGCAGTAAAGTAAGGAAAGCTCTGAATAGAGCCATGAATACTTGTGCGGATGAGGACTGGGATAAGTATTACGCTGCCAAATCCAGCTACAAAAAATGCATCAGGTTCAGGAGTACCGCAGGATGGCGCAAATTCTGTGGTAACATTGAATCTTGTCAGCAAGCTAACAGGGTAAGGAAGGTACTAGCGCAACAGTATACACCTGGGCCCGCTACCCTCCGGAAACCTGACAACACATTAACATCCTCGCCAGAAGAAACGAGACGCGTCCTTATTGAAACTCACTTCCCGGGATGTATCTTCGCACAGGTATTTGACTGGCAAGATGTAACTCAGACACCGTCAGACAACGATTGGCTCTACGTTAGCAGGGTAGTCACGTTGGAAAAACTCCAATGGGCCATCCGGAGCTTCCATCCTTTTAAGGCAGCTGGTCCTGATGGAGTGTTCCCCGCCCTACTGCAGTGGGGTGGCACCTCTGTCGCCAGTAGACTGCTGCCCTTAATGAAAGCGTGCCTGGCCTTCAGATACGTTCCTAAAGGATGGAGGGAAGTGAAAGTAATATTCATCCCTAAGCCAGGTAAGGGTGACTATACAAACGCCAAGTCCTACCGACCAATCAGCCTGACCTCCTTTCTTCTGAAAACTCTGGAAAGGCTGTGTGATAGGGAACTGAGGGATGGCGCTCTGAAAACTTTACCGT
Organism: Eremobia ochroleuca; assembly: GCA_949629135.1. Lineage (NCBI taxonomy): Eukaryota > Metazoa > Arthropoda > Insecta > Lepidoptera > Noctuidae > Eremobia > Eremobia ochroleuca. The sequence continues at coordinate 8,745,313 of OX451393.1, forward strand.
TACACGATAACCAACACGCATACAGTTCAGGTAAGTCGACTGAATCTGCCCTTCATATGGTAGTTAGCCAGATAGAGGCAGCGATTCATCAGAAAGGCACCTGTCTGGGTACTTTCATAGACATCGAAGGAGCCTTCGACAAAACCAACTTCTCCAGCATCAACAGCGCCCTCTCCAGACATGGAGTAGAACAGGTACTAACGGACTGGATTACAAACATGTTAAGTAAACGAGTGGTTCGCCTTGAGGGCGAGCAGCAGAGGGCCATGATAGCCAGAGGCTGCCCCCAGGGTGGGGTTCTGTCTCCCCTTTTGTGGAATCTGGTGGTTAATGACCTCATCACTAAACTCAACGCCAACCGCTATTACACAGTAGGTTATGCCGACGACCTCGCAATCCTGGTTTCGGGGAAGGTGACGGACACGATATGCAACCTCACTCAGCAAGCGCTACGTATCGTAGAGAGATGGTGCAGGGATTTTGACCTAACAGTGAACCCCACTAAAACTGAATTAGTCATGTTTACCCATAAACGAGCTTTAGGCCATTTTCGCCTACCAAAACTGTTCGATACTGAACTCCAGGTGGCCAACGAAGTCAAATACCTCGAGGTCACACTAGACAGTAAGTTGAACTGGAGTAGTCATCTGGATAATAAACTTAACAGGGCTTGCATAACCTTTTGGCAGTGCAGGAAAATGATAGGTAAGAAGTGGGGCCTATCCCCTAAAATTACACTTTGGCTGTACACTGCAGTGATCCGGCCCATGATCACCTACGGGGCTGTGGTCTGGTGGCCCCGCACCAAGCTGGTTACAGCCTCCAGCAAACTACAACGCGTACAGAGACTGGCCTGCATGGCGACTACGGGCTGCATGAGGACTACTCCGACTGCGGCAGTGGAAGCCATCCTGGGACTTCCACCGCTCCACCTGTTCATACAACAGGAAGCGACGTTGGCGGCAGTACGTCTCAACACACTAAACCTCTGGGGTAAGAGTTATACACCACACGCTGCGCTGCTTGAGGGACTCCACAAGGAGTTCCCCATCACGAAGGCCACCAATGATCGGGTACCCAAACAATTTATCTTTGATAAAAAATACAAGATTCACGAGGATCGCCGCTGCGAGGGGCTGCGCCCTGCAGAGCTGCGAATCTTCACAGACGGATCCAAAACAGGTAGTGGTACAGGTGCTGGAATCTTCTCGGAGGACTTCAACATACACATAGCCACACCATTGGGCGTCCACAACACAGTGTTCCAGGCCGAATGCATGGGCATCTCTCTGGCCGCTTCAGCCATCATGGCCAGGGAAGTGAAGGATCACTCAATTCGCATACTCTCAGACAGCAGGGCTGTACTGCAAGCGCTGAATAGTAATACAGTCGACTCTGGGCTAATATACGAGTGCCACCAGCGCCTCAACCAGGTGGGTAACTTCAATAAAATAACCATTCAATGGATAAAAGGACACAGCGGTTCGCTAGGCAACGATGCAGCCGACGAGCTTGCCAGAAGGGGGTCGAGCATGGCACCAGTGGGACCGGAGCCCATCGTACCACTCCCCTTCAGGTATCTACGCACTCTGGTAAGGAAACGCACCAGAGATCAACATGACAAACTTTGGACGGAACAAGGCGAGTGCAGGCAGGCTAAAGAAGCACTTCCCGCAATGGATGGCCGCCTCACGAAACAGGTTCTCCGTCTAACTAGACAAAAGCTGCGTACGGTGACTGCAGCTTTAACTGGCCACGGGTCATTTAATAAACACCTCTTTGTCATAGGAGTAACAGACAGTCCGCTGTGCAGGGCCTGCATGGAGGATGACGAGACAGCGGCACATGTGCTTCTAAGCTGCCCGGTGGTCGCCACTTACAGGGCAAAATACTTCGGTAACCCAGGTACCCTACGTGAGACGGTCAGTAACATCAAGGCGTTGCTGGCCTTCCTTGAGGAGCTGGGGTGGATCGAATGATCGATTTTCCCACCCGTACGCAAAATACGCGCATTGACGTGGAGTTGCGGACACCAGCCCGTGTTACCTATTACCTATTACCTATTATCATTAGTATTAAATTTTGAGAGGATAAGTTAAATTCAGATGTCCCTTTATTAAATCAATTTAATTTCCTAACATATTATCTTCTTTTCTCCAAGTGAATTCAGATATGCTATCGTAGGGAAAATAATAATAAAAAATAATCGTAGCTTAAACTACCCCATGAGGACAAATCAACATCGTTCATAATGCTACAATTAACTTTGTGACTGGGTACGGTCTTGCCCATTCTTTTTTACTAAAACATTTTCAAAAGGTAGTTGTGTATGGATACGAATGGACAAGAAACTATAGTTACTCTTTTAAAATTATTTTAAAGAATACTTAGTAATTATATTGTTGTTTGTTGTGTATTACGTGTTTTGGTATTCAGCTGCATCCGCTTTGAATGTAAGCCGAACCCAACATAGTTAGGAAAAGGCTAGGCAGGGAAGTGATCTTTAAGAATTTATTTCAAATCGTAAATCGCGAGGGACTTTACATAAAACTCGAAATGAAAGCAAGAGGCATTCAACAATACTTGAGCTTACTACATCCTAATTGCGTAACACATATTCAATAATTATCATCATCACTTTATATGTTCGAAAAATTTGTCTCCTCAGCAACGTAAATAACGCAATGAATATTGTCAAACTGTCAAAATGAAACCCATTGCGACTGATAGTTGGTTACGAAATTACCCCGCTGATTATGCAGTAATTTCTCACAAGATCATATTTTTTTTACTTAATTGTTGGTTACTGTGGTTCGTCTATTAATGTTATAAAACTGCAGGTTTATATCGGTACTAGGCGAACTGCGGAGTCTGGTTTGAAAAATATTTCGCCACCTGTATCTACTTAGCAATTTCTACGTGGCATCATAAAAGAAATCCAATCTATTATTTCCCCACGTGTATGCGAACGAAGTCACGGGCACAGCTTGTTAAAGATAACTGCGTTCAAAAGTAATTAATGTCCCCGACAATAACTTTTTCTATCAGTTATAAACCAGTATTAAAAATACTCCGACGGAAAACGACAATGTTGTACGCTATTCGTCCAACCAAATTGGAACTTTTCATACAATTCCATCGAATAAAAAAATAAAACAAACTATTCAAATATCAGAAAAAGCGATGTCCGCATAGAACGTCTATCGACTAACAATAAAGTGGGAGCTTGGAGCTTTTAGGCTGATGTCACAGATATCCATTCGCTGAGTCGACTCTTTTGTTCATCTACGAATTTATCGGAAGATTAATGAACGTAATTGTGTTTCGTCTGTATAATATTATAGCTTTACTATAGTTATGTATCCGTAAATGTGATATCTTTTTCTGCTTTAATATTGTTAGTTCCAAATCTCGGTGCTTTAGCAATCTTACTGGGCTGTCACTTCAACTGAGACGTAATTTAAATTGTTACGGCGACCTGTGGATGCCGCGCTAACACTGCCATTTTACCTCAAATACCAGTTCTGTTTTTGTAACTGTTATAACAACAATTCATTAGTATTTTTTTAACATTTCCCCTGCGGTTTTTTCGTATATGCAAGTGTATTAACAATGTAAACAATGTAAACATACATGTGCGTGCGGCCTGCCGATTTTAGCGCAAGAGCTTCGTACAGCCACAACGCCAGTCGATTAATCACTTTATAAAACCTAGCAATTTGACATAACATTGTTTGATCTACAAACAATGTTAGGTTGAAGTATTTTAACAAAAATGTTCCTATTATATAACATTTTGTACCTTATGACTTGTTGTCCAACTCGGTACTTTTATTTCATTTCATGTCTGCATCATCAACCTAAAGTCTCTCCTTAAATTAATTCTTAGAACTAAAGCACATCATTCATTTCGTATCCAAAAATGTAAGTGCCAGCCAGAAAGAAAAAGTACTGCTGTCTTATGGGAAAAGACCTCTTGAGCATTTTTTACTATTACAACGAAACTCTACCATTAACCCCCGGCTGCTATTTGACATTGAAAATGCCAAAATCATATTTATATATAACCGGCGCTTTAATTTTTGGGTATAAAATGTTCGACACTTTAATGATGTCCTTTCAACTTAAATATTACACCAAACTGCTCTATTCCCGCGCTCAATTTAATGTTTCAGAGAAATAGCTACCGATTCTTCCTAAAAGTACGAAGACTTACATAATTAGGTAATGTTCTTTTTTGGTACAAAATAAAAAGGATAATAATATAATTAAATACAGCCTAAATGTACTTAAAAGTATGCTACGTACCTATGCTATGTACCTACTAAACAATGATTCAAATTTTATAAAAAAGTTCACTTTAAAAAAAACAGAGGATACTGCTTAAGGATGCTGTACGACAGGATGGGAGGGGGACAGGTGTCGTACCTACAATAATACAACATGTCACACTGAATAAATCAAGTCAACCTTAGGGCTCTTTCTCACGGCAAGATCCCGTTTTTTTGCAGGTACGGTTTTTTGCAGGATCCCGTTTAGTAGTGTACGTGTTTAAATATACATATTCACACAAGCATCCTGTTTGCAGTATCCGGAAAACAGGATGGTTGTGTGATCCTGCAAAAAACGGAATCTTACCATGGGAAAGAGCCCTTAACTACTGCGCTATGAGCTGATAACCAGTCGTTATCATCTTTTCATCAGGCCTATCCTTAATATCACTTTTAGAGAAACTATGTAAAAGTTTTTATTTAACTTACTAAAGAGTATTCTGTTCTATCCTACCAGCTACTTCTCCACTTGCACATCACTACGTCACGGACCATCGGCTGAACTTACCCTCCGTGACGAGGAAATCTTCGATGTTCTCAGAACGGTCACCCTTCCAAGACTTAACCGCAACAAGGTTGCTTAACCTCGCCGCTCGATATCATTAACAATTTAGCCCTGATTCCCCCGTGGCCCAATTCAATATATAAAAGACGTTATTCGGGTAGGTATATCTTCATTCTTATCTCTTTCTTTTATTTTCGTATTACTATTGAGTAGAGTTAGAAGCCGTTACGGTTCCCGGTTCCTAGCCAAAGCAATTACATTTTATATCGTCAGATCTTTTTAAAGCCTTTCTTTTTATTTCCATTTAGTCTTGAATGAACCGTAGAGGTAAACTTAAATTGAAGAATTTTATGGTTTCTTTAAGTTTTCTTACTTGGCGCTCAGAATTGTGATGTATAAATATCCTTGATTATTATTTAACACTCATTTCGAATTCTACCCGATAATGAATTCCGCGTCTGTGCTTCAGTGTGTCATCTGCGTAATCAGTAAGCACCGATACACATAGTACACCCTGTCACAGTTTCCGTGATTATTTCAACACGAACGCAATTAGAGAGGAGTGGCGAGCCTCCTCCTGTTTGTTTTAATTACGTCGAAATATCCGCCGCTGTGTCCGCGTACCGCACCGCACCGCATCGCGCCGCACACTCCACAACGCACCACGCCACACCGCACCGAGCCTCCATCCACTTTTTATTGCAAATTGCAAACCCCATTAATGATAAAAACAAACCGATTCCACGATTCCAAATTACAAACCTACATTAAGCCTAACAGCAATCAATTACCGCCCATTCTAATTGGAGTACTTAATCCTTTTTAGTATGAATTTATGAAACAAAGTTTCTTTTGCATACTGTGAGTTTAAACACGCTGGGAACGTCATGGCTTATTTCTGTACAGTATAAAATGCTACATAAGCTCGAAGTTTGAAATCTTCCATCAACTTAAATCGAATCGATAGTAGGATTATTTTATCGCTGTGGCTACATATGTTATTGTCAATCGCTACACGCTACAGCCCTCCTGTATCAGTTTTGAGGATAATATCATTTATCGTGTTGGCCTGTCCACAACACTCGGCCCGCAGAGTTATCCGCTTTTTATATTTCAAAGCTTAGCTCCTTTCGGGATAGTATACAGGAAAATCTCTATTATAGTGAAAGATTTATGAAACGCTACAAATATGTCTGCGTAATGTGTGTTGAAAATAAACACAGATACTTAATGGAGAATGTCATCGGGCGTAGTGTTTGGCACTCGAAATGTTAATTGCGCATCCCGTTAATTTATGTGTAATGTTATAACCGGCGCCATCTATTGACGTGCTCGAAGCGTTATATTTCAACCAATGGACGACTTCTATTATGTTAATATCACACTTTATCCTTCCCTATTTTGTATTTACATTGAAAGCTGATTAATGTCTTAAATAGGAGTCTTGAAAAATTTGAAATGGAAAAGCTTTTGAAAACACCACAGGGGCAATTCTCATATTTTTAAGAACATTCACATTCTAATCTCAGTCTCATTCTGAAATCAATTTATCTAATTTGACAAGTTTTTGACATTTCTGGCCGCTGAGATGAGTTTTCGACCACCCGGTCTATTCTGTAAACATGTCACCGTGAAAACTTAAGTTTAAAGGAATATAAAGTGAACTGTCAATCGCTAGCATCAGGTGGAACGACAGCTCACTTTAAATTCACTTTAGCCAAGTTATTCACGTTTCTTGGCCTTCTGTTGTTATTTTATTTCAATTTTCCCTACATTTCTCGTATTTTCCTCTTTCTTCTCCATAAGCCACTGCACAATTCCTATCCTTTTGCGGCAACAACGTTTCTCGCATCAATGTTGACTTTCCAAATTACAAGAACTATCAAAAATTGTGGTATGTTTACCGATTGATATTGAAGACCCTTTCTATATCAATATTAGTATCAAGATTTCTTAATCACCGAAATAATATAGTAAAGTATCAATATATGTAATGCATACTGGGGTAACTTTAGCTAGTAACTATGTATCTGACGAACCCATTGACACAATACCTTACCACTTGGCCTGCTGTGTTTGGGTTCAATACCCACACAGAATAAATATTTGAATGGCTTACGGATATTTACATTCAGCCTTGTTTATGATAGCGTCAGCTGATTTTGGCTAGTTCTATATAGTTTATTTCTGTGAAATGTTACCTTTCTCTCCGCTGTGTTTATTTAAGAGCCGACTGCCAATGTTGACTAGCGAGTGAGCCGCCCCTGAATTACACGGGCGCAATCTACTTAATGATGTGGCGACATGTCAAAACATCGAAATGTCTGTGCTATCAAAATCAAAAGCCAATTGTTCAAATTAGGCCTCAGCCTATTTCAATTTTTTTTTCAAATCAACACTTTTCGAACTTCAAAATTACATAAGGCAGTTCCCCAAATCGCCTGCCTTTCACCACTTCCAAGTGCTTTAACTGGGAAGAAGAAGTAGCGCAACAAACTCTCCAGCAGCAAGCACAGCTGTCTCTACAGTTAGAAAGAGTATATGATCTATGTTAAAATATTAATGTAATACACGCAAACCTTACGTAATAACTAAGCGGGGCGACTTTGTTTTATAGTATTTATAGAAATAACATCTAAAAAACGCACGCGGATAAGTACGTGATTTAAAAATCTTTCAAATTTTTAATAGATATTCCGTGTGACGAATGAGATAAATTGAATCACACATCGTTTATCAAAGTCAGTTCAGTTCCTTGCACGAAAATGACAAAACAATCCAACAAATGCCACATCCATACGAATGTACGGCAACGTTACGTCAAAAGGAATTGTAGAGTTTTCGTTTCCAAATATTCTACCTGGACTATATAGTTTAAAATGTCTATATTTGTTGTAAAACATAATGAATGTGTTTTATAATATAGCTTAAGATTATTAAGATGTATCAATTTAAATCTCGTAGCAATAACATGTATCGATCAGGCTGAGGCGAGCGCGTAGCCAACCCCGTTAGCTGGGAGCGCGCCCGGCCACCCGGCCGCGCCGCCGCCGTCCGTCCGCGTCATTGCCATTCGCCGAGGAAACACGTTTCCTGCTTCATTGTTTCCTAATTTTTCTAACTTCTTTCTACTCCTCGCTCATTGGAGCTTCTTTTGTTTCGTCCTTTCCTTCCGGAGATGTTCCGGTTAAATTGTCACTTTTATTATCCGTTCCTGGGCAGGGTTGTTCTTTGGTAGAGGTTAGCGAAATAATTTACCGATTCATTTTGTATCCTGCCGTGCGATTTTGTAACCATCTCACCGTGAAAGCTTGGGTAAAGTTAGCGTGGAGTGAGCTGTCATTCGCTAGGGATTAACACTATTAAGTGCTCACTTCACTTATGATTTCACGGTGAGATTTTTACAGAATCGACCTGTTGTATTGCGTTGACGTCATTTTATTATTTAATTATTTTCATATTCTGCCTTCAATTCTGCCTTCAATCTGTTTTTATCTAAATTAAATTCGGTCCCAATTGCGAAATACATAAGTTTCAGGAAAACCCAACGGTAAAAATCAGGCTCCATCGAATATTCTATTTTTATTTGGGCTTGAAGACAAAAAAAGTAAGTATGGTTTCCTTTGTAAGTACCTACCCACCTAACATCATGTATGAGTGTTTAAGTGTAATTAATTTAAGACATGATTTTAGAACATGTACAGATATCGTTGGTTTAAGAGACGGTAGCTGGTTGAGTGAGGGGCGTTTAACGGGCTAATTATCAAACGGCTAATGAAGTTTGTATTCAGCGGGCGGCGGCGGGAGCGCGGGGCCCGGGCCACTACGTGCTGCGACTCGCAAAGCGCCCCACCTGATAACTCCCCGCCCTCCACAGAAAAATTGCAGAGAAAAAGTTTCATCGCAAGGGAACGTGAATGAAATGAAGAATTGTGTCGGCCGCTTTCGGGATTATTCCCAACATAAAATTCCTTGAGAACCTTTTCGATCTGTTTCATTTCATCAAGACTCGTCTTTATATATAATAATAATAATAAAATAATTTTGAGTACCTATTGGCAGTGCGTGCACCACGGGAGGTCTTGTGATTTCTTGACAAATGAACTGAAATCTTTTTGTAACATACCAAAGTATATTTGTTTTATACATTATATTCCATTCTTGCCCCTCTCCTAAATAAAGACAAACAATCTTTTTTCCAGATAGGAATTATCTATTATTTTCCTTTGGAGTACCGGAAATTCAATACCTGTCTAGGAATCAGATCTGTTTTAATAATCCAAACCAGATTGTTGAAGGACATGACGAGATTAACTGTTTGAATCGTTCTCCAACTTTGAGTCTTCCAAAAAAACTGTAGAGTAAGTAGCGACAAAATTTTCCACGGAAACTGCAAATATTCTCGTGGCTGGAAGTTGCAGTTTACATATTATTTCATAAAACATATGTTAATATTCAACTTGTAACAGTATTATGGCCACGCTAGTTATTAATAAAATTAGAAGGAATATATTTCTCGTAGATATTTTCCTGTAACAATAGAAAACTAATGTTTTCTTTGTGTTATATATACTAGATAAGGATAAAAGAAAAAACTTGTGAAAGTTACTGCAATTTTTTTTCTGAAAATTCCTCGAACTTATTGGCTTGATGGTGAAGTCGAGCATTGGAAAAAGGCGTGATTATAATTTATGTTAGAACATTTTCATGAACCGTCTGAATTCCGTTGATTCCTAAGGTTTCGATTCCAAGTCTTCTTACCACTTCTTTGTGGAGAACTATAAACGAAGTGAATCGTCTATTGAAGATGGACATTTAGTTTATATCTTCTGGTAAAGCTAATGTTTGTAGTAGCCTACACTGTCTATGTGTTTATTGAGTTTTTTAATATCTTCGAGTTGGTAGCATCTAAAGAAACATGTTTGTCATCGTAGCTTTTCAATACACAGTCTGAAACATAAACGGCAAATACAACACCCGTCCACTTGCAATGTTTTTAAAGCAGTTAGTTGTAGTCCCGTGTGCGCTGTTCCAGTACATCCAAGTCATTTCGCGCAATAGCTCGCGCCACGGGTCTCTTTGCGAAGGCCACTTCCTCGTAACGACTGCTATCATCTACCAAGAAAATATAAAGAGGTCTATTTGTTTTATGGCCAACTCGTAACTAGACTTAGTTCTCAAAACTAACTTGAACGTTTGTTTGGAAAGACAAATGGAATTTGCTTTTCATTTGAATATGTGCTGGAAAACTGGTAAAGTGCGAGTAAAATTCTTTCAACGGAGCTCTCTGATTCGTTTTCTTAACTTGTATCTACATTGTTTTATATCAAGGATTGCTTTTTTTGGGGTTCCGTATCTAAAGGGTGCCAACGGAACCCTATTACTAAGTCTCCGCTGTCTGTCTGACTGTCAGCGGGGTTTATCTCATAAACCGTAATAGGTACACAGTTGACATTTTCACATTATATTTTTATTGCCACTCTAACAAGAAATAAAAAAAAATATTGTTAATAAATTATTAATTAAATAAAAATATTTTTTGTATAACTTTATTTTATTTTTCGGTGTTTTTACCTTGTGGTACGGAGCCCTTCGTGTGCACTTGGCCGGTATTTTTTTTTGTTCTAACGGGTGTAAAAATACACTTAACGAAGCCGAGAGTCACTTGTAATCCCCGCACCAAAAATAAAAGTCGTTTCCCAGCAATTATTTATGTGCAATGTTACTTAGTTTGATGTACAGAATACGTAGTTGACGGATATGCGATGGGCCCTTTTTACACCCTGTATAATGGAATTTAATGTCAATAATGAAGAAATAGTTGTATGGTACTCGTAATGTAATCTTAATTAGATTACATTACTTTACACATAGAAATTATAAGACTATCAACGTTTTGTTTTAGGTCACCTTTCACTTTTAAGGAACCGAACGTCGGAATATGTTCAGTAATTCAGCGGAATTTCGCTTTACACATATATTATTACATTATATCGGTTCGTTACCAAGGGTAAGTCCTACCACTGTAGCGGTAATTGACAGGTTTGGTTATAAATAAGATTTCAGTATGGGATCCTAGGACTACGATGACAGGAAAATTATTTATCTTAATTCAGTTATCGTAGAACAAGGCTTGAAATGTCTAATTATTAACTACTAGTTGTTGCCCATGACTTCGTCTGCGTGTATCTTGTATTTTACCAGTTTTTTAATACAAATATCCATGATGAAAAGAAGCTCATGTCCTTCTCCAGGTCCCAGGCTACCTATACACCGTGTTCTTCACGTTATCCATAAATTTTGGCAAACGCTTCTATAGCTTTTACAAATCAAACCTAACAAAGGAAGTAGTACTTAAAAAGGCTTCGTTACAAAGATATTTGTAATTTAATTTAATTGTGCTATGCAGTAAGAAAGTGCCTTAACTTAGTACTGACAAGTTTCAGCACGCCAAATCTGTGAATGAAAATACGACGTTGCCAATTCGGATAAAGAGTCATGCATATCGGGTGATTTACGTCAAGGTATTTAGTTTGTATGAAAATTAACAAAAAATATAAAATAAGAATTCATTAATGTGTCCATAATGAAAAATGCTTATTTCCATGGTCTGAACATATGTTGAAGTTTATGTATATCGTCCGAAACACGGTGTATGTGAAATTTCATAACGATCTGTCCAGTTATTTAGGCGTGGAAAGGTGACTGATTTTGACGGAGTTACTTTCACAATTATATTATTGACTAGCTTCTAGCCTGCAGCTTCGCCCGCGTGAATGTCGGAAATTATTCCACGGAAACGTGCTACCGAAACAAAAATATCCTATTTGTTACTCCATAAAATCAGCTATCTACCAGTGAAAGTCCCGTCAAAATCAGTCTAGCCGTTTCAGAAATTAGTCGGAACAAACAGACAGACAGACAAAAAATGACAAATTGATTTTTTTCTTTTTCCAAGTAACGTATATACTTTCGTATGCATTTAGTAAAAAGCTGTTATTTTGATATTACAAACAGACATTTCAATTTTATTTATTTTTAGTGATGTATTGATAAAAATAGGTATATATCTATTCACATTTCATGTCTGTCTGTGTGGCCGCGTTGTTCTTCTAAACTAAGGAACGGATTTTGAAGCAGATTTTACCATAATAGAGAATTTATTTCGAAAGGTTTATGTCTACAACGTGCAACGTTAAATGCGCAAAACCTGAAAATAGTTTGATCAGAATAACGAGCAGAATTAATTGAACCACTTTTTGATATAGGTCATATTTTTCAAAAAATCTTAATTAAAAACGTTGCCGTTTCTATTTATTAATAGGTCAAGCAACCCAATGTCAGCGCGGCGCAGCGGCCCGGTGACGACTCCTCCCTCGATAAAGCGTCGTCGCAGACGCAAGAAACAATCAGAGTGGCCAGTAAAACTAAAACAGCACATAAAACCTTTACAATGTTTTTAATGACTTATTTTCTCTCTGAAATAGGTCAATTGATTTAAAAATCAGTTGGGGTGTCTGAGGTTTTGCGCATTTAACGTTACACGTTGTATAACACTTAAATCGATTCAACTTACAATTAATAAATAAATCTCGATGTTATGTCAACTCGTTATAACCGTGCAAAGCTGGGGCTTGGTAGTATTAGCATCTGGAAATATGGATAGGAATTTGTATACAGAGGAATTTTATCGTTTTGTAGGTACATAAATCAGCTTAACATAACAACCCAGTACATAATGGGGAATATTCATGTAAAGAATGTAATATAAACTGAAGAAAAGTATTCACAGTGAAATTCGACAACCGTTTAATGCTCACAAATATTATCAAGCCTCAACAAACGTCTTGTATAGACGCCAGCACATCAAGCTACCCGAAACTGTCAAATTTTCCCAATCAACTTTGAACCTTATGCTGTAGCGATAAAGTTGAAATCTATTAAAGAAATTTTACAGATTGTAGTAGCTCGATGTGCTGGCGTCTGTACATTTCAAACGCCCGTTACTATCATGGGCATGATATGATGTCATTAGCCACGATACTGTTTAGTTTACATCTCTTTTTGAGCTCCAAATCATATAAATTAAAATATTTTGTATGCTTTATTCAACACTTACCTACTTCGCTTACTAAATTACCTTATTCAGATTTCAAGCTGTTTGCTAAGAATAGATGTTTATTCACATGGCTCTTTACGTCACTTCCGGCATTGTTAAAGACGACGCGTTTCGACTTTGCGTTCCGTTCCACCAAAAATGCAACATAAAATTAAATTATAAATAAGTAATAAAAAAATTATAAATATAGCCATGTTGTTCTTGACTACTATACAATGTTTATTTCAATAATGAAAAAGTTTTGAATTACTTGCATATAGGGAATATGCAAGTAATTCAATACTTTAACTAACTAACTGACCCGACGAATTTCGTACCGCCTCAGAATCAATAAATACAAAATGTATGAGAAAATGGATTTACTTCATCTTGGTTTTCGTGTTTTTTTCCATGTTTTAATACGTTATTCTGCTATTCGGGGCGGAGACAAATCCAAAAAAATTAATGATCATAAAAATCAGTACTGCCGTTCTTGACTTATAAATGGAGTAAATAATCCGACTTTGTGTTATTTATATACTATATATATTATAAAACATAAAACCACACCTGTTTTCCCCGAAGGAAAATACGAACACACCCAAACTCCCACAACAAAACACAAATATACAAAATAAGAAATATAAACGTCTTTAAAAAAAAAAGTCCTCGGGTAACCGCTACTGGATTTGTATTTTTAATGATCATTAACCACGAAAAGATAACAGAATGACAAACGAAACCGACCCCGTAGGTAAAGTAGTGATAGAGCCATATTTTTTGTAAACCTCATGTAAAGCACTGCCGAGTGTACTTACACTCGGCAGTGCTTTACATGAGGTTTAGCTACATTTAAAAGTAAAGCAGTCCACTGAAAGTGAGAGCATCACACTAATATTATAATGGCGAAAGTTTGTGTGTGTGTGTGTGTGTGTGTGTGTGTGCGTGTGTGTATGTTTATTTTTGTTACTTCTTCACGGTCAAACGGCTGGACCAATTTTGATGAAATTTGGCACAGAGATAGTTTATAACTAGGATTAACACATAGAATACTTTTTATCCCGATTTTCCTTTCGGGATCGAGACATGCGTGTGAAACCGCGGGGCGCAGTTATGTATAAAAGAATAATGGTGAACAGTTTTTTTTTTTTTTTTACGTCTGTATTGTTTTTGATATTACCTATATGAGAGGCTCGTGGCAAAGTAATAACAGCTGCACGGGTCGATCGATCAGGTTAAACTAAGCAGTCCGTGGATAGCTTCACATACTGAGACCCCTTCGTGCATCAAAAAGCACGTTAAGCCGTTAGTCCCGGCTGTCATTCGTGGATCTTTTACAGGCCATACGGGTCGTTGGAAGCCCAAAAGTCTGACAATCAGTCTTACGAAGGTGTATCGCATTACCCAGTAACTAGGTTGTGGAGGCAAAGGCAGTCGATCCATATAAAATACTGGAATTCAGGTGCATCCGGTTAGACTAGAAACCTACCCCAACATAGTTGGCAAAACGCTAGGCAGATGATGAACTTCTTGATTTTATAAATACGAAGACTGAATCATGGAAAACACGCGAATGTGTACACTAGGGCAATCGTAACGATACGACGACAAATAGTGTCTTTGGGTCAGTATACTTGGTTCGTTATTATTGTTTTGGTCACAATGAACCTGGTGACCATATCGTCGTCATTTAATAATAATAATATTAATTAATAAAATCGTTTATTTATATAAAGGGGATACATTTACAATTAATACCTTAACAATTACGATAGCGCACAGTTGCTAATTTGCCTGAACTAGGTTGAACCTGTGCTTCAGGCTAGAAAATGCATGAATACTTAATGTAATAAATTAATACTGAGTTTAACGTAAAAACTAAATTAAAACTTAGATAAATAAAAGTAAAATAGTATGTTAGCAGTTTTATTTGCAGACAATAAGTAGGTCTTCTGTCTGTGCATAGTCGAGGGTCAGTTTATATAGACAATCCATAGCTGTTATATAGCTCAAGCGTATTATTAATGTACATCGCTTTTACAATGATTTCAATATCAGTGTTAATAGCTATGAGAGGAAAGTGTAGCCCCTGTCAATACCTAAGTACTTTAACAAGGTATTTTTTATTATCTTACTTTAAAAACGTAAAATAAGATAATAAACGGTCAAAAAATCGAAGATTCTATACGACGCCTACAACGAGCTCACATTCACAACATAGAAATGAAGGTACTTATCTACTTACTAAAAATTCATTTACTGACAGATAACGCACAATTTAAACCGCTGGGTCTAGAAACGAGTTTTGCACAAGAGTTTTTTATATACCGAAAGTAAGCACAATTTAGAAAAACGTTCCTTGATTTTTTTTTAATTCATCCCCAAAATGGGTTAAATGGGGGTTGAAAGTTGGTATGAAAAATCTCATTATTGGCGATGGGAAATCCTATCGGGCGCACTAAATAAAAATCCTAAATTCATTCACTGACAGAAAGTGCGCAAAGGGGATGAAATTTTGTATGGATTTCGTCAATTTTGAAGTTAGAAACGTGGAAGTTGCTATTTTGACTTCTGATTATAAGTAAAAATTATTCGTACCACATTTTCTTTTTAAACTGATTATTCAAATACTCGTAATAGTTTTCTGCACTGAAAATAAAATATGTAAGTGAAAGTGAAAATATGCCAATTTGCTACAAATAAAATGTAGAGAGCTAAATTATGTTATAAATGATTATAATTTAGTCATTATTTAAATATAATAGTAAAATTTATAACGCGGCAATGTCATAATTACCGCGTAATGAATTTTAATAAACAAACAACATAAAACAGCGCCGCAGTTTGCAATAAACTTAAGAAATTTTGAATTTCACGGAGCTTATTGAACAAATGACATAAGCATTTTTAAATCTCGTCTCACCGCTTGTGTATAATAAAATCTGACCTACCTAAAGCAGAAACATTTTCATTATGAATTTTCTGTATATATATAAACTAGCGACCCGCCCCGGCTTCGCACGGGTGCAATGCTGATCACTATCACTACATAGTATAAAACAAAGTCGCTTCCCGCTGTCTGTCTGTCTCTATGTATGCTTAGAACTTTAAAAATAAGCAACGGATTTTGATGCGGTTTTGTTTAGTAGATAGAGTGATTCAAGGGGAAGGTTTATATGCATATAATACATGCATAATATAGTAGAGAAACACTGATAATTTTAGAGCCATTATTTCTCTTAAAAAGTATAGGATAAAAATGGTTATTGTGGGTTATCCCTAATAGATAGACATATGCCATCGCAGACTTTTTTGTAGACCTTTGTAAGGTTTACAATACTGTAGTACATTATTTTGATCTATCTCGTAGGGTTAAGCCAGCGTTTGCAATGTAAGCGCAAAAAAATGTGTTTATTTACGACATCCCATTAGAAACCTCTAAAATGATCAGTGTTTTTCTACTATAATATACATGTATTATACATATAAACCTTCCTCTTGAATTACTCTATCTATTAAAAAAAACCGCATCAAAATCCGTTGCGTAGTTTTAAAGATTTAAGCATACATAGGGACAGACAGCGGGAAGCGACTTTGTTTTATACTATGTAGTGATATAATATAATATCATCACCTAAATGCTACTTAGTGGGTGGATTGATAATTACGTGACTTTAAGGTTGAATAACAACTGCCAGTCGATTCTGTAAAAATCTAAAAATCTCACCGTGAAATCATAAGTGAAGTGAGCACTTAATAGTGTTAATCCCTAGCGAATGACAGCTCACTCCACGCTCACTTCACCCAAGCTGTCACGGTGAGATGGTTACAAATTTTTGCTGTTTTCAAATTTCATTTCTATTTCTTAATTTAGTACCCTTGACTAAGCTAATGGCGATTTTATTTGTTTATTGTGCTGAAATTCCTTAGGTGGCCGTACCTCCACAAATACCGCCGAACAACCGGGAAAGCCGCTGAAAGTATCTGTATTAGTATTATAAAAGTATTATTATTTGCCTAACCAAAACACAGTTAGGTACAGGCAGACTTGTTTGCGAAATTTTAATCTAAATACGGTTAAGGTTATTATTCATTTCTTTAAAAAACGTTGGTTTAATTACAGCTTGTTTAATTACGCCGATATTTCTGCGGGCGAACATTTTGTTGGGCAATAAGTCTCAGCTAATTGTTTGAAAAGATAATTTGGTGGCGGTTTATTGTGGGCGCCGGCCGGGACGGGCGCGTTAGTGATTGCGCGCAGGGTCATCCAGCCGCCCAGCCGCCCAGCCGCCCGGCCCTACACATATGGCATTAATTACTTATTTACTTGTTTAAGATACGGTCGCTAAAAGTCAAGTAAATAATAGATGTAATGACTGTTTGAGCATTATAAAACAAAACAAATCAATATGATTTTGAAACATTAACATCATTTGCCTTGGGATGCACCAGACATACAGTTCACAAATAGTAAGTACGACACAGCCAGTAGGTAATCGTGCTGGGATTCAAAAATTATTTCTTAGCAGTAAATAATTTGAAATTGTTTACTTACAATTAGAAGGGAAATAAATAAGGCGATAAGGCCGCCCATTGTATATTTTATAGTGTTTGATGTATGTTTTTATGTTGTGTATTTTTGTGGTGTACAATAAAGTATACAACGTGTAACGTTAAATGCGCAAAACCTCAGACACCCCAACTGATTTTTAATTCAACTGACCTATTTCAGAGAGAAAATAAGTCATTAAAAAAATTGTCAAGGTTTTATGTGCTGTTTTAGTTTTAATGACCATTCTGATCGTTTCTTGCGTCTGCGACGACGCTTTATCGAGGGAGGAGTCGTCACCGGGCCGCTGCGCCGCGCTGACATTGGGTTGCTTGACCTATTAATAAATAGACACGGCAACGTTTTTAATGAAATTTTTTTGAAAAATGTGACCTATATTAATAAGTGGTTCAATTAATTCTGCTCGTTATTCTGATCAAACTATTTTCTGGTTTTGCACATTTAACGTTACACCTTGTATATAAATAAATAAATAATTTCCTTACCTTCCCTTCAGCCGTAAACCTATAGGTACGTAATTTTTTTGGTTCTAACGCCGAACGTAGGATTTACGTGTGTCCACAGACAAACAGACTACAAAGTAATCCTATTAGGAACCAGTTTGTTTAATTTTCGGATAAAGAGCTCTTTTTTTTATTGCTGAATGGGCCCGCTTTTAACCTCGATCACGCCTGATGGAAAGCAATGGATGAGGTCTATGATGGAACGAGCGTGCTCAGAAGATACCTAAGGCACTGGAATTCCCACGTATCGACGAAACAACAGGCTGCTTGACGTCAGACTCCGGTGGGAGGGTGGCCGCAAACCAGGTGGGCGTTAGCCATACCACCGCAAGGGAAGAAATGAAGAAGATTGAGATAAGAATAAATAAACATTAACTATCTTTTTTATCTTAAAACCAGCGAAACTGAACTAAGTTACTAAACTATTCGTTAGAAAATCGTTTGAAATCTTACGACAAATATTCAATATGCATTTTACTGGCATACATAAACATTATACATACATATAACTAGCAGCACCCTGCAGTTTCACCAGCATAAGTCTCGATCCCGTGGGAATATCGGGATAAAAAGTATCCTATGTGTTAATCGTGGTTATAAACTTTATGTGTGCTAAATTTCATCCCAATCCGTTTAGCAGTTTTTTCGTGAAAGAGTAACAAACATCCATCCATCCTTACAAACTTTCGCGTTTATAATATGACTAGTAAGATACACACATTGACATGTAAGTAGCAAAACGCGGCGACCATTTATAAGACCACTAAAGTGCCAGAACAAATTGTTTCGTAAAGTGCTTTATAATTCGTACTGATTGAACTAGAAGAGAAAACAAATATGGAGCAAGAAAACAAAGACAGAAATAATACTGGTAATGCTGTGATCTCATTAACCAAGTTTCTACTCCCGTCTCAGTATCGTTTATTATTAGATTGGAAGTTAATTGGCTCTTCAAGATTAAGTATTTGATTTTACGCCGCCGTGAGCTCACTATACACTATTATGGCATTTTTCGTTTCGGTTCTACAACCTTTCAGATAATGCATCCAATCTACAACGACAATCGCTGCAGTTTGAATGCAATCTGAAACCTTTCATATAGTGCATCCAAACTGCAGCGATTGTCGTTAACTCGTTTATTTTACTGCGATTGTTTTGTATCTAATGTTACGGCTACATTGTCGCGATAAAATGAACTACACTTCGGGCGCTCTCTCTCGCACACCACTCGACGTCTCGCTGTTGAACAGAGAGCACGCGAAGTGTAGTTCGCTTTATCGCGACAATGTAGCTGTAGTATAAAACAATTTGAACTTCAAAACTTTCTCGCTAAAATTCAATACGTAATCAATGTGCATTGTGATATGAAAAATATACAACGTGTAACGTTAAATGCGCAAAACCTGAAAATAGTTTGATCACAATAACGAGCAGAATTAATTGAACCACTTTTTAATATAGGTCACATTTTTCAAAAAATCCTCATTAAAAACGTTGCGGTGTCTATTTATTAATAGGTCAAGCAAGCCAATGTCAGCGCGGCGCAGCGGCCCGGTGACGACTCCTCCCTCGATAAAGCGTCGTCGCAGACGCAAGAAACGATTAGAATGGCCAGTAAAACTAAAACAACACATAAAGCCTTTACAATTTTTTTAATGACTTATTTTCTCTCTGAAATAGGTCAATTGAATTAAAAATCAGTTGGGGTGTCTGAGGTTTTGCGCATTTAACGTTACATGTTGTATATAATTTACTATTATTAATTTAATCCTCGTTTTGAAAATATTTTTTCTTGATAAATGGAGTCTTATACCTACTTCACTTTATTACGTTGATATCATAGTTTATATGCATAATGATTCATTATAAATTCCTAATAGTCCTAATATAGATCACACATGTGTCGCCATCTAGTGTACGTAACTGAAACCGTGACGATAGTTTCACGATCGTGAACTATCGAAAATAAAATGCGATCATTTTATGTTTTATGGCAGTAAAGTGAGCGATACATATTTTAAGCGATAAATGATTTTATTTCATTAAGAAGGTTTGCACAAACATTTTTACACGGCAATCATATTTTAAAAACTAGATGAGGTCGGCGTTTCCTATTTGTCTAGTCTGAGAAGAAAGGCCGAAACAAACTCAGAGGTCACAGTCTATATACACAGTATAGATAATCTTGGTCAGATCATGTGAAGACCATGTAGATCGATGTCTGAGGTGGTCTTTTAAGGAAAGACCCACACAGATTGAGTGGACACAGCGCGCATGCGTGCGCTGACTGGACACAGTTAGCGCACGCATTTGTCAGAAAACGTGCAGCTCAACTTAAAACTTAAGGAACTCAACGATTCGACGAACAATACCAAAGAAAGGATATTTGGGTAGGCCACATAAGTTACTCAAACTGCCAGACCATGTCAAAAAATGTCATAACAGAACAGAGAGAAAAATAAATAAAATGACCCATAGTCTTCATATTCACAATAATTAAAATAATATAATACTTTACAAAGTAAGTAAAATACTGGTATTCAGCTGCATCCGGTTAGACTGGAAGCCGACCCCAGCATAGTTGGGAAAAGGCTAGGCAGATGATGAATTTACAAAGTAAGCAAATGTCATTGAATATAAAACTCATTAATGTCAGTGTATATGTATAAAAAACAAACATAAAAAAACATTTCATATATAAAAATTGGAAGCAGACCTTTTTGTCCTCAATATAATCTTTAACGGTATAAAAGGCTTTCTGGCACAACTTACGTTTAATGATTTGAATTTATTAAGGCTCAGATCTTGAACGTGGCTTGGCGAAACGAGCCACCTATTTTCTTGAGCCTTGTTGTAGGTACAACAAATTTGTTTTTTTTCCTAGTATTTATATTATGGATATCACTGTATTTTTAAACAATTTTATATTATTATAGACTTAAAAATATTTTCATAAATATACTGAGAAGGCATACACACACACAGACACAGGCACAGTCATTACATTAATCTCTTTAAATTTGTCTCTGTGAGTGTATCGGACTTAATTTATAAATTGATCGAACAGTTCGCTTCTGCAAAACAAAGATTGTCTGTTTTGTTGATTGCTTTGATTTTGATTGATTTCTAAAGGTAACAGAAAATACAAGTTAACAAAAAGATCTTATTAAGATCTTTTGATTTTAAACTAGCATAATCCAAGCAATATTAAATAGAAAATCACCTCTTTTTAACATACAACATGTATTATTGAAAGGGTGTGTACTAATTATATAATTGATATATTATACGATGGTTTGGTTATGTAGGGTTTGCAGATCCACATTTTTAAATTAAGATACCCAGGCCCCTTTATTGCTATATTGAAAAGATTATATTTTTCGTTATTAATTATTTTGGGATGTTGAATGTTTTGAATACTTACCTAATCCTTTGCCCTGCAGTGGGGCAGTAAGAGGCTGGTTTTATCATATTGAATAATTTGCAAACTCATTTGCAAAATTCTCACTTTCTATTCACTATCGTATTAGTATTAATTATTTCTTGTCTGTAATTCTGCAACGAAAAAAGGAATGAAACTACATCACGAAAAATTTAAAGTTATGTTTTTATTTTAAAACATTTTAATTTTAAAACTATCAAAATAGTATTATTATTATTATATATTTTGGACGGTACTTACAAAATTCAGAGTTTTAGACTTATTAAAGCATTTATAGAAAAATAGAGCTACAACATTTGTAGCGATATCTTTAACGCTTCATTGCGTTTAGCGGACTAAGCCTTACAAAATGATTAAAGGACTTAATCATTAGATGATTTCTTTATTTTCATTACTTACATCACCAATTAATTTTATCAAAACAATTTTACTATGTACACACACACATTGGTTTTTTAACACATATTGTAGGTTTGTGCAAACCGTTCTATGGCACGGCTAGGTAAGCTTAACTTATCTGTAATTTATAACAAGTTTTAATTGTATCTACGTATAATATATGAAAATAATGTAGAGTGAGGCACGGCGTCGGAGACTTTCAGTGGCCTCTGGAGCGCTGCCAACGATTCGTCTGGTGGTTATTTTCGCACGTCATCCACAAATAACAAGACATCTACTGATCCGGTCTTGTATCTATAGTCTATGAAAAAACTACATCGTGTATAAAAAATGGTTTACATCATGGTTTGTGACGCACATGTTATCATTCATACAGCACGTTTCTATTATATTCTTACAAGCCCGTTCTTACATTCAACTTCAATAAAATCACTAAACCGAATTGCACGCAAGTAACTCTATTAAAATGCCCTTTGTCTAGTATTCATTATCCCCCTGTCTAGTTTTAAATTCTTTTGTTGGTCGTAGTCGTTGCATGGATGCATGAATAAATTGTTTTTGATAGTCGAACGTACCGAACAAACTGGTAGGTCAAGATCCCTTTCTCATAGAACACTCTTTTGTGCGATAGTAAAAGGCGTTCGCTATTAAAGGGCGCGTAGAATGTTGATTTGTGGGTAATTATTATTTAATCTGTGGCAGTGAGTAAAGCTGGGTTCACTTTCTTGAAGGGACGAAGAGTGTCGTGTTGGTCTCTTGGTGCATCGAGTTGGTCGCTGGCCGCGCCTGCGCACTTATAGCGTGTGTGATCGTGATCGTAATGCGTGCGCGCTGTCATTGCCCTAGTCCCGCCGCTGCCCCCTCGCCTCTTGAAACAATGAACGGAACCTGGTTAATGATCGCCCCGTTTTCGGCGTTATTTTAAAATTTACCTTTTGATGATTGAATATTCAATGAGAATTTGAAAAGCAATATGTTCCATCCAATAGAGTTCTATATAAAACAATGCTAACGGATGTGGATCAAATATTAATCTAAACAATCTAGTATAGATATGTGCCCGCTCTTATTGTATAAACTGTACCTCTGACGATGACGACCTCACCCTGTTGTTTCTTACATAAAAACTATACTTAACCTTTACAATGCTTTTTATGTATTTTTATACATAGGTTCCGAATACATCCTAGTACTAGTTAGGAGAAAATATTATTTATTACGTTGTCGTCGTTGTTTGTTTCATTGTTACGTTTTTGTTAAATATTTTAATTTGGCAACACAACGACTATTCAAGGCTCACGTAAAATAACTTAGTTGAAAAACATTATATTATATTGATTATAATTTTCCAAATAAAAAAAATACACGAATTCAAATAGTCCTATCGTTTTTAGTCTGACTCAAACTATTAACGACGGTTTACTAGGTATTTCAATTGATGAATGTTTAAAATTAGGTAGCTCTTAAAACACGTTATAATAAGCAAGACTTTCTATATTAGTGTATTACATACTCTACAATGGTAATTACATTACTCATTTCTATACTTCCTTACAGGTACCGAAACGCTTACTGACATGAAACCGTTTCTAGATACAAAAATACAACATACAATAATTGGTTAATCAGTCTCTTCATCTGTGTTGGGATCGGGATCGCCTAAAGTCTTGGAAATCAAAATACACGAAAAGCACACTCATTATAAGTTACAAGTCGGAACTGACGAACAATATAGCTGTATAAAAGCAAGAAACAATGTAATGTCCAAATAATATAGTTATATTAGGAGCATTGTTCGGCGAGGGCACGGGCTCGGGCGTCCATTCAGCCGCGACCGATCCGCATAATGAGATGCAGTGCTCCTCCAGATGTGGCGCAGGCGCGGCCCCAACGCGCTGCCGTTTTTTGTTTCCCCGTTTTTGCCATCCACTCACCAGATAAACGGTTTAGCAATGCTGCTTACTTACACATAACATCCGATGTCTTAGATTCTGACTAATCTTGAAGATAGGTTGGTACTATAAAAACAAATTAAACACAAAAAAAAATTATACAAAAAAATTAAAAATCCCTGGAAATAGACACATTTTCATTACAATAAACATTTTCATTAATTAAACTACATATGATTTTGGCACTCTATCTTGGTATTAATAATGTGGTATTTTACATACACCAACTTGTAAAAGTATATATTCCTATAAGCGATTAACTGAAAACGGTTTAACTAGATCACTCGAATGGCTGCAATTGTACCGAAAAGTTTATTAATTAAACATTAAACCTTGCTTTACAGAATTATTAAAATATTCAGACTAGATTAATAAAAAAAAGCATTGGCTGCTGAAAAGTATTGATGACAATAGGTAATTAAGAAATTAGGATTAATGTCTTTCGAAGAAACAGAAAGTATTGTCAACTTTTCAATAACAATTTTTGACTATGTAATAAATCATTATTTTGATAATTTTGAATGAAAATCTACAGTCATTTCCTTAGCTAAATCCCACAACTCTCACATAATTTATAGTTAGGAGTGGAGCTATAAGCTCCGGGCTGAGTTAGCCTCGCGTTTATTTATGTTGCCTTAGTCAGAACTGTTACCTACACCAGATGTTATTTTACGACAGCTCGCCACCGAATAAACAATCTCTCTTTTTCTCCTACTTTTATCACCCAACGAACTAAAATTGCAACCGTAGCCTATATCTTGATTTTAAAAGTTACAAAACACCAAGATATCAAAATATTTTTGAATACGCGTCACTATAGATTAAGTTTCAAGATTGAATTAATAAAATAATAATATTTACCACTGCGCGTCCTACAAGTAGCATTATTCATATGTGACAAGTTAGTTATTATTCCGTTTCACAGACTAAAATACAAGAAATCCATGGCAAATATACACGTCGCTTCTGAACTATAAACAGATATCACACAATTTAATTAAAATGAAACACTGTTAAACCGTGATCACAAATAACAAGACAAAGCTTCTGTCACACATGTGAACCAGGATGATGCGATTTCCGGACCCGCGGGCACGCCCGCGCTGCTCCATACTTCTTTACATTCCATACGATTATAAGTACTATGGGAAGTAAGGAAGCACGGAACTCGCGCAAGGCTTTGTGTCTTCATTCTTGAGTGTACTGCAATCCTGTGCAGTTGCAATTAGCAACTACCTGTTACACATGAATAATATGCAGAGATGGTAGGGTGCGTGACGCCATCTCTTGGTCGATGGTGATGGGAGCACAACGCGACAGTGGGCGACAACGTGGGGGTGGCGAGCGACGCGGCGTGGTGGCAGCTCGCTGAGCACTGGCAGCGCGCTCGCTGCGCACGCGCAGACCAGCTCTAAAAATGGAGTCAACCGGCGGAGTTCGCTTACGACTCGGGAGTACCATCCATTCCAAATTTGTATTTTCCCGAAATAGAACCGGCGGCGTGCGTCCATCGGATCGGTTACCCGACCGTGCAGCGACCTGCAGCGCGCGAGGACTGGTCGAAGTGCACGTCTGAACCTCTGCGCGGACTCGCCGGAGGCCGCCGGCCGCCGGGCCGCTCTTATGTAAGGAACACCGTGAACCGCGCCGCGTGACGACCGCTTCGAAAATAAACGTGCACGCCGAGTCCGACGCCGACGGGCGCCACATGTGCGCGCTCCCGTCAGCGTTCCAATGATCGCGCGCTGGAGGGGAGGCTATTATTAGTTGTACACCATCCACCACTGTCACCTCCCGCAGGGTAGTCGAGCTATACATAGTTCCGATCACGGGATCTGGCAATCCTCAGCGTTCACTGACCTCCCCTGAAACAACGTCAAATATTATGTACCTGATCAATATTCCTGAATACCTAATAATATACTTAATAAATAAACCAATGCATTTTCTTGTGATTTTAAAGCTCTACTAATTTGTGATGTAGGCGACTCGTAGGTATACCAAGGAGATATTCATGACTGCAATAATGAACAAGTAATTTATTATAGCTACCAGTTTCACGTCTGTCTATCTATGTATCCTAGTAAGTAGGTGTGTTTGTATGAGAAAACGTGGCAACGGCACCGCGGTAGAGAATTCCCGCTGCCGCCCGTAAAGCTCGCCTCTCCGTACACTCAGTCAATAAAAGAATTTTGGCAAACTTTCGTAGACAAACAAGTGGGACGACAGCCAACTCATCTTTTGTCTGCTTGAAAGCAACATGGTTCTGTTAGCATTTCGATACCACAATGTTTCAAAGAGTACTTTTTTGAAACATTCTCTCCTTAGTATTTTCTTCGTGAAAATAATATATTTTGTTGCGTTTTTGTTTTTACTTTCTTTGGTTTTCATAAAACCAAAGTTTATAGTTATAACTAAGTTTATAACTAATTAAAATGTGTGTAATAAGTTAATATCCTTCATTTAATCTTTATATAAACTGGCTTAGATATTACTAACCGAAATTTTAGTGAACATGTTCATTATATCTGAAATTGAATGACCAGTGTAGTTAATTCCTACCATAAAAATGGTAGAAAGTTGCATGTTTAAATACGTATCCTTAATGTTAATGGCAGGGCAGTTAGTTAATAAGTGAATTAAAATCATAAGAAAATAAACGAGATATTAAAAGCTGTTTCTACTTTCAAGGCCACATTTTTGTTTTTGAAATATAATACATACATTTAAAAATGACGCTATGCTTTAAAATGACGGCTAAAAACTTAAAGAAATGCTCTGTAGGTATATGCGTAGTTGTATTATCGCAGACCTAAGAAAACTAATAGCAGCGGGGCTAAATTTAATTCGCAGGTTCAGAAGTAATTTATGCACCCTGTAACTATTATAGTGGGTACGAAGTTATCTAATGTAATTTTATAAGATGAGCTACGAGGACCATCTCTTGAGTAAAGAAAGGCGGCGATGCTGTCCGCAGAGCAGCCGTCCGTCCAAAGAGCGCCTGTTGAATATTAATGCGACATTGTTATTGGCCACTAGTGCCCGCTGCTGCCCCAATCGCACATTTCCATAACTTACTATTCTGGATCCGCGGGGAATCAGCTCACTATGTAGGAATATGATCACTTGGGCCACTCATATTTGCCCTGTAAATTGTGTTCCGTCGCGACAATACATTACATTATTCATTACGGAATCTATAAGTGGACGGCAACTTTAGCCTGCCTTCTCGAATATTCCGCACGATGCTAAGTTCTGTGACAACGCGGCAACGCAATGATTCACTGCCCGATTGTTTCACATCACGTTACTAAATGTCATGTACGCTCCACTGGTTATTGAATTTGTCGTTGATTGTAAACAACCAGTGAATTAAACGCGTCCAATGTTAATCGTTAACGGGAACTGCACCGACGACCATACAATTTAAAAATGCGTGCTCACTTTGTATTTATTTATCCACTGAGATAAACCTACTTCTCCATTCAAAATTCTAAGCAGCTCTCCGCTGCTTTGTTTTCGGTGGATTTACTTAAGTTGAATCAAAGTCGTTTCAAGTTAAAAGGTCCCTCCTTCCATTGCCATAATAGTAATGTGTGTTTGCTGTTTTTGTAAGGACAGGACATTTTGTAGGGATCGCTGCAGACTGACTTTAAGATAATGTAAAATATCCATATCTTTTGAGAGGTGCCCGTGGCTAAATAATAACAGCCGCACAGGTCGATCGATCAGCTTAAGCTACGCTTGCCGCGGTTGGCCTGTGGATGGGTGACCATCTTCACATACCGAGACCCTTTCGTGCTTCGGAAAGCACGTTAAGCCGTTGATCCCGGCTGGCATTCGGGGATCTTTGACAGTCGTTACGGGTAGTCAGAAGCCCGAAAGTCTGACCACCAGTCTTACCAAGGGGTATCGTATTACCCAGTAACTGGGTTGTGAAGGTCAGATAGGCAGTCGCTCCATGTAAAATACTGGTATTCAGCTGCATCTGGTTAGACTGGAAGCCGACCCCAACATAGTTGGGAAAAGGCTAGACATATGATGATCCATACCTTTAGAATTTTTAGCACGATCTAAATCACATTAAATTGACATTTTGTACACATTTCATGATTTCATGTAGCCACCACCGACAGTACAATTTATTAATTAGGTCCTGACACTGTGGCTGGGTTTAGATTTATGTCTCGCTAGGAGTAAATAATATTGGCTTATTGCAAGTTAATGTGTCATGTTTATTTATAGTCATTCTGAACTAACATCGGCAATAGATACCTACCCTAGGTATACAAAAATATCATGCCAAAAATGAAAATCTGGATGGCAGCTCGATTTAGATAAATGAGTCATATTTTTCCAGTAACAAATGATGAATCAGAAATATTAAAGAATAAAACTTTACCGGATATAAAACAGTAACCATTAGTCGAAGTTGTGGTAAAGATCACTGATCATAACTAAATAAATTATAAAGAACTTCGTGTACGATCTGTGTAAACCCGCGAATTTTAAGTTTTGTTTCAGCTGTAACAATATGTAGGTTGGGTTGGGTAGATCAAAAATGTTTTTGGTGTGCTAAATATAAATAATACCCTCTAGTTTACAGAAGAATACGTAATTATTTTTAAATGAAAAGTTTTTAGCCTAAGCTTAACAGACATTTTATAACATGCAGTAAAACGTTTGTGTATCATATTACTGAAGTCCAATTCCTAGTACAGTCCATTATTAAAGTGATACATTTGTTTTCAGGAGCTGAATAATCTTATGAATCTCATTATTGGACAGAAATATTTACCTATTGGCGAGTCAAACTTGCAAAGATGTTCGTTTAGGAGATAAGCACCGTGCATTGACTTTTATAAAGTAGGAAACTCCCTTTTGAAATTGTATTCTATTACTAAACGAAACGCGTCGTATCTTCTAAACTCGTAACGTAAGTCTAACTAATTAAAACGGATTACTCGTAGGAGACCAGCTAACAATGCACCATTATTGTTCTATATTATTATCCTTAAGCCCAACACGTTCCACGACACGCTTCAAACTTTGGTAATTATTGGAGCTCTACTTACTTATCTTGAAGCTATCACTTAAGAGACACCAGTCATAAGTTGAGACAGCAGTTATAAATCGAGTTTAAGCCGTCGCCTTCGGCTCATCTCGATGCTTACGGAACATACTTCCACAAAACGACTGATAATATTATTTGTATTACAAATACATACTCCATTTTAAAATAACGTTTTGTATTATGTGTGTGCAATTATTACCAATATTTAAATATTGAGTAAGTGTTCAATTATGCAGCTGAACATTATCAGGGCTCGTGTGTGCCCTCGCTTCCTCCACTTTAGCCGCGCCGCGCGTGTTCACTAAATGATGAAGTCCCCCCTGGGACTCCTGGAAAGGGAATCAATGTTACTTGTAAATGTGTAGTACATACCCAGCACGCGACATTTCGGGTCGGGAGTGCCACAGGAATAACATAATCGTTAATATATCTGAGATTGAAGGTAGTCTTTGTATTGCACATTGACATGACTGACCAGTTCACTAACCATCGAGCTCATCCGCACGCCTTTGTGGTCACCAACTGGGCACCCCCAGTTGGTGACCACAAAGGCGTGTTACTCAAAATACGTTTTCAAAAACAAAAGTACCTAAACGACACAAATAACTAACTATTAAAAACAGTCAAGTGCTAGTCGGACTTAAGGCTTCCGCTGACAGACGCGTCGTGAACCTAGTAGAACTGGGTTCATATTTGAATTTCGGAAATTAAAATACCTACGGATAAAATCTCAATGTTCAAAACATCGAAAATTTAAATATCGATTGTATCGAAATATCGAAAATAGTTATAGCTTGAAATGTCTAAGAATGAAATGCCGAGTGATTAAAATATCGAATGATTAAAAATGTCGATAGTCATTATACTTAAGTTCAAGATGTCAACATTTAATACACTTAAGTTCATTATATTAACGTTAAAAATACCTACTAATCAAAATATCGCTCGCACTGCTCGCTCACTTGAGCACCCGTCGTCCCCTTCGAACCTAACCTGTCCGAGTTTCGGTGCCCTAAGTCCCGAGCTCGCTTCGCTCGCTCATGCATCCTAAGTTATCATTACCCTTTTACTAAGTCGAGATGTGTCAGGACTTGGGGCGCCCCGGCTTGGTCAGGTTAGGTCCGAAGAGGATGGCCGAAGACCCGAAAGCCAACAAAACCTTAGCTGTCGAGAAAAACATAGCGGGATTAGTGGCATAGCGTTAAGGGTGGGAAAGATATCGTGGCGTGTCTAAGTTGGTTTCCAAGCAATAATAATAAGGCGTAGTCGACGGAGCCCCGCTTTGTGAAGTGCTTATTTCCGTCTGCAGGGTTTCAAGAAACCCAACACGAAGGAGATGATCTCCTTCGAACCTAACCTGTCCGAGTCGGGGTGCCCCAACTTAAGTATCGAGCTCGCTGTGTTATCATTGCCTTTTTACGAAGTCTACCATCCATGGACACAACAAATAAATATCGATATTTAGGACATTCAATACTCTGTGCTTCGATAGTTAGGACATCCGATAGTCTGTACTCCGATATTTAGGTCTTTTAGATCTACAAAAGTGACATCGAAATCGTTCGATATTTTTTCGTAACATCGTTCGATATTTAACTTTCGATATTTGAACATTGACATTTTAACCGTAGGTACTTTATTTTCGAGGTTTAAATAATGTACTCAGAACAATTTATATGAAAAATTCGCGTTGCGTCTGTAGTAGAACAATGCGTCTCTAGTAGAACAATTTCTCTAAAACTGTGAACTATCATGATTCTATATACAACGTGTAACGTTAAATGCGCAAAACCTGAAAATAGTTTGATCAGAATAACGAGCAGAATTAAATGAACCACTTTTTAATATAGGTCACATTTTTCAAAAAATCTTCATTAAAAACGTTGCCGCGTCTATTTATTAATAGGTCAAGCAAGCCATTGTCAGCGCGGCGCACCGGCCCGGTGACGACTCCTCCCTCGGTAAAGAGTCGTCGCAGACGCAAGAAACGATCAGAATGGCCAGTAAAACTAAAACAGCACATAAAACCGGTACAATTTTTTTAATGACTTCTTTTCTTTGTGAAATAGGTCAATTGAATTAAAAATCAGTTGGGGTGTCCGAGGTTTTGCGCATTTAACGTTACACGTTGTATAGGTACCACAGTTTTATTAACAATCACTCGATCGAATCTTTCACAGAAACAGTAGATGTGTTAGTCTTTTTCCGAACTGGCAACAATGCGGCAGGTATTTTCCTATTCCCTTCATTCACATGTTTCATGATACAGTCATAAATCTTGTTTAATTACTTAGAACAATTTTATGTACCTGTTGTCAAATTGATTAGTTTAAAATAGACAGTTATCGTAACTGAGTTAATACCTTTTTCTTTCGTAGAGAAACCTTCTAATGGCGCTTAGACTTTAGATTTAAGACCGGAGAGAGAGAGAGAGAAATTTTTACCTCACTAAAACCACCCGGCCCGAAGACACCCATCAGCACTTGGGAGCGTTTCCAACTAAGCTAATACCTACCTAGTAAACTAATGTACTGATAAGAACGCTGGTAGCATCGGAAATTGAGGTTGATTATATAAATTATTTTAGAAACTAGAACTTCAAAGCGTTTTACCGTTTTTTTCTCTTTTAATCATATAGCTGCTATATTATTAAAATAGTTCATTGATACTTTAAGAAATGTTTGCATATTTTTAGAATCCCTCATAGTAGATAGGTAGTATGTTAGAAATTATATCTTACGCCTGTACAAAATAAGAACATTTCTGAGGGGGCTAAACTCACCGCTAATAAAAAAGTGCTACTTAATAAATAACCTACATCCTCACACATTTTAAATTCCTTAGTCACATTGTATCCAATGACAGATAGTGAGACGCTAAATTTTTTTTATACAAGCTTATATGTATTTAGATTCACTTGTTAGTATGTTAAGATGAATCCTTACAACCTAATTTTGGACAAGTTCCTTTTAGCTATCAAGTTGAAACTTTGTATAAGTTCATGTATTTGGTAGAGATAGCCTGATGCTGTAGCCGGGATCCGGGATCGTCTCTACGCGAGGAAACTTTTTAACGGTTATACTGATACTGTCTTGAAATTTTGTAAACACTTGACATCGGATAGTTAAACTAGTTTATCAAAATGATGATCTGCAACATTTTAGTAAGAGATAATTTGGAAAGTCATTGTAGGTCCAAAATCCATAGTAAAATAACTAAAAAAGAACCTTTTTCCGTGATATGTAAAGTTTGCTCACACAATTTTTAGCGTCAGTGTTATAAAACCCGTGTGATATATAATACTTGCCCTATATAAATTATAGTATTTGTCTACACGACATATAGTAGGTATTTGTGTGGCACTCATGCCTGTTTTATATATACATAAAATATTTTAAAATTATACTTTTGGAGTCTTGTGCTATCACGCTTACGATTCACACACACGCACAGACTGGATCGAATTTTTATACTAGACTAAGAAAAGATATTCTACATAATAATATTTTTTAATGCTAGGTTTGTATGCAGTACCTAAATTACTAAAAATGCATATATACATGTATTATGTACATAGATCTTGCCCAGCAGTGGGTCAACAAAACGCCAATTAAAAAAATGTACATAGAATCTTGGAAGACTCTGTGACGTCTCACTCGATATGTTTACACAAGTAATGTTGAACTCATCGCTTATTACTAAACTCGTAATTTATTAATTAAATCCGTATACACTTACATATTCCGTATGTGTAAGTTTCTGTTCGTTCAAACTAATCTGAATCAACACTGTTCCATGCTTTCGAAAATCCGTTGGCTTGAAGCAAATATAATTTAATACCTATCTTAAACAGCGTGTTTACAAGATCAAGAAAATATATAATTAACGGTTTTTGTTTGTTGTATTCCACTCAAATATCAATTCAAAATAAAAATGATTTGAGCAGTAATTTCTAATTTACTTGTAGGTCTGAGTACTTACATACTTACAAATATTTGTGTAAGTTCCTATATGCATAAAATTTTATGTGTTGTAATGACATTGAACTGAAACCGAAATATATAAACTTACCACTGCCATACACCATTCCTTTAGGTACGCCAAAGGAAGAGACATTCTTGAACCAATTAATAATAGCCTGTATCGTTGCAGCACTGTCTTCGTGATTCAGTCACTTTGTGTACAAGTTAATGAGAACTGCTAGATCAGTGCATAAAATATGTATCACTGATGATGCGACACAGTGACAGATGAGCGGGGCGAGGCGTGCGGCGCGCTGTCGCGGACTGCTGGCGCGTAGGACGAGCGCTGTGTGTGCGCGCAGGCGAGCGCCCGCGCCGCCGCCGCCGCCGCGCCCGCCGCTGTCGACGTTTGACCTTATTTAATTAGTTCGTTCGTTTTTACTCTTTGAATGTAACGTAGCATATTAAAATGTGTAACCGTCTAATTCATTGTTGCCATCCACTCGGTTTAATGTTGTCAACTTTAACTAACTCTACTATCATAACGATCGCGATCACTATATTGTACTAATGACTACAGCAGAGTGTAGGCCGTTATTTATTATTTACTTCAAAATTAACGCGGTTCTTAGGATTGTATTTAGCGTATTATTAGGTTCTCGGTTTTATTGAAGCGATCTTGTGGAGTAAACCTTGTATCTAGATGTAGCAACGTAACTCTTGCGCTATTTCTGTTTGGAGTTCACCCACCTCGACATCGTCGTTGATTTCTGCATCTGAGATTACATAAATTATTTGTCTTCTTACAGAACATTTATTTACTCGCACTAAATTCTAATAAAGAATAGGTAGTGATCCGAATTTATGTAGCACACAAATAAAAAATACACTCACTGTGTTCTCGTTACCTACTTGGCTCGAGTTTGGGGTTTCAAAACTTGTTATTTCCCGCCTTGGTTTGCTTTAAGAAAATGGGTACAAAAAAAACTCGTTTTTAGGGTTCCGTACCCAAAGGGTAAAACAGGACCCTATTACTAAGACTCCGCTGTCCGTCCGACCGTCCGTCTGTCTGTCACCAGGCTGTATCTCATGAACTGTGATAGTTAGACAGTTGAAATTTTCACAGATGATTTATTTCTGTTGCCGCTATAACAAAAAATACTAAAAAAACAGAATAAAATAAATATTTAAGGGGACCCCATACAACAAACGTGATTTTTTGCTGTTTTTATAGATAATGGTACGGAACCCTTCGTTCGCGAATCTGACTCGCACTTGGCCGGTTTTTTATCATAATATCATTATGTTGTCAGCATGTAGTTATATGGCATACTTATGAATAAATCATATAGCATCATAATCCTAAACTTTTCCCAGGTTTCGTCGTTCTAATCAGTACCTAAGTATAAGCATAAGTAATTCTTACCGAACAATTTGCAACTGTACAAGTTGTAGACGACTTTACTTCACACACACAAAGTACATTTCAAATAATTAACGCTATCTCCAGGCAGAGATCTAGGAAGATTCAAAATTCATTCACGTACTCTACATACGTATTTTAATTTGCAAAAAAATACTATCCTCAGAATTCACATTGCGCAATTTATTAGATAATAAAAATGTATAATATTTTTATGATAGCTTTATAAATAGAGAAACTTTTGTCTCAATTTTAAAACGACTTACCTAATTCATGAATCCATCATACGAGTTAATAATACTGAGGCTCAGCGGGGGATACGTTACATCCACTTTTTTCTTTAACAGTCTATGAATATCCCAGGGAATATCGCCTGCTATACGCGGGGGTGTAAATCTCAATTTTTTTTTGGAAAAATGTTTTGTCACAGGCAGGCGTTGTCGGCAACGGCTTTTGAATACAACGTACTATTTACATAAATTTGCATATGTATAGGTACTTAGAATAAAACCAAAATAAATATTTCCGGGGTTTTCAGATTTTCAGCAAACGTAGTTTGTACTCGTCTGTATAGGTTGGTGAAAATGATAATACAGATAGGTAACGTTGCCCATACAGCTAAAATAATCATGTGGAATAGATAACTGACAATCAGTCAGGATTTGCTCGTATTTTATAAATTACATTGACATAAAACATAACATCACGCCTGTAGTATTTTCCGAATGAGTAGACAGAGTTGTATGGTAGGTTTACCCACACTTCGCGTAATAAGAAAATAACACAAATCTAGATTCCGATTCAGAGAAAATTTATGGAACCCTAGAAGTACTCTACGTTCAACAGTCACGGTAGCGACCGCTGTAATCTAACGATCGACGTATGCCTCTCTGCCAATATGATATAGAAGTCAAAGGAAACACAGAAGTATGGACGTCTTCTTGATTTACACAAATATCTATTCGACTGGGCAGACTGCATTTTAGTAATATTTTCACGATTTAAAAAAATACTTCACAGAATAGGAATAACTCATAGTTTTATTCAAATTACAACATCAACGTTTTATATCAAACTACGAGTATCTAGTCTATCTAGGTAAGCTCTTACTTACCAAAATAGCTAGTAGGTACTGCGAAAGTTATTCGAGAAAAGAGGTCACTGTAGCAGTATCTACGAAGTTGGTCTAACATCGCAATCTACACTATCGAATTACGTTGTTTGCGACGGTATCAAAGCAACTTGTATTGGTACATACAAACACGATATGCTCCGGGGTATACTGTGAACTTTTATGGCTAGCCAGTTTAAAAGCTGCTAATAAACTCCCCTGTTAATTTGTACTATGTACAGTCACGAGCATTAATATTTTACTATGGACGGGTCGGCATTCATTTCTGAAGACCAATTCTCGTCATTAAAAACGTTCAAAATCTAGTCGCAATCTCATGTCAGCGACAATCAATGTCAAAACTTGTCAAAAATGTAAGTAGGGAAATTGGAGGTATTTTTGACAGATTAAAACTGAGATCAGACCGTGTTCTTAAAATGACGGGAATTAGCACTCTGATTTAATGATTCACTCATTAATACGAGTATATGTGAGTATTTCTCAAAATAGTTGTACATTTGTGGAAAAAACATGTCCCAAAAGTTCGAGTCAAAATATTAAAATAAAATGATGAAACTTCTTGCAAGATATTTGCGAAGGGATGAAGAAATATACTCCTGATTAGGATTAGATATCGCAAAGACCGAAAATACTTCATAAAATTGTGTAACGCTTTAAGTTGTCACTATCATGATTTACTTTTCCATACAAAATCTTTTTGTCTCAATGGGTACCAACGACTTTGCCGCTTCAAAAAATACTACTTGACGTATGTCTAACGTTCTAATTTTCTGTAATTAGCACCTTCGTATAATCTAGTTTAAGGTTCAAAGTTGATTGTATCCTGCTTTCTTTAAAATATATTGAGTTTCACGCAATAAACAAAATGTCTCACCTTTTTTTACTTTTTAGTCACGTACTCTTTAGTCACGCCATTTCTCAGTAATTTTTTTAATTTCTCAATGAATCTGTAGTATTTTGTACTGGAAACACTAAAAGCGTTCTTATTGGGCGATGGTAAATATCAGCGCCATATATTTTTTCAGTCAAAAACTAGATTCTCTTAGTGCTAAGGTTACTATTTCGTCACAATATTTCATAACAACTTTTTCGTCACGTGTACATCTTTCGTGAGAAATACTCATGTCCTCGAGAAGACAGCATTTAGATATCTGCGAGGTAAAGGCGTAAGACACTTACTCATGCAATGGCATTGCCTCTCATTTTGGCTCTCCGTCCTACAACATACATTGCGTTATTTACATTTTAGTAGAATGTAGAGTTTTTTTTTTTTTTCAAAACCTTTGGGATTGTGATTGAAATGTGTTACGCAATAAGTGTGTGAATATCAGGGTAGCATACAGTATACGTCAAAATTAATTTTAGCGACACAAATTGTGAAAAAAGGGCTGGATTTGAAAAATATGAAAAATACATAATTTATAAACGTAAAGAGGCGATACGAATCTTTTCCTTTTATTTTCGGTAAAACGAATACGGGCCTGCTGTCTTTGCTTAGATTTCGCTTATCTCCTATATCTTTGAAGCACAAAATCAAAACCAAACTTCTAGAAAGTACCAAATTAGTACTAAATATAAGTTAGACGTACGTTATTCGTACTAGGTAAATAGCGTCTTGGCAAAGCGAACACTTTAGTTTAAAAGCGGATCTACACCAAACATTAATGGATCATTAAAAACTTTGTGTTGCCTTTAATACGACACTAATTATTTTCTTTCAAATCTTGGCTGCTTTTATGTTTTTTTTTTTTTTGTGTGTACGTGCCATTCTTACACAAGTCCTTGCATTGATTACAGTGCAATGAAAATAATGCTGGGCAAGCTGCCTCGACCGTGGATTGTTGACGACGCGAAGGACGACGGCTATACGGCACTGCACTTGGCTGCGCTGAACAACCACGCGGAGGTCGCCGAGCTGCTGGTCCGCGGCGGCGCGCGCCCCGACCTCCAGAACGCAAATCTGCAAACAGCCCTACACCTAGCCGTAGAACGGCAACACACGCAAATCGTCCGTCTACTCGTCGCGCATGGAGCGAATCTCAATATTTGCGATAAGGTCATGACAACTCCGTTATTATTTTGTGCCTTTTAGTTTACATCCCAAAAGTCAGTGCATTCATAACTAGTGTTTTTTAGTGTATTGATGAGGGATGACTATAAACTAGCGTGATTTTTGGTAATATTCTCCCATAGAGCTTA